>CM059839.1:7203479-8403479 GCA_030444775.1 Atalantia buxifolia
AATCACTAGGCTCATAGCTTTGCCTTAGGGGTGTATGTGATTGACACATTTATTACTAAAGTGTTTTATTATTGTATAATAACCAAAACAAATATAAGGTCAAATTGTTTTAACTAGTGCCAACTTCCAACGTACCAACGTCACTTGTTGGCTATATCCTGTCCAAAATTTTGAGAAATTTTTTAATTTTGTATCATTTTGGGCTTTCTCTCATCGGCTATTTTTTTTTTTTTTTTTGGATTAATCTTATGAACTACCAACATACAGATTTTGTAACTTAATTAGATTTAGACCGAATTAATACACACACATACATACATACATAAATATGTACGCTCATAGTACAACCCTTTTTCGGGCTTTCTCTTATGGGCTATTCATTAGTTGCTTTTATTTATGTTTTTAGTTAGTTAATCTACTCTTTATAGAACTGGGAAACAAATTGTAGTTTAGGAAATACATTCATATTAAAAAATCACAATCAAAATAACGAAAGATCTAATTAACTAAAGGCCATTGGACTTGTTGCTAACACAGCAAATGGTGCATTTCAATGCCATTCACGCGTGAAGCAACATTATTGAAGAGCCTTTGAATTAATCTACGCCCTTTTTGTATTTCGGGTCCTTTCATCAAGTTAGCTTTTGCTTTAATTTGGCTATTGACTACATGTCATTTCCCAATTTCTTCTAGAAAACGTTGGCTTTTTAAGAGATTGAAAAGCCAAAATTAAAATATGGATGGATGATAGGAGATTTCTTAGCTCGTTTCCGAAGCTAAAGGGAGATGAATTGTCAATAAATTCAAGTTTGCAAAATAAGAGAGTAGCCTAGAGCATCCAATCGTGCACAATTTATTTTAACACTGAACAGGAAAATGATTTGGAGTGGAGTCGTCGAAGGCAACAGCTTGTTTTCAATTTTTATAAATTATACGCTCCCAAAATAATTTTGGTACAAAAAAACTGCCTGCTTTTATTATAATTACGTGAATGAAACAGATTATTTTGTCCTTCAATGAATTTTAATCAAGAATAACTAATATTCTAGTTATGAGAATTGAGTCTTAAAGATCTCAAGTCATGGTACTAACTTTATACGACAGAATAATTTTAATAGAAAAATGGTAACATCCCTTTCAAAAATAAATGTAAAATCGTAATGTATAAAGCGGAATGGATTTGGCGCATATAGAAATTAGTTTTTTTTGATCTTTTGACTGTGTTAAAGAAAAAATGTCAAATGCTACATGTTAGTTCATTAGTCCGTCTGGCTTTAGTTCATTGGTCGTAGGTACACGACATAATTAATCACTTCCCTGCATGCTGAATCAAGGACTCGGATCCAAATCGCTAAATCATATCAATCTTTTTCCATGTTATCTATTTGCGAATCTTTTGACCATCGCTAGCGATGTTATTTACTTTTTATCTTAAAATTATAAATGCAAAAACTTAATGCATTTTATTTTATTTTTATTTTTTCTCCAAATGGAACGATAATGAATTTTCAAACCATGCTTCCATACAACTTAGGGAATCAAGGAGTCGGAGTGGTGTGTTCCGCACTTCCACTAAAGAAGAAGCACTGGATTTTGCTGACAAAAAAACGTCCTTGTCTGTGAGATCTTTTGGTCTATCTCAATTTGGTATTCTCTCCCTTTTTTTGTCTTTAATGTTTCTATTCAAGTGATGCGATAAAAATGGCAAACGAGTCCAAGTGTTGATTCTTTGATCCAATATTGTCAATCTGTCCGGTTCATAATTGAACATAACACGAAATCACTTAAACTCGAATTGTTATATATATCAAAGGGGGAGATTGTCGGTTAATAAATAGTAAGCACTCATGTCACAATAATTTTACAGTATTTCCATTATTTTTTAATATACTTTTGCTCATATTTATTATAAATTAAATAAATTATATAAATAGAAATTAAAATAAAAATTTGAGAATTAAAAATAAGAATTATAAGCTTCGGTGCGAACAAAAATTAATAGTGAGATAATTTTTCTTGTACTTTTTGTTATTTTTTAAACATTTTTTTATATAATATATATATATATATATATTATTTTCATTTTTCAACATAAATTGCTAAACAAATGACCGATTGGCCTTTGAATTTTTAGTGCCACGAGAGGTTTTGAATTGTATGAAAACAACATGCGATAAGTGATATATATTAACTTCAGTAGGGACTGAAAGGTTAACAATCTTCCTATATCAAATCTATTTGTAGTTCTTTCTATTTCTTATATTTATATGCATGTTTTACTTTTCTTTTATTAAAAAAGATGTGTTAAGAGAAGGGAATTTTTTATTTTTCACTTACAAGGATACCCTTAAGATGCTCACTGCTTACACATTTAGTTAGCTGTTAATGACTTGCTGTTAAAATTTATTTTATTTTTTATGTTTTAAATTCATTAGGTTTTGCAGTGGCAGGAACATGGAAAAGTTGTCGGTTAGAATTGTGTTGTATTGTCAGACACTACGAATGTTCTCAATTGTTAGAAATTTGTAGTGTTTGAAGTTACATATTATTGTTAGGCATTGTCCTAACTTCAGCTCAAGTCTTAAATATTATCCGATAGTTGTACTTAGGTAGCGTTTGTTTTTTTATCTGAAATCTAAATGGGTCTGAATTTTTCTAAAGTCTGAATGGGTCTGAATACGAAAATCTGAATGACATGTTTGTTTTTCTTTTTTAAATATCTGAATTTAAGTGACATCTTGTTTGTTTTTACAATAAAAAATATCTTAAATTTGGTTATTTGACATTTATGTCCTTATAAATTAAAACAAAAAAGGAAGATTAGATTTTATAGTTTAGGAAATAAATTATTTTACAGAGATATTTTTAGAATATAATATTTAGTTGTCATTCAGACCTTTTTTCATTCAGATAAAAGTCACAAAAGTTTACTTTTTCTATTCAGATGTAAATGTCTGAAAATCAGACATAAGTTTCAAAAAACAAACAAATATATTTTAGAAAATGGCTGAAATTAATAAAATTTCAGACTTCAGACATTTAACAAACAACCTCTTAAACTTGATGTAATCTTGTGTGACGTTGTGTTTTAGCCATTATTGCTTTCCTAACGAAAGGCATACTAACTATTAATCTATAATCAACAACGACAAGGATAGTCATAAGGAAATCTCGAATTTGCCCATTTTGTTAAATTAAAATATTAAAACTAATTATTATTTGCTGCAAGGAATCTCCAGTTTGACACATTCGAAAATTTGCGAGTTAGAACGCTAATAAAAAAAACAAAAAAAAAAAGCCTTGGAACACACGTTCAGATTTGACAAATTCAGATTTTTTATTATGTACAACAAATATGACAAATATAATAATAAATGCGAACCATACTATACGTATAAGCTTTCCATGACAATATCACTAGGGGCATGACCGAAAACAAAGGCATACATAAATTGACAGACCATAGTTCATCAGACATCAATTCTCAGAAGCAATTCACAAAGAGATTGCAACACAAGTCTTGCTATAATATCTCTCGCCTCACCAGATGTATATCGTTCATCAATTATAAAAGTAAGTTGATGCTTAGTGCGATCATAATTAAATTTCAGTATGTTAAATGAAATTACAATTTGACCATAGACCGACATAGAAATGTTTCATGTTTCCTTTACTTTCTATTTCTGCTTTTCCACCCATTAGAGGGTTGTTTCACCATCTACAAAACAAAAGTTGAAACTAAAGTCGCCTTAATTAATCGAACCATTATTGATCATTATATCCAGTGAAGTTGCAGCTTAGCTCGATACGATATTGATTCTACATGGCTTAATTCTCATGATACAGCCGTACGTGCTAAATAGTATCCGATTGGATTGAGCACTTACAGAGGAATCTCTTCGTGGCAGGGCTTTGATGTCGTAATATGCAATGAAAGAAACAAATCAAAAGTAACTCCACCAAGTTTGAAAAAGACTTATCAAAAGAAATGAGCAATAATTTCTGGTTTGACGAAATTGTCCTCAATTATTCAGTAAATAATGGAGGAACTTTTGTCTAACTCTCACAAATTTATGTTCTAGTGCACAAACTAAAAGGAATTCTAATTGTTATTGTTGTTTTTCGGGTTGACGTATTATTCACCCAATTTTGAAGGACCATTTGAACAAAAATAATGTTAAAAGCAAAAAGAGAAACGAAGAATAAGGCTTCGCACACGATCCATGCTCTTGATGATTCACCAGCATACATATCTGATATCATGAAAACTTTTTTTCTGAATGATGGATTTGATCCTACAACGCATCGCTACATTACCCTTCCCCATACGCTACACGGTTTTATCATTTAATGATGACATTTTAATATGTAGTTTCTTCCAAGACAGTTCTTTGCGACTGATATTACACAACCCATGATTTTATTCCCATCATCCAAGGGTCATCCACCCTTAAAAGATGAAGGGAAAAATATATATATGAAACTTATTAAGTATTTAATTAGTAGAAAGTCTTGGGGAAAATATTTAAGGAAAACAATTTCCTTGCAAAAATATGAATGAATCTACAAACACCTGAAAAGTTCCACCAATCAGAGCAGTTTACAGATGTTATAAGTCGCATCCAATCAATTTCCCTGACTTCCAAACTTCAATTTAATGCAATCACAGTCATCACCCTCCTATCCTCACAATAGGATTAGAATCTCTATTTATTGCATATTTAACTGCAGTGCTAGACTCTATTGTTTCAGAGATTGTCCGCAAAAGTAAAACAGATCATTCTTGTTAATTTCCCTGGACGATCAGTTTCTTTGGTAAACTAACTCTAGCACTTGTAGCCTCTGGGACTTCTCAAAAGAGAGAATACATAATGGTGAAGTTAAGGCCATAAAAAATAAACTACTGGAATTGAGCAACATCATGAGAACCACATTGCTTTCCGTAACAATGAGTAGAGGCATGATCAAAACAAGAGCATAGAAAACAATCTCTCAGGCATTTATAAGTCATCAATCAGTGTGAATATATGAGACATGAAGGAAGTATGCACCTTTAAGATAACAAAAACACACACATATCTTTATAAATACAATAGTTCATTCTCATCAGAGTTTCAGAAACTAGCATTGTTGAGATTATGCTCTCAACCTCTGTGCTTAGTCATCGACATACAACCATGACAAAAGCTAGCCCTTCCCAACTAAGCCCAAACGGATGCCGAAAAGTGAACATTGTCCCACAGACAAAAAGTGAATTGCTACCAGAAGTAATCCGCACCAAGCAATCAACACATGAAATGCAGGACCTTTAGACAGAGAAAATAGGGCAGAAGAATAAATTAAAAACACATAGAAGCACTAGATTCTTCCCCTAATACTAATGTTGGACCAAAACAACATCATAAAACACTTAATATACAATTAGAGGAAGAAATCCATACCAATGACAAGCTAAATACACCATTTTTCTAGAATTAATAATTCTGCAAACAAAAAAGCACATTCATTATCTGCATTTTAAATAATCCTAGAAATGAAAATATCATTTTCATTTGTCATAAAAAGAACATACAAATGCTTATTTTTAATCTATTTTATTTCCAACCAAAAGCAACATTCTTCTATTCTTTCTTCAACAAGAAAACAGGTTATGTTACAGTAGTCACCAGGCAATAAGCAAAACACTTGACAACTAAATATAGAAATAATTCAAAAAGAGTTTAAAAAAATTTTTAAAAAAAATTAAAAATTGGAAATAGAGAAAAGATTAAAAAATAAACTGCATTAAAAAAAAGAAAATACCAAACCCCTTCTTCATAACAATTCAAACACTGAGTTACTGGTTCTTAATCTAACATTCAGTAATATTCCACTGAAACCCCAACCCTCCATTTGATTTTTTTTTTTTTTCCTTTTGTAAGAATTATTTTCAACATAGAACTTGAACTCTGGAAGAGATAACAGGAAAAGACATAGAGACTGACTGAGTCTGACTGAGAGAGAGTTAAGAGAGTGTCAGAGATAAAAGAAGAACATGGCTTAGAAGATTCAATCATCATCCACTTATCTCATTCAATTGTTGGTGTAAATGTCTTAACAGAAAAAACAAATATCATTTTGTGCACATTACAAGTTAATCATCAGCAAAGGAGGGGGCTGCAGTGAGAAACAACACATCACGCACTAATTATAAAACATGTAGAACTACTGTATTTTACCAGTCACAAAACCCTTTTTTCTTTAGATGTAATCTCCCATAGCAACTATAAATGTGAAAAAAAAAAATACCACAAAGTAGAACAGTCCCATCTTTTTCACCAAACAAATACAACCATTTCTGTTCATATCTAAGCTGAGAACCATTCTACTTTCAGTTTTCAACCAATGAAATAACCATAGTATAAAAATAATTATACTCTAATCCAAACATGGCTTCAGAATTTATGGTTCATACCAGACTCAATTGGCCAAACTTATGGAATTGCAATGATGCATTTATTTAACTCAAAAGGTAAATATCAGGCTTAAGGTTCTTACATATTAGAACAATAATAATTCATTCATTTTGAACATGAGATGCAACTTGGACTATTTCAAGTTATTCCAAAAGAAAGCATTAAAAGGAATTTGTTCATGCCACGTGGTATAAGTAGTATACTTCAGTTAGTATCATACATCATCAGTTAAATCATTTGGACTATTAACATTGATAACAACAATAATAAAATAAAAATATGTAGTTATAAAATAAATAGATAAATTCAACTTCGGATAAATTTGGGTTGTTACAGTAACCCTCCAAGCCACCACTGTATTTACAACCCATAGACATTTGGATTATAACAGATAGACATGAATAAAATTAAAAAAACAGAGTTAAAAAAGCTGATATAATGAACCTTGCAGTCAAATGTCAGATCTGACTTCTTCGAACGAACTAAAGGCCAGCAATGAAAATTTCACATAAAAGCAACTAGAATACCAGAAAAATAGCTTAAATTATAAGTTTTCTGACTTGTTCAGGAGAGACATCAACAATTTCCAAAACTTTTTGCCGGACCTCACCTTTATCAAAACTTCCTCCACCAATCTGACAACATCACAGAAAAACAAGCAACACCATATTTAATTAAGTAAAAAGCTTCAAGCTTTGCAGATGCCGGGATATAATAAGAAACCAATCATAGAACATGTCATAAGCAATGGCACAAGCAGAGGAAAGATCTTGACTGCCTCAGTGTGATGATAATTGCCATGAAACAATACAACAGATGTGATTTACGGATACATCTCATAGAAAAACCTTCGAACGATTTTAATATAAGTGATAGATCATATAAAATAAATGACTTCATAACAAAAGAGTTTACATTAGGGGTGTAAAAAAAGAAAAGAAAAGGTGCTGAGGCTAAAGGCTGACCTCAGGTTACCGTACTTTCATTTGTGTGTAAAGTCTCTCAAATTCTTATGTCATGGTGTAATAGATTCTCTTATATAAATAATGAATGATGCTGTTAAAAGAAGCCCCTGAACTTAGAATTACTTCCACTTCTTTATATTCATAGTTCTAATAAGGCATGAGTGAGTTTTGGTATATTTAATGGGATATAGAAAGGTATTTACCCCATTTTACCTAGCAACTTCAAAACCTAGTAAGTCTCTTGCAAAACCTGAATTTAGATGAATGGACTTCAAATGACAGGATTTTCTTACAAAAGCTAAAAAATGGCAATGGCCTAGTGAAAATGGGAAAATGAATATAAAGCAAAAGAACAAGTTTCCATCCAATAAGACAAATACAAAATAATCCAAGTTCTTATTTGCCATACCAATATTATTCATGCAGAATTAATCTAATTTCTTTTTCAGTTAAGGTTAGTAACAATTTATCTGTAAATAACTGAACCAACTTGGTTATTACAACATTACTCCTTCTCTTCTATACTCATTTTCTACATAATTACAGTGTTCATCAACAGCCACATTCCCAAACACGAGTCCACTCTCCCCACTTCATTTATTTCCCCAACATTTAGGTCTCTCAAAGTGCAGCAGCAAGACATGAACTCCTGTCACTATAAGCAATATAAAGCCCTCCTAAAGAATCCACCATATTTGGCCAGAAAATCTCCATTACTCATTGCCACACTCTATATTTTCACCCATTTCATCGAAACACACGCGTTACTTACCCATGTTAGACAAATTTATTTTCCTGATATCACATCATTCGTTTTGTGTGTGGGGGCAATTAACTGACTTCAGCATATAAATTACAAGAGGCTGTCAATTCACAAAAACAAGGAAAATTAACTCAATCAAGTGAAGTAGGCACAAAATGACCTCAATGAGATATCAGAGACCTCTAAAATCGAATCAAATTCAGTTAAACAAAAGAATCACTCATCAACGATAAGCAAAAGGAAAAGAGAAATGAATAACAGAAAGAAATTTCTTATAAAAATTCAATAGAAATTAAAATAAAAAAGCTTCACTATTATGGCCGAGCGACGCCGATCAGCTGAGATGAGCGGATTTCGCACCAGCGACGATGCAAATGTTTGGGTTTGGGTTTGGGTTTGACGATAGACTAAGGAATGTTTACGGATTTGGTTGATTTGGGATTTTTATTATTGAATTAAAAGACCAAAATAACCTTTAGAAATAATTAAAGTATCCCTGAGAACTGAGTCGTTTTACATTTAATATTCAGGGTAGTTAAACAGTTACCTTTTCTTGGCATAGAAACAGAACATAAATTTAGACACAGAATCTCATTATGGGCAGATGCTAAGTGACAGTTGGATCATAATACTAAAACAAAATAATAATAATAATAGAAGGAAGAATGTAGCCTGTGTCTGCTACCGGTAAAAGTGCTTTTCAACTAAGCTTTTACAACAGGGACTAAAGATCATTGTGGTAACTAATTCCAAAATGGAAAGATGACATATATATATATATATATATATATATATATATTAATATATATATATATAACAGTGGCAATTCTACGCTTCGTTACTGTAATATAATAGGCACTAGGACCCTACAGTGGCACCAGCAATATCATATTACGTGATATCAACTTAGAATAATTTCCAGGTTATTCTCATGATCATCAGTAGACCTTGGCTGCTGGTCTTGGATGTGGCTCCCTTCAACTGCGTGACCGCGAATCAAGAAATTGCGGAACAAGCTGATGAAGAGATTTCGAAACCAGCAGAAGCAGCGCTTAAGCAGAGAAGCCAACGTTGCAGAACAGAGTGATAAGAGCATGAGGCACAAATAGGCTACCAAGAACAGAGACGGAGCCACAAAGACAGACGCAACCACCGAGATAGCCAACAGAACAGAGGGTTCTCCACAACTCACGGAAATGGAGCGGCTCACATTGAGAGTGAGTCTGATGGGTGTGAGGAGGAAGAGCAGTAATGGGATGACGACGGCAGGAATCAGGAACCAGAGCTGGAGCTTTAAAATTGGATACAATAGTATCTTATTGGTACCATCTTGGACGTCCCAAGAGATGCCATCCAGAGACCTGAGGAACAGAAAAAAGATGACAAGATTTAGCAATGGTGGAAACAAAAACCTCAAATCAATTGACAAATCCATGCTTGTGAGTATAAGGTTTGGCAGAGATGACTGGGTTTAATTATTATAAATAAGGTGGCAGAGTTGAAAAGACTGAGAGAAAGAGAGAGAAGAAGAAGAAGGAGAGGGAGAATAGATGAATTACAATTTGGGTGATTTTTAAATGCTGGGAGTCTGAGGCTTTAAAGCCAATGGGAAAAGTTGCCAAAGAGAGGATATCAAGCTTTGGAAAAAGTTGCCTAAGGAGAAGTTGCCAAAGAAAGGATGTCAAGTTTTGGAAAAAGTTGCCCCCAACTTTTTGGTATTGCCTTAAAGTCAAAAAAAGATGATAGGAATAAATTAGAATTTATCTATGACGCTGTAATTTTTTTACAGCACTAATAATATTTTAATTGTGTATCATTTAATTAAATCTAATAGTATATAATTTTTATATTAATAGAAAAAAATTAAAAATAATAGTAAACAGATTGTTAACCGTTCAAGAGGTGGAGAAATTTTGTAAAATAACTGTGACCACCCTTAGAGTTTGAAGCAATTTTACTTAAATAGCATATTTTATTTAAAATTACTTTTTAACTCTCCTTTAAATTTATATTGTGATAATCTTTTTAAAATAAATCTTCCAAAATCTAGTAGCATTAAGTATAAAATATACTATGAAGTAGGTTATTTAACACAAATCAAATAAATAAGTTGCAATTGTAAAATTAATTATATATAATATAATAATAGTAAATAACACAACTAAATACATATACTTAAGTAAATGTCATACGTACATTAATAAACTCGTTGGTGAGATTACTTGTAACCTAAAAAACACTTAATCACACATATTTTAATAAAATTTAATATCTTATATCAAAATATTTATTATTTTATATAATATTAAGGACTGTTGTATAATTGATTATGAAATATATATTACTTTTAACACTCATTTAACATACCTATTCTCTGAGCATTTTATTTAAGATTTCTCTATAATATTGTATGAGTTTTTATAGCATTGATAATAGGATTGTTGTGGACTCTTAGATGTTAGGGTTTTCATGTTTACCATTCATTTGATATAGTGAATAAAAAAATAGTTATTTAAATCATAACAATTAATCTTCATGTTGCAAGTAAATATAGATTTTTTTATTTTTAATTAATTGATAAAAGAAATTTTATATTATAATGGATAAAAATCCCACAATCAATAATGGGATCATTGGAGGCAATACAAAAAGATTTTCTTTCCCATTTTTTCCCACGTAAATATTATTGAAGGTAATATTTTATTAATTGTCACTAGTTTTATTAATTGTCACTAGTAATTATCGTACTAAAAGTAATGACTCTTAGTAACATAAAATTTTATAATTACAATCAAATGATGTCAACAAAATAATCTTTTATGATTCATAAACTAAAACTCATTAGGAATATATATTATATATTAACTTTTATGAAATTAACAAAGTGATATTTGAAAATAAAATGAACATATATAGACTTGTAAAACTTAAAATTCCTATCATGTAAGAATATTAATTATAAGATAAACAAAAATAATATATATTTTATGATCAATTATACAATGGTCTTAGTATTATATAAAATAATGAGCATTTTAATATGCGATTTTAAATTTTATTAAAATACGAGTGATTAAGTAGTTTTTAAGTTACAAGCAATCTCACTAATGGGTTTATTAATGTAACTATAACGTTTACTTAAGTATATGTACTTAGTTGTGTTATTTATTTGTATTATATCATATATAAATTTTGTAATTGTAATTTATTTATTTGATTTGTGTTAAATAAGCTACTTCATATTATATTTAATACTTAATGGTAATAGATTTTGGAAGATTTATTTATAAAATATTATCACAATACAAATTTAAAGGAGAGTTGAAAAGTAATTTTAAATAAAATATGCTATTTAAGTGAAATTGCTTCAAACTCTAAGGGTGGTCATGGTGATTTTACAAAACTTTCTCCACCTCTTAAACGGTTAACAAATTGTTTACCATTATTTTTATGTATTTTTTAGCAAAAATACTGTATACTATTAGATTTAATCCAATGATACACAATTAAAATATTATTAATACTCTAAAAAAAATTACAACATCATAGAGGGACCCAATAAATTAATATTAAATAAATCTCACACCAACGTATGGATGGACAAAACGAGGTTGCCCGTTGGGTACCTTCTTGGCTTGGTCCACTCCCGAAAGTAAAAGCTAATGTCGTGAATTCTCAACACACTTTGCCATCTTAAATGTTGCGAATTCTCAATATTTGTGGTGAATTTTGTCTAACAAACTTTGCCAACTTGCCTGGACAAAATTTTGGTCGGTTTTGTCATCTAAACCATGATTCATTGGTTGCTTTATTTATATTTCTAGTTAGTCAATCTCTGCCAAATCTTATCCATCCACATTTTAATTTTGATTCTTTTTAAAACATAAATTTATTCCATGATACCGTGACGAAATAAATATTTACAGTACCCTTTACAAAATTTTGGTTGCCCCTGTTTAACTTAACCCATGCTCAGTCAATTTCACTCGTTTTGATTTAACTCTTATTAAATCCTTCTGATTTAAATAAAAAAGATTAAACCTCAACCAGTGTTTCCCCGTGGGCTGTAGCTCCTCACAAGCGACTGAACAAGTGTTTTGTGAATGGAAAACTATGTAATCAAAAAGAAAGGAGAAAAACTAACTAGAATCCACCATAAGTGACTTAACAACAAAGTCATACACAAAATAGAACCTGATCCGCGACTTAAGTCACAATTTGTCTTAACTTTGTGAGCCGGGATTACCTCTGATGTGATATTATTAAATATAAATATAAAAATTGCGTTCAATTTTCTAGTGGCTAGGCAAAGATATTCTGGAATTTGTGCATGAAGGTTGAGGTCACCTCCTAGTTTTTATGTTAGTGCGTTACGTGAATTTTGTGATCCGATTTGTCTTGACTTTGTGGTCCAACTCACACACTTGGGCATGTAAGTGCTGCAACTATTTGAGGACATCCAAATTCTTGACGATTGACGAGTCCATACATCTGCCGGATGTGGATGACGGATTTGAATTGAACCTAAAGCCAAGGTTTATTTTCAAATTATGAGAGGAACAGGAAAAAAGCAACAGCACTTTTCCCTAAAGAGAAAGGTTTATTTTCAAATTATGAGAGGAACAGGAAAAATTGTGCAGAAATGTAATGAATAGTATACCTTCCACTAAATAGATGCGTTTATCAAAATATTGAAGAGCTTTTGAAGTCTTTTTCATGATTAATTTGGCAAGTCCTTTTCATCAGGTTAACTGTGCTTTAATTTGGCTATTGACTACATATTACTTTCCAATTTCTTCTTAGAAAACGTTGGTTTCTTAAGAGATTAAAAAATGAAAATGAAAATTAAAATATCGATGGATAATAGGAGGCTTCTTGGCTCGTTCCCGAAAATAAAGGGAATGCTGTGCGAGGTTCAAGAAACAGGCTTCTATCTGAAAGGGATAAAAGAAGAGATGAATTGTAAATAAATTCAAGCTTGCAATATAAAAGAGTAGTCTAGAGCTTCCAATCATGCACAACTTATTCTAACACTGAACAGAAAAATGATTTGAAGTGGAGTCTTTGAAGGCAACAGCTTGTTTTCAATTTTATAAATTATATACTCTCAAAATAATTTTGATACAGAAACAGGTTGGTTTTATTACAATTACGTGAATGGAGCAGATTATTTTGCCCTTCAAGAAAGTTTAATCAAGAATAAATAATATTCTAGTTGCAACAACGGGTCCCTTTCAGAGGGACCGAACTGCACGGCTCATTACAAAATTCAAACCAGACGTCACCATTTCACACAAACTAGTGCAAATCAGTGCTCATTAATTAATTTTGCACAAATCAACCATTGGCTACACTTACATAAACAAGTGAGTCCCACTACTACAAAAATGAACTTTACTGATACTAAATTAATGTCAGTAATTACTTTTCCTAACACTTGTTAATTGTGTCAGTAATGTTCAAGCCAAAACACACTGCCACTAAAAATTAGTGTCAGTGATTTTTGTGTCAATAATTCATGTCACTATAGTATCACTAAAATAATGATACGATAGTGTTAATATTTGATGATACTATTTATATGTCAGTGATTTATGTGACTATAGTATCAATAACAAGCTATCTCAATAATATCAAAAATTATTCATGTCAATTTAAATATTTAGTGTCCGTATTTAGTAATGTTATGCAAGATTGGTTAATAAATTTTTTTATTCTAATTTTATTTTTCATGTTTGTTTTACAACCAAAAGAAAGCTCAAAATATATTAAAAATATAAAATGTCGCAATATAATTCACATAATAAACGTTCGAAATACATCACTTAAATTCACATGATTCAACTACACGACTATCTGGAAAAGAAAAATATAAGTACTAAATTAAGTTTTCAACAACCACAAAGTACTAATTTAGTTTCCACCAAAAAGAAGCACAAGAACATCACTCAATATCCATCTGCAGCTTCATTTTTTTCCCACCTACAACAAAATAAAATCAATTAGTATGGAAATAGATTATGGAAAACAAATTGATTGCGAGTGGTTAAACAGAGCAATTGAAGGATGTTTCAACAACTAATAAAACAATAAGAAATAATATTACAATAATACTGAAAGTTATAGAAATAAAGAACCTTAGCTTAAGTCGTCTGAAGAAGCCATGTTGGATAACCTGCTACAAGTCACAAAAAACAAAACATCTAAGTTAATCTAATTAAAATCTTCCTATTTTTTATAATCAAACAACAGAAATCTGCAATAAAAACATCCAATTGCCCACTCAAACTTTCAGCCTTAGCATAAACTTCTTTCACTTTAATCTCGTAAAACTTGTCAAATTTATCAAACTCTCATCAAGCCTTCTAAAAAACTACCGCTTTCATTCCCCTCCTTTCTCAACAATCCTAAAAAATATTTTCATTGCAAAATAGCCCAAAAAAATTATAAGAGTTGTTTTGACTTTAGAATAGCAACACAACAGCCCCCGGAAATCTGTAAGGGCTATTATGCAATAAAAACAGCCACTAGAAACCTATAGGGCCTGTCTTTAGGGGTGTCAAAAAAGCCCGCCCGGACCGGACCCGGCCCGGACCCGGGTGATCCGGTCCGGGCAAAACCCGGACCGCACTCATAAAAACCCGGATCCGGGTTTGAGAATTTCAAACCCGGACTTTTCCGGGTCCGGGTCCGGTCTTAACACCGAAAACCCGGAACCCGGACCCGGACCCGGTTTTTTAATAAATTAACAAAAAATATATATAAATTTATTATACATAAATATATAATTATGAATTTATGATATGTTGGATGTTATTTAGATTTATTGTGTGATTATTGTGTTGTTAAATTTAATTTAATTTATTTATTTTTATATAGATTGAATGAGTTTAGGTTAGAAATTGGATGAATTTAAGTATTAGAAAGTAGATTGAAATAATTTTTATTTATTATTTGTGTAAAATTTACATTGTTAGTATGTTATATATTTGTATTTGACTATTTTTTTTTAAAGCATGAGATTGAATGAGTTTATTTGACTATTTTTTTAAAAAAAGTAAACATTGTTAGAGAAATGAAAGAAAAAAAATTAGAAGAAAAAAAATTAAAATTATTACATGCGGGCTTAGAAGCCCGGATCCAAAAACCCGGACCCGGGGGTGCCGGTCTTGAGCCCGGACCGGACCCGGAAAACCCGGGTTTTAACCCGGGTCCGGTCTTGTGTTTCAAGCATCCGGTCCGGTCCCGGGCAACACCAAAACCCGGACCGGACCCGGATTTTGCCAAGCCTACCTGTCTTGTTGCTGTTCTGTAGTAAAAACAGCCCCTGCAAGTTAACACTTTCACATAAATTAGAAAGAAAAATAATGTTACTTATGATAGTCGCCATTGTCGAAGTCATAGCAGATAACCTGCAAATTAACAATAAAACAGCATTTACATCAGTTTATGAAACTGCTTTTTTGGTGTTTTTTTTTTTTGCAAGGATATGTATATGAATAATAGTGCATTTAAACTTACATATATATTGTATCTTAGACCATCCATTGATGTGGCATAGTTTTTGTAAAGTACCCTATTTACTTCAGAAACTTCACTTTCCTCTATGCCAAGCTTTTGAATCATCTATTATACACAAAGCGAATTTGTAGAAACTAGTAATACATTTATTAAACAAATAAACAACTTAAATGACAAAAGTTTACTAACTGAATAGAAATGCACCAAGGTCATTATAAATTGGCACTACTTACTGAAATGATCAACAACATTGACACTAACACCTCATACATGAATTCAGATTTTAAGAATATAAAGAGAGTTCAAATGAATGATTGCTTATACATTTTATAACAGATTTTACAACAATAAAGTAGATAAATGGCAACTCTATTAGAGGTATGTTTCTAGTATAAGGAATCAAACATAAGTAAAGAAGCAAGGTAGTATCTTATCATCCGCATAATCAACACACTATGACAGAAATCAAATAAAATAAATACTATGAATGCCAAATGGAAGAAAAAAATTAAAACATTTTCTGTAAATTATTATTATTATTATTATTATTATTAATCAATAACAGGTCTTAACATAAAGCGAAAAGTTTCCAATGATAACACAAACATCCAAAACTATATAGTCAAATACTCAAAAGTTGAAACCAAAATATCAGAAAAAAATTTATAAAACCAATAACAATAAACCTAAGCAGTAAACACGACAGACCCACCAGCTTTTTTAATTTTTTTCTTGGCTGTTTAGGAAACAAGCTTAGCCTTCACCACAACGAGTTGGTTCTCAGGCAAAAGGCCCTTACCCAAAACCTTAACTTAGCCAAACTGAGTCACGTCAATCATGGGAACATTGTCTTTGGAAGCCTTGGCTTTGACCTCCTGAGGTACCATTGGCCAAAGCCTTTTTTTTTTTAATCCATGAGAATGAAAACTAATTTTTTTTATTCAAGCAAATGAAGCGAAACCCATGCTCAAAGATACCATAAAAACTAGATGGCAATTCTGAACACTAGTGTCTAAAGCTCAGAGGCCTATGTATTTGATAAAATAGTGACGGAACACTAAACACATAATGCTGAAATTCAAAAGTTAAAAGGGTCAAACAGAGAATTAAAACATAATACAATTCGCCCTTGAGATAAATTCTTGGCCCTCAAATCACATGCAAAAGTAGGCTACAATGAAGAGAGATTCGGAAGAAGCATTGAAAATGCCAAAGGATCGAAGTTGCCCTTCTTGAGAAAACTGACCTTATGATTACTAAGGCGATTCAGTCAAGACAACTACTACACGAACCCTAAAAATTGAGTTGCTTACCTTCTACAAGGGATACGGGGCAAATTAAATTATTACAGTATTACTCACAACTTGATTAATTTGAGTATTTAACTAATCTAATTGAAGCAAAAAATTAATGAAAAAAAATTAAAAAGTGGAATCTCAACTCACTGTCCCAGGCGGTCGGCGTGATGGCAACGACTGAACGCGGCTGTGATGGTTTCAGTTGTCTGTGATGGAAACAGCTGAGACTGGAGGGTGAGATGGTGACAGAGACAGAAAAAAAGAGAGCGACTGAACGAGCGTGAGAGAGAAGGGTTGCCGCTGTTGTGTGTGTATTCAGAGAGAGACGGAGACAATGACCAGAGACGGAGAAAGTGAATGCGACTGAACGAGCGTGAGAGACAGAGGCTGTTGTGTGTGCATTCAGAGAGAGATGGAAAAAATGACCAGAGACAGAGAAAATGAAAGCGACTGAACGAGTGTGAAATAGGGGGTCTGCCGCTGCTGTGTGTGCATTCAGAGAGAGAGTGAAAGCGAGCGAGCTACTGCAACGTGTGGTGCGACCTACTGGGTTGCCGCTGCAGGTGCTGCTGTCATCGTGCGTGCTGCTAAGGCCTTAGAGAGGGGCTGCCGCTGGTTAGCGCTTAGGGAGAGTTAGGGATTTGGGCACTTAGAATTTTAGGGATTTGGATTTTAGTTTGTTTGAGAGGGAACAAATTTTGGTGGAGGGAGATGGAAAAATTTGTGTTAAATTATGGTAAAGGGTTTATAGTTAATTATATATGGTTAAAGAAATAAAGAAAAAATGTGTGCACTAGTGGTTTGTAGTTTAGAATTAAAATTTTAACTTCGGAGATATTGAGTTCGAGTCCAAGTAAAAGCATAATTAATTTTTTTTTTTGTTACTGATACTAAAGTATCAGTAATTACTGAGTTTTATGCTACTGACACCTTAGTACTAGTGATTTATGATACATATTTGTTAAATGGAAAAATTGGTCCAAATGTATACTATTACTGACACTTTTTACGAAGTGTCAGAAACGAAGTATCAGTAAAGGTTATTTTTGTAGTAGTGTCCAAAAGTTCTTACCCATCAGTCATTGCAAATACAAGATGATCAATAGCAAAAATGTGCCCGTTTTACACACTTTAGTAAACCAAAAGAAGAGGAAATTTGGATAATGAGGAGCACTTGTAGGTAGACAAGAAAGATATCTTATGAAGCATTAGTTCATCAGATAAGCTTCAGAATGTCTCAACGTAGGGTATCAACTGAAATTGTTTACCAACAGTTGTTTATAAAGATGGACATTGATTTACCATCAGGAGAAATATATCAACTCTACATATATAATTGCAATCCAAGCGCATCTGATTATCAACAAAATCACATTGCTTGCTGAGTACACATGTAATATACTCACTCAAATATCCACTACACGCTGCACTCGACTAATGCCCCTTTTATAATAAAGGGGGTTGAACTTAGATGCGGAAGAGTCAAAGTGAACAGCTTCTTTTCAATTGGATTCAATGGCATTGGGCTGGCAAAGACAGTAGGTTCCTGCATAAAAGAACAATGCAAGTTAGTGAAAAAAATCAGTCTAAAAATTTGAAATTACCAAGTGAAAGCAGCATACACTTCAATCTGCACGTCAGTGCTTTTACTACAAGGGTTGTAATTCTCCTTTGAAGCTAATGCCATTACAGGTTCCACCATGGGGACACTGCTAACAGTCTTTAATTGACAAGCAAGAGGATCAATGTTTTCGGCAGTCCTTTTTGCTGGTAATGGTGCTTTCATGTACTGAGAAAGCTGTCGTTTCCACAAAGCGTAAATATGTTTTGAATTCTTAATCTTCTGGAGGACTCGGTGTCTTTAGGTTTCTGAAGGGAAGATGCCAATAACCCCGAAGTAAGATTGAGATTGGGAATATTTCTATTAGCTAACCCACTTGAACACACCCTTTTCTCCTCTATTATAACCTTTTCTACTTCATCTTTAGCACTTTCTTAATGATCCTCGTCCTCGTCTTCTATCCCTTCTTCCTCAAATACAGTGCTCAAACATACTTTGTCACCATATTTTGATACAAAAACTGTAGGGAGAAAATCAGGTTTTTCAAATTTTCAATTAAAATATTTTTGGACCGATCTCATACAACATATAAGAATTAAGTAATCTAGAAATTGGTACTTTTGATGATTTGAGAAGACGAACGATTGAGAGTTGTAATCCGTCTCCAAACGATCTTCCAGGTTATGACTCAAGATCAATCAACACTGGACGTGTGGGCGTCTATTTCACCACTCCCAATTGCAACTGGCGTCTCTTAGATGTCTTCTATATTTTTCTCAAAAACCCTGGAATTCTATTCTCTATATTTTTGGGAGAAAAGTACCCCTTTTATAATATCTTATGAAAAACCCTAGTATGTTAGGATTATGATTCCTATTTTAATTTAAAATAGGACTCCTCTTTTAATTTAAATATTTAAATATTTAAATTAAATACTACCTCTCCACTTATGTAAAAGAGGAGAGAATGTGTAACTAACTAGGAGACCACCTTGTAAAATATCACAAGCCCCCCTTTTACACTTGAATATAATATACTAGGTTTTAACAAATATTATAATTATGATTTTCACCTAATACACCAGTTTTCTTGCTTTTGGGTCTAGTGATGGTGTTGTCAATTAAATGAGCTAACCCGGGGATCATTTGGGAACATACAATAGTGGCTACAATAATTAAATTTGTAATTAAATAAATATAATTATTTAATTTCAATTCTACTCCACTATAAGATTGGAACTGACCTCCATAATTGTATGCTCGAATAATAATTCGCCCAAGCCATATTGATTTCTTTACTGCATAATCCTTTATACCACATCATTAATTAAATCGATATCTCAACTGTCCAATCGATTTAATTACATCTTGTTCCTTGATACTTACTGATTTTCTCTAATGATCATTTTCAACATACTAAATATGTTGACACACTCTGGCCAGAGAATTCTATGATCAAGTGCCGAAAACTCATCAAGAGATGTGTCGTACAAATTCTATATTGTTAATCTATAACTCCAATACTCATAATTGCCTTCACCAAGATACCGGGTAATCTTGACCACAAGTGTGTGTCGTGTCCATTGGTAACTCAAATGGAATAACAATTACAATTATGAAATCATAACTAACTCAAGATTAAGATTACAGTAAAATCAATGCCTATGAGATTTAATAAGTCTGACAGTCATTTCAAGGTTAATTAAATCTCATATGTGATCCTGTTCAATGTAATCGTACTACATCAATAAATTCATACATGATTAAGACAAACCATTCAATGAATTTATTATAGTCTATACCTAAATAAAGTGCCCAACTTTATTTATCAACTGGGAACATAATTTATTTAATCATAAGATAACTTATATTTATGTCTTCTGTGAATCCACATGGTGATCACATAAATACATATAATGTGATCAAATGGACTTTACTCAAAATATTAATGCAAGATATTTGAATAAAATACCTCATTTATTTTATTAATCAGAAAAATTATTTATTACAATAAATATATAAATATGCTTTAAAGAGCATATTTTTCTAACAAAAACTTCGTGTTCATCAATTTCTTTAGAAGTTGTTTGAAACCAGCCCTGAATTCCATTATTTTCTGGTTGATGAACAGGCCTATCTACATGCTTCACATCACGAGCATATGGTCTGCGTCACCCATGTCTAGATCCATTGACTTTACCATCCCTGGGTCATCATCAGCATATATGCCCATCAGCCTTCTGACAAAGCTGGTTCCATCCAAGTCCTTTGAACTGCGAACATCTCTATCTCTTGAATTGCAAAGTTCGAACTCAATTTCCTCTAACCTCCTCAGCATTTCGACTTCCTGCTGCTGTTGCAGTATCCTTTCTTCCATTTTCCTCCTCTCTACCTCAACGAACTCTTCGGCCATTCTCTGACGCTCCAATTGATGTTTCAGAATCTGGGTTCGCTCAGTTACCTTCATGTCAATTTCTTGCTCACTTGCTCCAGCTCCCTTTCCCTCTACAACCTGCTCTCAATTGAGAAACTTCCTCTTCTTTCTTTAAAAGCTTTTCATGCGCTTCATTAGACTCTCTCTCTCTGAGCTTGTTCTCCATTTACAGCTTGTAAATCAACTGCTTCATGGCAGTAATGTTTGATCCCAAAATGACAGCAGATGATGAATCTTCAGCTCCAATTTTAATTAACTAAGGAACAATATCAATTGACAGATCCATGCTTATGAGCAAGATCAATTTGGCAATTGCTGGGGCATGAGTTTTGATTTTTTAATTTTCTTTCTTTTTTTCATTTCTTTCTCTCTGCTTTTAAAGATGTTGGTTGAAGATGCCGGGAGCTTGAGTTAATATAAGATTAGCAGCTAGCAGCGAAAGTACCGGTAAGTTTAATTTTTAACGGTTGTTGGCCTGCAAGTTTATTTTTTGACGGCTGTTGGCTTGATGCTTGAAGTCGTGCAATTGGTAAATTTTAAATTACCCTTGGTAGAATGGTTATTTTTAAATTACTCTTTTATTTAAAAAAATATACCTTAATTTTATTTAAAAGATAAGGAAAAAATAAAATTAAGTTGATGAATTCAAAAAAATCATCAAAATTTTTTTAGAGATATTAAAGCGATAGCCAAGCTATGTTTAACTGATTTATGTATTAATTTCAAATTTTTAGTTTAAACAATAGTTTTTGCATAACTTTAAAAAATATTAAGCTTTTAATCAATTGAAGTGGAACATAAGATTCAAAATTACATCATATATAACAACCAACAAAAAATTTTACATCCAAAGCTACTTGAGGATAACGCCAAACCTTCCTCATGATAGCAAATTGACCCTTGCTACAAAACACAAGAACGTACGATATCAATATCATCAAATTAAACTATAAGCATCATCAGTGCCAAATTTTGTAGCTACGCTGTTACCGATCATGCAAATCAAAATGGAAATTACCGAAGAATGTATTCAGAACAAGCTGAATCCCTCACAAAACGTCCATATATTCACCATTTAAACATGACCAACTTTTTCGTTTGAGGCAAAGGAAAAAAGAGACAAAAAGTTGAAAAGATAAAAATAAATTCAAAATAGAAGTGCTCAGTTGATTTTTATTAAATTTGGATTTTTTAAAATTTTAATAATTATTTTTATTAAAAATTTATAATTTTCCAAAATCTTAATAAACATAACTGAATTTATTTATTAAAAGATTATAATTTTGCAAAATTTTATTAAAATAACTGAATTTATTTATTAAAAAATAAATTCCAAAATTTTAATAATTTGGGGGATTTTTATTAAATTTCAAAATTTTGTAATTATTTTTATAATTATAATTTTTATAAAAATAAATATTCTAATTTTTGGATTTATTTCTTTATTAAATGTAGGGGTTTTTTTTATAATTATAATTTTTTATTTTCAAAACTTTTACAAGATAAAATGATCTTTTAATTTATTTAGGGGTAAAATTATCATTTCATTTAAATTATTTAACGGTGTTAGTGCAAAAGTGGCTAATTGATACAAATTTCAAAAGAAATATGGTGTAGAGAATATGTTAGAATTTTATGGTAGTTAGATGAACATAACACAAAAAAAAAGTAGTGCAATGATAATTTATTTTTTTTAAAGATATGGTATAGTCTTTTGTGTCATAATACAACTGAATTTACATTAGCTAATTTTTTCTTTATACCTAATATACTTAATGTTGAGTGTTAGAAAGTGTATATTTATAAAGGAGAAAATCGTCATTTTACACTTCAAGTCTCACTAACATCTCTAATTTTATTTATTTAAGTCCCTTGTTATTTAATTATGTGTGTTTTGTTTTAATTAAGTATTTTATGTATTTAAGGGGCATCATGGTCATTTCACAATAAACGAGATTTCGGATAGAAAAACGGACGTCACTTTTGAACTCAGGACAGTCGAAAACCTTAAGAAGAGTATAAAAGGAAAAATGGCACTGTTCACACGTACGACACTACTCACATGAACAGCGTCATGGGTGGGTCGCATTCACGACATCTGTTCGCACCGCGTTCTGTTCAAACCGTGTGCAAACCGTGTTCTTGTTCAAACCGCGTGGTCAAACCGTATTCGTTTCATCATGATGACGTGGCGCAATCTTGTGCGTCCAAACTATTTTTAATCCGATGACCATGATTCACTCAATGTATCTATAAAAAAGGGGCCTCCCCCCCTAATTTGATACCCCTGAATCCATTTTTGAGCTTAGTTTTCTGTAATTCCTTCTCCATCTTGTATTTTCTACGTATTTTAATAAATTCCCATTTTACCCTTAGTTCAATTATGAGTAGCTAATTTTCTTTCAAGCTTGGGTTGAAGGTGAAGTCTCAACATGTGTTATGGGCTTTATTTGGTAAATTTATTTTCTCTTCCCCTCTAATTTCTGTGGAGGTTTTGACTTTTCGTCGACAAATAATAATAATCTTGTCTAGTTACCGCCCTGGTTTTACCGGCACCCTAGTATAAGGTTATTATTATTTGGCACGATAAGCCCTTAGCACCATATTGATTAGAGCGTGGTTCATGAGGTGTGGATTCCCCCCTCATGATTTAATTGGTATTAATAAGGATTATTTAGCCCATGATGCATGTTGATACGGATCCAGATACCCAAGTGCTTTATCTCAATAGTTTCCAATTTAATTATTTCTGCCAATCCAATTTAAATTCCAGCATAATTTAAATCACTTCCACACAAATCCAACTACCCATTTACATAATTAATTCTACACACAATTAAAATCCACCTCCTCGTGGGATCGACACTCAACACCATTAATCTATTCTACAATAGATTCGTGCGCTTACGAGTTCAACAAAATTTGCACAACAAGTTTTTGGCGCCGTTACCGGGGAGGTAAGTATTTTGATTTGTAGAATTAATTTTTTGTAAATAATTTTATTATTATTATTATTATTATTGTTATTATTGTTATTATTATTATTATTTTAGTTGTTTCCTTGTATTTTTTTTCTTAATTAATTAAAAAAAAAGCGAATTTATATTTTAGGTAAGAATTTCTTTTTCTCTTCTTTAAATTTCTGCAATTTAATTTTCAAGTTATTTTTCTTTGTAATTTTTCATTTATCTCATTAATTTATTTTTATTTTATTTCACGTATTTGTTTTAGTGTATTTTGTTTTTATAGAAAGGTTGTAACAGCGCAATAAGGTTAGTATCGTAATTTTTCCTTCTTCTTTATTTTTATTTATTTTGTTCTCATTTTTATTGCATGCATGGTCGTAGGTCATTATTACCTAATCTTGAACCTATAGATCTTGAATTAGAAAGAACACTTCGCACACACAAACACATCGTACTTAAAGAAAAAATTGAAATGGATTTGCAACAACCAGAACCACAGGAGAGGCCATTTAAGGACTACTTTAGTCCTTTAGCTAATTTGAGCACATCATGCATACAATACCCAACTGTAGCCGCTAGGAGTTTTGAACTAAAACCTAGTGTGCTAAATTGTCTCCCAACATTCTATGGCTTAGAAAATGAGGACTCATATAATCATCTGAATGATTTTCATACAATTTGTCAAACATTTAAATATGAGAATTTTTCAGAAGATGATGTTAAACTTAGACTATTCCTATTTTCTTTAAAGGATAGAGCTCGTTCATGGTTCAATACATTGCCTGCTAATAGCATTACAACATGGGAACAAATGGTGACAAAATTTTTAAACAAATATTTCCCAGTGCATAAAACCAATGCTATTCGCAGGGAAATTTCAGAGTTCACACAGAGAGAAGACGAGCAGTTTTTCGAAGCATGGGAGCGATTCAATGGGCTACTTTTGAAGTGTCCACATCATGGGTACGAGAAATAGCACCAATGCCAATATTTTTTGGAAGGATTATTGCCAAATGTGCAATAATGGCTAATGGCGACAAGTGGAGGAGAGCTAATGTCAAAAAGTGCATCAGAGATTTGGGATTTCTTCCAGCGACAAGCGGATAATTCCCAACAACGGAGTCGATCTCTCAGGAATACTAGAAGAATTAAAGGAGTGAATGAGGTTCACATTGGCGAGTCAAGTTCGAAAATTAAAAAAGTTAAAGAGATAATTGAAGGGCTCTCTCGACAAATAGCATCGTTAACGACTGCCAAATCAACAGAGCAACAAGACCATGACTCATACTCAGATCAAGCCAATGCCATAGGTGTCATGAGAAAGCCATCAAATTACAACCCATACTCCAACACATATAATCCTGGATGGAGAGATCACCCCAATTTTTCATGGTCTCAAGGATTCCAACAGAATGGACCAACAGCTCCAGCTCCACCAATGCAACCAATTCCTTAAGTTCCTCAAGCCTCTCAGCCACCATTTAGACCATACAATCAGAACCAAAACTACTCTCAACCCAGACAATGGGAGGATGCATTCCAGAATGTCAAGAATGTTACTAACTCCATGATCGAACAACAAAACCGCACCATTGATGGATTACGGAATGAGATGAGAGCAGGCTTCAACTCACAAGCCCAATCAGTTTCAAGCCTCGAAAAGATGGTGGGACAGCTTGCCTCTTCAGTGCAAACTTTGGTAATGACTGTTGAAAAAGGTAAGTTTCCAAGTCAACCAGTGCCTAATCCTAAAGGAGTACATGAAGCAAGTACCAGCTCACCACAACAGCATGGAGAGGTCAAAGCTGTTATGACCTTGCGAAAAGGGAAAGAAGTCGACAACAAAGTGGAGATGCCAGTGACAAAATCAACTTAGATTGTACCTGTAAATGCTGAGGACTCACCACCGGAGGAGAAAGAAGAAACCAACCCACGAGAGTACGTTCCTAAAGCTCCATTTCCTCAGAGGTTAGTTAAAGGAAAGAAGGAAAAATCCACAGGTGAGATTCTTGAAGTCTTCAAACAGGTAAGTGTTAACATCCCTTTACTTGATGCAATAAAACAAGTTCCATCTTGTGCCAAGTTTCTTAAAGACCTTTGCACTAAAAAGAGAAACATTCATGTTCAGAAAAAGGCATTTTTAACTGAAAATGTTAGTTCTATACTCCAACACAAAATTCCTCTAAAATGTAAAGACCCAGGCTCCCCCACTATTTCTTGTAGTATAGGGAACCACACAATTGAGAATGCTTTGTTGGATTTAGGAGCTAGTGTTAATCTTTTGCCTTACTCAGTATTTGTGAAACTGGGACTTGGAGAATTACACCCAACTCCAGTGGTGTTACGGACTTATGAGATCGGTCCACGAAAATATCTCGTGGTATTGTGGAGGACGTGCTCATCCAGGTAGACAAGTTTTATTTTCCTGTTGATTTCATTGTAATTGACACTCAACCAATACAGGATTCAAGGAAGCACATCCCCATTATCCTAGGCCGACCTTTCTTGGCAACTGCCGATGCTCACATTCAATGCAGGACTGGAAACATGCAGTTGTCTTTTGGCAATATGACCATGGAGCTCAACATCTTCAACATTGCCAAACAACCTCACAATGCAGATGATGGAATTGTTGACGTGGATTTAATTGAAGCATTAGTTGATGATACTTTTCTTTCAAACCTTAGTGATGATCCTTTACAAACATGTTTAACTCACTTTGGTTTGGATTTTGATGTTGACAGATCAGTCGATGAGGCCAATGCCTTACTTGACTCAGCACCAGCCATAGACACTAATAAATGGAAGTCGAGTTGAACAACTAGTACCATCAGAGAAAAAAATCATCACATCATCAGAGTCACCACCGAAACTCGAGCTTAAACCATTACCCAACACTTTTGAATATGCATTCTTGGGAGAAAAAAACACTCTACCGGTAATCATCTCATCCCTAAATGACGAGCAAAAAGGTAAGTTGTTGGATGTTTTAAAAGAGCACAAAGAAGCATTAGGATGGACTATAGCAGACATAAAAGGTATAAACCCAGCAGACTGCATGTATTACATTCACCTTGATGAAAATGCTAAATCTACTAGGGAAATGCAACGTCGGTTAAATCCTAATATGAAAGAAGTTGTTAGAACGGAAGTCCTTAAACTATTAGATGCAAGTATCATTTACCCAATTTCTGATAGTTCATGGGTCAGTCCTGTGCAAGTGGTCCCCAAAAAGTCAGGAGTCACAATAGTTACCAATGCTGATAATGAATTGATACCCACTAGAGTGACTACAGGATGGCGCGTATGCATTGATTATAGAAAATTGAATTCTGTCACACGTAATGACCATTTTCCTTTACCATTTATTGATCAAATGCTTGATAGATTAGCAGGCCATGAGTTTTATTGCTTTCTAGATGGCTATTCAGGATATAATCAGATTCCCATAACACCAAAAGATCAAGAGAAAACCACTTTCACTTGCCCTTTTGGCACTTTTGCATATAGGAGGATGCCATTTGGATTATGTAATGCACCTGCTACATTTCAACGATGCATGTTAAGCATTTTTTCTGATATGGTTGAACGGTTTCTTGAGGTCTTTATGGATGATTTTTCTGTCTTTGGTGACTCATTTGATCAATGTTTACATCATCTAACAAAAGTTTTGCAGAGATGTATCGAGAAGAATTTGGTCTTAAATTGGGAGAAATGTCATTTCATGGTAAAACAAGGTATAGTTCTCGGTCACATCATTTCATGCAAAGGTATTGAGGTTGACAAAGCCAAGGTGGATCTCATTTCCAATCTTCCTCCACCTAAAACAGTTAGAGAAGTAAGATCTTTCCTTGGGCATGCTGGTTTTTATAGACGTTTCATTAAGGATTTTAGCAAAGTTTCTAGACCCTTATGCAATCTACTTGCTAAGGATGTACATTTTGTCTTTGATGATTCATGTCTTGTAGCATTTGAAAAGCTAAAGCGATTGTTGACGTCATCACCCATCATTCAGCCACCAAACTGGAGCTTACCATTTGAGCTTATGTGTGATGCATCTGATTATGCGGTAGAGAGCGATATTAGGACAAAGAGTTGATCGAATTCCTCATGTTATTTACTATGCTAGTATGACATTAAACGATGCACAGTTGAACTATTCAACTACTGAAAAAGAAATGCTAGCAGTAGTGTTTGCATTAGAAAAATTTCGGTCTTATCTCATTGGTTGTAAAATTATTGTGTTCACCGATCATGCTGCTCTGAAATATCTTCTCACAAAGAAAGATGTAAAAGCTAGATTAATTCATTGGGTGTTGCTTTTGCAGGAGTTTGACTTGGAATTCAAAGACAAGAAAGGGACAGAAAATGTTGTGGCTGACCATCTCTCTCGTCTCCACTTTGACATCAACACAGAACCCTTAACATTGAATAAGTCATTTCCAGATGAACAATTAATGAGTGTGGAAGTATTACCTTGGTATGCTGATATAGTTAATTATCTTGTTACAGGTAAACTTCTAGAGCATTGGACCAAGCAAGACAGGGCCAAATTCTTTGCGGAAATAAAAAAAATTTTCTGGGATGACCCCTATCTGTTCAAGTATTGTGCAGATCAAATTATTCGACGATGTGTCCCAGAGAATGAATTTCATAACATCCTTTCGTTCTGCCATGAACAAGCTTGTGGAGGCCACTTCAGCGCTAAGAAAACAGGGACTAAAGTTCTACAATGTGGTTTTTATTGGCCAACTATATTTCGAGATGCTTACACCTTTTGTTCTTCATGTGATAGGTGTCAACGAATGGGGAGCATTACACGAAGGAACATGATTCCACTAAATCCAATTTTAGTGGTTGAGATTTTTGATGTATGGGGTATCGACTTCATGGGACCCTTTCCCGTTTCTTTTGGCCATCAATACATTTTGGTTGCTATTGACTACGTTTCAAAATGGGTAGAGGCAATTCCATGTAGAACAAATGATCATAAAATGGTGATAAGGTTTTTGAAGAGCAACATTGTTTCACGCTTTGGATTCCCTCGAGCAATAATCAGTGATGGTGGTGCCCACTTTTGCAATAAATCATTCAAAGCACTTTTGACAAAGTACTCCATCACTCATAAAGTGGCGACCCCGTATCATCCGCAAACCAGTGGCCAAGTTGAGATCTCCAATCGAGAAATAAAGCACATATTAGAAAAGACGGTGAGGCCAGACAGAAAAGATTGGTCGTTAAGACTCGATGATGCATTATGGGCATATAGAACGGCTTTCAAGACCCCAATTGGGATGTCACCCTACAGGCTAGTGTATGGAAAAGCTTGCCACCTACCTGTGGAACTCGAGCATCGTGCGTACTGGGCCATCAAGAAATTCAATTTTGACATGCAGCAAGCTGGCTCAGAAAGAAGATTAAAGCTGGCAGAACTTGAAGAAATTCGTAACGATGCATACGAAAATGCCAAGTAGTGAATGAAAGTCTTTCATGATAAGTAGATTATGAGAAAATCTTTCACTCCAGGTCAGAAAGTACTTTTATTCAATTCTCGTTTGCACCTATTCCCAGGTAAGCTACGCTCTCGATGGTCTGGCCCCTTCATTGTTCATACTGTTTTTCCACATGCGGCAATTGAAATTAAGGACCCAAAGAATGGTGTCACGTTTAAAGTTAATGGTCAAAGATTAATGCCATATCTAGAATACCAACCACATGGAGAGGACACCGAAATAAATTTAAGTGACCTACCAGATTTGAATTAAGATTTTTCTTTTCGGTGATTTGATTTATTTATTTATTTTCTTCTGCTAATTGAAATTATTTGTGCATAAGTGTGTTTGTTTAACCATTGAGCTTTCTTTTATCACTTTTAATCATGAGACAGTTCCTCTTGAACATCCTTAGACGACTTCAACGTGTCCAATCTCATCTCAAAGGCCAGATACAATTTTGTAAAACACATCGTATTTGGAAGGTACAACCACCGGAGTTAATATCCCACGTTGAGGATTTAGAAATCCAACTCAGAGACATTGAGAGAAATGTTTACAACATCCAGTTGGAGCTTGAGGTAAATTCTATAAGAGGACGATTGTGATTTTCTTTGTGTGTTTTTATTTGCTACTCTGTTTGTGTGTTTTAGTTTGTGTGTTTTAGTTTGTCACCCCGGTTAAGTGGCGGATAACGGTACTCCGTGACAATCAAGTTGGTTACTTCAGTTTTCCATAATTACTGATCTTCTGAGGTGAATGTATGGATAGAAACGAAATCTTAGCAAAGCTTCATAGTCGATTCCCTTCACTTCCTCAGAATGCCCTCCTCACAATCTATAAAGCTCGATCCGAACGCATGCGATTGCTCATGAGGAATAACATACCTGCTGATATCCGCTGGTTAATCGAGGCTAAAGTACGCTTGGCAGGTGAGTTGCCTCCTAAATTTATTGCATACATGCCTGGTTGTGGTAAAGGAAATTATGCAAGAAAGCGAAGAGCTCGAAAAATTTCGGTTGCTTGTCATAAGTGTGCCAGAATGATATGCGATAAAAAAACGATGTTCTTTAGGAATGGTGTCTGATAACAGAGAAAATAAGATTCAATTCATTAGGGATGGCTTGAATAAGGAGTCATTGGATGATATCCTTTTGTCTCTTAAAACGCATCCCAGTGGATATGTGCAAGGAGCGATTCTCCAGTTATGGCCATCATTCCAGAAAGAGCATGCACGATACAGTTTTGGAAATCTGACTATAAACGACCCTGTTTGCCAGTTTATAAGAAAACTGGATGGGAAGCCTATCCTCGACCCATTGAGGGTGTTGAAGCCGTTTCTGAACGTAAAACCAGAGGAAGATGTGAGCCACAGTCGCAACTACCTGTAAATATCCTTTTACTTTACTGTTGTTTTATTTCACTGTTGTTTTACCATCTGCATTATTGTCTTTAATAATTTTATTTTATCATTGTTTGTTTTTCCTTTTTACTGTTTTCTTTTTGACTCTCGAGCCATGTGCATTACACGATTAATTGACATAGACCTGACACCTCATTCACAGCTGTGACCCACTGCCGCCAAGATCCTTAAATATGATTCTTTTCATTTGCACTCACAAATTATTTTTGAGAATTATCCTAATGGCAGCTACTCCCAATAAACAATTCAAGAACATTTGTGTGCTTTCTGGATTTAACTATGGCAAATATAAAGAGTTCTTTGAGGCAGCCATTGATCTTGGTCGAAACATAGCAGAGAGAAAATTACACTTGGTGTACGGCGGAGGTGACCGAGGGTTATCAAAATTGGTCTCAGAAGCTGCTTTTGTCAGAGGAAGTCAAGTGTTAGGCATCATACCACAAACCCTAAAACCTTTAGGCTGCTTTTCTAACTCACCGACTGGAGAAGAGTTAGTTGTCTCAGGTATGCAAGAAAGAATAACCGAAATGCTTAATCATGCTGATGCTTTTATTTTCTTACCAGGAGATCTTGCAACTCTAGAGGCACTTATCACATTAGCATCGTGGGCCTATCTGCACATTCATCAAAAACCCATCGGTTTGTTAAATGTCAATAATTTTTATGATGGCTTTATCGCATTTCTTAACCATGCAATAAAAAAACTACTTCATTCCCTCTACGGTGAAAAAGCATTTTATTTGTGCTCACACTGCTAATGAGCTACTTGATCTGTTACAAGCTTATCGACCAGAGCCAGATCTCAAGACCTTGGTGTTGGAGTGTACAAATAACGATGGTAACAATAGCAGCAGTAAGAAGTACAAATTAGATTTAAATCTCCGCCTGTAAATATTTTATTCTGTGTTGCACCACCCAGGTGATGTCTTCTAAACTCTACTTCTTTCCTTTAAAACATTGAGGACAATGTTTCGTTCTGGTTGGGGGGAGGGGATAGTTGACAATTGTGGAATATTGGTTAAGTTTTTACTAATTTTTTGTTGTAGAAACTAACTGTTGCTAACTGTTTGTGTTGAAGATGGCTGAATATGGAGTGTAGTTACTCTAGAAACGCATCTTCCTAGTTAAAAAAAAAAGAAAAAAAAAAGAAAAAAAAAAGAAAAAAAAGAAAAAAAAGAAAAAAATAATGAAAAAAAAAATTTCTTATTTTTCGTGTGATCTTTCTAACTTTTTGACTTCTCCTTTATAAATATGCATTTTCAAATTTTGAGTCGAAAATGACTGAATATAGAGTGTAGTGCCTCTAGAAACGCATCTTCTTAGTTAAAAAAAAATCATTTTTCTATCATTTTAAGCGTAACATTTTCAATTAGTTTTTCTGCATCATTTTCACATTTCTGCATGCATATTTTCCTTTCATGTTTAGAATAGGTTGGGGGGTAGAATGTTGTTTAAAAAAAAAATAGTGTGATTTTGTTTCTATTTTTGGATGACATGATGATTTTTGAATTTTAGTATTTGTATTATCTTTGGTCTTGAGTGATGTTACACTATGTTTGCTACTCTACATGTTGATGTCAGAGATAAATATGAGTTGCTTGAAAGAATTGACATGTCATAATGAATACCAAGTGAGCTTTTGAGCCTATTATTTTTCTTGGAGAGTAACCCTGTTTGCCCATTTTTCATACAACTTAGCAGTTTACTATTTTATATACGATCTCTATATTCTTTTGAATCAACCCTCTAAAAAAAATTGCTTTAAAAAAAACAGAAAAAAAGAAAAAAAAGTGTGTTGCTACATCTGAATGTCCATTTAAATAATAGATATGGAGGTTTATCTAGAGCCCTAAAAGATGATGGAAAGGCCATCTTTGACCCGTTTGAGCCTTTCTAGCCATCCCTTATGTGAAATATCCATAGTTAGCCCTTTTTTAGCCTGTTTTTTTTTATAAAAAAAAAACTTTTCTTTGTCAACTTATCATCTTGACCCACTCCAATTTGGAGTATTACCCGATATCTTACAAAGTTCCATCACCTATTCATGTTTGAGAAAAATATAAATAATTATTTTGTTTAGTAAAGTTGTGCAATACCAAAAAAAAAAAGAAAAAAAAAGAGAAAAAAATTCTCAAAAAAAAAGAAAGAAAAGAAAAAAAAAAAGAGAGAGAGAGAGATATATAATTCAATAAGTGAAATGCATTTTTTTTCAAAAGATATTATTTTTCTCAAACATGTATTTTGTTTTCTCTATTTTTCTTTCTTTGATAGCCATGTCCCTAGCCTACGTTACATCCTAATAAAAGTCCTTCTTGATTTTAGGGAACTATAGTCTGAAGTAGAAGTTAGTTATATGGGCTATAAAGATGTAGTAATGCATCAAAAAATAAATAAATAAATAAAAGAAAAAAAAACATTGGGTTGACTAATACTTTATTTGACTTGAGATCGTATTATTTCTAAGCTATAGGCATATTTCCTTCATCTTGGTGAGAGTGTGTGATAATGTTTGTTCATTATTTTCTCTCAATTTATCATTTATAGAAGTGACAATTTATATTGGGTTTAATTTCCTTGTGAGAGTGTCACTATTACCGGTGAGATTTTGGGGTTTGACATGTCATTTTTAAAAGTAGCTGTATTTACTTGGTTGATTCATGTGGATGGTTGATGTGGGTGTGATGTTTCTTTAGACTGGAGATAATGCTTATACTTTTATTTGATTGCTATCATTAGTCTAATTGAATAAACAAGTTTGTTTAAAAAAAAAATTTGGGTTTGAATTTTGTTTTCGCTTTATTTGCTAGGGACTAGTAATAAGCTGGTTGGGGGGGGTGTTGAGTGTTAGAAAGTGTATATTTATAAAGGAGAAAATCGTCATTTTACACTTCAAGTTACACTAACATCTCTAATTTTATTTAGTTAAGTCCCTTTTTATTTAATTATGTGTGTTTTGTTTTAATTAAGTATTTTATGTATTTTAGGGGCATCATGGTCATTTCACAATAAACGAGATTTCGAATAGCAAAACGGACGTCACTTTTGAACTCAGGACAGTCGAAAACCTTAAGAAGAGTATAAAAGGAAAAATGGCACTGTTCACACGTACGGCACTATTCACATGTACGGCACTGGTCATGGGTACTGTTCACGACACTGTTCGCATCGCGCGTTCTCGTTTCAAACCGTGTGCAAACCGTGTTACTGTTCAAACCGCGTGGTCAAACCGCGTGGTCAAACCGTGTTACTGTTCACTGATGACGTGGCGCAATCTTGTGCGTCCAAACTATTTTTAATCCGATGACCATGATTCACTCAATGTATCTATAAAAAAGGGGCCTCCCCCCCTAATTTGATACCCCTGAATCCATTTTTGAGCTTAGTTTTCTGTAATTCCTTTTTCATCTTGTATTTTCTACGTATTTTAATAAATTTCTATTTTACCCTTAGTTCAATTATGAGTAGCTAATTTTCTTTCAAGCTTGGGTTGAAGGTGAAGTCTCAACATGTGTTATGGGCTTTATTTGGTAAATTTATTTTCTCTTCCCCTCTAATTTCTGTGGAGGTTTTGACTTTTCGTCGACAAATAATAATAATCTTGTCTAGTTTCGCCCGGTTTTTCAAGACCCTAGTATAAGGTTATTATTATTTGGCACGATAAGCCCTTAGCACCATATTGATTAGAGTGTGGTTCATGAGGTGTGGATTCCCCCCTCATGATTTAATTGGTATTAATAAGGATTATTTAGCCCATGATGCATGTTGATACGGATCCAAATACCCAAGTGCTTTATCTCAATAGTTTCCAATTTAATTATTTCTGCCAATCCAATTTAAATTCCAGCATAATTTAAATCACTTCCACACAAATCCAACTACCCATTTACATAATTAATTCTACACACAATTAAAATCCACCTCCTCGTGGGATCGACACTCAACACCATTAATCTATTCTACAATAGATTCGTGCGCTTGCGAGTTCAACAAAATTTGCACAACACTTAACTGTTGGCATTCATTAAATAAAGCAATTATATTGATTAAATAAAAATTACCATAACCAGACCGAGAATCAGAACCAATCAATTTTGAATCATAAAACAAACTAAATTTTTCATTCCTCAATGAAAAAGAAAAGTTAGATTTATCCAAAGCATAATTGGAAATAAGATTTCACCTAAATGACATGTTTTATCAAGATCCATATAAAATTCATTCTTTAATAATAACATAAGTTTTCTATCCTAAGTGGCTAGAGTCCCTCTTTTACAAATATAAGGGAAAGGGTTCGAGTCCTCGCAGACGCATTGTAGGATTTTAATTTAAATTTCCTTTCTTAGAGTCTCAAAGTTTGAGTGAAGGCAATCTTTATCTCCGGAGGGGAGTTGGCGTCCCTCGAATATTTGAGAGGGTTAAAAATCTAATCGGTGCTGTATTAGAATTTATGTAAACAAGTCTCAATATCTGTATGATTGTAAATATCATGAGTAATAATCTCCTAAAAAAAAACATAAATTTTCTATTGTTTCAACTTCAACTGTTTTGCCATTGCCTATCATAAATGTATAATTCACGATCACCTGGCTTTCGGCAACTTAAGCAACACACTGACGAGAGTGGGGTAGAGTCGCCAGTACACCGCACTGGTCAACTCCCAATTGAACTTGCAAGCGTGGGTTCGAGTCCCAATCCCACAGGTAGTGAAAGTACGTAATTACCCTAATCAGCTGAAGTATCAAAACGTGTTTATATAAGGCTGCACATTACAACTTAATCATCAGCAAAGGAGGGGGCTGAAGCGAGAAACAATATACCATGTACTAATTGTAAAACATGTAAAATTAACTTGTTTTGCCAGTCACAAAACCCTTTTTTTTTAGAGGTAATCTCCCCATAGCAACTATAAATAAGGGAAAAAAAATGACCACAAAGTAGAACAGTCCCCTCTTTTTTTCCTCCAAACAAATACAACCATTTCAGTTCACAAAGAACCATTCAAGTTCCAAGTTTCAACCAATGAAACAACCATAGTATTCTTATAAAAATAAAAAATGAGATAACCATAGAATAAAATAATTATACGCTAATTCAAATTACTTCAGAATTTACGATTTATGCCAGACTCAGTAGCTCAAACCTATGGAATTGGAATGATTCATTTATTTAACCCAAAAGGCAAATACCAAGCTCAAGGTTCTTACATACTGAAATGATCAAATTTCATTCATTCTCAACATGGGATGCAACTTGAACTATTTCAAGTTATTCCAAGAGAGAGCATTAAAAGAAACTTTTTCATCCTACGTGCTATAAGTAGTATACTTCAGCTAGTATTATGCATCATTCGTTAAATCATTTGGATTATTAACATTGATGCTTTTTATTAGCTGAATTAATATCTGTCGCACCCCTAACTTAAGGGCACTTGTAATAAGAAAATTTTTATCGAAATCAGGTGCAAGTATAAGCTTTTAACAATTAAGCTGTGACTGATTGCTGACAAGAGCAAACATATACTAATAGAGATGAATAAAAACCCAGCAATTGAAGAAAAATTTGACAATATCTCCCCTAAAAATTTGACAATAAATTTTAAGGTTTTAAATTCTGACTTTGCACGGATTTTATTTAATTTCGAGGAAGTCAAACAGAATATATGTAACGGTTATATTTGCTCTGACAGCATGTTAAATTGAAGGTTCGAACAATAGTGAATGCAATATTCATACATTTTTTTATGTTTTAAATCTCTTATCTTACATGCATGTAAGATAGAGATTGCCCTATGTTTTTATTAAAGAGGAGGCTAAGTTGCAGCTTTTGCAAGTAGCAGCTAAGTTAATAAATTAATAAAATAATAATAAACAATTGAGATGATCAGTGCTCTCACTGATGAAAGATTCGACATAGGATACACTTACATAAAAGTTCTTACCCATCAGTCATTGCAAGTATAAGATGATCAGTAATATCCCTTTCCATTGGTTAATACACATAGGCGGTTAATACCCATAGGTAGCGTTTACATTTTGAAATACAGTGGAAATTTTACAATACAAAGTGTAAAATGTAAGTGGGAGTAAATTGCTTACTTATATTAAAATAGGAATATGGAATTGAAATCAGAATTTAATTTACGTGTTTAACTTATTTTAAATTGGAAGTAAATATTTTTAAATTATAATTTTACCTTTATTTAAAAAATTATAGTTTTAATTATAAAATTAATAAAATAATATTTGAAATATAAACTATTTATTTTTATTATATTTGTAAATTAATAATAATTAATAATAGGGTTATTATCATTTTAGTACTTCAGAAATTGTCAAATATCAAATGACTACAAGAAGTTTTGTCTCTTATCATTTTACTACTATATCTTTATAAAAATATCATTTTACTACTTTTCCGTTACAATTATTAGTGGACAGTTAGTTGACCGTTAGTTGACCAGTTAGTTGACTAACAAAATATCAATTTCACCCTTCATGATTAAAAAAAATATTTGAAACTTATTTACAAAATAAATTTGTAATATATTTATTAAAATGGATATAAAATACCAACATAATTTTTTTTTGCTAGAATTATGATATATGAATTACAAATTTATCTTATTATTTTTTTAATCATGAAGGGTAAAATTGGTATTGTGTTAGTCAACTAGCCGTCAACTAACGGTCAACTAACAATTATAACGGAAAAGTAGTAAAATGATAGTTTTATAAAGATATAGTAGTAAAATGATAGGAGACAATACTTCTTGTAGTCATTTGATATTTGACAATTTCTGAAGTAGTAAAATAATAATAACCCTTAATAATATTCTTAATTATTAAATTAAAAATTATTGATAAGAGCAACAAAGATAAAACTTAATAATATAGTACAAAATTAATATTTTCTTATAATAAACTATTTGTTATTATTAATTATTAATATTAAATAAATATAATACTATTATTTATAAATAAATATAATAATATTATATTTCAAATAAAGATAGTATATAGTAATATTATTAATTCTTCACAAATATAATAATATTATTTTTAAGTAATTTTAACTTAGAATCAATGTAAATTATGATTTTTAACTAAATATAATACTATTATATTTTGATAAGTTTAATTTATTATTTTTAATAAATGTAATATTAAAAATAATTTAATATTATTATTCAAATAAATATGATATTATTTATTTAATTTTATTAAATATAATTATATTAAATTTAATAAAAAAGTAAAAGGAATTAATAATTAATCAATTAAATTGTTTTTATAATTTTTTTAATCACTTAGATCTGGGTTTGGTAGGTGAGGTTCTTTTATGATAAGTTTAATTTGACCTTTTTTTTTATTGAAATTCAACAATTTAACATGAAATTGGAGAATGTACTGCGTTTTGATTGGACTGATTTCTTCTGATCTTCATGTGAATGAAACCGAGGCCACGAATTGTGATAACCAACCGTCTTAACACTTGTTTGCCTTTATCATGCAAATAAAATGAATGCTTGATTTTGCCTTATCTGCCCTATGCCCCAATTTTATTTGACTTTTATTTTTTTTATTTTATTTTTTATTTTTTAGCATTGATATTTAGATTTAAAAAAAGTAAAAATGTTGATAAAAATAACGTTTATCTTCAATTCAATCTAGTTTACGAACATAATTTCTAACATAACGACTCATCTAAATGTTTATACAACTGACCAATGGGCATTTGGCTCAGTAGGAGAACCCTTGCATTTACAATGTTAAGTGCAAGGGTTCGAGCTTCCATAAAAGCATTATAAGAGTTAATTTCAATCCTCCCTCAATTATCAAATAATTGAGTGGACCCAGTCTATCCCTCACGAAATGTGAGTGGAGTAGACAGCCCTCAAATATTTAAGAGGGTTTAAAGAATTTAGGCAACGCTTCAGAGGATTACATGCTACGAAGAAGGTCTTAATTGTATAATATGTTTGTAAATATTAATTGTAATATCTGATGTAATATCAGTAACAGTCCTGCATAACAATATTAAAAAAAATGTATATGCAACTGTTTTTTCACTATTTGTCTTTTAATTATTTATTTATTCATTGATAATATCTTATCCCTCAATTACTCTCACCATTCTTGCTATTCAATTAACCCTATTTATTATGTTATATATAAACACTACGATGAGAGCTTCATAAATTATAATTTGGAAAAAAAAAACTTTAAACTGTAAAATTATTGTAATTTTGCAGGCACTTGAATGGCTGTCCTTTGGAGGAAGTCGCATTAGTGACACAGCGATGGCTCAAAGCAGAATCTTATTGTTTTGGTATTGTACCACTTACCTTCTACAGAAAAAGAAACCTAAATAGCAGCAACTTGACCCGTTCAAGTGCCTCCTCCAAAGACACAGCTCGAACAGCTAGAAACCGACCTGTCTTCTCAAAAGGAGCAAATAAAATCAGCTCGGCAAGTTGAGTTAGAGTCACTAACACTTGATACATATAACCTAGAAGGTTTGTATTTGTTTGGGCATTGTCTAATGTTGTTTTGAGCTGAGCCAAACAAATTTATGATTATGTGAGAAATAATTTATGAAGCTCTCATTGACAACCAAATAAAATTGGAGTCATTTTAGAAAGAAAGAATTATAAAGAAAAAACATATCTTTTTGTAAATATGAAGAAAGTATCGTGGATCGTTCCATTACACTTTATATATGCGTGTGTGTATGTAAATCAAAACAAAAAACTAAAAAAAAAAAGAAAAGAAATTGAAATACTCAAAATAGTTACATTATCACATAATCTAAACAAATTCATATTCAGATTCACACCGTTTTGTTTATTCATTTATTATTTACATCATGCACAGTTTAGAGTTTCTCACCTTTACTAATATCCACTCTTACGTTCCCTCTTTGAAGCCTTGATTGTTGTAATATGGAGAATGAGAAAGTTGTTACCTAATTCACCTCTTGTGCTTTCTAAGTCAGCAATCCTTTGAACTTTTTTTGGTTATTTTCTCTCACAAAATAATTGCATGTAAAGCTTTTGTTTTAAATGATAGGAAAAAAGACAGCTACACCCCTATAATTTGAGGTAATGATTATGGGGATCCCCAAATTTTTTATAAGGGACATTAAGACCCCCTTTCGTTAACTTTTACTGTTAGTTTAAATGAAAAATGTTAAATTTACTATTATACCCTTATGTTGCACTTACTTTAATATCCTTAAAATATAATCAATTTTTTAAATTTTATGCCAATTAAAATATTTTAAAATATAATCCATTAACGCTAGCTTGGTGATTGCGTTTTCCCATGAAAAATCAATTTTAATTCAATCAAGTTCCACTGTTCATTAATCCATAAAGTTCATTTCATGGAAATAAGATTCGTTAGTTTCAAAATCAATAGCAACTACTCACAAAAAGTGAATGGAGACATGATATTAAAAAACAAGTCATCTTGTTGCAATAGTTGAGCTGTTACAAACGAAATGACCTTGATATATCAGTTCAATTCAAACGCACCACAAAGTCTGATTAAAAAATATGCCTACGACCCAAATGCCTCATATCCAAATCCATTATCAAATTGATATGATTTCCTACTTGTTGTGGCTGTAACTGTGATTGTCTTTTTGCTTGAGTTGCATTTAGTTACTTTGTTACCTGCACATTACCATCCGACCGGATGATAACAATGAGTAACTTATTTCAGTTAATAGAATAAATAATTTAAAATTTCAAGTTAACATAATGCAAAATAAAAAATGTACCTGAGATAAACTTTTTGCAGGGTTCTTACAAGACCTTTTGTTGTGCCTAATGCCATTGCAGTTACTGCACTTAACAGTTTGCTTATTCTTTCTTTTCCCTTGCAGTTCATTCAGTTCCTTCTTTCTTGCATGTTTTTTCGACCTGCCAACTTGTGCTAGCCTTTCTGGTGGCTCAATCAGAGGTCCTCGAACACTAGGCCATATTGCTCGATCTGGCAAAGGCTTTATAGACTCCGAATAAGTAACAATATAAGCTTGAACTATTAGACGTGGATCTATATAATTAGCAGCACATTCACACCTCATTGCAATACATGGCATTGCATGCTTACAAGGCATGGCACTAATTTGATATGCCCCACAACCACATGTTCTTTTATCTAGATCAACTACAAAAGATTCATGCGTGACATCGTCAATGATTTCAAAATCATAATCATTAGCCTCTAAAACCTTGCATGTCCTTCCTTCTTCCCTATTCACATCTACTTTCTTCGGACATTAAGGGGTAGTCTACCCTTCTATGTCATAGCCTCTTTCATTCTCTTACGCAATCTCATCATTACTTTCCTTCTAATGTAATCCATAAGAGTCAGCACTGGACTACCCCTATGCTCCTTTAACCATCTATTCCATGACTCTGTCATATTGTTGGTCACATGATCAGACCTTGCAAGATGATTAAAAGCATGTCTGGCCCACTGAGTTTTGTCAATGTTGGCCAAATATGTATATGCTTCAACTTTTTCTTTTTTAATCCTTTCCATGTAGTTATTAAACTCATTTTCATATGTTGTTCTTGCTGCTGACCAAAACAAAATTCTAAAAACTTGTTCAGGCCATTTACTCCTCATATTTGCAAATAAATGCCTAGCACAATATCTAACACTGGATCTAGGCCAGAACTTTGCTAAACCAACCAATAAGCCCTTTTGCCTATCTGTCATAAAGGTAACAAGACTATCATCTTCAATTTTAAGCCACTCCCTTAAAATGCTAAGGAATCACTTCCAAGTCTCTGAGCTCTCCGTCTCACAAATGCACACAGCGATTGGGAAAATGCCACTATTTGCATCTAAGGAAACTACTGATAACATAATTCCATCATAAGCCCCCTCCAAATGACACCCATCAATACCAATAAACCACCTGCAACCTTTAATAAACCCATTCTTCAAAGCCGAAAAACTAAGCATGAATTTTTGAAACTTAACTTTGTTAGGTTTACCCTCATCCATACATTGTAGCATGATAAGTACACTTGGGTTTGTTTGTTTCAGGATTGCTTCATAGTTCTTTAACAACCGATAAGACTCTGAATGACTTCCACTATTTCTAATCTTGGTAATTTTTTTAGCTCTATTAATCTTTTTAATACTACAATGTAATCCATATTTTTGTCTCATCTCTTTATGCAATGCTTTTGGTGGCATTGTAGGATTATTCTTCAATGAGGTCTGAAAATAATTGGCAATCCAGTGCATAGAAGCCTCTTTTGTCTTAGAGTTTCCGTCACATGTGTTCTTCTCGTTGAGCTATTGAATTCTAAAAATAGTTCCAGACTTTACCCTAGCTGCATAAATGTACCATGTACATGGAACTTCTTCTTCTGTTTCACCGATACATCTAGCCTTAAATCTCCTCTTTTCATTCTTAAGTCTAACAATATCAAATCCCTGCTCAATTAAATAAGTTTTTAACACTCCTCTAAACTCAACTACAGTGTCAAACTCATCTCCAATTGACAATATCAGCTTACCATATGGACCAACCTTACTTTTTTTTGTTTCTACAGATTTCATAACCAAACAAATTGGCATATCTTCATCTGATTCAATTGCAAATCCTTCATCTCTGTCATCAGACCCATAATTCGAAAAAACCTCATCATTCTCACTATCCTCAGTATCATTTTCACCTCGATCATCTATATTTTCTCCATCCTCCTGAACATTATGCCCATCCTCTTCAATAAACACATCATCATCATTGTCATCATTTTCCCAAAATGCTTCATCTTCTCCAAATTCAACAACGTCGTCGTTTTTAGTATACAATTGTATTTGAACCAATCCTTCATTTTGACTTTCTGCTGGCTCACTCATTTGCGTTAGCTCACGGTTATTGGGTTCAAAAGGTGCTGGTTGTTGGCTGACATGTTCATTTGGTGGAATTGGGTCCCTTGGCGGGCTTGGAAACATTGGATTAGTGGTGGGTTGCTGTTGTTGTGTAGTTTCAGTGGATTGCATATGAGAAGGACAAAACATCTGCCATCAATATTTCATACATACATTAAATGATCATCTTAAGCAATAATGCACCAAAAAAACTAACATGACATCAATTAATTTCATGCACTTTTAAACCCAAAAGGAATAATACTTCTAACCCACTTAGTATACAATTCCAACCTCCTTTAAAATTAATAGGCAATACATATTGTAACAACCAATAAATAAAATAAAAGATTGGCTTTATGCACATTAATATTTAAAATTATTTTATGTAAAAATATTTTTAGAGGAAAGTGAAATTTTTCTACTTTAAAATCTTTTTATTTTTCTTTAATTTGATCTACTGCCACCGAATCCTAATACCAATCCCTTACCCATTTTCCAATACATGCACAAATCAATCAAAGCATGCAAAGTTAGTGGACAAAATTGATCATGAGTAATAACAAAAAAACACAAAACAAAACCTAAACATTTGTCAAAGCCCTGGAAAACCCGTAACCCATAGGAAATCTTAAGCCATGTTCTTGCAAATTAGTGTATCATCATTTAGTTGGTTGAAATAAACAAATAAGTAAAAGCAAATAAAGAGAAAGTTCAGTTTTTCTCACCTTGCATTATTAGACAAGTATTTTGTAAACTTCAATAGTACATTGGTGATTGAGAAATCCTGCTTCAAAACCATTGACTATTCATATTCTATATATATTACTTTTAGTTCGGCCAGGATAAAAAATAACCTAATAAAATGGGTTAGTTTTTTTTTTTTTTTGGTAAAATTGTGTTGGAGAAGATAATGAATGGTAAAATACGTTTTAATTGGCATAAGAGCATATAAATGTTTGTCCAATTAAGTTATGACATGTGGCATCGATTGATACTTACATGTAATGTCCAATAAGTATTTTTAAAATTACAAGTTAATTTAAAATAAAAGTACCGAAATACCTTTTTTCCATCTAAACTAACAATAAAAGTTAAAGGAAGGGGGTCTCCTTATAAAAAATTTAGGGGTCCCTATGACCATTACCTCAAATTATGGGGGTATAGTTATCATTTTTCCTAAATGATATTAATCAAAATGATTAAGTTACCAAGCCCATTGAAATTGTTGATGCAAAAATATGAGATGAGTGGTGTGTAATCAATAACTCTTCGAGTTGGATCGTGGCACACCAACAGTTATCTTTCAAAGGAAGTGTCTCTTTCACAAAAGCCGAGCAATTGAATGAGGAATAACTATTGGTGTGCTATTAGATTTTTTAATTATATCTACAGTCATTTTTTAATTAGATTGTCAAGAGGTTATTGACTTGGCAAACAACAGAAACCACAACAAGATTGAAATTTTTCGGGTTATATCAGATAATAAAGAAAGAAGAAAAAGTTTTCAGTTAGGTCAAATTTCAAATGCCAGTGCTCGCACCTTTGCTAAACTAGCCTTAAAAGATTATGGATTGCTTACCATTAAAATTAATGTAGTTACGCGTGTACTCTCTATTTCTTAATAAAGTATTTTCCCTTATCAAAAAGTTAATAAAAAAAATTAACTCTTTGACTATGATTAAGCCCTTGTTATTAGGCTGCCTGGGTCCGTATATAATCTTTATCCAACCTTCGATTAATGATATGGGTTTGGGATACTTGGGTAAATTACTTTTAAGTCCTGGTAACTTTTCAAAATTTCATTAATTTAGTAACTAATTAAATCATTTTTATAATAAAAGCAATTTGATTATTTTATCCTTGTAACATTAAATTATAAAGAAGTCTGAGATAATGCTTGAATTTATTTAAAAAAATTAAAAGTAAAAACCCATCAATTAATTAAGGCGAAGAACATGATAAAGGAAACTTAAATCATCATTCGATCATTCATATAAAGATATAGAATACTTGTTCCCAATTCAAAAATTTGAGTTGCTGCTTCCTTTTTACACTTGGCTTCTCACTCTATACAATTCACGATTTTGAATTATCCTCATCCACTTTTTTCACCCACTCATTACACAATAATTATCATCAAGCCCACAAGTTTGCAATAATTATTTGAATTGGACCATTAGCCTACATTTGGCCTCCGGATGCTCCACTCCAGCCTTTATTTGTAAATATTATTTTCCTCTTAATGAAGTTACTACTCAAAAAGGAAAAAAAAAGGTAAATTTTTTATGATCATCTTCCTTCCTTGCATGATTATTTCGTTTCAATTTAATATTTATTAAAAAAAAGTGTAGTTAAATTTTGGTTTAAAAAGGAAAAGGACGTTGATGATGATACATGGGTGCCAAAAGCCATCAAAGAAAGAAAATTAAAAACAAAAATAATAAAACAATCCCCATTGGTTGTGGGTGGACAGAGTTTTAAGCATAAGAGATTGTTTGTGTTTCAAATGTGAGTTTAATTAGATATACATTTGTCCTTTCGTCTAATTTTAATGAAAGATAAATTCATCAAATACCTAAGGGGTTTTAAAGATAGATTTAAGGTGGTGCTAATAGTCCAACTGTGTTCATTTTTCATTCAGCTAACTTTGCGTAACAGAGTGATAAGATGATGAGACATAACTACTTAAATAGGCCATCGAGAAAAATAAATGCAAGAGGCAATAGCTGATATTGCCAAAAAGAACCGAGAGCTTTCCAAAATGCAGAGAAATGTGAGGGATAGTGAGCAGGAATTTGATGGGTGGGCAGATGAAAATCAATAACAGTGGATGGATAAGAATCAGAAAGAAAGGTTAAAGCTTTAGAGGATATAGAAGGAGTTTGATTTGTGCATTCTTGGACCGACCAATAATTCCCATTTTCGTTTTGGTTTGTTATGCAAGAATTGTTTTCGACAAAGAAGCTGAAAGCCAGGAGACATAGAAAAAGAAGCGACCAATAATTCCCAAGGAAGAAAGAGTTCTGCTAGGCGTCTAGAAAGGTGAGAGAAGGCTGCCGTTTCTTTCTAGACAAAACAAAAAAACAATTAATAAATTATAATAGAAAAATGCTGAGAAATTGAAAACTATATCAGCTTATCCACTCCCCTTCGTCCTCGCCATTTTCTTCCTTCTCTCAACAGTATCAATGCCGACGACGACACGGTCATCGCCCAAATTATTATTTCATGATTTCTCTCTCACTCATGCACTCATACATAGTTTCCATGTACTATGAAAGAAAGACATAAAACATTAGATTATCATTTTCTACTTGTGCTAATTGACATCACTGATCTGAGGCTTTCTTCCAAAACAAAATCAAAGCAGAAGAATATCGTCACAAAGAGTAAGTACACTGTAAAAGTAAGAATTTTTATTCATAAAAGCTTAAGCCTTTTTCTGTTTAATGTATATAACAGAAACAGAGGTTCCTTTTTCTCAAAACATGGAGTCAATCAAAAGCTAACAATTTCATCCACCCACCCCCAAGTGAACCAGTTGCTTATCTCCTCCAATAACATTTTGTTCATCCATTCGGGAGAGCAGATAAGCAAGATCGTAAAAGAAACACAAAACTCACAAAAACAGAAATTTTGCACGCATTAATATAGAACAATGACAAATCTACCAAACATAATGAGGAGAGTGTAAACAGAGGAAGAAGAAATGCAGGGAATTACCCTGAAGAGAAGGGAGAGATTTGGATAACCAAAACGAGTCAAAAAGCTTATAAGAAAAGGGAAGCTTTTCGTTTCTAAGGATAATGGCCGCGTTTTGGCTGCCATAAATATTATTATTCCCACATGTAGCCGTAGCTTTTTACTTCATTTATGTTTTCTTAGTGCAGAAATTTTTTATTAATTTTTTTGTCTAGAAATGGGTGTGAAAGTGGCGAAGCTAGTATTATATTTTTGGGTGGGTTAAAATTTTTTTAAAAAATAAAATTTATTTCTCAAAAAATTTTATTTTATACAAACAAAATTAAGCACATTATACAAGTAAAAATCTAACTATAAAACTATAAAAATTTAATTATAAAATTATAAAAATATAATGTAAATATAAAAATATTATCAAATATTATATTTATTTTTATTTTTATAAATATTAATAAAGTAAATTTATGAAATATATTTTTTTCAAACGGCTAACCTGGGCTCCTTTAGCTTCGCCTCTGGGTGGGATAGTGCTCTCGCGATTCCAGCCACTAAGCATCTTCCAAGGAATCGTACGACTCTTCTCATCAGCAAATTATTGGATGAAACAGTTCGCAGGTGCTTGTGGGGCGCACTTTTGGAACTTCGATTTTCGTCTTTTTCCCACTTTGTCTTTTTGCGAATTTTTGACCACTAGCACTAGGCAGCGTGTGTTTATTTATTTATTTATTTTAAATTTATAAATGTAAAATATTAATTTATAAAGCGGAATCGGTGTGTACGTATAGAAAACAGTCAAGCTAACTACCGATAAGTTAAATGGGTCTGCATTTGGCCGTTAATAATTTGTACGTTGCTCCTGCAACAGGCCAAATCTCAATATTCATATAAAATTTTAATGGCTATTACTGAGTGAGTGTGTAGGGTACTGGATAAAAATGAAAAACAGAATAAATTTGACACACCTTTTATTTAATATACCGTTCTCCATATCAAAACTAATTAAACAGCCGCTACTTTCCTGGAAAATCATAAGTATTAAAGAAAAAGACAAAAGTAAACAAATATAGAAATATGGTCCGCACAATAAGTACACGGTATCTATCATCGGTTCGCTCTCAGGAATAGGAAAGAAAGCTTTCAAGTCTTTTCATCCATAAAGCCGAAAATAGCATCTAGCCAAAAGCTACTTTTTATTTCGTGATATTCACAGACACTGACCATATTAAACCAACCATTTCCAAACGGAAGAAAAAGATTTAGATTCCACCTTAGAAATATAATTAATGTAATTAAAATTATTAATTCAAAATTATAATCTGACCGTCACCAACCCACCAACATTCTCAAACCTCAACTTAAATTATTAACTCATTCAATAGCATCAAATGTAAGTTGCCTTACAATAACACATCACCCATGATGCTTGTCAATAAAAATAGCTATAGATAACAGAATCTCAACTCAGCACATCCCCAGTTTAACGACCCATCCACAAACTTAAGCTGCAATCAAGGCACCATATCATTGCAGGATACATAAACACAACTCAGCTAAACTACCCATTCAAAACTTGGCTCATATCACTGTTAAAGTTTAACTCTCATTCATGATTGCATCAGCCCAAATTAACTATCATAACTGATTCAAGTAATTTCAATACATGGTCTTCAATTAAAAATTGCAATCCTGTTGATAATTCTAGCATGTCAATTTTTTGTTTTAGCCATATAGTCATGTAATTAAATGGCTAACCACACACCCACTGCATTAATTATTAAAGGAAGCAATTAAGCCGTTAACACATTAAATCTAAGCAAAATAACTTATGAGGACCCCCCCCCCCCCCGGGGGGGCAAAAAAAAAAAAATCAAATTATCAAGCAGGAAAGACAACGTGATTTTTCAGTTTTGAGTAACAAAATGACTCAATTGCATATAATAGCATTTCTTTTTTCTACTTGCTGCTGTTCTCAGCTCCCTTAAATGCACAACTACCCTCTCTAAAACTCAATTGCTCTCTTTCCCTCCATTTCTTTTCTTCCTCTTCTCTCTTTTTTAATTTTTTTTAATTTTTAATTTTTAATTTTTTGCTTCTGTTACATGAGCTCCTTTCTCATCAATCAGTGTGGAGAAAAACGAAAACAGGATAAATTTCGACGCAAAATTTTATTAGTATGCGTATGTAAGTACACTATTGAATATGCCTTAAACAGTTAGCCTGCAATAATCACACTATATATAACAAATAATACAACAAAAGAATAGAAGTATAATAAGTAGAAAGGCGGCATCCAGGTTGTCTGCTACTCGGCTTCCAGTTCCACCCAAAAAACTGCTCAGACATCTTCGTTCAGGTAACCAAGCACAGATTATGTTATTGCTATAATTAATTTATCAGATGACTAAAATTTCCAGAGCATCTTGCGCTTGTTCAATGGGTTGTTCAACTTGAGGAGGAGCTAGCAGATGTGCGTTGACAGAGCTGACAATGAAGACAGTGAGACGTCGAAGCCAGTAGAAGAAGTGCTGAAACAGAGAAGCTAACATTGCATAACAGAGTGATAAGATTATGAGGCACAAATAGACTACCAAAAACAGAGACGGAGCCAAAATGACAGAGGCCACTGCTGAGACAGCCAACAGAACAGAGAGTTCTCCACAACTCACGGAAATGGGTCGGCTCACATTGAGAGGGACTCTGATGGGTGTGAGGAGGAAGAGCAGTAATGGGATGACGACGGCAGGTATCAGGAACCAGAACTGAAGCTTTAAAATTGGATACAAAAGTATCTTACTCGTACCATCTTGGACGTCCCAAGAGTTGCCATCCTGAGACTTGAGGAACAGAAAAACGATTATAAGATTCAGCAATGGAAGGAATAAAAACCTCAAATCGATTGAAAAATTCATGCTTGTGAGTATAAGACTTGGCAGAGATGATTGAGTTTAATTATTATGAATAAGATTTGGCAATGGTTGAGTTAAACACAAGGCTGCCGTTTTGATTCCTATCTCTCTTCTATCAACTTTTTTTGTTTTTTCTCTCTCTCTCTTCTCTCAACACATGCTTTCTTCTCTCAGCTTTCCCTCGTTATTCTTTAACATTTAGCATTTTTGTTTCTAAAATGCGGTGAGTCTGGGTGCATTTTAAAGAGGTTTGAGGATGAAATGTTTTTGCAGCTAATGCCAAAAACATTAGAGGCTTGGACAAAAGTGAAAAAAAGAAAGTGCAAAGCCATGGAGCCATGCATGTGGGAGTGGGACGACCCAAGACATTTTTTCGATCCTTTGAGTTAGTGGGAGAAAGAGACATTTTTTCGATCCTTTGACGACCCAAGAGGCGCCGTTTCAGGTTGAAGATTCTGTTTCACCCCAAGGCCAATTTCCTGGGTAAGCGCATGCTTCTCCTTTGGTTGACCCACTTCAGCACATAAGATAAATTACAACAAGCTGCCAATTCACATAAACAAGGAATCTTAACTCAATAAAGTGAAGTAGGCACGAATTAGAGTGATTTTTAAAATGCGGTGACTCGGGGGCTTTTTATCGTGGGGGAGGTCGATGAGGATGAAATGTTATTGGTTCGATACACGTCATCAATAATATTTGCGGAACCAATTTGGAAGATAATGGAGTTGGGGATTTTGGGGCTGAATTTTTCCATTTTTTAAAATTTTGTTTTTACCGTGTATCACGTGAAAAACACGTGAGACTCATTAAAATTTCAAAACACAGTTAATGTTGTCGTTTCAGTCTTCTCGGGTTTTAAAAACCTCAGTACGTTTTCTTTTTCTTTTTTCTTTTTTCTGTAAATGTATTTTCAAACTTACCTTTTCAAAGTTTATATATATTCATGAGATGCAAATTAAATTAGTGTTAGAAAGAAATATCGTAATGGTAAACTACAATTACGTGTAATTAAGCTACCTTTGTTTTCATGTTAGTGTGACCAAAATGAGATTATGTACAACAAGTATAACCATATGAAACAAAGTGATATAATAATAAATGCCAACCATATTATATGTACAAGCTTTCCGTGCCAATATTACTAGTGACATGACCAAAAACCAACGTACTCAATAATCTCTAAGATGAGAGATTGTCAATTTTCCTCATTAAAATCAGATTAAAGTACATTATAAATTTTGTAACTTAATAAAACCCACTTAATTTTGTAACTTAATAAAATCTACTTAATGCACACACATAAATATTTTATGCTGACAGTACAATCATTTTTTGGACTTTTTCTTATGGTTTATTCTTTTTTTTTTTTTGGGGGAATAAATTTATGGGTTATTCATTAGTTGCCTAGGTTTCTTTATGATGTTATAATTTTTTTACAATATCAATAATGTAAGAAACATGTACCATTATTTTTATTAATAAAAAAAATTATATAATTTCCAAAAAATTAACGGTTTGGACAAAAGAAAAAGCGATTAGAAAAGAAAATAGAAAAAAATACAAAGCCAAATGGGACCATGGATGCAAACCTCCAAAGATATCTTTTTCCATTCTCATCCAACACCTTCCCATTTGTTTATTATTTTTTTATTAATTTATTAACTTTTTTAGTGGGGAGGAGGCTGATGCCTCCCACCAACTCTTTCTCGAGGAAGCTAAGCTAGCTGCACAAGTATCCGCGAAGTTAATAAATTAATAAATAAAATAATAAACAATTGAGATGATCAAAAGTTGTTCTTACCATCGCACATGCAAGATGATTAGTATTTCCATCGCTTAGTATACGTATACGTAGTTAGCGTTCGCATTTTGAATTAGAGTGAGAATCTTGGAATTCAGAGTGTGGAGAGGGGATGAGAGCGAATTGTTTATTTACATTGAAATGAGAGCATGAAATCGAAATCAGAATTCAATTTATGTGTTTTCCTTATCTTAAATTGAGAGTAAATAGTATTAAATTACAATTTTACCTTTATTTAAAGAATTATAGTTTTTCATTACAAAATTATAAAAAAAATTATATTTGAAATATAAAATATTTATTATATTATATTTATTTGTAAATTTGCCCATATTTAGAAAAAATAAAAACTAGAAAACGATTAACTGCCTTCAGCATATAAATTACAACAAGCTGTCAATTCACAAAAACAAGGAAAATTAACTCAATCAAGTGAAGTAGGCCACAAAAAGACCTCTAAAATCGAATCAGATTCAGATTCAGTTAAACAAATAATCACCCATCAATCATGAGCTAAAAATGCTTTTCAAACAAAAGCCGAAAACGGCAACTAAAGCTTTTACAGGCTATATATAGATCATTGTAATAACTAACTAACTAGAAAACGGAAAGTTAACATCTATACATAAAACACTCGTAGTTCTACACTATGTTATTTTATTAGGCACTAGGACCCTACGGTGGCACCAGCAGAATCATACATACATACGTATATATTCTCATCTTCATCAGTTCCCTTCTACTCCAATAATGTTCTCTTCATCAACTTGATTCCCGTTCGCACATGCAGTTGATCACGATCAAGATTGTGCGAGTAATGGATGTTATTACTGTGAGATTTCGGAGCCAATGGAAAATGTTATTACAGTATGATCAAAAGATTCCTTTGCGGGTTGGCGAGATGCTTTTGGCAAGCCCCACCCAGTCTTTGTCCACTAATTTTTGTTTAAATTAAATTAAGTAATTATTTAATTAACCTTTTGAGTACAAAGGGCAATTTCATTCTCCTTTGTTGGGGCTAAGACGTATTGCACGAGCTTCTTCTTTTTTATTTTTTTTTTAAGTTGTATTGCACGAGCTTAGCTTAACTTTAATGACTGTAATTTATAAATTAATTATAAGCAGAGCAAAGGTGGACAAGGGATTTGTGGTTATGGATTTTTCGGTTTTTTTTTTTGAAAAAAATCAAAGAAAATCTCAAATAATTTATAAAGATTTGATCTTTAAAGAATGATAAACTCTTATCTGAAAAAAAAAAGAGATTTTATGGTGAATTGAAAAGTTTGTTAATGCTAAAACAAAGAGAAGAGTTTAAAATTAGAGAATAATGAGTTTACAATTATGTTCGTATTTTGAAAATACTAAATAAACACGTGAGAATCATTTATAGTTATTTCCGAATTTATAAAAATACAAATAAAGTATGAGTTGTGAAATTAAAAATGAGTTCATTTAGGATTGATATGACATTTATATAATTTCAAATGCGATAATATAATCACGAACTCTTTTATAAATTTATTATTTTTTTCTTTCTCTCCCTCTCTCCTGGGACTGGGGAGCTTGGGTTTAATTAGTTTTATAGCCTATAGATATAATATTGAGTAGTGACAGGTTTTGACCTTGAGTGCTAATCAGTGGGGATCAATATTAATTAATCAAGAATCTTTACAAAAAGCATCGAGTCCCATTGGTTCCTCGGGTTGGGGAAGTGCTTTTGTCAACCCCCGCCGAGTCTCCGCGACTCCGCCCACTAATTTTTGTTTAAATGAAATTAAGTAATTATTTAATTAACCTATTGATTACAAAGGGCAACTGGATTCTCCTATGTTGTGGCTAGGTTGTATTGCACGAGCTTAGCTTAACTTTAATGACTTTATTTTATAAATTAATTTATAAATAGACGCGAGTAACAATAATATATTACTTTCCAATTTGAAGTGGAATCTTCGAAGGCAACAGCATTTTCAATTTTATAATTATATACTCTCAAAATAATTTTGACACAAAAGCAGGTTGCTTTTATACACTGTTGACGACAAGCGTCGTGCCGTCTTCTTCGTTGAGAAGAATTGGACCGTATTGCAATGCCTTCTGGTTTTCTCTTTCCGAGTTCAACTTCTTTGTCGACAATAATTCTTACATAACAAAAACGAAAAAAAAAAAAATCAAATATAGCGTTAGGGCTTCAAGGGATTCTCCATGGAGTGATCTTTAAATCAAAAACCACCCCCGCCCTCCGTTTGATTTCTCCTAAAGAAAAGATTTGATCGATATTTTATTTCTTTTTTACTTTTACTCTTTTTTTGAAAAATTTCTTTCTGTGCTTAAAAAATGTTTTGCCTACAGCTGGAACCGAACATATAAAATTTAAGGATGATTTAGAATGCATGTTAAGGTATTAACTTTTTATTACCTTGTAATCTAGTGATAGCAGACCTATTAATTCATGAAATCGAAGAATCTTGTGGAATATTGACTTGTGGAGTTGATCCTGATCAAGTGGCTTATTGGGAAATATCTGACGTTGTTTTGGTCCACTAATCTTAGCTTTAGGATAAGTACCGACAATATCTTCTTCGGTCATGAATTAAGATCCAATCATATAGCTAGCAAAAGAAACATTCTGTAACTAATTAGCCTATAACATATTCGATCTGACTGTGCCATAAGCATATGTATGTGTGTATTAATGACTGGAGTTCAATTAATAATTGAAAACTCAGCAACCTTAATAATTGGAAACTCAGCAACCGATTCCAAGAATGAGCTTTCAAAGAATTAAGGCGTTAAAAAATCCCAATTTATCAAAATGTGACCGTTGAGAAGTTTCTTTTGAGTAGATTAACTGAGAAGCTTGGTAGACCTTAGGCAATTACCTGTATACATCTATTTATTGAAATTTTAATTACCTGTGGATTAAGGGAAGAATGAGTATACATTGCATTTATAAATAATCGTTTTTCCTCTCATAACTTGAAAATACTATAATTTAATCCATTGTCTATTTGCAATAAATAATCTGTTAATCGATTCTAATGCGTGTTCGTAGTGGATGTGCGATGGTACTCGAAGTTCTCTATGTTGAATGAAAATTTAATTTATTTCAAAGTAAATAGTATAGTAGATGATAAGTACAAAGGACTTGCACAATGGAAACGCGGGACCCAAGTGGCCAAAAAGTTTTACATTACTCGCTTTATTTCGCACTAGAGAACTCTTACAGCAAGCCGAGGCCTAATTAAGAAGACCAAAACGTCCATTACGAATATGGAACTACAAGTTTAAAAGGGGAGATAAGCCCCTTGCCCAGTATCTTCTTGTCTCCTATCAAGTCCTGCTATCCCAGCCGTCTGATTCATTGCAGCATCAATAGTATTCAATTTGCAGCAGCCGAAAGGTAGCGGTTACCATATTGGATTCACCCCCAGAGATTGCCTACCATTACATGTATCATCTCCTAACTGTGCCGTAAAATGGGAATCTTGCTGAGGATATTATCTCAAGGAGAATAGTAACTAGGTTAATAATATAAACTTGAGGAATTTTTAATTTTTGAGCTAGTTCTTGAACTTTTGAGTTGAATTAGACCATGGATTTCTATAAATCTAAAAACCGCGATTGGATTCAGCCTGACTGACAAAGGCTTATCAAACTCATTTGAGACCGAAGCCCGATTACTAGATCCGCGCAGTAATCTTATTTGTCAATAGAGGAGAAAATGGTGTGTTCAAGTGAGCTAGCTGAAGATTGCTGGCATCTTCCCCTCGTAAACCTGGAGATATAGCTAATCTTTCATAATGTTTGAGATGCCGAAAGGCAGTAAAAGTTGTCTAATAGGAAATTTGAAATGAGGATGCTGTGAAGTCCCTTATTTTTAGGAATAGTTGGATTCAGATAAAGCATGAAATGATTATAATTTTACTGAAGTCGTAGTTAGAAGTTTATTGATTTCTCGTGTTCTTCTATTTCCTTTTCATTTCATTTTATGTTTCAATCAAAACAATCGGTTTGTATCACTCTCACTCTTGTTGAATCAAAAATCAAAATCACCCTTTCTAAGACTCTGTCCAGTGCAAAATATATTTCTGTAGATATCATTCAACTTTATGTAGTTAAATTGTAATAAAAACATATCCTTCATTCATAATAGCGGCCAAGATTCGCACAAAGGAACACCAGCTCGACTATCGTGCTGTGAAAGAATTGGTGACAAGATTCTTACGTTCTAAATACGTACGACATTGTGGAAAGTTGAACAGTATTATTATATGCAATTAACCCAATATATCAAAATACATATACAAAGCATGTGGATACTATTTTGAGAGATTGATTGAGAAATTTGGTATAATTTTAGGCAATTAAATAAATCTTTTTGAAATTTACATGTGTTTTGGGAGATAATTGTCGTGTAAATCACTGGTTGTGAATGTATAAAATTAATCTCTATTAACTGGGAAGTTTCGTGGGGTGACACAAGTGGATATACACTATTCGTGACGTGCAAGACAACATCATCAGGAAAACAGACGTGCCAGTTAATAATGAAGGACTAGCAGTTGAAGATGACCAAAGTAATTTTATGTCTGTAAGATTTCAAGATAGTTTCATGTCGAATTTAATGGTGTGTTTCTTCGGCTCCTTCCTCAAATCCAGCACAACGGCACGGTCACATGCATGAAGATTTTGGAGTCTTTGGCTGCACAATTTTTCTGGACTTTAATTTGCATTAGTTATTGGCTTTTTTATATTGCTCTTTAATCGGCTTTTTCAGATAAAATATTTCTATATTAGTTTTCGATTAACATAGTCCTGGGCTCCTGGGAAGTTATGGTACTAATCAGACTCTTTCATCAACATTTGACAATTTCTTTTTCAAAGCTTGAGTTTTGAGGGTTTATAGCTTTGAGTAGTGGAATCAATGGAAGAAGAAATTAATGTAAGAAGAATAATTAAATGGGGTACTCTATTAGCCCCTTTATCTGCTTATATAAAGATTTTTGAATACCTTATTGGTGTGGCTAGTTATGCTTGAAGTTGTTCTACAGTGTCTCGCTTGAAAAGTCCGATACAAAAAATTAAAAAGAATCATCTTCATCACATATTCAACAGAGCATATAGAACAAACACATGTTCAACAGAACAAACAGAACATACGTAGGCTCATAGAAATGGGATTAGGTAATCGGTTAAGTTAGGGACCAATTTAGTAGAATGCGACAGTTTGACAACTTATTATTATCTTCTCCAAATGCAAATAAAATTTGCCGCCTAAATAAAAGTAGCAGCAAAGTGCTTTTTTTTTTTTTTAAATATTAATAAGAAAAGACCTTAATGAGATACATATTTTTTGCATCCCACATCTGTTTGGATGCTGCTTGTTGATAATTAATTGACTTTAAAACGAATATGTCTATTTATATTGCTATCAGACTTGAGCCTTGGTCATTCCGTCACTATCTTAGTTCCCCATGATACGTCATGAGGGGAACTCAGTCATTCCAAGACGGTGCAGTCATCTTGTAAAATTAAAGAATTTCATTAAAAAAAAGAGTCAAATTAAACTTATCATAATTAAAAAAAAGATTATAAGAACAATTTAATTGATTAATTATCAATTCTTTTTTATATGTAAAATTGGCATTTTACAAGTTAATTATAATTAACTAACAGAAATGTAGTAAAATATAGTGTTTATTAGAGATATTTAACAATTCCTAAAGTATTATGGTATAAAATGTTATACCCTAATCTTTCCTGCACCAATTTATTTTACAATTTCTAAGATAGTAAAATGAATATAAGGCATAAAATTAATTAAATTATTAACATAGCTTCTGTCCTTTATAGTAATTTCATTGGATGTTTCATGAGATCAAAGTTTTGAGGGTCAATTAGTCAAAGAAAATAGCTGTAGATGGTTATAACATTCGACCAAAAATAATATTATTATTTGGTTGGAGCCATAGTAGGCCCAGTCCCTTGTGCCCGTTCCGTCTGCCATGCAAGCAAGCGAAGGAGGAAAATGTGATATATTATTGCATCACTTCCTAAATGCGTAATTTTTGCTTACTTGGACTTCAAAGTCAGTAGTTTAATGAAATTGGAACATTTTCAGGACTTAAGATTCTCTCAATCTTCTTTTTATATTTTTGAAGTAGTTCCTAAGTTGAATTAGACCGTGGGTTTCTAAAAATCTAAAAATCCCAATAGGGTTCGGCCCCACAAACAAAGGCTTACCAAACTCAGAATTTTTATGAGTGATTGTCGTGTAAATAAGTGATTGCGGACGTACAAATCGATCTCCATTAACTGGGAAATTTCTTGAGGTGACACAAGTGGATATATACTATCCGTGATGTGCAAGACAAAATTATCGAGAAAACAGATATGCCAGTTAATAATGAAGAACTAGCAGTGAAGATGACCAAAGAATTTTTATGTGTGTAAGATTTCAAAGATAATTTCATGTAGAATTTAATGATTATGTGTTTCTTTGATTCCTTACCCAAATGCACATGCATGAAGATTTTGGAGTCTTTGGCTGCACAAATTTTCTAGACTTTAATTTGCATTAATTATTGGCTGTTTTTATATTGCTCTTTGATCGGCTTTTTCAAACAAAATATTCGTGTATTAGTTTTCGATTAACATAGTCCTGGCCTCCTGGGAAGTTATGATACTAATCAGATTCTTTTATATAATGTCAACGTTTGATTCTCATTTTGGCTCCATCACTTTTCTTGGTGGTCTATTTGTAGTTCATGATCTTAACACTCTGTTATGCCACGTTAGCTTCTCTGTTTAGCTCTGCTTCAACTTGTTTCCACGTTTCACTGTCATGGCTTCGTTCACTAATTATTCTCAATAAATTAAACTAATATATATATATATGAGTAGTTTTCCAATTAGAAATTCCTGACTTTGAAGATTATATTTTAATACACTACATAACAAAATACAGTGTATTGGAGTCTATGTTTATTTTGTCTTTTAACTAATTCTTGACTTTAATAAAATTAGAGATCCCTGATTAGAAAATTACACACACACACATATATATATATATATATATATATAAATGAAAGTTTAAGCAGGTAGCAGTTTCTGGGGTCAGTTCAGTCAAAGACTCGAAGCCTAGCAGCGATCGATTAAAGCTGCTGTGGTTGCTTTAGTATTTTTCTAATTTAATTAGAAATCTGCTACGTAATAATTTCTAACCAGCAGCCACGCAAAGTTGCAAACAACAATATATCTATAAAAGTTGTTACAGATTTACCGTTGATCGTTTGGACAGTTATGGCAAAAATATACCGTTGATCGCTTGGACAGTTATGGCAAAAAGAAAGGGGCAAAAAAAAAAAAAGAATCTAGCGTGCTTTTCAAACAAAAGCCGAAGATAGCAACGAAGCTTTCACAGCAAAACTGCTAAAACTTGGTCGGGTAACAACAGACTAATAGGTGCAAAATGGAAAGATGACTGCTAAAACTTGCCCGGGTAACAACAGACTAATGTTATTTTATTAGGAACTAGGACCCTACGGTGGCACCAGCAATATCATACATGCTACATCTATTCTCATCTTCATCATCAGTTGAACTTGGCGGCAGGTTTTGGATGTGGTTCCCTTCTACTCCAACAATGTTCTCTTCATCGACTTGATTCCCGTTCGCACATGCAGTTGATCATGATCAAGATTTTGCGAGTAATGGATGTTATTACTGTGAGATTTCGGAGCCAATGGAAAATGTTATTACAGTGTGATCAATATGAATTGATCAAGATTGTTCTGCGGGTTGGCGAGATGCTTTTGGCAAAGCCCCGACCAGTCTTTGACCACTAATTTTTGTTTAAATTAAATTAAGTAATTATTTAATTAACCTATTGAGTACAAAGGGCAATTTGATTCTCCTTTGTTGTGGCTAAGTTGTATTGCACGACCTTTCCAAAAAAAAAAAAAAGATGTATTGCACGAGCTTAGCTTAACTTTAATGACTGTAATTTATAAATTAATTATAAAAGTCAATCGGTTATGAAGCACAAAATCTACTTGAATACATTATATTATACGAAATAAACTACAAATATACCCTCTTGAAAGTGTGTATCTATATAAAAAACCCTCATAAATTGAAATAATAATTGTTATGATAACCAAGTCTTCTTAATGTCATTTTGAAGCTATAATTTGGCTTTAGAAGAGTAAAAGAAATAAAGAAGCCGAGTCAGATTAGGTGTAACTCAAACCTTGTAACTCAAACTTAATCAGCTTGTACGTCCAGTATTTCTTATGTGTGACTATTCTCTATAAACAAAATTTCGACGAAAACCCATATATTATGATGTGATGGATATACGATAAAAAATACACATAACGCGTCATGTCTCATGTTCCCCCAGTATAACATGCTCCATTAATATTCCCAGTGCCATTCAAATTGTTGATGCTAAAATATAAGATGAGTGGTGTGTAATTGATAACTCTTTGAGTTGGATTGTAGCCGTCCAACAGCTTTTTTTTAATGGAAGTGCCTCTTTTACAAAAGCCGATGCCAGTGAATAGGGAATATAAGCGACAATAAATTAATTACGCCTATGGACAGTCACTTTTTAATCAGATTGTTAAGAGGTTATTGACTTGGCAAACAACAGAAAGCACAGCAAAATTGGAATTTTTGGGTGATATCAGAGATTAAAGAAAGAAGATAAAATCTCCAGAAAGTCAAATTTCAACACACAAATGGGCCTTGTAATGCTAATGCTCACACCTTCGCTAAATTAGTCTTAAAAGATTCTAAATCTGTTAAATGCCGGATAGCTTACCAACACAAGTTGTGTAGTTATGTGTTTACTCTCTATTTCTTAATGAAGTATTTTCCCATACCAAAAAAACTTAAAAAAAAAAAAGAATTAACTCTTTTGAGTATGGTTCAGCCCTTGTTATTAGGCTGCGTGGGTCCATATTATCTTTTATCCAATCTTTGATTAATCATTCTCACATGGGTTGGGATACTTGGGTAAGTTACTTTTAGGTCCTGGTAACTTTTCAAAATTTCACTAAATTAATAATTAATTAAATCATCTTCAGAATAAAATAAATATGATTATTTTATCCTTGTAACATCAAATTATAAAGAAGTCTGAGATAATTCTTGAATTTATGAGGGGGAAAAAAAAGCAAAACCAATAAAGGCGAACAACATGATAGAGGAAACTCAAATCATCATTCGATCATTCATATAAAGATATCAAATCCTTGCTCCCAATTCCAATTTTTGAGTTGCTGTTTCTTTCTACACTTGGCTCCTCACTCGATACAATTCACGATTTTGAATTATCCTCATCCACTTTTTTCACCCCACTCATTACAAAATAATTATCATTAAGCCCACAAGTTTAAAATAATTATTTAAGTTGGACGATTAGCACCCCTTTAAATACATCTTAAAATTTATTTTCTTTATTTATCATATTACAAATTTATAAAGATTATAAATTTTCTCATGAATCCCCTTTAATTTTGAAAATAAAGATTATAAATTTTCTCATGAATCCCGTTCAATTCCAAAAATAATCCTAATTTGTTTCTTGGATAAACCTTTAAAACATTACCTTTTCTCACTCTTTCTTTCTTTCTAGAATACATCCGACATAATACAATCAACTATAGTACATTTATGACATGTGTAATTTAATGTAATATAACCACCACTTTTATAGTAGTTTTTTTTTTTAAAAAAATGCATACATGTCATAGCATCATTTACTTATTGCATAACTGACATGGTACTTCTGATGTATTATGAAATTTCTTCTCTCCACAACTACTACTTTATGATTATATGACAAACCAAACCATGTGTTTTAGTGGGGTTTAGATAACCCCAAATAAAACAATAAGAGTGTGGTTTAAAAGGTGAGTAGGAGGGAGAGAATATGCCTTATTATGTTTGGAGCTTTTCTGTCACAAGATAGGGATGTTAGCTGTGTGACTTGAGTATTTGATGATAAAGGGAGAAAGAAGCTATGAAAAACGAGAATGAAGACCACCAAACATGGGCTAGACATATCCTACAAAACAGAGCAAAAACAAACATTAGAGGTGGAGTGTTGAGTGTTAGAAAGTGTATATTTATAAAGGAGAAAATCGTCATTTTGTACTTCAAGTTTTACTAACATCTCTAATTTTATTTATTTAAGTCTCTTGTTATTTAATTATGAGTGTTTTGTTTTAATTAAGTATTTTATGTATTTTAGGGGCATCATGGTCATTTCACAATGAACGAGATATCGGATAGCAAAACGGACGTCACTTTTGAACTCAAGACAGTCAAAAACCTTAAGAGGAGCATAAAAGGAAAAATGGCACTGTTCACACGTACGGCACTATTCACGTGTACGGTACTGTTCATGGGTACTGTTCACAACACTGTTCAGACCGCGTTACTGTTCAAACCGCGTGGTCAAACCCGTGGTCAAACCGTATTACTATTCACTGATGACGTGGCGCAATCCTGTGCATCCAAACTATTTTTAATCCGATAGCCATGATTCACTCAATGTATCTATAAAAAGGGGGCCTCCCCCCCTAATTTGATACCCCTGAATCCATTTTTGAGCTTAGTTTTCTGTAATTCCTTCTCCATCTTGTATTTTTTACGTATTTTAATAAATTTCCATTTTACCCTTAGTTCAATTATGAGTGGCTAATTTTCTTTCAAGTTTGGGTTGAAGGTGAAGTCTCAACATGTGTCATGGGCTTTATTTGGTAAATTTATTTTCTCTTCCCCTCTAATTTTTGTGGAGGTTTTGACTTTTCATCGACAAATAATAATAATCTTGTCTAGTTACCGCCCTGGTTTTACCGGCACCCTAGTATAAGGTTATTATTATTTGGCACGATAAGCCCTTAGCACCATATTGATTAGAGCGTGGTTCATGAGGTGTGGATTCCCCCCTCATGATTTAATTGGTATTAATAAGGATTATTTAGCCCATGGTGCATGTTGATACGGATCCAGATACCCAAGTGCTTTATTTCAATAGTTCCCAATTCAATTTAATTCCGCTATTCCAATTTAAAATTCTAGCATCCTTTAAATCAATTTCCCCACAAATTCAACCACCCACTTACAAAATTAATTCTACATATAATTAAAATCTACGTTCTCGTGGGATCGACACTTGTCACCATTAATCTATTCTACAATAGATTCGTGCGCTTGCGAGTTCAACAAAATTTGTACAACAAGTTTTTGGCGCCGTTGCCGGGGAGGTAAGTATTTTAATTTGTAGAATTAAATTTTTTGTAAATAATTTATTATTATTATTATTATTTTAGTTGTTTCCTTGTAAATTTTTTTTTCTTATTAAAAAAAATAAGAAAGAATGAATCTGTATTTTAAGGTTAGAATTTCATTTCTTTAAATTTCTATAATTTAATTTTCAAGATATTTTTCTTTGTAATTTTTTTTGTTTATCTTATTAGTTTATTTTAATTTTAGTTAATTTGTTTCACGTATTTGTTTTAGTGTGTTTTTATAGGAAGGTTATAACAGCGTGATAAGGTTAGTATCGTAATTTCTTCTTCTTCTTTATTTTTATTTGTTTTGTTCTCAATTTATTTTCTTTATTTGCATGCATGGTCGTAGGTCATTATCACATAATCTTGAACCTATAGACCTTAAATTAGAAAAAATACTTCGCACACAGAAGCACATTGCATTTAAAAATAAAATTGAAATGGATTTGCAACACCAACAACCAGAACCACAAGAGAGGCCATTTAAGGATTACTTTAGTCCTTTAGCTAATTTGAGCACATCATGCATTAGAGACCCAAATGTAGCTGCTAGGAGTTTTGAACTAAAACCTAGTGTGCTAAATTGTCTCCCAACATTCTATGGCCTAGAAAATGAGGATCCATATAATCATCTGAATGATTTTCATACTATTTGTCAAACTTTTAGATATGAGAATTTTTCAGATGAGGATGTTAAACTTAGATTATTTCCATTTTCTTTAAAGGATAGAGCTCGTTCATGACTTAATACATTGCCTTCTAATAGCATCACAACATGGGAACAAATGGTAACAAAATTTTTGAATAAATATTTCCCAGTGCATAAAACCAATGCTATTCGCAGGGAAATTTCAGAGTTCACCCAGAGAGAAGACAAGCAGTTTTTCGAAGCATGGGAGCGATTCAATGGGCTACTCTTGAAGTGTCCACATCATGGGTACGAGAAATGGCACCAATGCCAATACTTCTTGGAGGGATTATTGCCAAATGTGCAAGAATGGCTAATAGCAACAAGTGGAGGAGAGCTAATGTCAAAAAGTGCATCAGAGATTTGGGATTTCTTCCAGCGACAAGCAGATAATTCCCAACAGCGGAGCCGATCTCTCAGGAATACTATAAGAATTAAAGGAGTAAATGAGGTTCACATTGGCGAGTCAAGTTCGGGAATCAAAGAAGTCAAAGAGATAATTGAAGGTCTTTCTCGACAAATAGCATGGTTGACGACTGCCAAATCAACAGAGCCACATGACCATGACTCATATTCAGATCAAGCCAATGCCATAGGTGTCATGAGAAAGCCATCAAATTACAACCCATACTCCAACACATATAACCCTAGATGGAGAGACCACCCCAATTTTTCATGGTCTCAAGGATTCCAACAGAATGGACCGACTCGGCTCCACCAATGCAACCAATTCCTCAAGTTCCTCAAGTCTCTCAGCCACCATTTAGACCATACAATCAGAACCAGAATTACTCTCAACCTAGACCATGGGAGGATTCATTCCAGAATTTCAAGAATGTTGCTCAATCTACAATCGAGCAACAAAACCGCACCATTGATGGACTACGAAATGAGATGAGAGCAGGTTTCAACTCACAAGCCCAATCAGTTTCAAGCCTCGAGAAGATGGTGGGACAGCTTGCCTCTTCAGTGCAAACTTTGGCAATGACTGTTGAAAAAGGTAAGTTTCCAAGTCAACCAATGCCTAATCCTAAAGGAGTACATGAAGCAAGTACCAGTTCACCACAGCAGCATGGAGAGGTCAAAGCCGTTATGACCTTGCGAAAAGGAAAAGAAGTCGACAACAAAGTGGAGATGCCAGTGACAAAAGAAAACCAAATTGTACCCGTGAATGTTGAAGACTCACCACCGGAGGAGAAAGAAGAAACCAACCCACGAGAGTATGTTCCTAAAGCTCCATTTCCTCAGAGGTTAGCTAAAGGAAAAAAGGAAAAATCCACAGGTGAGATTTTTGAGATCTTCAAACAGGTAAGTGTTAACATCCCTTTACTTGATGCAATAAAACAAGTTCCATCTTATGCCAAGTTTCTTAAAGACCTTTTCACTAAAAAGAGAAACATTCATGTTCAAAAGAAGGCATTTTTAACAGAAAACGTTAGTTCTATACTCCAACACAAAATTCCTCTAAAATGTAAAGACCCAGGCTCCCCCATTATTTCATGTAGTATAGGGAACCACACAATTGAGAATGCTTTGTTGGATTTAGGAACTAGTGTTAATCTTTTGCCTTACTCAGTATTTGTGAAACTTGGATTGGGAGAATTACACCCAACTCCAGTGGTGTTACAGCTTGCAGATCGGTCCACGAAAATACCACGTGGTATTGTGGAGGACGTGCTTATACAGGTAGACAAGTTTTATTTTCCTGTTGATTTCATTGTAATTGACACTCAACCAATACAGGATTCAAAGAAGCATATCCCCATTATCTTAGGCCGACCTTTCTTGACAACTGCGGATGCTCACATTCAATGCAGAACTGGAAATATGCAGTTGTCCTTTGGCAATATGACCATGAAGCTCAACATCTTCAACATTGCCAAACAACCTCACAATGCAGATGATGGAATTGTTGATGTGGATTTAATTGAAGCATTAGTTGATGATAATTTTGTTTCAAACCTTAGTGATGACCCTTTACAAACATGTTTAACTCACTTTGGTTTGGATTTTGATGTTGACAGGTCAGTCGATGAGGTCAACGCCCTACTTGACTCAGCACCATCCATGGATACTAATAAATGGAAGTCAAGAGTTGAACAACTAGCACCATCAGAGAAGAAAATCATCCCATCATCAGAATCACCACCAAAACTCGAGCTCAAACCATTACCTAACACTTTGGAATATGCGTTCTTGGGAGAAGAAAGTATTCTGCCGGTAATCATCTCATCATCCCTAAATGACGAACAAAAAGGTAAGTTGTTGGATGTTTTAAACGAGCATAAAGGAGCATTAGGATGGACCATAGCTGACATAAAAGGTATAAACCCAATGGACTGCATGCATTACATTCACCTTGATGAAAATGCTAAATCTACTAGGGAAATACAGCGTCGGTTAAATCCTAACATGAAAGAAGTTGTTAGAACGGAAGTCCTTAAACTATTAGATGCAGGTATCATTTACCCCATTTCTGATAGTTCATGGGTCAGTCCTGTGCAAGTGGTCCCTAAAAAGTCAGGAGTCACAGTAGTTACTAATGCTAATAATGAATTGATACCCACTAGAGTGACTACAGGATGGCATGTATGCATTGATTATAGAAAATTGAATTCTGTCACACGTAAAGACCATTTTCCTTTACCATTTATTGATCAAATGCTTAATAGATTAGCAGGCCATGAATTTTATTGCTTTCTAGATGGTTACTCATGATACAATCAGATTCCCATAGCACCAAAAGATCAAGAGAAAACCACTTTCACTTGCCCTTTTGGTATTTTTGCATATAGGAGGATGCCATTTGGATTATGTAATGCACCTGCTACATTTCAACGATGCATGTTAAGCATTTTTTCTGATATGGTTGAACGATTCCTTGAGGTCTTTATGGATGATTTTTCTGTCTTTGGCGACTCATTTGATCAATGTTTACATCATCTAACACAAGTTTTGCAGAGATGTATCGAGAAAAATTTGGTCTTAAATTGAGAGAAGTGTCATTTTATGGTAAAAACAAGGTATAGTTCTCGGTCACATCATTTCATACAAAGGTATTGAGGTTGACAAAGCCAAGGTGGATCTCATTTCCAATCTTCCTCCACTTAAAACAGTCAGAGAAGTAAGATCTTTCCTTGGGCATGCTGGTTTTTATAGACGTTTCATTAAGGATTTTAGCAAAGTTTCTAGACCCTTATGCAATTTACTTGCTAAGGATGTACATTTTATCTTTGATGATTCATGTCTTGTAGCATTTGAAAAGTTAAAGCAATTGTTGACGTCATTACCCATCATTCAGCCACCAAACTGGAGCTTACCATTCGAACTCATGTGTGATGCATCTGATTATGCAGTAGGAGCAGTATTAGGACAAAGAGTAGATCGAATTCCCCATGTTATTTACTATGCTAGTATGACATTAAATGATGCACAGTTGAACTATTCAACTACTGAAAAAGAAATGCTAGCAGTAGTGTTTGCATTAGAGAAGTTTCGATCTTATCTTATTGGTTGTAAAATAATTGTATTCACAGATCATGCTGCTCTTAAATTTCTCCTCACAAAGAAAGATGCAAAAACTAGACTAATTCGCTGGGTGTCACTTTTGCAGGAGTTTGACTTGGAATTCAAAGATAAGAAAGGCTCTGAAAATGTTGTGGCTGACCATCTCTCTCGTCTCCATTTTGACACAATAACAGAACCTTTAATATTGAATGAGTCATTTCCGGATGAGCAATTAATGAGTGTGGAAGTATTACCTTGGTATGCTGATATCGTTAATTATCTTGTTACAGGTAAACTTCCAGAGCATTGGACCAAGCAAGACAGGGCCAAATTCTTTGCGGAAATAAAGAATTTTTTCTGGGATAACCCCTATCTGTTCAAGTATTGTGCAGATCAAATTATTAGACGATGTGTCCCAGAAAATGAATTTCAGAACATCATTTCGTTCTGCCATGAGCAAGCTTGCGGAGGTTATTTCAGCGCTAAGAAAACAGCCACAAAAGTTTTACAATGTGGTTTCTATTGGCCGACTATATTTCGAGATGCTTACAACTTTTGCTCTTCATGTGATAGGTGTCAACGAATGGGGAGCATTACACGAAGGAACATGATGCCACTAAATCCAATTTTAGTGGTTGAAATTTTTGATGTGTAGGGTATCGACTTCATGAGACCCTTTCCCGCTTCTTTTGGCCATCATTACATATTGGTTGCTGTTGACTATGTATCGAAATGGGTAGAGGCAATTCCATGCAGAACCAACGATCATAAAGTGGTGATAGGGTTTTTGAAGAGCAACATTGTTTCACGCTTTGGATTTCCTCAAGCAATAATCAGTGATGGTGGTACCCACTTTTGCAACAAATCATTCAAAGCACTTTTGACAAAGTACTCCATCACTCATAAAGTGGCGACTCCGTATCATCCACAAACCAGTGGCCAAGTTGAGATCTCCAATCGAGAAATAAAGCACATATTAGAAAAAACGGTGAGGCCAGACAGAAAAGATTGGTCATTAAGACTCGATGATGTATTATGGGCATATAGAATGGCTTTCAAGACCCCAATTGGGATGTCACCCTACAGGCTAGTGTATGGAAAAGCTTGCCACCTACCTGTGGAACTCGAGCATCGTGCGTACTGGGCCATCAAGAAATTCAATTTTGACATGCAGCAAGCTGGCTTAGAAAGACGATTACAGCTGGCAGAACTTGAAGAAATTCGGAACGATGCATACGAAAATGCCAAGGTTTACAAGCAGCGAATGAAAGTCTTTCATGATAAGCAGATTATGAGAAAATCTTTCACTCCATGTCAGAAAGTACTTTTATTCAATTCTCGCTTGCACCTATTCCCAGGTAAGCTACGCTCTCGATGGTCTGGCCCCTTCATTGTTCATACAGTTTTTCCACATGGGGCAATTGAAATTAAGAACCCAAAAAAATGGTGTCACGTTTAAAGTTAATGGTCAAAGATTAAAGCCATATCTAGAGTACCAACCACATGGAGAGGACATCGAAATAAATTTGAGTGACCCACCACATTTGAATTAAGATTTTTCTGTTTTTTTTTCGTGATTTGATTTTTTTTCTTTCTTTTTACTATTCTTTTGCTAATTGAAATTGTTTGTGCATAAGTGTGTTTGTTTAACCATTAAGCTTTCTTTTATCACTTTTAATCATGAGACAGATCCTCTTGAACATCCTTAGACGACTTCAACGTGTCCAATCTCATCTCATAGGCCAGATACGATTTTGTAAAACACATCGTATTTGGAAGCTACAACCACCGGAGTTAATATCCCACATTGAGGATTTAGAAAGCCAACTCAGAGACATTGAGAGAAGTGTCTACAACATCCAGTTGGAGCTTGAGGTAAATTCCATAAGAGGAGGATTGTTATTTTCTTTGTGTGTTTTTGTTTGTTACTTCGTTTGTGTGTTTTAGTTTGTCACCCGGTCAAGTGGCGGATAACGGTACTCCGTGACAATCAAGTCGGTTACTTCAGTTTCCCATAATTACTGATCTTCTGAGGCGAAGGTATGGACAGAAATGAGATCTTGGCAAAGTTTCACAATCGATTCCCTTCACTTCCTCAGAATGCCCTCCTTACAATCTATAAAGCTCGATCTGAACGCATGCGCTTGCTCATGAGGAATAACATACCGCGATATCCATTTGGTTAATAGAGGCCAAAGTACGCTTGGCAGGTGAGTTGCCTCCTAAATTTATTGCATACATGCCTGGTTGTGGTAAAGGAAATTACGCACAAAAGCGAAGAGCTCGAAAAATTTCGGTTGCTTGTCATAAGTATGCCAGAATGATATGCGATAAAAAACGATGTTCTTTAGGAATGGTGTCTGATAACAGAGAAGATAAGATTCAATTCATTAGGGATGGCTTGAATAAGGAGTCATTGGATGATATCCTTTTGTCTCTTGAAACGCATCCCAGTGGATATGTGCAAGGAGCGATTCTCCAGTTATGGCCATCATTCCAGAAAGAGCATGCACGATACAGTCTCGGGAATCTGACTATAAATGACCCTGTTTGCCAGTTTATAAGAAAACTGGATGGGAAGCCTATCCTCGACCCATAGAGGGCGTTGAAGCCGTTTCTGGACGTAAAACCAGAGGAAGATGTGAGCCACAGTCGCAACTACCTGTAAATATCATTTTACTTCACTGTTATTTTATTTCACTGTTGTTTTACCATTTGCATTATTATCTTTAATAATTTTATTTTATCATTGTTTGCTTTTGCTTTTTATTGTTTCCTTTTTGACTCTAGAGCCATGTGCATTACACGATTATTTGACATAGACATGACACCTCATTCACAGCTGTGACCCACTGCCGCCAAGATCCTTAAATATGATTCTTTTCGTTTGCACTCACAAATTATTTTTGAGAAGTATCCCAATGGCAGCTACTCCCAATAAACAATTCAAGAACATTTGTGTGCTTTCTGGATTTAACTATGACAAATATAAAGAGTTCTTTGAGGCAGCCATTGATCTTGGTCGAAGCATAGCAGAGAGAAAATTACACTTAGTATACGGCGGAGGTGACCGAGGGTTATCAAAATTGGTCTCAGAAACAGCTTTTGTCAGAGGAAGTCAAGTGTTAGGCATCATACCACAAGCCCTAAAACCTTTAGGCTGTTTGTCTAACTCACCGACTGGAGAAAAGTTAGTTGTCTCAGGTATGCAATAAAGAATAACCGAAATGCTTAATCATGCTGATACTTTTATTTTCTTACCAGGAGATCTTGCAACTCTAGAGACACTTATCACATTAGCATCTTGGGCCCATCTGCACATTCATCAGAAACCCATCGGTTTGTTAAATGTCAATAACTTTTATGATGGCTTTATCGCATTTCTTAACCATGCAATAAAAAACTACTTCATTCATTTCTCAGTTAAAAAGCTTTTTATTTGTGCTCACACTGCTAATGAGCTACTTGATCTATTACAAGCTTATCGACCAGAGCCAGATTCCAAGACCTTGGTGTTGGAGTGTACAAATAACGATGGTAACAATAGCAGCAGTAAGAAGTACAAATTAGATTTAAATCTCCGCCTGTAAATATTTTATTTTGTGTTGCACCACCCAGGTGATGTCTTCTAAACTCTACTTCTTTCCTTTAAAACATTGAGGACAATGTTTCGTTCTGGTTGGGGGGAGGGGATAATTGACAATTGTAGAATGTTGGTTAAGTTTTTACTAATTTTTTGTTGTAGAAACTAACTGTTGCAAACTTTTTGTGTTGAAGATGGCTGAATATAGAGTGTAGTTACTCTAGAAACGCATCTTCTTAGTTAAAAAAAAAAGAAAAAAGAAAAAAAATAAAAATGAAAAAAAAATTGTCTTATTTTTCGTGTGATCTTTCTAACTTTTTCTTTTTGACTTCTCCTTTATAAATATGCATTTTCAAAATTTTTGAGTTAAAGATGGCTGAATATATAGTGTAGTGCCTCTAGAAACGCATCTTCTTAGTTAAAAAAAAAAACCATTTTCTTTTTCTATCATTTTAAGTGTAACTTTTCCAATTAGTTTTTCTGCATCATTTTCACATTTCTGCATGCATATTTTCGTTTCATGTTTAGAATAGGTTGGGGGGGTAGAATGTTGTTTAAAAAAAAATAGTGTGATTTTATTTTTATTTTTGGATGACATGATGACTTTCGAATTTTAGTATTTGTATTATCTTTGGTCTTGAGTGATGTTACACTATGTTTGCTACTCTACATGTTGATGTCGGAGATAAATATAAGTTGCTTGAAAGAATTGACATGTCATAATGAATACCAAGTGAGCTTTCGAGCCTATTATTTTTCTTGGAGAGTAGCCCTATTTGCCCATTTTTCATACAACTTAGCAGTTTACTATTTTATATACGATCTCTATATTCTTTTGAATCAACCCTCTAAAAAAAATTACTTTAAAAAAAAAGAAAAAAAAAGTGTATTGCTACATCTGAATGTCCATTTAACTAGTAGATATGAAGGATTATCTAGAGCCCTAAAAGATGATGGAAAGGCCATCTTTGACCCGTTTGAGCCTTGCTAACCATCCCTTATGTGAAATATCCATAGTTAGCCCTTTTGAGCCTTTTATTAAAAAAAAAAAACTTTTCTTTGTCAACTTATCATCTTGACCCACTCTAATTTAGAGTATTACCCGATATCTTACAAGTTCCATCACCTATTCATGTTTGAGAAAAATATAAATAATTGTTTTGTTTAGTAAAGTTGTGCAATACAAAAAAAAAATTCTCTAAAAAAAAAAAGAAAAAAAAATTCTCTAGAAAAAAAAAAGAAAAAAAAGAGAGATATAATACAATAATAAATAAGTGAAATGCACTTTTTAGTTTCCAAAAAAAAATATTATTTTTCTCAAACATATATTTTATTTTCTCTATTTTCCTTTCTTTGTTAACCATGTCCCTAGCATACCTTACATCCTAATAAAAGTACTTCTTAATTTCAGGGAGCTATAGTCTGAAGTAGAAGCTAGTTATATGGGTTAAAAGGATGTAGTGGTGCATAAAAAAAAAAGAAAAAAAAATAAATAAATTGGGTTGACTAGCATTTTGTTTGACTTGAGATCGTGTTATTTCTAAATTGTGGGCATATTCTTTTCATCTTGGTGAGAGTGTGTGATATTATTTCTTTATTATCTTCACTCCATTTATCATTCATTGAAGTGACAGTTTTTATTGGGTTTAATTTCCGCAGAGTGTCACTATTACCTGGGGTGAGATTTTGGGGTTTGACATGTCATTTTTGAAAAGGCGTGACAAAATCTACTTGGTTGATTCATGTGGATGGTTGATGTGGGTGTGATGTTTCTTTAGACTGGAGATAATGCTTATACTTTTATTTGATAGTTATCATTAGTCTGATTGAATAAACATGATTGTGTTAAAAAAAAAAATCATTTTGGATTTGAATTTTATTTTCGCTTTATTTGCTAGGGACTAGCAATGTCAGTTGGGGGTGTGTTGAGTGTTAGAAAGTGTATATTTATAAAGGAGAAAATCGTCATTTTGTACTTCAAGTTTTACTAACATCTCTAATTTTATTTATTTAAGTCTCTTGTTATTTAATTATGAGTGTTTTGTTTTAATTAAGTATTTTATGTATTTTAGGGGCATCATGGTCATTTCACAATGAACGAGATATCGGATAGCAAAACGGACATCACTTTTGAACTCAGGACAGTAAAAAATCTTAAGAGGAGCATAAAAGGAAAAATGGATCGCTCACACGCGCACTATTCACATGTATGCATCATGTTTATGGCAGTCTCGCTCACAACATTGTTCGCATCACATCGCGTTCAAAACGTGTGCAAACCGTGTTACTGTTCAAACCGCGTGGTCAAACCCGTGGTCAAACCGTGTTACTATTCACTGATGACGTGGCGCAATCCTGTGCATCCAAACTATTTTTAATCCGATTGCCATGATTCACTCAATGTATCTATAAAAAGGGGGCCTCCCCCCCTAATTTGATACCCCTGAATCCATTTTTGAGCTTAGTTTTCTGTAATTCCTTCTCCATCTTGTATTTTCTACGTATTTTAATAAATTTCTATTTTACCCTTAGTTCAATTATGAGTGGCTAATTTTCTTTCAAGTTTGGGTTGAAGGTGAAGTCTCAACATGTGTCATGGGCTTTATTTGGTAAATTTATTTTCTCTTCCCCTCTAATTTTTGTGGAGGTTTTGACTTTTCGTCGACAAATAATAATAATCTTGTCTAGTTCACCAGTTTTACCTAAGACCCTAGTATAAGATTATTATTATTTGGCGTGATAAGCCCTTAGCACCTTATTGATTAGAGCGTGGTTCATGAGGTGTGGATTCCCCCCTCATGATTTAATTGGTATTAATAAGGATTATTTAGCCCATGGTGCATGTTGATACGGATCTAGATACCCAAGTGCTTTATTTCAATAGTTCCCAATTCAATTTAATTCCGCTATTCCAATTTAAAATTCTAGCATCCTTTAAATCAATTTCCCCACAAATTCAACCACCCACTTAAAAAATTAATTCTATATATAATTAAAATCTACCTTCTTGTGGGATCGACACTTGTCACCATTAATCTATTCTACAATAGATTCGTACGCTTGCGAGTTCAACAAAATTTGCATAACATGGAGCATGTGGTGGTTGGTGATTGTACTCTCACGCTTAGGTTAGACTTTGAATAATAAGAGGTTGCTTCAATTTCAAAATGGACCCTAAAGCTATTAAAAATGGTGAATATACTCTGTGAATGCTCTAAGGATGAAGATGAAAACAATATTTTGAGTGATGAAAGTTGGTTATTGTTTTTGAGCTTTTGTAGAGTGTGGCTGAGGGTAGTTTTTGTAATTTCAAACATATGGCACTCATTGATTTGTTGCCCTCCCCCATGTGAGGGCATTTTGGTAATTATGCTTGTAGTTCCAAGATGGTGACATGCATAGGCATAGGAGATAAAAGAACCATCGGCCACCTTTTTGCCCCTTGCTTTATACATGTGGCCACCTCTCCAATTGATGGTCCTACTGATTTTTGGACCACTACAAAGGGTAGCCGATGTTGCAACCACTCATTGCCCATCCTAGGAATCTCTTATTTCATTGGCTCCTTGTATTTAGCTAAAAATAAGATATTTTTCATTTTGCATATGATGGCATGCACTGTTCACGTGTGGCCTCAACGACCAAAAGTCTTGGTTCTGATTTTGCCCTTCAATTCTATATGTTTGCCGAAGCCGTCCTCCCTTTTAGAAGAGCTTATCTCCTGACATATTTAAGCTACCTTGACGTTATGGTCAAACGATCTAGTTTGATTCGTTTGACTCTCTTTTGCCACATGTCACCATGCTCTCTGTTATGTTACTCTCTAATCAAAGCGTGATTAAATCTCGTTGTAATCCAAATTACTCAATGAAAAATTTTTAATATTACGTTAAGTGAGATTAGATGACGCTTCGATCCAAATGACTCTACAAGATAGATTTTTTGAAAGATAATCCCAATAGGAATTATAAAAGGAGTTTATTGAATAATTAAAGTTGAAGTTATGAAAACAATAAAAAGACCTCTTTATTTGTAATAGAGTAAATCTGTTTTCCTAAATTAACTTAAAAAAGGAAACTAAAATGCAATTATAATATGAATAAAAAACTAAGACACATATAACTAACATAGATAGTCTTAAAATAATAAAAGTTCTGGAATCTTAAAAATAACATCGTACATCAATATTGACGAAGCGAGGTAGCTAAAGCGGAAGCGATAGGGTAGATAATACTATATATCATTATAAAACCAAACCAAACCAATGTGATATAGGTTACAATTTAATCGAAGCGTGATTATATTTCATTCTCATTCAAAAGACTCAATGAGATTTTTAATAGCATGTTAAGTGAGATTAGATAACGCTCCAATCCAAACGACTTTACAAAATAGATTTTTGATATATAATCCCAATAGGTATTATTAAAGAAGTTTCATTGAATAATTGAAGATAGAGTTATAAAAATAATAAGGAGACCCCTCTATTTATGATAGAGTAAATCTACTTGCCTAAATTAAGTTAAAAAGGGAAATTAAATTGCAATTATAATAGGAATAAAAGTTTAAGACACTTATATTTAAAATAGAAAGTTCTAAGGTAACAAAAATTCTAGAATCCTCAGAATAACGTCCTACATTAATACTGACGCAATGAGGTAACGGAAGCAGAATTGATAGGGTAGATAACACTAGATATCATTTTAAAATCAGACCAAACCAATGCAATTAGGTTATGCTCTAATCAAAGCATGATTAGGTCTTATTATAATCTAAATGACCCAATGATATTTAATAACAACTTAAGTGAGATTAGATGATGCTTCATTCTATAAACAACTCTACAAGATAGATTTTTTATAGATAATCCCAATGAGAATTATAAAAGGGGTTTTAGAAATAATTGAAGTTGAAGTTATGAAAACAATAACAAGACCTTTTTTTTATAATATAGTAGATCTACCATCCTAAATTAACTTAAAAAAAAAACTAAATTGCAATTATAATAAGAATAAAAGACTAAGACACATATAATTAAAATAGAAAGCTCTAAAATAATAAAAATTCTAAAATTCTAAAATTAACGTCCTACATCAGTCTAGAATGCTATTTTAGATTTGCATGCAATAAAAAACTTAATTTTGAAAAAAACTTAAAGTTTGGTGAGAATGGTGGGAGCTATTTTATATTTAGATTAATTTAATTTAATTTTTTTTGGGTAGTGATATTTCCACCCCAAAAATTTTATAAACCTACACCATTTTCGAAAAAATTATTACAATAAGTTCATTTTTTAAAAAATTCAAAATTAAGGAGAAATTTAAAAAATTAATTAATTAAATCCATATTCATTTTTTTAGACTATTTTTTATTATTAATTAAAAAATTAATTATTTTTTTCAGAACAATTCACCCTTACACATTTTTCCAATGCATCTTGTAATACGCCTATGCAATATTAAAACTTTCACTGGATGATAAGCCTTCCTCAATCAATTAATGAGAGTTCCTCACTTAATTTTGTAGCTTGATGAAATAATTTGTCAAAACGTTACTTTTTGAATTGTATTCCCTCTGGAATATTACTTGTAGAACTTGTAGAATCCAAACTCTTTGCATCCTTACTCCATTGCTTCAATATGTAATGAGGTGGAATATTAAAAACACCAAGAGATTGAATAACTCATAAGACATGCCTACAAAGAAATCCATTATACTCAAACAATCGACACAAACAGTGAATTTCTCGATCCTTGCTACCTAATTCACCACAAAAGCTACATTTTTCTCAAAATCTTTAACGTCAAAGGTTTTTATTGTGCCAACTTCCAACTTTTGTACTAAGAAACATGTTGATGCTCCTAAAACTTCAACTTGAAATTTCTTGAAAACTTCATGTGTATAGATTGTGGACATTTGTTTCTCAAAGGGTAAAGGAGACTTCAACACCAGTTTCTTGTGCTATGTATTGAAACTTGCATAAGCTTCCTTTTCCTGTCTGTCTTGTAAAGCCACTTTGTACTGTTTAACAAATTCTTCCACTAATGTCTTCTTGCTAACATATTTGTCAAAAAAAGACTTGATACTTTCGGATTGTTGGATTGTAGATAATCTAACAACGAACGCATCGTTCATGTAAGTAGGCACCCAAAACTTTCAATCTTCATATAATGATCCTGGCCACTCATTCCTTTCAAGCTCAAACTCTCCAATCATACTCCACCATTTTTTCTCAAAGTCCTCCTCCAACCATGAATATTTTTATAAAAGATTGATCTTTCTTTATCACATGACTAAGCTTTTTGGAAATCTTCCTAAGTATGTGCCACATACAAAATCATTGTCATGAATTCAGAAAGACAATAGAAATGACTACTTTCATGGCCTTGTCTTGATAAGTTAATATAGCAATTGGATACTTTCCAGCCATAGCCCTCAACTAGGAATGACAATTTAACCTGGACCCGGACAAACCCGAATAATCTGGACCGGGTTCAACCCGTACTGGAATAAAATAAATCCGGTATTCGAAATTGATTTCATCAACCCGCGTGTATCCGGGTTCGGTTCTGGGTTTGGGTAAACCCAGAAATCCGAAACTTGGACCCAGATATATTTATCTTAATATGATTTTTTAATTATTTTTATACTATAAATAGAAAAGAAAAATGAGCCATGCCCTAATTCCCACTTACAGCCGCAGCCACCAAAGTCCAAACCAAAGCCATTCTTTTCATCTCTCTTCAACTCTTTCTCTTTCATCTTAATCTTCTTCATCTTCACACTTTCACAGCCGCCCTAGCCAAAGCAAAGTATTCTTTTCCTCTCTCTTCAACACTTATTTTCATCAAATCATTGTCGTCACTCGTCATCGCTTCGCCACCTTCATTGTGTTTCATGTTCATCATCATCACCAGCCGCCGCTTGTCTATCTATTTCATGGGTTTTGGTCGACGTTTGTTCGCCTTCACGATTGCAATCGCAGCTGCGGCGCTGTGTTCATCATCATCATCATCAGCCTTCATTCGTTGCTTCGCTCTGTGAATCGTCAGTTTGGATTGTAGATCTATGTTATGTATCTGTGTTTGTTAATGTTTTATTGCTTTGAATCATTGAAATTAGAATTGGGATTTGTATTTGTGTATTTGTGAATGTGTTTTCGAATTGGGATTTGTATTTGTATTCGTAGTCGGTTTCTTTAATTTTTTAGTTGATATAGTGATCCAGGTTTAAAACCCGCAATCCGGAAACCTAGATTTTTCCGGGTTGAACCCGTACCGGACCCGCAGGTAATAAATCCGGGTTTAAATCCGCATTCGAAATAACATTTTAGTAACTGGGTTTGGAACCGGGAAGGCCAAACCTGGACCCAAACCCGGCTTTTGCCATCCCTACCCTCAACCATGTTTGCATTAGCCAAGCAAATGTTAACGTAGTCTCATCAGCAAGCAATGCACATCCAATAAATATATATTAAAAATGGTTATTCACACCAATAAAAGAAGCAGATGACATTTTATATTTGTTTGTAATATATGTAGTATCAATGGAAACAACATCTCCAAAAATCTTATAATCCTCTCTACTAGTTGCATCCACCCAAAAAACTTCTTCATCTAAGTCCACTGCTTAAAAGAAATTAAGGGTCCGTTCGGTATTGTTTCTGAAATTGTATTTTCTGAAAATAAAAATGAGAATAAAAATTGTGTTTTATAGTTGTTGTATTTCGAATTTAAGTATGTGTTTGGTATCATTTTCTATATTCTGTATTTTAAAATTGAAAACAATAATATGCATTCGGTAGACATAATTGAAAATTATAAAAATAGAGAATAAGTGTTCGGTAGTACTATTTTCAAAATTAATTTTTACTTAACATTTAAGTTTTACATATAGTTAAAAAAATTATTTAACTAATACATTCATAAACATACCATAAATAATTTAGTATTAGCATTAATAAAACAGACTACATTCATTATTTTTATACAATAATTAAAATATATTTTATCTTTACACAATCATATATGAATTATGTGTTATTCTAAATGAAGATTGGTTGTCTATCGTTGAAGGAATTTTAAGCATTTCACAGGATATGTGGTGACAATTTAAAAATATCCGGTGGTTTCTTTATTGTATATACTGAGATTTATTTGGAGAGTTCAATTATTCTTTCTTTTCTTTCTTATTTATTTACATTAATTTATCAAATAACTACTAGATTTTGCAATACAAAATCAATAATATACGATAGAAAGTAGACGACTGCCTACAACACATCCGCATGGTATAATACATGTATACAATTATTATTTGAATTACATCGTCATGGTGCAGTTTATTTTCTTACTAGTCACTCTGCTTGCCTTTATTCCACTGAACTCATCCACTTAATACTCACTCAGATCAATTCCAGATTTTCACTACCCAAGTCCCCATCATCAATTCATCATCATCTCCTCAAAACCAATAAACCGTCTCCTTTGGGCTTTGACGCTTGAGTAGTTTATTGAATATGCAATTAAGTATTTATGTGAATTGGATCCTTCACCTACAGTATGGGTCACCAGAATTTACCCATATCAAAATGCAACGCTCAACATTGGAAACTTCTAGACACCGTCTCCGCCACATTTTTCGGCTTAGTCCTTGTCTTTTTTCTCCTAGTCTTCACTTCACTCGGCGATTCACTCACCGCCTTTAGTTGCAAGCCCTTTTCAACAGTGACGCAGCAGCAGCAGCCGATCTATCATGGTCGAAGCAAATTAGAGACGAAGCAGTAGTACCACCACCGGTCGAGACGGAGCTGAGAGGAGGCAGCCGCAACAGCTGATTTTGGTTACTGCGACGGAGTGAGAGAGCTGTGACGATGAATTGTGGTTGAAGAAGAGATGTATCAACGAGAGAGAGAGCTGTGAGTTTTTAGATTCGGATAATAAGGCTTGGGTTTTGTTTTGTAATTTATTTTAAAGTCTGTATTGGGATTCTTTGAGAACGTTTGTAACTTTTATAACTACAAATGAAAATTCAAATAATTTGTTTTTTAATCCAATCCACCGAACAAGTATTACAGCTGTATTCTCAAAATGAAAATAAAAACACACTCCTCAAAATGGTACCGAACGGCCCCTAATATTCTCTTCCTGCATTTGCATAAAGTGCATAAGCATTGCTCTAGCATCACCTAATTCCAATGTTAATTGACGTTCTTTATCCAAATGGTTTCTAATATCTTTCTTTGTGTACCCAACATTTTTATATCCACCATTTTTTTGGCCATTGCAGCAAAAATCTTATTTGTACCAATACTAACTGCATGCAACATATTAATACTATCTTTATTGGAAAATCCAATAATTTTATGGCATGAAAAATAATGTGCATGTCTAGGATAAAGTTCATGGCTATGTTCTTTTATGAAATTTTGAACGTACCACTAGCCACCAGAGTTTCTTTTGTCATGCAACAAAGCCTTACAATCTACTTTCACACATGGACATTGATTGATAGCACTAGATTCTCATTTTATCCCATAACTTGTACATGTGAACTTTGCATCAATAATTTCCCTAGAAAACTTTGATCAACGGCTAGATTTCTTTGAGATACCGAACCTTGCATACTTAGCATACTTTAGATAGAAAAAATATGCATTATCTTGTGTATCAAACTCCAACCCAGTGTAAGGTTCTAAATCCTTGTCATCGTTATCATCCACCATGTTTTTATTCACTATATTTCTACCAATCACATTCCCGCACTCATCCAAATTTGTATTTAAGTCAATCTGTAAATTCATGACTACCTAAAGACACAAAAAGAAAAATGTAAACAACAACATTGTACAAATAATTTAGCATTATAAATGCAAACAATCTATTTTCATATAAACTTACTAATTATTCAAACATAATTATAAAGAATTAGTTCTCTAATAAATAAATACCAATTAGCTTAATAATCTTCATAATATAAATAGAAAATAAATACACAATTTTTCTTCTATTATTATGCATTAACAATAACAAATCATCATGACCCTAATCTATATAAAAAAGATAATAGTATTTTTAATTTTACGAGCTAGCTACTTTGCATCGGTGATTCCAAATCCCTCAATTTATTTTTACCAAACTTACCATTGGATATTATCTAACGGATGGAAAAGATACACACACGTCAAAGTAACCTGACAAACAAGTTAAGAGCCATTTACCAAAAATTGTACAATTGTGTGGTACACAATTACAAGTAACTAGTTAAAAACAATTAACACATTCTTAAATGCAAGAACCCGTTACATGCAAGCCTACGTTATATGCCAATTACTGTTGGAATAAATTTCACATGTAATGTATAAAATAAGTTCTTGAATAAATTGATTTATTTACTGCTTATAGGGTCCATAGGCAAAGTAGCTGGCTCCTTAACCACTTACGTTCGAAGTTGAAAAGAACTCCAAATTTTAGGGAAAGAAATCGAAAATGGGGAAAGCATATACAATAGGGTTAATATTATCAAGACGCGGCAGCAGCCTCTACCCCGCTTGTTCCCTCTCCAATCGGTGGTATGACCGCTTCTAATTATTCTCACTCCCCATTTGTTTGTTTTGCTAATGGCCCCATGAACTTCTTCCCTTTCTATTTTGCTACTTCTTTTTAATTTGGGTAATCAACCATCAAATTTGCACTAATGATCTGCAGCAAAGGCACGGAGATGAGTCTTCGCTCCTGCTCCCACCAAGGATTAGGAATGACCATTCGATTGGTGTTTCTCTTGTATAACCTCAACTTGGTACAATTATGCAAAAATGGGTCGATTCCTATTTTCCTTCGTTGTTGATTAATCATAGCATTCCACTTATTGACATTATTCCCAAATACAATCCTAATTTCTTTCAAACTAAAATTTGTTTAACTGGGTTTGAAAGAACTTTAAAGTGACATTAGATTTTCAAGTAGGCAAATTTAAGAATACAGTTAATGCTAATTGAGAGCAACAAACCGAATTTTTCAGTTCAACTTTGAATAAAAAGCTAATTTTTATGGAGGTTGCGGGGTCGGAGAAGAAAAATTATTGACACCGGTATAGTCAAGAGTAGCACTTAATCTTTTTATCTCACCCATTTTATTTGAGCCGTTGGATTACAAGACTTTCAATCCAACGGTAGTTTTTGTAAAAGACAAAATAGGGGGTTATTTATCATCATTATAAAGTAACTGGACCTTTAATTTTACATACATAAATAAAAAAAAATCTAATGTAATTTAGGTGATATTAGAAAATGGTTTTTATAAAGAAAAAGTTAAGTGAATCTACCTGAATCAATTTTGTTAAACAACTCATTTATGGCAGTTGAGACTATGCTTTCAGATTAAAACTTTCACAAACAAATGCTCTGCACTCGCATGGTGCTTTTGAAAGTGAGAACTGAGGAGTAGGTGAAAAGGTAGTGTGTTGAAGAATCTTCACAAAAAGAGAAGAGAAATTTAGTATTTGAATTGAGAAGTAAATGGCATTTGAGTGTAAATATGTTTAAAGTAATGGGTAAAATAATATCCAATAACTTATTAAGAGAATAAGCCGGAATTATCACCTGCGGGTACCAGTAAAATATAAAATTGGACACTTATCAAATTTAAGAGAAGCGAGCGAGTTAGTCGTTCATGTAGTACTCCTCAATTTTAAATATCTTTTAAAAGGGGTGCTAATAGTCCAACTCTATTCGTTTTTCAGCTAACTTTGCATAACAAAGTGATAAGATAATGAGACATAAATAGGCCATCAAGAAAAGTAGATACAAGAGGCAACAATTGGTATTGCCAAAAAAACGGAGAGGTTTCCAAAATGCGGAGTAATACGACGGATAGTGAGCTGGAATTTGATGGGTGTGCAGATGAAGATCAGTAACAATGGGAGGACAAGAATCAGAAAGAAGGGTTGAAGCTTTAGAGGATATAAAAGGAGTTGATTTGTGCCATCTTGGATTGACCTAATGTTCCCATTTTCATATTTCAAGAACCCAAAGACCACGATCAATAAGATTTATGAAATAGCAATTAAACCCTTGATAATCAATTAAAACCTTGATGTAACTGATTGATTGACCTAACTTTTTATTTATTTTGAATTTATTTAAAAATTAGTAGATTTTTTTTTTAACTTCGAAAGACTTATTATTTATTAAAGACTGTTGATGTTTTTAACACCCCTCTAAAATCCCATTTTAAATTTTATTTCTTAACAAAATCAATCAAAGCGTCACTTTCGTTCGAAAAGACACACACACACACATACATACATAGAGAGAGAAAGAGAGAGAATCCAGCCTACAAAAATTTCATTTCTCCTTAATGCTAACTTCGCTAAGGCCATTCCATCCACTTTAAAGTAACTTCATGTGAAAACAGATTGAATTTCAATTTTACTAGGAGACCGTTTGTATGATGCAGCATATGTATCATACCATCTATGAGTTCTCTGGATATACATGTTTCAAGATAACTAAGCTTCAGAGAACAATAATATATAGCAAGAACAAACATAAAAAAGCCAATTAAATTAATGCAACTAAAAGTCTGCAAATATAATAAGACCAAACAATAATATATATGTCTAAATAAATAAATATATTTTGCACCTAACACGGTCATAGAAAGAGTGATTTTGATTTTTGATTCAACAAGAGTGAGAGTGATATAAACCGTTTATTTTTATTGAAACATAAAGTAAAATGAAAAGGAAAAAGAATATAGAAGAGTAAAAATAGATTAATTTGAGGAAATTTAAGCCTTCAAAAAATAAGTTGTAGTAAAAAATTATAGTCATCCCATGCTTTATCTTAATCCAATTATTCCTGAAAATAAGAGACGTCATAACTTCCTCATTTCAAATTTCCTATAGACAAGTACAACTTTTACTTTCATTTCTCAAATATTAGCTCTATATGAAACTGAGAAGTGTTTATATGGGCTGAGAAAAGCTCCTTGTTGTTTCCATAAAGGTAAATATTGTTGGGAAAATGTGCTCTTTAAAAGCATATGTGTTTATTTAATTGTAATAAACAATTTTTCTGATTAATAAAATAAATGAGGTATTTTATTCAAGTATCTAAATTGCATTAATATTTTGAGTAAAGTCCATTTGATCATATTATATGTATTTATGTGATCACCATGTGGATTCACAGAAGATATAAATACAAGTTATCTTATGATTAAATAAATTATGTTATGATTGATAAATAAAGTTGGGCACTTTATTTAGGTATAGACTGTAATAAATTCATTGAATGGTTTATCTTAATCATGTATGAATTTATTGATGTAGTACGACTACATTGAACAGGATCACATATGAGATTTAATTAACCTTGAAATGACTGTCAGACTTATTAAATCTCATAGGCATTGATTTTACTGTAATCTTAATCTTGAGTTAGTTATGATTTCATGATTGTAATTGTTATTCCATTTGAGTTACCAATGGGCACGACACAGACTTGTGGTCAAGATTACCCAGTATCTTGGTGGAGGCAATTATAAGTATTGGAGTTATAGATTAACAATATAGAATTTGTACGACACATCTCTTGATTGGTTTTCGGCACTTGATCATAGAATTCTCACAGAGAGTGTGTCAACATATTTAGTATGTTGAAAATGATCATTAGAGAAAACCAGTAAGTATCAAGGAACAAGATGTAATTAAATCGATTGGGCTGAGTTGAGATATCGATTTAATTAATGATGTGGTATAAAGGATTATGCGGTAAAGAAATCAATGTGGCAGGCGGAATTATTATTCGAGCATACAATTATGGAGGTCGATTCCAATCTTATAGTGGAGTAGAATTGGAATTAAATAATTATATTTGTTTAATTACAAATTTAATTATTGTAGCCACTATTGTATGTTTAAAATGATCCCCTAGGTTAGCTCATTTAATTGACAACACCATCACTTTGGACCCAAAAGTAAGAAAACTGGCGTATTAGGTGAAAATCATTATTATAATATTTGTTAAAGCCAGTATGTTATATTCAAGTGTAAAGGGGGCTTGTGATATTTTCTGAGGTGGTCAGTTAGTTACATTCATTCTCTCTACTTTTACGTAAGTGGAGAAAGTATTTAATTTAAATATTTAAATATTTAAATTAAAAGAGAACTCTATTTTAAAATAGGAATCCTAATCCTAACATCTTAGGGTTTTTCATAAGATATTATAAAAGGGGTTCTTTTCTCCTTTTCGCGGTGAGAAGAGAATCTCAGGATTTTTGAGAAAAATACAGAGGACATCTAAGAGACGCCAGTTGCAATTGGGAGTGGTGAAAGCAGCCCACACATCCGGTGTTGATCGATCTTGAGTCATAGCGCGGAAGATCGTTTGAGCGGATCTACAACCGAGTGAGTGGAAACAGACGCCCACACGTCCAGTGTTGATCGATCTTGAGTCATAGTCTGGAAGATCGTTTGGAGACGGATCTACAACTCTCAATCGTTCGTCTTCTAAGATTATCAAAGGTACGAATTTCTAAATTACTAAATTCTTATATGTTGTATGAGATCGGTCCAAAAAAGTTTTAATTGAAAAATTGAAAAACCTGAATTTCTCCCTACATTAGTATCGAGCCATCTCATATAAATATATAAGAATTTCGTATGAAATTAATCTTGATATTTATGTATTAAGTGGCACAATTTATTGAGATATATATTATTTGTTTAATATATGAATAAAGATATTGTGGTTTGTCTTAATTCATGGTTAGATTTTTATTGTATTTTTATTTGGATGTATGTACAAAGAGGGGTGGTCTCTTATCACCATGTTTCTCTCTTTATTTATTTTACTGTAATAGAAATTTTGTAAGCCAAAAATTGGCCTAGGAAATTTGTAAATTGCTGGAGATTCATCACGGCTGTCGGATCAAAGCTACGAAGGCCAAAAATTTCAGCGGCAACAAGCGGCGCACGCTGCACACGCAGTGGCCAGCAGCGCGCGGCCAGCAGCACACGCTGCCAGCAGCGCGCGCTGCACACGCTGCCAGCAGCGCGCGCTGCACACGCAGCAGCAGCAGCGTGCGTGGCCCGAGTGGCCAGCAGTAAGCGCTGCGCTGCATGCGCAGCAAGCAGCGCGCTGCAACCAGCGCTGCCAGCACCTACAGCGGCAAGCAACGTGGCTAGCGCGAGCGGAGGCTGGTCGCGTGCGCAAGATGGCTGCAAGCGGAATGGAAACTTGCTGGAGACCACTGGAAGCAACGCTGCAGCAGCGCGCGCGGTCAAAGCGGCCAGCAGCGCGCGCTGCGCTGTACGCGCAGCAAGCAGAGCGCGCGGCCCGCGTGGCCAGCTCCGCGCACTGCAAGCAAACGCTGCCAGCAGCTTCAGCGGCAAGCAACGTGCCCAGTGAAGCAAGCGAAGGATGGTTGCGTGCGGAAGTTGCTGGCGGAGGGCGTTGGTTGGCCACTTTCCGACGTATGGGTGACGGAAAACTTGGCGTTGATGGCGGATGTGCGGTGAGAAAGGTCTGAACAGCGGCTGTTTTTTTTTTTTGGAGAGAGCGGCTGGGGAAGAAGGAGAACGAAAATATGATTTTAGGGTTTCATGGTTTTTATCATGAAGATCCCTATAGTTTCATATTTTTCCTTTTGGGCAGAATGTTTTTGATTTTTTTCATTTAAGTCTAAAAATAGTTTTGGGCTTAATGAATCCTAGTTTTAGGCCCAATTGAAATTGGGCTTAATGGATTAAAATGCATAGATAAAATTGAACACATTAAATTTATTTTTGGTCCAAAAGTTTTATTTATAAAATAAAAAAAATTATTTAATTATTTATTTATTTCCTTTCAAAATTAAAATTGGACCAATAATAAATTTTAAAGCCCAATTTCCCCTAGTTCATTTACAAAGTCAAACATGGAAGATGGACATTGACATGAAAGCCCAATGAAGATTAGGCTTAGGTTTAATGTAATTTTCATTTTAGGAAAGCCATGAATTAAGATTATTTAATTATTTTTCTATATGTTATGTTTTGGATGTTAACATGCCATGATAACATGTCATATAGAATAGGTAGTGCCACTCTATGCATAATGATATATGTCATTCATATAACATGAATTTATGTATATTGTTTGAAATTTGCAAATGCTTGATAATATGAAATATCACTTAGATAATATTATAGGAAGCACGCAATTAACAATATATGTATGTTTTAAAAAAAACCAATTTTAAAATATTGAGTGGGAGAGGAAAATTCAAGATAATTTTCCCACGGGCTCCATTGTTAGTCAATAATAAAATTATATATATCTCGAACTTAACGATACGGTGATCTTCCTACTGGAGGTATATATATTAGATATTTTATTTGATGAACTTCTTTAAAGATAAGATCGAAATATTTTCAATCATTGATCCCTAACTAACGGGCTGCGTGATATGAGAAATCGTAGATTGAAACAATGGTTATACACTCAACAAAATTTGTTATTAACCTTCCCAACGAAGCTGTTAACAAACTTTGGCCAAAAAGATAACGATAGTTATTTATCAAGTATTCTGACATGAAGAAAATAATCTAATGGTTAATTGGGTCTAGTAAAGTGGCGACATGACTTCCCCCAACGGATAGCTTGCTAAAGCGGTACTAGATTATCGTTACAATAAAATAAAATGCATTTATGGTTTTTGCATTTAGATTTTTATTGTGAATATTACTTGTTTCAATGTATTAATGCATGGATGTTTTATTTTTCGAAATGTCTTCCTTAAGCCCACTTACTATTATTCAGAATCAAAACAAACTCTTGGCGAAATTATATAGATTGGAAAAGAAATCTATATATTGTCTGATCTTGAAAATTATAAATATGTCTTAACCTGAGGCATGCCCCCAGTACCACCAGAAAATGCTCATAGAAATGAGAGGAGGCTTTATGAGAAATGGCAAAAGGCCAATGAAATGGCTAAATGCTATATTTTAGCCTCAATTTCTAATATTCTCGGACAAACACGAATTTGGAAAGCGCACTTTGAAATAATGGATAGTCTCAAGAGATGTTTGGGGAGTAGCTACTCGCTCTGCGAGACAAAGCGACATTGAAGGGTGTTATGAATAGCAAAATGGGGAAGGGCACAAGAGTTCGTGATGATGTCCGAAAATGATGGACTATTTGAATGAGGTGAGATTGAGTGCACAAATTGATGATAACTCAAAATTGATGTGGTGCTAGAATCTGCCGGATACATTCAAAGAGTTTAAGGTCAATTATAACATGAATAAAGAAATATGACCTTAATGAATTGATGAGCGAACTCAATTCTGAAGAGATCTATCGTCTTGAGAAATCAGGAAGCATAAATATTCTTGAAAAAGATTCTTCTTAGGCCAAGCCAAAAGGCAAGGGTAAGAAGAAAGGCTGGGAAAAAGAAATCGTCTACCAAGCAAGATGGCAAGCCGAAAGGCAAATGCTTCAAGTGTGGAATGAAAGGTCTTTGGAAAAGGATTGCCCTAAGATTGTAAAATCGGTATGGGAAATCTTTTTGTAAATAGAGGCTGTTTAGTTGAGAATCTATTGACACTTGGGTGTTGGATTCGGAGCAACTAATCATATTTGTAATTCACTTTATTGGTTTGAAACCGGAAAATAAGTGAAGAAGCGTCAAAGCTGTGATTAGGGACAGGGCAGATTCGTGTCGGCGGTGAAGAATTTGGATCATTTTATTATCTTTTAATAATGAGACTTTAGTTTTGAATAATTGTCTTTATGTTTAGGACATTAAGAGGAATTTAATTTGTTAGCTTGTTTGTCAAAACAAGTGCAACTGTAAATTTTGGATCCTCTGTTTTATTTTTTATAATAAGAGACTTATTTGTTCTGGTACATTGGAAGATAATTTATATCATTTAAGTCCTATGATCCATTCTATGCATGACACAGTGATCAATAATGATGAGCATACACATTTATCTAAGAAAAGAAATATTTCTTCCAACCAATGTTACCTCTGGCATTTACGCTTGGGTCATATAAACCAAACTAGGATACAGAGAATGATCAAAGATGGGCTCTTGGGTCCACTGGGAAATGAATCATTGCCACTCTGTGAATCCTGTTTAGAAGGGAAAATGACCAAAAGGCCATTCTCGGCCAAAGGTGTACGTGCAACAGTACCACTTGAATTGGTACATACAGATGTATGTGGACCAATCAATGTACAAGCTCGAGGAGGTTATGAGTATTTCATCACTTTCACTGATGATTACTCGAGATACGGTTATGTTTATCTAATGTGTCATAAGTCTGAAGCTCTTGAGAAATTTAAAGAGTATAAGGTTGAGACAGAAAAGCAATTAGATAAGAACATAAAGAAACTTCGATCTGATCGAGGTGGTGAATATCTCTTCGGAGATTTCAAAGAGTATCACAGTTGAAAATGGGATTATATCTCGTTGAGTTGCCAGAGAACACCATGACAAAATGGGGTATTTGAAAGGAGAAATAGAACTCTTTTGGATATGGTGAGATCTATGCTTAGTTATTCAACATTACCAATCTCTTTTTGGGGACTAGCCTTTGGAGATCGGTTTACCTCTTGAACTTAGTTCCATCTAAGTCGTGCCTAAAACCCCAATAGAACTATGGTCGAGTCGCAAACCAAGTTTACGACATGTCCGTGTTGGGGATCACCAAGCACATGTCTTTGAAACCAATGGCAGACAAGATGGATTCACGTTCTGAGGTTTGCATGTTTGTGGGGTATCCCAAAGGAACAAGGGGAGGTTTATTTTATAGTCCTCAAGATAGAAAGGTAATTGTGAGCACACATTTTACTTCCCTCGAGGAAGACTATATGAATAAATTTAAACCTAAGAGTAAGGTAATACTTGAAGAACTGTCAGGTGATCAGGTTGATGCTCAACTTTCAACTCCTGTTATAGAACAGGAAGAACAGCAACAACCAGCTGATCAACACAGGATTATCCCTGAAGAAACAACACTTTTAGAACCTCGTCGTAGTGGGAGGGTAACTAGCTTACCTGCGAGATACATGTTATTGGGAGAAACCTATACGGCTATCTCAGATGAACATGTACAAGATCCCACTAGCTACAACGAAGCTCTAATAGACAGAGATGTCGAATTTTGGAAAAAGGCCAAGAACACTTGGTATGCAAGTTGCAGAGATCCATCTGTGGATTGAAGCAAGTATCCCGATCATGGAACATCAGATTTGATCAAGCGATAAAATCGTTTGGATTCATTCAAAATATTGATGAACCATGTGTGTACAAGAAAATTCAGGGAAAATCTGTAGCCTTTCTAATTCTTTATGTAGATGATATTCTCCTTATCGGAAACGATGTAGGAGTATTAACTACAATAAAGAGTTGGCTAGCGAAACAATTTGATATGAAAGATCTGGGAGAAGCTAGTTATATTCTTGGTATCAAGTTCTTTGAGACCAGGAAGAATAATCGATAGCTTTATCTCAAGCGGTCTATATCGATAAGATATTGGCTAGATTTAGCATGGAAAATTCTAAGACTGGTTTGTTACCATTCAGACATGGAATTTCATTCTCTAAGGATCAATCACCCAAAACATCTGAGGAGATAGAGAAAATGAGACGAGTTCCCTATACGGAAGCTGTGGGAAGCCTCATGTATGTATGCCATGCTTTGTACTTAGACCAGACATCTTTTTTTGCGGATGGGATGGTTATGAGATATTAATCTAATCCGGACCGAACACTTTCTTTGTCAAGCATATAATGAAGTATCTGAAAAGAACTAAGGATTATATGCTTGTGTATTCTGGTGATGAACTTATTCCAGTGGGTTATCCGATTCGACTTTATGTCGATAAGGATTCTAGAAAGTCTACTTGGCTATGTGTTTACATTAGGAAGTGGAGCTATTAGTTGGAGGAGTGTGAAACAATCTTGTATCGCGAGACTCCACAACAAAAAGCTGAATATGTGGCTGCATCCGAGGCCGCAAAAGAAGTGTATGGCTCGCAAGTTCCTAAAAGATCTTGAGGGTATTTTGTAGCTACTGCACCCTTAAACTATTTTGTGATAATAGTGGTGCAAAGTAGCTCAATCAAGAACCATAAGAAACAAAAACATATTGAGAGGAAGTATCATTTTACGAGGAATAGTGTAGAAAGGTTATATGACAAGAACTCCAAATGGCATTAAATGCCATATGGCAGATCTTATAACAATGGCCATCAGTGGGAAACCATTATAACTTGCACTTAGCTCCCTAAAGCATGTGCTATATGCCAGATATGCTCTAAGAGCTAGTGGGAGATTGTTGGGAAAATGTCTTTCTTTAAAAGCATATGTGTTTATTTAATTGTAATAAACAATTTTTCTGATTAATAAAATAAATGAGGTATTTTATTCAAGTATCTAAATTGCATTAATATTTTGAGTAAAGTCCATTTGATCATATTATATGTATTTATGTGATCACCATGTGGATTATGAGAAGATATAAATACAAGTTATCTTATGATTAAATAAATTATGTTCATGATTGATAAATAAAGTTGGCACTTTATTTAGGTATAGCTTGTAATAAATTCATTGAATGGTTTATCTTAATCATGTATGAATTTATTGATGTAATCTGACTACATTGAAGTGAGGATCACATATGAGATTTAATTAACGCTCAAATGTATCGCCGGACTTATTAAATCTCATAGGCATTGATTTTCTTGTAATCTTAATCTTGAGTTAGTTATGATTTCATGATTGTAATTGTTATTCCATTTGAGTTACCAATGGCACGACACGAGACTTGTGGTCAAGATTACCCAGATATCTTGGTGGAGGCAATTATGAGTATTGGAGTTATAGATTAACAATATAGAATTTTACGCGACACATCTCTTGATGGGTTTTCGTGACTTGATCATAGAATTCTCGGCAGAGAGTGTGTCAACATATTTAGTATGTTGAAAATGATCATTAGAGAAAACAGAGTAAGTATCGAACAAGATGTAATTAAATCGATTGGACCGGTTGAGATATCGATTTAATTAATGATGTGGTATAAAGGATTATGCGGTAAAAAGAAATCAATGTGGCAGGCGAATTATTATTCGAAAGATACAATTATGGAGGTCGATTCCAATCTTATAGTGGAGTAGAATTGGAATTAAATAATTATATTTGTTTAATTACAAATTTAATTATGTAGCCACTATTGTATGTTCCCAAATGATGATCAGGTTATTCATTTAATTGACAACACCATCACTTTGGACCCAAAAGTAAGAAAAGATAGCGTATTAGGTGAAAATCATTATTATAATATTTGTTAAAGCCAGTATGTTATATTCAAGTGTAAAAGGGGGCTTGTGATATTTTCAAGGTGGTCCACACAGTTAATTCACATTTCTCTACTTTTACGTAAGTGGAGAGAAAGTATTTAATTTAAATATTTAAATATTTAAATTAAAAGAGGAACTCTATTTTAAAATAGGAATCCTAATCCTAACATACTAGGGTTTTTCATAAGATATTATAAAAGGGGTTCTTTTCTCCTTTTCGCGGTGAGAAGAGAATCTCAGGATTTTTGAGAAAAATACAGAGGACATCTAAGAGACGCCAGTTGCAATTGGGAGTGGTGAAACAGACGCCCACACATCCAGTGTTGATCGATCTTGAGTCATAGCCTGGAAGATCGTTTGGAGACGGATCTACAATCGAGTGAAACAGACGCCCACACGTCCGGTGTTGATCGATCTTGAGTCATAGTCCGGAAGATCGTTTGGAGACGGATCTACAACTCAATCGTTAAATGCCTTCCAGTTATCAAAGGTACGAATTTCTAAATTACTAAATTCTTATATGTTGTATGAGATCGGTCCAAAAAGGTTTTAATTGAAAAATTGAAAAACCTGAATTTCTCCCTACAAATATATCTTAAATTCTTAACCTTCTGGAGGACTTTATATCTTCAGGTTTACGAGGGGAAGATGCCAAAAATCTTCAACCAACCCACTTGAACACACTCTTCTCTCCTCTATTGACAATTAAGATTCTGCGGGGGTCTCGTAATCGGGCTTTGGTTCTAAAATGAGTTTGATAAGCCTTCGTCTCGAGGGCTGAACCCAATTGGGGTTTTTAAATTTATAGAAACCCATGGTCTAATTCAACCCAACCACTAGTTCAAAAATAAAAAATTCCTCAAGTTTATATTGTTAGCCTAATTACTAGAGTGGAGCTATTGGCACCCCTACATTATTCTTATAAAACCCCACTTTAAATAAAATTACAATTAAGAATAATTGAAAATTGAACACATATAGATTTTTTTTCCAGCAATTTACTTAATTCATAATCAATCATTTTCAAAAAAAAATTCTATATGTTACTTCCTTATCTAACTAAAATAAATTATACAAATTTAGAATAATTTATTGTTCTCTTTCGATTTCTTATTGATTAAATATTTTTATACTTAAAATTACTTTGAAATTATAATTTGAAATATGTGTTATTTCAACTAATAATTATCATTAAAAAACTTATCACACATATAACTTTTTAATTTGTGTGTAGAGTAATAATAAAATTGAAAATAATTAAAAATAGCACAATAATACTTTGGGTTTTAATAATAAAACAAATTAAATGAAAATTTAGAATTTAGAAAAATATATCTAAAAAAGGGATATTTTCATAAATAAAATGAATATAACTAAAAAGAGATTTATGAGGAGATCAGAGGGTGTCAATAATCCAACTCAATTACTATTTTCGTGAGATAATATCCTCAACAAGATTCCCATTTTACGGCACAGTTCGGAGATGATACCCGTAATGGTAGGCAATCTGTGGGGCCGAATCCAATTTGGTAGCCGCCACCTTTCGGCTGCTTCAAATTGAATACTATTGATGCTGCAATGAATCAGACAGCTGGGATAGCAGGACTTGAGACAAGAAGATACTGCGCAAGGGGCTTATCTCCCTTTTTAAACTTGTAGTTTCATATTCATAATGGACCTTTTGGTCTTCTCAATTAGGTCTGGGCATGCTGTAAGTGTTTTCTTGTCCAAGTTAAAGCGAGTGATGACAAACTTTAGGCAACGCCGATCCTGCGTTTCTACTGTGCAAGTCATCTTTATTACTCAATTGTCTACTATACTATTTACTTTGAAATAAATTGAAATTTCATTCCACATAGAGAATTTTGAGTACCATCGTACATCTACTACAAACACACATCAAAATCGATTAACAGATTATTTATTGCAAGTAGACAATGGATTAAGTTATTGTATTTTCAAATTATGAGAGCAAGAAAAGATTATTTATAAATGCAATGTATATTCATTTTTCCCTTAATCCACAGGTAATTAAAGTTTCAATAAATAGATGTATTTTCAAATTATCAAAATCGATTAACAGATTATTTATTGCAAGTAGACAATGGATTAAGTTATTGTATTTTCAAATTATGAGAGCAAGAAAAGATTATTTATAAATGCAATGTATATTCATTTTTCCCTTAATCCACAGGTAATTAAAGTTTCAATAAATAGATGTATACAGATAATTGCCTAAGGTCTACCAAGCTTCTCAGTTAATCTACTCAAAAGAAACTTCTCAACAGTCACGTTTTGATAAATTGGGATATTTAACGCCTTTATTCTTTGAAAGCTGATTCTTGGAATTGGTTGCTGAGTTTCCAATTGTTAAGGTTGCTGAGTTTGCAATTATTAATTGAACTCCAGTCATTAATACACACATACGGACTCGACTAGCTTACAGAATCTGCAAGCTACAGACCGGTGCATCAGCCGTTGGATGTGGTTGGACGTGGACTGAGAAATTAAACAATAGAAAATGGAACGGTGGGATGACGGGAGATGTTAGGTACAGAATCTGTACCATAGGCAGGTCCCACACATACATATGCTTATGGTACAGTCAGATCGAATTTGTTATAGGCTAATTCATTACAGAATGTTTCTTTTACTAGCTATATGATTGGATCTTAATTAATGACCGAAGAAGAAATTGTCAGTACTTCTCCCAAAGCTGAGATTAATGGACCAAAACAAATTCAGATATTTCCCAATAAGCCACTAGGTCAGGATCAAATCCACAAGTCAATATTCGACAAGATTCTTCGATTTCATGAATTAATAGGTCTGCCATTACCACAGTAAAAGGCAACAAAAATTATTTCCTTAACATGCATTCTAAATCATCCTTAAGTTTTATATGTTCCAGCCGTAGGCAAAACATTTGATAAGTACAGAAAGAAATTTAAAAAAAAAAAGACTAAAAATGAAAAAGAAAGAAAATATCCATCAAACCTCTTGTTCAGGAGAACTCATACGGAGGGGCGGCGCTGGTTTTTTATCTAAAGATCACTCCATGGATAATCCCCTGAAGCCCTAACGCTATATTTGATTTTTTTTCTCTTTTTTTTTTTCTTTTTTTGGGTTGTTTAAGAATTATTTTTCACAAAGATCTTGAACTCGGGAAGAGATAGGCCTGGAGACATAAATAGATAAGGCAGCGACTTACGGTCCTAATGCTGCAACGTGGTCCAATCCTTCTGAACGGAGAAAACGTTCTGACTCCTGTCATCGTCAAGAATTTTCTCATCTCTTTTCCTTGTGTGATTTTGCTTGTTTGGAACCTTTGAACACCAGGCAGTGCATGCTATTTATTTTTTCAATTTTAAATTTATAAATGTAAAATCTTAATTTATAAAGCTGAATTGATATTTTTGTATACAAAACCGTCAGTCTGACTGCCGATAAATAAAATGGGTCTGCATTTGGCTATTAATAATTTGTTCATTGCTCCTGCCATAAGCCAATTCTCAATATTTATATAAAATTTTAATGGCTAGTACTGAGTCGAGGGTAGGGTACTGGATTAAAAATGAAAAACAGAATAAATTTGATACAATTTTTTTTTAATATTGATTACGCATTAGATTACTGTATTGTTAAATTAAATCTATGAAGTATATGTCCAGACAAGTAATACAGACGAAAGATGTCTCTACTACACTAGCATTTTTTTCGCAAAAGAGAATGACTTGTAAATAAACTCTACCCAATCATGCATAATGCTTATTTGAGAGAGTTTTGAGTTCATAAAGACTCGAACCCTTGTTCTCACAATCTTTTTTAACTGTGAGAATAAAGGTTCACTGATGGGCCATAAGTCCATTAACAATACAAAATTTTATTAATATTCCGTTCTCGGCCTCATAGCTAATTAAACAACCGCTTCTTTCTTAGAAATATTACGATAAAAAGACTAAAAATAAACCAATATATAAATAAGTACAAGAAACATTACTTTTCTGGTCTTTTCTTTAAGACGAAAATAGCAACTAAACTAAAAGCTAACTGCCAGTTCGTGATATCCATTGATATTGACAATTAAAAACCGAACACTTTCCCAAAAAAAAAAAAAGACTTAAAGATTGTTTGTTAAATGTTTGAAGTCTGAAATTTTATTAATTTCAGACCTTTTCTAAAATATGATTGTTTGTTTTTTGGAACTTATGTCTGATTTTCAGACATTTACATCTGAATAGAAAAAGTAAACTTTTGTAACTTTTATCTAAATGAAAAAAGGTCTGAATGACAAATAAATATTATATTCCAAAAATATCTCTGTAAAATAACTTATTTTCTAAATTATAAAATCTAGTTCTCTTTCTTTTGTTTTAATTTATAAGGACATAAATGTCAAATAACGAAATTTAAGATGTTTTTAATTATAAAAACAAACAAGATGCCACTTAAATTCAGATATTTAAAAAAGAGAAACAAACATGTCATTCAGATTTTCGTAGTCAAACCCATTCAGACTTTAGAAAAATTCAGACCCATTTAGATTTTAGACAAAAAAACAAACGCTACCTTAGATTCCACTTTATAAATATAAATAATGTAATTACAATTATAAAGTTTACTATTTACATGATACATATTTATTAAATCAAAATATAAATATAAATATATTACAATTATTAAATATGATATGATAAATTATATATATTTTATTAAATCAAAATATAAATATAAATATAAAAAGAATAATTAATGTAAAATAAGTTTCTTTAAAACATCACAATAAGAAGCAACTATTGTTTGTTATTTTAATTTAACAAAGAAATCGTAATGAGTTACCAGATTTAACGTTTTATTGAAGAACAAAAGTAATATATATATATATATATATTTTATAAAAAAAAAACTTGAGTACTGCGAGTTGATGGAGACAAAATGAAAAGCATTAACAGGCAGAGACACACAAATCATATCTCATAAATATTATTAAAAAAAAAAAATTCATTGTCCACTATATCTATACGGAGTCGTATACATAACTAAAACAACAGATCTGAATTTTATCTTTAAAAAAAAATTAAAAGAGAAATATTTATTATTACTGTGGCACCTGTAGCTAGCCCTAGGTAGTAGTAGTTGCATGGAACTTCGAGTCACCACAATTGCACCAGATCCCCTGGCTGCAGGTTTTGGATGCCCTTGTGAGGTTCGGCAGAAGGTATTACAGCAAGGAAAGGGATGGAGCCAATATGAGAGAGGCAATTGTGGATATTGCCAACAGACAAGGGAGATGATCTCCACAACTCACGGACATGGGGCTTCTCACACTGACGGGAACTCTGATGGCTGTAAAGAGAAAGAGCAGTAATATCAGGAAGGCAAGACTCAGGAAGGGGAATTGAAGCTTTAAAATTGGGTACAAAAGCATCTGACTGGTTCCATCTTGGAGGGACCAAGACTGACCATCTTGAGATTTCAGGAAGAAAAAGAAGACTACAAGATTTAGCAATGCTGGAAACACGAATCTCACATCAACAGGACAATTCGTTTCTGGAAACTGAATGTCAAAAGAAAACCTCATACTTTTGCAATGGAAGAAGATTTGAGCTCTCAGCTAACCATATGAGGGGGCTGCTAGTTGAGCTCTTGGGGGATTTATGGGATGGCAACATTCCTCATCATTTTCATAAAACAAAGGAGAGAGAAAAACAAGAAAAAGACAGGAGAGAATCTACCCTCGTAATGTGGCAGCCTGACAGATATCAAAAGACAAAAGAGAGCCTCAGCCTCGTATGCACTTAATATAACATATGATCAAATCTCTGATTTGGCCCTCTATTTTGTCAGACCTAGACTAAGACACTCACACCCACAAACACAAATGCCTTTTTAACCAAGTCAAGTGATTGCAAAATGTCCAACAGAACCATAGCGCCTTTGAAATTGAAATTCCAGATCTACCCCTACGGTTGAACATTGGAACTTGCTTTTATAAGAGCCTCAGCCTCTAAGACGCTTAATATAACAGATGATCAATTTTTTAAAGAAATAAAAAAGCTCAATTGATCATGAAACTTATAAATGAGAGTGTTGATAAAGTCTTTTAAAAAAAAAGGAAAAAAAAAAAGAGAAGAGGGAGTGCTGATGCAACACAAGGGAATACAAAACCATTAGATGGTGTGAAAGCTTTGCAATTTGTAGTTTGTTAATTTTATATGGCAATGAGTTTCATCGTGCTTATTTAAAGTTTGAATTGACTCTCAAAAAAAAAATATTTTTTGTTTTCATAAAATAAATGCTCAAACAATAAAAGAATATAATAATATTCTTTTCAAAGGTGATCATTTCCATAAACCTAATAAATGCTCAAAAAATAAAAGAACATATATTTTATTTTTAATTAAAATATACTTTTTAATATTTATTTAACCTATCCATAACATATATATAAAGTTTGAATTTTTTAACACAACTTTTAATACCGAATCTAATGAAAAAGTTTATGAATTATAAATTTAAAAAGTACAAAAAAAAGTAAAGAAAAATTAAGGTATAAATCTGAGCTTTTACACTAAAATATCAAATAGAGGCAAAATGGCTGCCCAAAAAGTGCACCAAATCAAAATTATTATGCCGCCGAAATAAGAGTAACACAAAAACATTTTGTCATTGAAAGCTTAGAACGAATCTCACAGAATCTCACAGCCCCCCTTCTCTCTCTGGCACTTTGCCTTCCTCTTTGACTCTTTATCTCTCTCTCTCACAAATGTTAAACACTTAAACTCACCATTCAAAAGTAACATGCAAAATTTATTTGTAATTTAATAGTTTTGGGTTTGGGCATTTAATTCTTCTATACAGATATTTTTTTTTTGGTTTTTTTGGGTCTCTGAAATAATGCTAAAACAATTTTTTTTTGGGTATAATTTCAATAAGGTCCACATTGCTCAAGAGCTAATTTCATCTCAAGATTGTCTTTTTCCTCTTGCTTGGCTTTCATTGGTTTCTCATGTGAGCTAGCTTTTGACATTACTTTACCTTGTTCTTTGTTTGTTATAAATTTCTTCACGCTTTTTACATTATAATTTAAGGTCTTTGTTTATTTTTATTAAAATTAATGGTATACGAATAGTAATATTGGTTTGTTTGCAAAATTGTTTTCGATATTATTACAAGATTTTTTGTTGCAATTTTTGACGTATTTGCTATTGTGATGTCTAATTAGTCTCGATTGTAACCAGCATGAAGATTTAAATATTTAATGAATGTTTCAATTTAGGTAACAACTAAAATTTGTACACCAAATGTTTGTTATAATGCCATGTCTTATTTTCAATAGATTTTTTTTAACATATAGCATAAACATGACAATTTTTTTTTTTCAAGCTGCAGTTTTTGTTTTTTTTTTTTTTTTTAGAAGGAAAACCAACTTTCATTCAAACAAAAGAGTTGAATACATTCATAATTTCGATTGGAAAGGAACCCAACCAAACAACAGCTCCTAAGTGATCAAAAGCTAATCTAGCCAATGAGTGGGCAATCGCATTACAAGATCTTGGTGTATAATGACATTTAACATTGCAGAGATCCTTAAGCTTGTTTTGAATCTCTAAAATGACCTAGTAAATCTCATTCTTGCTGCCTTTTCTGTTGTTAATTAAATCAACCACCATTTGAGAGTCAGTTTCAATAATTAAAGAGGATAAACCTGCATCCACAGCTGCCTGTAAACCCCATCTTGCTGCTTCAGCTTCCGCATATAATACATCCCCATGAAATCTGGAAGTCTTAACAGCAGCAGCTATGACATTCCCCGTTGAATCTCTAATCACTTCTCTCAATCTTGATAAATGTTCTTCCTTGCTTATGGCTGCATCTACATTCACCTTGAACCAATTTTGCGGTGGAGGAATCCATGCTTTGGCTGTGTTCTTCTCTTTATCAGCTCCACAAGTCAAACCTGAAGGCTGTACTCTCTGATAAGCTTCTAATAATGCTTTTGCCTTTGCTACTGCCATTTGATAACAAGGCTTATTTGCTTCGAATAAGAATTTATTTCTTGCTGTCCAAATAGTCCAGCAAGTGACAAGCAGCAGCTCGAAATTTGCTTTGCTCATTTTCTTGGCCAAGTCTTGGAAAACCGTAAGCATATCTGGACCTACCAAATCCTTAAAGCTTCCTGCAAAGTTAGTGTGTTTCCAAATTTTTCGGGCTGCGTTGCATTCCATTAAAGCATGAAAAGTATTCTCAGACTGGTTACCGCAAATTTGACAGAAAGGCTCATGCAACACCTTTTTCCTCCATAAGTTCACAGTTGTTGGTAGTAAATTTTGAGAAGCACTCCATAGAAATATCTTGATTTTTTCTAGGATGTTGAGAGTCCAAATTACTTTCCACTGGTTGGTGCTATTCACTGAGCTGCTTGGGATATCTGGAACCTTCAGCTTAAGGGCTATTTGGTATTCGCTTTTGATAGAGTATTCTCCTTTCTTGTCATAATGCCAGATTACTTGGTCTCTGCTGCGATTTTTAAGCAGGGGGATATTCATAATTGCATCTGCATCTTCCTACATGAATTGTTCATAAAGCACAGCTTCTTTCCATCGGTTATCATTGGTTATTAGCGCAGAGACTGGAGTTTCACTTGGGAGTGTTGGTAATGAGATCGGTTTAAAAGTAATTGGTCTAGGAATCCAATTATCTTTGTAAACCATCACCTGATCACCCCCACCAATATGCCATCTGTAGCCTTTGAGGATAACTTCTCTGCCCCATAAAATGCTCCTCCAGATATAAGAAGGTTTTGAGCTTAAGGTTGCTTCCATGAATTTTCCATGCTTAAAATATTTGGCTTGTAAAACTTTGGTCACCAGTGATTTGAAATTCTAAATAATCCTCCACCCTTGTTTCGCTACCAGCGCTTGATTGAAGTTGGAGAAGTCCCTGAAACCCAAGCCACCACCACGACTTTTAGCTTGACTTAACTTATACCAGCTAGCCCAATGAATGCTTCGCTTGTCTTCTTTACTTCCCCACCAGTACCTAGCAATTGCTTTCTGGATGTCGTTACAAGTGCCCATTGGTAATTTGAAGACACTCATGGCATAGGTTGGCACCGCTTGTGCTACTACTTTGATGAGCACTTCTTTACCCCCACTCGAGAAACATTTATGCTCCCAACTTGATATTTTGCTTAGGATCTTTAGCTTTATCTCATTGAAGAAAGATTTCTTTTTTCTCCTAATCATAGAAGGCAGCCCCAAGTAATTCTCGTGCTTTGAAACCACCTTGAGCTTGAATAAGTTCTTAATGGTTAAAATTTGATCCTCTTTCACATTGTTGCTGAAAAACATTGATGACTTGTCGAGATTAAAAATCTGCCCGGAAGCCGTAGCATAGCAATCAAAAATTCCTTTGAGCTGCGTACAATCCTCTTTTGAAGCTCTTGCAAAAATAAGACTGTCATCTGCGAACAACAGATGGGAAATGGTGATGTTGTTGCCGAATTTCAGCCCATGTATCAGCCTATGACTTTTGCTTGGATCAGGAGATTTGAAAAAACCTCTGCACACAATATGAACAAATAAGAGGAGAGAGGACACCCTTGTCTTAACCCTCTTTGAGGCTTAATCAAACCCCTCGGCACACCATTGATAAAGACTGAGAAAGATGCTGTGGTGATGCAGCCCATTATCAACTGTACCCATCTATTTGAAAAGCCTAGCTTCAACATTGTTTTCTCTAAAAATTGTCACTCCACCCGATCATAGACTTTGCTTATATTAAGCTTTAAAGCCACTAACCCATTCCTCTTCCCCTCACTATGCCTAATTTTATGCAAACATTCATACCTAATAATAATATTGTCAGTGATTAATCTATTAGGAATAAAAGCACTTTGTGCTGGGGAAATAACATGCTGAAGAATATGTTTCAACCGATTAGCTATGACTTTTGTAATAATCCTATAAATAACATTGCATAGACAAATTGGTCGAAAATCAGTAACTTTCCTAGGCTTTCTTATTTTCAGAATTAGAGCGATATATGTGTGATTTAATGGAGCCATGGTACCTTTCGTGTTGAGAATATGCAAGCAAGTACTGATGACTCTTGTTTTAATTGACTGCCAATGCCTTTGGAAGAAAACTACATGTAATCCGTCCGGTCCCGGGGCTTTGGTAGGGCACATCTGAGCTAAGGCCTCTGTTACTTCCTCCTTTGTAAATGGTTGATCAAGCTCATCATTCATTGCAGCGCTGACTTTTGGATTTAACCCCTTTAAAGCAGCTTCTAATTGATCTTGAGTTGGATGCGTAAAAGAAAATAAATTTGCGAAGTATTCGCAAATTTGCCTCTCCACTTTTTCATCATCTTCAGTCCAAATTCCTTGATCATTTTCGATGCCCCATATCTTGTTCTTTCGTTGATGATGCTTTTGAATGAAAGAACTTGGTATTTTTATCTCCTTGTTTAAGCCAATATGCTCTTGAGCAGTGCTTCCAGTAGATTTCTTCTTCAAGTAAGAATCTGTGAATTTGCATTTCAATCATTTTGATTTCCTCCTCGCTATCTTCCCGCTTCTGATCCTCCTTTAGCTTTTCAAGCTTTTTAATCAGCATTTGGAGCTTCTTATCCCTGCCACCGAATTCTTTTCTGCTCTAATTTTTTAGCTGAGATAAAGACTCTCTTGCAGTCTTTGCAAACATTTGCACCACTGTATCCCTAGACCAGTTGCTCTTCAAAGACCACTCTGCCTTGATAATTTCCTTACATGCTTCGTAGGGACTCCACATATCTTCGTAATAGGTTCTCGAAAAATTTCTTCTTTTATAGTTCAACTTATTACTTTTTTCCTAAACTTTCATTAAAATGGGATTATGGTTGGAGCTCCAGTTTACAAGATTTGTTGCCATTGTATCGTGGAAATGATTTGTCCAGTCTTTACTACAAAAAAATCTCTCTAATTTCTCCTCAATGAAATTTGACCCGAATCTCCTATTAAACCAAGTGTAAGAACAGTCATTACTCCTCATATCAATCAAAACAGAAGCCAGGTAGCCTTTCATATAGAATTGGGATTAGGATGCTGCCTTCATCTTCCATTTCCACTTCCAGGATTTTCTGAAGTGGTTTAGTGATATCCACCGAGATTCGAAGCCTTACAATCTCCCCCATACAGTCCCCATCTTCATCCGCATCTATTTCTTCCACTGAACCAATATACTCTCCCAATTCTTGGACCATCTCTCTGTGCATTCATGTAATCGACATATGACGAAGGTGTACCCAAAATGATGTGTGAGTGAATGACTGGTTGGCTATGTCTCCAATGCCTTTTGGTTAGTTAACACTATTAAGGCCACATCAAAATGCGGGGCCCTTCTCCCATGACTCTCTTTTTATCAGCCTCCAAAGCAAACTTGAACATGAAGATGTTACTCCCCAGACTCTTTATCCTCACATCTTTATTTGTTCTCCATATCTGTAACATAGCAGATCTGAGACCTTCTAGATTTACTCCTCTTTGGTGCATAATCTTGCCCACCAGACAGCATGCTGCTATTTGTTCACCTCTGGCACTCTTTTTACCCATGAGAGATATTTTATTCGGCTGGTCTCTTTTGATAGAAATAGCTTTGTATTTGCGAATTAACTCCTCTGTATCCATGCCTGGCTAGATCATAACTACTCCAAAAATGGACTTCTGAAAGGTTTCCTGTGACAATTCCTATGTTTAATAAACTCACACTTTTAATGACTCTCACTACCAGCCTCAGAATAAGTTAAGGACAGTACTACAAGAACTTAAAAACCACACCTGTCAAAGGGTGGCTATATGAGCCATAAAGGCTCTTTTTTCCTCTCATTCAAGGTTTTCTCACGGAAAGGAGAGCACCTTGAAGAGAGATTTAAGCGTTGCTAAGACATGTAAGATGCAGTTTTTGTTAAAGAATAAAATGGATGATCAAGAGTGTTTTTATACAATTTTCAAATTAGAGCATATGATAATTTAAAAGTAATTGATTTGCAGAGGGTAAAATTATGATACTTCATCTCAAAGCAACTTAGAAAAAAAAAAGTAAGGGGGAGACAAAAGCCCAAATAGTTTTTTATTTTTGCCCTTACTATCACAGGGGGAAATTTGTGGGCAATGACTACAAATTTCTTATTGTTACCAATCCGCCCACAAACGTAGGGGCATCTCAAAGCAACTTATATTGTTAGCTAATTTTATGAGTCGGTTTAACAATTTACTACACTTTACCACACAAATAAAATAGTTGTTAAGTACTACATAAATATATATGTTGTAATTTCATCTTAAAGCAACATGTGCATAAAGTGGTAGCGAAATACAAAAAAAAAGAAATTGATAAGTATTACTTAGTGATAATTCTCATGATGAAATTGGAATTTGTAAATTGGCCTAAATACTATTTAATATTTACTTTTAAAAAGCTATGACATTAGCTTCACTTGCTAAGATATTTTTTTTTAATACTGTTATACAGGACTGTTACTGATATTATATTAGGTATTATAATTAATATTTACAAACAGATTATATAACTGGGACTTTCGTCGTGGCATTTCCTCCCCTGAAGCGCGGCCCAGATTCTTCACCTTTGTCGTTGCATTTCCTCCCCTGAAGCGCGGCCTAGATTCTTCAAACCCTCTCAAATATTCGAGGGGACTGTGTCTCCACTCAATTATATGATAATTGAGGGATGATTGAAACTAACCTCATAAATGCGTTTATGGAGGCTCGAACCCTTACCCTCAACATTATAAGTGCAAGGACTCTCCCACTGGGCCAAAGGCCCATTGGTCACTTGCTAAGATGTTGGAGCAATGTTGATGCGATTTTCTGTCATGCCTACAGATTCAACTTGCTAAGATTTCAGTTATGCCTTCAGGTTCAAGTATTGTTGCTGATTATGCGAGCTGTTGAGATTTTTGAGCATGGCTTTAGATTCAATTTGAGCAAATATTGTAATTGTTCCTTTTAAAATGATGTAATTGGTGTAGGGAGAGGATTTAATTCGAATGATTTATGGTTCTAGAAACAAGGGAATTTTCTTTATGTTAACTTGAAACAATATGTATGTAAATTTTTACGATGTTAGCAATATTTAATAATAGAATAGTTGAAATATTTTTAAATTGCATTGTAGTTTTTAGTTTTTGAAAATATATAATGGATATATGATTTTGTTATTGTAATCGTACTACAAAAATAAGGGTTGTTGGTAATTGCAAAAAAAGAAAATAATTATTTTAAAATAAATAATAATATTAACCCAAATTTTTGACATAAATTAAGCTCAAAAAAATTAATCACATAAAATGTCACAAGCTATTGATTAGCATCTATAATTGATTTCATATATAACTATGATGTTATGTAAGCATAAAATTTATTTGCCATGTCTGCAAAATACGATGAGATGTCATCTACCATGTCAAATGCCATGTTTGCAAAATGAGATGTCATGTCATTTGCTACATCAGATTCCATGTAAATAGAGAATTGTAACACAATTCCTTGATTGAAATATTTTGTCACTAATTATTGAATTTTCTGTCACTATATTATTACAAGGACTTTTTTGACATAATAAAATTATGTCAGTAGCATGATTTGTGACCAAATTATTATGTCAAAAAATTCCAATTTTTTAGTGGTGTATGAGAAAGGAATTAGTCGATGGTTAAAGCCTGTGCAATGAGATATCTCACTAGTTCAGATTCAATATTGATATTGACGAGAGTTGTGTTGATTATTTTAAAGATCTTGTATTGTGTATTTATTTATTATATTATATGGGTGTGAGTTAATTACAATATATATCATGAAAACGGTATTTACCCATAAAGGGTCCTTGGCCATAGTTCTTTCATCTTTGTTTTTGTGGCGTTACAGACATTCAAAAATCCATTTGTGGTATTCATGGATAAAGAAAATGCTTCTAATTTGATCCAATTAATAAAAAGAGCGTACTTTTCATATTCGTGGACTAGTGAGACATTTGATTCAATTCGTCAATTTATAAAAACCTGTGGTCTAACTTAACTCAAAAACTAAATCAACGTTTGAAATTTCTTACCCCATCAGTCCCCACGTAATTTTTAAATACCTCTCTTGAGGTTTGAGGTATTCATTTAGATGGCGGGTTTACTCGTATTCTCACATACTTCCCCCTCTGCTGTCTATATAAATGCATGTATGGTATTAGTATATAAGGGTAAATTCGGTAAGAGTGTTGGCTTGTGTGGGGATCTCGTAATCATGCTTTTTTCCCAAAGGAGAGAATTTGACTGTTTCGCCAGCTTTCCCAATATGCAAAAGGTGAGCACAATTAAAATTAGATTGCGGATTACGGCAATAACCACTTAGAGAAGGCTGATACTAAGTTACGTTGCATGTAACATACATTCAAAAATTGAAAATATCAGTAAACTCCCTTGAACCCTATGGAAACTACATTAATAGAATTAAAGGAATTGCTTTTAAACTTAAAAGAAGAAATAAAGGATATAAAGCAAGAAATAGGAAAAATAAAAATAGAATTACCAGTACTTCAATTAAGTAGAAAGAAAAATAAAAAATTAGAAAAATTTGATATAATAAAATCAGGAATAATTGCAACAAATTTTAAAAAATCTACACAAAAACCCCAAGCAGGAAGTTATGATGAATGGTTTATGAAAACCCAATACCTTAGAATACTTAAAGAAGCAGAAGAATTAAAAGCAGAATTTGATAGGAAAAATAAAGGTAAAGAAAAATTAGAGATTAAAGAAGAAGTATTAAGTGAATCAGATTAATGGAAACTGATATAGAAGAATTAACTGAAAAATTTAGTGATATAAACTTTAGTGATTTAGAAGACTTTGAAAAAGAATATCAAATAAAAATGAATACTGCAGGCGGTCCAGAAATGAAACCAAGTGTAGCAGAACCTAGCCATAGATATGAAAATAAAAGAAAGAAAAAACCATTTTTTGAATATTACCCACCAATCAAAAATACTCCATGGAAAAAAGAATATCAACCTAATAATGATAAACTAGTACCTATAAATAATACAGGAACATTTTTATATTTAGATTGTAAAATAGACCCTCGAAAAACTTTAGTTGAATGGGGAATGCAAATGAGATTATTTTTTACATATAATAGTTCAAATGACGATTGGAATGTAGATACAGAAGAAGAAAAATTAAATATATTTGTTGAAATCTTAATAGCCAGTCTAACAGGAGATGTATTTAACTGGTGGAAAGGATTAAATGAAGAAACACAAAGATTAATAAAAGATTCAACAAAAATAGCTTTTACAAGAAGCAAAGCATTAGGAATTGAAAGAATAATTGAATATATTGCTAATGAATTTCTAGGAGAAGATTGGTTAGAAAATAGTGCAGCTGAGGTAAAACGTGATAAGATAGAAGCCAGAATGAAATTAATAAATTTATCAATTTGTAATATGTGTTATGTAAAAGAATATACCTGTAAATTCAAAAAATATTATTATACGCAATTTTTAAGTAATGAAGATCAGAATGTTTATAAAAATTTATATTATTCTAAATTACCTTACCCTTGGAACGGATACTTTATAAATGAATATGAGAGAAACAGTAATATTAATAGAAATCCTGATACGTTGGGATCCAGGATAAGATTTCTAAATACAAGACTAAGTGAAATCTGTATCCAGAGAAGTTTAATAAAGAAAAGTAGAAATATAACAGAAATATGTTGTGAAAAAACAGAAATGCCAACCCAATGGGGTTGTTATAATCCTTATAAAAGAAAGAAGAGATTTCATAAGAAAGAAAAAAGACATAGAAAATATAAAAAATATAATAATTTTAAGAAGAAATATAGAAAGCCTGGGAAAAGATAGTATAAAAGAAAATGTAAGAATCAAAAAGGTAAATTAGATAAATCTAAATGTAAATGTTGGAATTGCGGAGAAATGGGACATATAAGTCCTGATTGTACAAAAAAGAAAGTCAAAATATTAAGAAAAGAATTTGAAGATATAATAGATGACTTAGAAGAAATAAGTAATCCATCAGACCATGAAGGAAATGAAATTTATGTAATAATAGAATCAAACTCCAACTCCGATAATGAATTCTAAGGAAGAAAAAGAGAAAACCGATCTAGAAATAGAAGAAATTGAAGAAATAGAAAAAGAAGAAAATAAAACTGGATATAGTCTAGTAGCTACCTTTAATAAAGAAAAATACAATAAAATTTTAAAAATGAATATGAAAAAACCTGAATATAGAATAATACACAGACTCAGAGATATATTCAAAAAAAAATAAATAGTGAACAAGAAAAAGCAGTAACAGTTACACAAGCTGAAGGAAATATCAGGTTCAGTTTAATAAACAAAAGAACAATAGATTTAGCCTTAAGAAAGGTAAAAAATGAAGCAATAAGAGATAAAATTCAATATGTATATTTAGCAGAAATACAGATATTAGTAAAATCTCTTTTTAAAGAAGGCATAGATAGTCCAATAATCTTATCCTTACATGACCAAAGATTTAATGACCCTAGTATAGGACATTTAGGAACTATAGAAGGAAATTTATGTTACACTAAATTATTATATACTTATCACCCCAGATATTGTGTACACATTAAAGATAAGAATATAGATGAGACATTAAGTCTACATTTTAAGTTATTAAAAAAGAACTTAATGAAAGAAGGAAATAGATTAATGACAATACATTATTCAGCATTATATAGTTTCTGTAATTCAAATTATGGAGAGATATATGGACATAAACCTTATATAGAAATAAATAAGGAATGTGAAGAAATAGCAACACTTATAGAACCTACGATCCAAGATTATGGAATACCAATAGAATATGACCTTAATATAGATGATAGAAAGCAATTTATAAATACTGATAATGAAAATTCAATAATCCCTATAAGTTTTGCAGGTAGAACTCTACTGAGAGGAAGTTCATCTAGAAGATTAAGCACTGATAAACAAATAATTAAATCATTACCAACTAATGTGAAAATATTAGGACAATATTTTGATGGATAAATTATACAAACAAAATACCCATATTAATAGATACAGGTACGAGTCATAATTATATGAATTACCTTAAAAATAAAGGACTTATTATTAAAGAAAAAGAAATTCCATATGAATATATCGATTTTAATGGAAATAAACATATATGTAAACGAGAAGTCAAAGTTCCAATAATAATAGAAGGATTAAGAATAATAGTTCCTTGCTACATAGATTCTTCTATGAATACTGATTTAGAAAAACATATCATATTAGGTAATAGCTTTTTAAATGATTTAGATTATTATAAAATAGAAAAAGATAAAATAACCTTACAAATTGAAGGACAAAAAATAATATGCCAAACATGTTAAATCAAGCTTATGTAAAATACCCTATGTCTGTATATATACAAGTAAATATTACAGAACACGATATAGATACATGTGCCCTTATTGATACAGGAAGTGAAATTACTATCATGAAAACATTTTTATCAAACCAATGGAAACAAAATGGAAAATTAAAAATTATTGGAATCACAGGGGATAAACAACAAGTTAATCAATCATTACTCAACTATGAAATACTCTTAGGTAGTAAACTAATTCGTATTAATCAAGTCTTCCAATATAATGGAATGGATTGTGATATACTCTTAGGCAATGATTTCTTACAACAATTTCAATATTACCAACAAACTACTTATATGATCACCCTTAAAACTACCTGTAACCATCTACTTCGTATACCTCGCGAATTTAAACCTTACAGAGTTCAACCAACCCAGCGTGGTAATAGAATTAGTTACGAAAAACACTATTTAGTACAAAAAGGACAGAGTTATAATATAAAATTAGAAACAATAAAATCACAACTTGAACAAGTCTACAAAGAAAATCCTTTAGCACTATGGAAACCCGAGCACCCTAGAGCAAAAATCGAATTAACCATAGATAAAATCATAAGACTTAAACCTATGATGTACACAGAAGAAGATAGAAACAAATTTAAAATTCAAATAAAGGAATTATTAAACTTAAAATTAATAAGGTATAGTAATAGTCCACATAATAGCCCAGCTTTTATGGTTAGAAAAAGATCAGAACAAGTAAGAGGTAAAGCAAGAATGGTAATAAATTATAAAGAGTTAAACAAATATACAAAATTTGATGGGTATTATCTTCCAAATAAAGAAGTATTAATAAATCTTGTAAAAAATAAAACATATTATTCTAAATTTGATTGTAAATCAGGATTTTGGCAAATAAAAATGGAAGAAAATAGTATTTCTTATACAGCTTTTAGTACTCCACAAGGACATTATGAATGGTTAGTGATGCCTTTTGGATTAAAAAATGCACCACAAATTTTTCAAAGTAGAATGGATAAAATATTTAGAGATTATAAATATATCATAGTATATGAAGATGATATACTAATAGCCTCAGAGACATTAGAAGAACATAGACAACATTTAAAAGAATTTGTTAATATTTGTATAAAGGAAGGAATCGTATTATCAGAAAGAAAAGCGGTTATAGAACATAAGAAGATAGAATTTTTAGGAATGATTCTTGATAAAAAGGGAATAAGACTTCAGAATCATATAGGAAAAAAGATTACAGAATTCCCAGATAAATTAGAAAGTAAAGAGCAAATACAAAAGTTTTTAGGATGTCTAAATTATGCAGAAGGATTTATAAAAGATTTAGCAAAAAAGAGAAATATGCTTCAAAAATTACTTAGGAAAAATAACACTAGGGGATGGAGTGAAGAACATACAGATACGGTTAAAAACCTTAAAGAAGAATGTAAAAACCTTCCAGCATTAAGATTACCAGATGAAAAAGATAAATTAATAATACAGACAGATGCTTCTGATTTATATTGGGGAGCAATATTAAAGACAGATATAAATGAAATTTGTAGATATACAAGCGGAACATTTAACCAAGCACAAATAAATTATCCTGTACATGAAAAAGGACTCCTTACAATATACAAAGGAATAAAAAAGTTCTCATTATTTTTACTTCAAAAATAATTTATTGTAGAAATTGATAATAACCAAGTAAGCTCACTCATAAATAGAATATTACCAAATGAACCCCAATTTAGAAGGCTACATAGATGGCAAGCTTATTTGTCTTACTACAATTTTAAGATTATACATATCAAAGGATCTAATAATTTCCTTGCAGATTTTTTGAGCAGGAATATAGAATTCGGAGAATGAATGCAGAAATAAATAAAATTTTATCTGCAATAAATACAGAAATAGATCGGCTCAAGGCTGAAGCATCAGACATGCGTGATGCAATAACATACATGACAGATGCCACAGAGGCACATGAGAAAGGGATACATTTGTTAGAATCATACATAAACGATCTAACAAAAGGGCTCCTAATAAACATTAGCCCAATAAACACAGAAAGCAGCAATAAACCAGGAAGCAATAGTGGACCATTCCCACAGCAGAAACCCATCTCTGATCCGCCATCCAGTCATACCATCTCCATAAACATTGAGTCAACAACTAATGAGTCACCAAAATCAACCTCATCTTCTAAAAAGTTTATCAAAATAAATACCTCAACCTCAGAAGAAGAAGAAAAACCAATACCTTTAAACCCAAAAGAAGAAGAATATAAACAATTTTCCACTTGGATATATTCCACCTGTTCCCATAATAATAACATTTTTAAAGCACCAGGGAAAAATATGTACCCTAGAATGATTGGAGTAAAAGGTGCAGACCCACTTTTAATAAACAAAATAGCTAAATACGGATATTTAGATTTAGTTTATCCCGATATAGACTTAAGAGAAATAGCTGGTTTTGATGAATTATTAGTAAAAGAAATTTCTAGATTTGCCCAGAAAAGATCAATATATTTAAAATTCTACACTATTAGCCCAGAATACTCTCAGAACATAGAATATCAAGCCTTTTTTATGATTTCAGTAGGCCATGTTTCAAAAAATTTCCAAATAGAAGTAGGGAATGAATATACAAATGTTCCCCAAATAACTAAGTCATGGATTAGAACCCGTAGAGCCAGAGGAATAAAAGCCATATGGAGTATAGCTAAAGATCTTTATAGAAGGAATTTTAGAACCATAATTCGTTTCCAAAATTACATTTTAGTAACATCTGAAGACAATCATACACCTTCTAATATCCTTTTAGAATTTATAAATGAAATAAGCACCGGAAGATTCCCAAGCAGTATCGAAACTCTTCAGCAAGCTCATCAATTGATGGAGATAAAGACAGCAGAAAGATAAAGATGCCAGAAGAAAAAGCAAGTGGCAGACATAAGAGAAAGATGCCCGACAGAAAAAGATAAAGATAGACAGCTACATATCAGCTCAGAAGAAATCAAATGGCCGACAAAGGTAAAAGGAAAAGGCGCACTCAAATAAAGAAAAAGCCAAAAGAAGGAAAAGCTTTGCTCATGGACCACATAAAGAAAGTTTGTGGCAAACAAAAGAAAAAGAAGACCTTGTAATAATTTAATTTTTGTAGTCTTGTAATAATTGGAGAAAACGATGTAATGAAAAGTCAAGAATAAAAGGAGGAGAAGGACGCAAGTCTTCTCAACTCAAGACATTACAATCATAACTCAATTCTCTCAAACCAACTTACTTACTCATTCTGCAATTCATACGCGAGGAACCTCTCTAATCTAAAAACATCTTTTCTTCATTTAAAGCAAATCTCAAAGAACAAAAATAAAAGCATGAAGAACTAAACACTTTTTTGCTCAAATCCAAAACCATAACACCATCGACGAAAAACAACAAAGCCAGAGAAGAGAGAGAGAAACCTAAGAATAAATCAACTCTTTTTGCAGGAAAGATCTAAGCTCCATACAGTAAGGCCGTGTTGGTCCAGAGATCCCGTTGAGGCAGGAGGCCGTTGAGGGAAATTGGACAGTTAGGCTGCAGGTCACTGAAAAACGGATCAGAAAGCAAAGGAGAAGATATATTTTTGGGTAATAATTCTCAAACTTTATCTCTTGGGAAAGTTGTTGATGGTTGATCGGTAAAGTGGTTTATGGAGGATGAGCAAACCATTAAAAATGTTTAAAGAAAAATTGAAATTTTATTCTAATCATGAATAATCAAGTTTATTTAGGAAAATCAAAAGAACATATAATAGATCCGAGAACAAAAATAACATATAATGATCAGCATATGATAATAGACTTTAATATAGGATCTTTTAAACAAAGTTCTTATTTGTTTAGCAAACAAGAATTAGTTAGAACAGAAAACCTTTTAGCGGTACACTCGTTAGATTTACCTAAAGAATTAAAACAAAAAATAATAAATTATATTGAAATAGATAATTTAAAACGAAATAGATAATTTAAAATATAATATAACCATGTTAACAATAGAAGAGTGGCTTGATATAGCAAAAGCATATATAACTATTGAATACACAGGAGAACCTTCATATACTTATAATTCTGATAATGAAGAATTTGATATATAATTTGGATATAAAGGTATATAGGATGGAAACCAAGACATGCGGGCTACTGGTCCAAAGGAAAATTAAATATCTTGACTGAATTGTCAAGGATTTCATTGTCCTGGTCTAACAATTCCACGTACCTTTTATTCTTATTAATAAACTAATAAATCATTTATATGGATTTTGTAATTATTTTAAGATTAAAAATAAATGTTAATAATATTGATATAATTTTAATTGTTTGTATTTTAATTCATTTAATTTGTATACTAGTTTATTTGAAATATTATTAGATTTTATAAGATCTTGATTATAATTGACTATTTGCGATTAATTTTGTTTATCGTTTATCTGTTTTATTAATTTTGTTAATTTGTTAATATTTGTTAATATCTGTTAATATTTATTGCCCACGGCAAAAATGGTATCAGAGCCATATAATCCAATAAAATTCATACTATAAGACAAATAGATGGCAGACCCAATACAATCTATAGTTAATAGTTTATATTTATTAAGAGTATTTAGTAAGGAAGAAATAAAAAACTTAATAAAAGCAATAAAAACTGATAAAAATAACATTAGAAATATAGATCTTGAACTAACTGAGGATCTTAGAGAAAGATCTATGGATACTATAAGAGCAGAAATTATAATAGAAAAGAAAATGAAATTTATAGACGAATTTATAAAATTCTTAATCTACTGGTATAAAAACGAGACATTATGAATCAAGCTTTTAATACTATACATCAATTAACAGACTGCATAGATAACATGTGGTTAGGATGGGAAAATATAATAGTTACATATGTAAACTTAATTAATCAAAAAATACATATGTTAGAATAAGAAAGAACTGATTTAATAAACGCAGGACCAGAAATCTATTCTGAATTTGTAGATTTATATGAGTTTGATAATCACCTATTAATGTTTAAAGAAATAAAGAAAACATTAGAAAAAATAAAAAATAGATGTAGAAGGGATGGAAGAAGACAAATAAATCCCCAACAATAAAAATTAAAGATAAAACCAAATTAAAGGGATCTAAGTGAAATCTACCAAATAGAAAAAGACAAAAAACGTAAGATACATTGATTGTAACTTAGGGGGATCCCTTAGAGAAACTTTCCCGTTTTAGTTGCTAACTAGTCACACTTAAATTTAAAAAAAAGTGGAGCCTAGTTAATTGATAACGATAACAAACACCAGACCAAACTTAGGAGGCTACGGCCTATGAGCGAGTGGTTAGATCAGCTGCTCCATGTTTAAAAGTATGACCTTGACTCCTATATACTTTGAAAAGCTCATTCGAGGAATTGCTTGTTGAGTTTCCAATTATTAGTTGAACAATAGTCATTAATACACACGCGCACACACGCACACACACTTCTGGTACGGTTGGATAGAATCTATTGTAAATTAATTAATTACAGCATGTTTCTTTTAATAGCTAGTTGGTTTTTTAAACATATGTATGAATTAATTTTTTTTTTTTAACCACGAGAAATTTTGGGGAGAGCCCCAACTGTAGGAATTGCCTTTAAGCTTATATTATAACTCAGATTAGTAGTTTTCGCTAGAATCGGGAGGCACAGGTTCTCTTAATAAAAATGACTTTTCTGTTACTCGAACTGGGGAACAAACCCAGTCAAGCCACTTAAAGGAACTCTATTACCAGTGGAGCCAACACTTTACTTTCTGACATATGTATGAATTATCTAACCCTATGTAACACACAATCCAGGTAAAACAAGATTAAATTAAACAGAAGACTTAAGAAGCTTGAAAGTCACAAGGCAGGCTTTTCTATTATAATACTGCACAGCATGCACGGAAATTCAATTTAACTTCTTAGATCTCCTAAAGCTATATGATTGGACCTTAATTAATAACCGGAGAAGAAATTATAAGAACCCATAGATGTATTAAGTACTTCTCCCCTAAGGCTTATTTTAGTGGAACAAATTAAACAACTTCGCTCCAAGTTACGTTTTAACGTAACATACAGACAATTATACGATTAGTTGGCCAATCACAAAAAATATTCAACTCCCTTCTACAGCCGGTCGTGATAAACATAACGGCGTCATTTACACCATCAGATTACCACAGGAGTTCCGTCTCATCTAACACAATTCCCCCCAAAAATTCAGACCTCCACCACCGAATTCCAGCCAAAAGCATCGGTTAGCCGTTAAAGGAGCCTTACTTTAAACTCAATTCATCACAAAACTTTACGAAAATCACCGTCACAATTAGCAACGCTAATAATGGCGGATTTTGGAAACTTCCCGGACACAGACGAGGAGTCAGCAGTAGGGCAAACCCTAAGTTAAATTTATATTTTATAATTCGATGTTGCCTTTCGCCCCTCATTTCCTTCATAAAGTGTTTTTCTCGCTTCCCTCCAACTAAACAGGCCCTTTAAGTTATGGTTTAGGGTTTTTTCCCCTCTTCGTACCCTATATTCGTTTATCTTCGTGTTAACCGAAATGAGAAACTTACAGTTACCGTTCAATCAAACGCAAAATGTGAGACTTGAAAAAGCTCTCGAAAAGCTTGAGTGTTTATCTTCAAAGTCAAACCTTAACTCCAGTGTCACCGTCGGCGACACCATCCCTGTTTACGAAGATGGCGTCCTCAAGTAATCACGCATTCCGACTGAATCTATTTATTTTCGCTTTATTATTTTTATTTTTCTAAATTATGGATTTAATGAAATACAGGGGACACGGAACCTCGGACCGTAAGGGCGAGCTTGTGTTGCGTCTGTCTGTGGTGTTGTCGAACGCATCAACAAGTTCATCTACGTACGCGATTTACGCGCCAGGTAATTGGAATTTGCTAGGCTTTAGTCTCTGTTTTAAATCTTATGCATTTGTGTTGTTTGGTTCCGAAAAATCGTTGCTTTTGTTTTAGTTCTATTGTTTGTTCTTAGATACAAGCCGGAGACGGGAGACATTGTTGTAGCATGTGTCATAGCGGTAAATTCAAATTACTTAATTCACTTCATTATTTGGAAGTTGATTCATATCACATTCTTGTACTGTATTGTAACTTCTACTTCTTCAATTTTAATATCTAGAACCTGAAAAATGTTCATTGTTCAGGTTGCTCCGAAGAGATGGAGATTGGAAATAAACTTCACCCAAGATGCTATTTTGACGCTTTCTTCAATGAACTTTCTGATGGAATTCAGGTATCATACTTTTTCTTGAAGGTTGGTCTAGTTACCCTATTGGGTGAGATATGCTATAACTGGGAGGTATCAAAACAATGATTTTGTTCGTAAATATGGCGCCATATAAAGCATGGGGCTTGTCTTATATTTCTATGTTTTAGATCTGCCTAAATGTGGATAGTTTGGTATTGAATTTTCTCTTTTGTTTGCTAGAGGCGGCGAACGGCTGCGGATGAACTCAATATGTGCAGTATTTTTACAGAAAATGACTTAGTCTGCGTAAGTGAATTGCTATGTATTCTTAATTTCTTTTATGGTGTGCGATGTGCCATCTGAGGGAGAGAACAAGTTATTTGATGTTCAATCATTCTGTTCATTGTCGTGTCTGTAATGGTGTGTAACCTCAATATTGTTATTCATGTGAATGATCAATACAAATATTGTGATTGACCGATGTTTCAAATGGATGTTTTCTCTTATTTCAATCTATTCATGTGTTTAATCAATGAGAATCAGTTGATGAAGGTTGAATCACTTTTTTATAAAATATGGATATATTTATGACGTTTGAAACCATGGGCGATGATGATTGTTTGATCTGATTGGTGCCGATTCAACCTCATTGACCATGTGTAAATTTAAGTATGTAAAATCTGAATATAAGACAATTCATTCGGCAGTTGAATAGGTCATTTGCAATATTGTTCGATTAATAATTAATATTCAGTTCAACGATTGTTGATTGATGTGTTTCTTTGTGCTGTGATTTTTGAACCAGTGACCATTGGCTCGATCTATGGATAATATATTCGCCATGCCTTTCATTGTTCCGTTGTGTGCTCATGGTGTTTGTTCAGTGAAGCGTGACGATTCTAATATCATCCCTCGTTAAGTTCATGAATGATTATTATGTTTGATGCAGCAAATATTATATGTGACGTATTACCTCATTCTTTTCATGATAACGATTGCCAACTAATATTGTTGGGTGTGTTGTCCACCATAACCATTCAAAAATGGTCTTGTTAATAATCAGAAATGTTAATATGATTGTCTTGTTGGATGTTTCAATAATATTCGATTGTTCAATAATTGGATATTAATGAATCGTGATATTTCAACGTGTTGTTGTGTGTTTGTCAACAATAATTATAATGAAACAAATCTTTCACATGTGAATGTAATAGATGTGTTGGTTCTGTCTTCTCATCTATTATTTGTAAATAACTCAAACCAGAAGATGAAATCTGGCGTTGTTTCTTTTGTTGTTTGCAAATCATTGTGTGGCGCCTCGATGGACCATTTGGTGTCTCTTGTGTTCAATGTCAATCTGTTTCTTAATAAATTCAGACGTCACGAATGATTGTAAACAATGATTCAATATCAAATATCTAAACATTATTATCTGTGAATGTATCTTGATTGTGCTGTTTGAGACATGTGATAATGGATGAAATAACGCGTGAATAATGTCTTCCATTCAGTGATAAACTTATTCATTGCCAACTGTTTGATGGTTGTTGAAGCGTGTTCTTATAATGAATGATGTTTAATGTCAATATCAAATTGGTTCTCATTAATAAATTCAGATATATCATTATTGATTAAAATATATAATAATAATTATTCAATAATGATAGTTATTGAATGGTTCAGATCGACGTGGAATCGATTGTATCAATAAATGATTGTGTGTTTGATTAATTGAATGATATGCCGACAAGTGACGTTACAATTCAATGTTCTGTAATATGATCTTTGAATGACTGTTCTGAATGGTCGAATAATAGTATCTGAATCTGAGATCGATTGTGTAATGATATGTCATATCTTTGTAAAATATTGGACCGCATGGATGTGAAATTCGTGTGGCTGAATCAAGCTGTGAATATGTGTCTCTAACGTGACATCAAATATTTCATGGCTTTTTCAAATATATTGGTTCATATCAATATGTGAATAATAAGTATTATTATGTTATGTTACTTGTTGTCGAATAAACGATGTTTCAATAAATTGTGGCGAATGTATAAGTGTTGTGAATATCGCTTATTGTGATGTTCATATCTTCTTTGTGTGTGACGATTATTCATTTGTCATGACATCAACCTGAAAATAAGTATGTCAACCATGACGACATGTTCTTAATAAGTGAACATGGTGAAGTTCTGCATTTGTTTAAACGAAGAATAAATCATCATCACTGTCTCTCACTTGTGACGTGCCGGAATCATCGGGTGTTGACGTGAAGCGAATCGTGATGATGAATATTGAATAATATGTTGTTATTCAATATCATTAGTTTAGAAGATATTATTAATGTTCTAATAATAATATGTGATTTGTTTGAATAAATGCGAAAGTTTTCTGACTCATTCAGCAGAGATGCCAACAATTTCCAAAACCTTTTGTTGGACCTCACGTTTATAAATTCTCAAACCTTCCTCCACCAATCTGACAACATCATGGAAAACAAGCAACACCACATTTAATTGTCTTTAAGTTATAAAAAAAAGCTGCAAGCGCTGCAGATGCCAGGATATGATGAGAAACCAATCATAGAACATGTCATGAGCAAGGGCACAAGCAGAGGAAAGATCTCCATTGCTTCAGTGTGATGACAATCATCATGAAACAATATCAACATGTATGATTTAGGGATACATGAAGTATACCAACCTTCAAAATGAAATTAATATACAGTGATAGAACAATATAAAACAAATAACTAAATAAAGAAAGAGCTTACATTGTTGTTTGTGTTTGTATTGTTGTGTGTGTGCGTGGGGGGGGGGGGGGGGCTGAAGTTAAAAGCTGAACTCCGGTTACCGTTCTTTCATTTGTATGTAAAGTCGCTCAAATTCCTTAGTCATGGCATAATAGATTCTCTTATATATATAATGAATAATGCTTTTAAAAGAAGCCCCTGAACTTAGAATTACTTCCACTTCTTTAAATTCTTAGTTATAACAAGGCATGAGTGAGTTTTGCTACATTTAGTGAGATATAGAAAGGTATTTACCCTCCTTTTATCTTGCAACTTCAAAACCTGGTAGCTTCTCTCAAAACGTGAATTTAGATGAATGGACTTCAAAATGAAAGGATTTTCTTACAAAAGCTAAAAAATTGAATGGCATAGTGAAAATGGGAAAATGAAAATATAAAGCAGAAGAAAAAGTTTCAATCTGATAAGACAAATACAGAAAATCCAAGTTCTTATTTGCCATTCCAATATCATTAATGCAGAATTACTCGAATTTATTTTTCAGTTAAGGTTCGTAACAATTTATCTGTAAACAACTGAACCAACTCGGATACTACGACATTACTCTTTCTCTTCTACTTCTGGTTCATCAACGGCCACGTTCACCAACATGAGTCCACTCTTCCCCCCTTGACTTATTTCCCCAACCTTTAGGTCTCTCAAAGTGCAGCGGCAAGACATGATCTTTCCATCAGTATAAGCAGTGTGAAGCCCTCCTATGAAATCGACCACCTGTTTGGCTAGAAAAACTCCATTATTCATTGCCAAACCTTATACTTTCACCCCTTTCATTAAAACACAAGCATTACTTACCCATTTTTAGACATAATTTATTTTTCTGATATCACATCATTCAGGGAGGGGGGAAAAACACACACAATTAACTGACTTCAACACATAAATTACAAGAAGCTGTCAATTCACAAAAATAAGGACAATTAACTCAATCAAGTGAAGGAGGCCACAAAATGACCTCAATGAGATATCAGAGACCTCTAAAATCGAACCAAACTCAGTTAAACAAAGAATCACTCATCAAAGATAGGCAAAAGGAAAAAAAAAATGAATAACAGAGAAAATTTCTTATAAAAATTCAATAAAAATAAAAAAGCTAATCATCTATTTTTTGGTTTAGTGATTTCTTCCGCAGATAAGACAAAACATAAATTCTGAAATATACCTAGGGTTTCTAGCTTTTGAAATTTACCTTACGAGAAACCAGGATCTCTGTTTCTAGCGTTGTAACTTTACCACTATGGCCAAGCGACGCCGGTCAGCTGGGATGATCAGATTTCGCACAGGCGACGATGCAAATGTTTGTGTTTGAGTTTGACGGTAGAGGAAGGAATGTTTAGTGTATGTGTATTCGGGTAATTTTGGGATTTTATTATTATTATTATTATTTTTCAATTGAAGTAAAATGACCACAATAATTTAAGTATCCCCAAGTAGTTACACATTTAATGTTCAGGGTAGTTAAACAATTAATTTTTCTTTAGCATAAAAACAGAATATAAATTTAGACACAGAATTTTATTAATATAGCGCTGTTCAATTGGGCCACATAATACAAAAACAATAAACAATAATAAAAAAATATATATATTTTCCTTACAACATGAAAAAACCGAAAGCTCTACCCTCCCTCTCTATCTCTACAAGGGATAGAAGGCGGAGGCCTTTGGTGTTCCCTCCAGCAAAAATCTAGTCTGTATTTGCTACCGCTAAAGGGTGCTTTGCGCTTATTTCCTTCAAGCAAAAGCACCTTCACGCCTTCTTCACAGCAAAACTTCTAAAGAAAATGGAAAGATGACAACATATATAAATTTATATAACATATATACATATACATACATACATATATATATATATATATATATATATATATACAAAATGGAAATATGACAACATATATACATTTATATACATGGGCGGATGTAACTTGTGATCAGCGGGGGCTTGAGCCCCCACTAGTCAAAAAATATTCTAAAATTAAAAAAGAAAAATGTTTTAATTTTCTAATTAGCCCCCATAAAAAAACTATTAAAATAATCACTATAAATTATAAACCCCCATAAAATTTAAAATTTAACTTTTTAAGAATTATAAAAACTTGTATTTTAATTAAAAATAATGATAGTCAACCACTTAAAATATTTTCTATTCTAAAAAATAGGATTAATTCTTCCAATCTCTATTATAATAAGAAATAACCAAGAATGAAACTCATGAAGAATCATCTTTGGAATCGGATAGAATAAATGATAGTTTGATTGTTTATATAGCAAACAATAAATTTAATAATATTGATAATGAGTTTATTGCATAATATTTTTAAAGTATAAAAATGCGTAGAGAATAATTATAAATGTATTAGCAAATATTTTATATATTTAAAATTTTAGTTTTTCATATTTTACTATCATCTAATTTAGCCCCCGGTAAATTATTTTTCTAAATCCGCCACTGTTTATATAACATATATACATACACATACATATATATATATATATATATATATACAAAATGGAAATATGACAACATATATACATTTATATAACATATATACATATACATACATATATATATATATATATACACACACACACACATATATACATATACACGTATATATATATATACATATACACGTGTGGTGGTTCCCTTATACTTCATGAAAGTTCTCTTCGTCAACGTTTTCCGCAATTTCTTGATTCCGGTCCACACGATTGATCATGATACGTCGACGTTGAATCCAGTTGAAGCAGCGCTCAAGCAGAGAAGCTAACGTTGCATAACAGAGTGATAAGATTATGAGGCAAAAATACGGCACCAGGAAGAGGAAAGGAGCCAAAATGACAGACGCAACCACCGAGATAGCCAACAGAAAAGAGGGTTCTCCACAACTCACGGAAATGGAACGGCTCACATTGAGAGTGAGTGTGATGGGTGTGAGCAGGAAGAGCAGTAATGGCATGGTGACGGCAGGAATCAGGAACCAGAATGGAAGCTTTAAAATTGGATTCAAAAGTATCTTACTTGTACCATCATGCACGTCCCATGAGTTGCCATCCTGAGACCTGAGGAACAGGAAAAAGATGATAAGATTTAGCAGTGGTGGAAATAAGAACCTCAAATCAATTGACAGATCCATGCTTATGATGAAGATCAATTTGGCAATGGCAGGGGCTTGAATTTTGATTTATTTATTTTCTTTCTTTCTTTCTTTCTTTTCCTTTCTTTCTCTCTGCTGCTGAAGATGCTGAGAGCTTGTGTGTGCAAAGCGTACCTGGAGGCTGGAGGATTTATAGCTCCGGGGATGTCGGCGAAAGTACCCGGAAGGGTAACTGGCTCAAAATGTTGCGAAAGTTGAAAAACAAGGCTTGATGAGATTTGACCCAGTCCCCCCATTCTAAAGCCTATTATTTTACGTTACAATAAATGAAGCATACCTGCAATAAATTGCAATGGAACAAAATCGGACCAAATGAAGTATACGTGGAATAAGTTGGATATGGAACAGTATCGGACCGATTGAAGGATACGTGGAATAAATTGAATTTTGAACAGTATCTGTAACACTCGATCAGGTGATACGGTGAAAAAATCTTGAATTGTTCGCTGTGGCTTTCAAAGTAAAATAGATTTTTTTTTTTAATGAAATTTACAATTTAAACAGACATGAAAAAATAGAACGTAATTAACGGCAAAGAGCTAAGTAATAATATGTTTTATTATTTCATCAATAACGTGCTAGTTATTAACATCAATTATTAAACCACCAGATACATCGTATATCATGTCCCATTATATACAAACTTAACATACCATTTTATATGTGTAGCAATTTTTTTTTTTAAGAATAATTTTTCGAGAACATCCGGGCAAATTCAAGTGTCATTATTATTATTTTTTTTTTTTGAAATGAATGAACAATCGTATTTTGAAAACAAAAACAAATAAATACAGCTAAAATTTTAAGGCTTCCAAAAATAAGACCTATATTTGGGATTGTTGCTAGTTATAAATAATCTGGTTATGTTGTGTCACTGAAATTAATAATCACATGAACACAAGTAATTAGGTGTTTGATAAATTATTTTATTTTTGTGAATCTTAAATATAACGTGTATCGATGATGAAATTATAAACTCATTCTAACCTATTTTAAGTTAAAATAATTTTTCATTAAACATTATTTTTTTTAGACTACTATGATTTTTTTAAATTTCAGTTAAGTATATGAATTTTTGTTAGGGACTAATATGACATTATTAACTTTATTAAGATTATAAAGAATTGTTTTAAGGACCACTATGAATATTGATTATTTCATTAAGACTTGTATGAGATTTTTCAAAGATCACTAGGCTCATAGCTTTGCCTTGGGTGTGTATGTGATTGACAAATTTATTATTAAAGTGTTTTTATTGTATAACAACCAAAACAGACGTAAATTCAGGTTATTTTAATTAGTGGCAACGCGCCAAGGTCACTTGTTGGCTGTATCATGTCCAAAATTGTCGGAGAAAATTTTCAATTTTATATCATTTTTTGGGTTTTCTCTCATCGGCTATTCTTTATTTTTTTTCCCGATAAATCTTATGTGCTGTTCATTAATTGCTTTTACTTATATTTCTAGTTAGTCAATCTACTTTTATTGAACTGGGAAACAAATTGTAGTTTAAGGAATAAATTTATATTAAGAAATCGAAATCAAAATCAAAATAAAAAAATGATAATAGGAATAAATTTTATATTAAAAGAATCAAAATTAAAATATCGATGGATAATAGGAGATCTCTTGGCCCGTTCCTGAAAGTGAAAGGGAATATTGTAAATAAGATTTGGCAGAGATGATTGGGCTTAACAATTATGAATAAGATATGGCAATGGCAGAGTTGAATGACTCCGGTGGAGTTTAAGCTCCGTGATAATATGACGAAATAAATATTTATAGTACCCTTTAACAAAATTTTGGTTGCCTCTGTCAACTTGACTTAGCCCATGCTTAACCATCGGTTAACTTAACCCATGGGTCCAATTTAACTCTTATTAAATCTTTTTTGATTTAGATCAAAAAGATTAAACCTCAACAAGTGTTTTCCCGTAGAAAGTAGCTCCTTATTCCACTCATTCGACAAAATGATTAAAACTGATTAAAATGCTCACCTCATCAGTGACGTAACAAGTGTTTCGTGTATGAAAAACTATGTAATCAAAAAGAAAGGAAAAAAAAAACTAAACACTATTCAACACACAGTTACTTAACAAGAAAGGCATACGCAAAATAAAAAACTGACCCAGGATTTATAGCTTTTGACAAATCACATGCATGCATGCATGCATACATACATATATATATATATATATATATATACAAACACACACACATACACATACATATACAGCCATGCGGGAGAGCCCCTGATGAGATATGGCTGGATATAAATGGATTCAGTTTTCCAGTAGGTAGGCAGCGATATTCTTAAAGGAAATGTTATGCGAATTTTCAATTTTGTGCGACTTTGGGGTCCCGCCCCACTTCAATTTCACCTACTTGGGCATGTCTGTCAGTGCCCAACGACTAACCTGCATGCTAAATAAAATGCAAAAACTTAATGCATTTTATTTTAATCTTTTAACCAGTTGAAAAGGACTCTATTGGAGTGTAATAGATTCAAAAGAAACTTCGAAGGGTACGTCTATTATTGGTAGATTGAAGGATTGAATTGGAATAATCAAAGTTCAGTACCACATGAAAATGAAATGCGTTGCGGCTTGTCAGTGTCACCAGCCCAGTATCCCTAACGTGGCAAATATAAATTAAAGGACTCAACTCAGTTGCAGCTTCTGTATGTAACAGCACCAAATGGGGTGCTTCCACGGGTGCTAGAGATGGACTTGCATCAGCTGAGTTTGGTTTGCTTGTCCTCTCTCCTGCAACGCGTGGAAGCACCCTATTTGTTGTGTTACATACAGCATCTGCAAGGGAAACAGGTCCTTAATTAAAATGCAAAGCACAATTATGAATCGTTTAAACGAGCAGCCAACACCGTCTTTAATGCCAGTATCCCTAACCTGGCAAATATATGGGTTTTAAAAATAACATTGTTCAGGGAATGAATTGTGGAGTAAATTTTATTTTTCCAAATTTTTTGTGTGATTTTAATTTTTTTTAGCCAAAATATTAAAGTTAATTTTTAGTTTCTCAAAGTTATTTTTCATCATTTTAACAACAATCTGAAACTGACCTTTATGCCTCAAAAGTGAGTTGGAAAGTCATTTTCTTTTTCTATTTTCCTTTTTATTTTTTGAAACCTCTAATGATGATACAACTACAAACTCTTGTATAAACTGATGTGACATTAATTTATTGGTTGAATGAAAATATAAAATAATAAAAATAAATCATGTGGGCCAAGAAATATTTAATTCAACTAATTTTATCATAGCACATCAGTTTGTATAAAATAAGTTTATACAAAATCAATTATCCACGGATTCAATTAAAATTTCAAGTAGATATATTTAATTATGTAATTGCCTAAAGCCTCCCAAGCGTCTTACTTAATCTGCTCAAAATAGAATATTCTAGCCACTTTTTGATAAATTGGGTTATTTAACGCCTAAAAATAAGCTTCAATAGAATATTCTTACCTAACTGCTTAACCCATAGATGTATTACGTAGGTAACTTTCTCCAAAAGCTTATTTTAATTTTAATGGAACAACACAACTTCACATCAAATTTGCAAAGTCAATAATATTCCACAAAATTTTTCCTTCTCATGAATTAATAGGTCAACCAATATAAAAAAACATATTTCACGCACACGTATGGAAAATTTTTTCTATTGTGTCCGTTTGTGACCATTATTATTATTAGGTTGAGTTGAGTATGTTATTTTTTATCTTAAATTTTAAAAATAAATGCAAAATCGTAATGTATAAAGCCGAATTTTCCTTTTTTTTCGCGATAATGAATTTTCAACCATGCTTCCTTACAACTTAGGGAATTAAGGAGTTGGAGTGGTGTGTTCCGCACTTCCACGTCCTTGTTTATGAGATCTTTTGGTCTAATATGTCAATTTCATATTGTCTCCCTCTTTTTTCTTTTTTTCTATTTAAGGTTTCTATTCAAGTAATGCGATAAAAATAACAAACAAGTCCGAGTGTTGATTGTTTGATCCAATATTGTCAATCTGTCCGGTTGGAAGCATAACTGAATATAACACGAAATCACTCAAAACTCGAATTGTTACATATCAAAGAGGGAGATTGTCGGTTAATATATAGTCAATACTTCTCGCAAAATAATTTTACAGTATTTCCATTATTTTCAAATATATTTTTGATCAAATTTATTATAAATTAAATAAACTATATAAATAGAAATTAAAATTAAAAATTTGAGAATTAAAAAATATATATATAAGTTTTGGTGTGAATAAAAAATAATAATAAGATAACTTTTTCTCGTACTTTTTGTTATCTTTTTAAATATTTTTCTTATAACACACTCACACACACACATATATATATTATTTTCAAGATAAATTACCAAACAAATGACTTATTTTCTTCTAAATTTTTGGTGCCGTGGGAATTTTTGAATTGTATAAAACAATAGATTATAGGTAATATATATATTGATTTTACTAGGGCATGGGAGAGTGACAATCCTCCCATATCAAATCTATTTGCAGTTCTTTTTAATTCTTATATTTATATGCATGATTTTCTTTTCTTTTATTAACAAATCTGCGTTAAGGGAAGGAATTTTTTTTTCACTTACAACTATACCCTAAAGATGCCTGCTGCTTACATATTTAGTTAGCTGCTAATGATTTACTGTTAAAATTTATTTTTAAAAATTAAAATTAAAATTAAAAATTAAAATGGGGAAATGGGTAGGGGATGGGGATTCCACCTCACCCACTCCCCTCCCCGAATAAGAAATTGGGTAAAAAAATTTTCCCGTCCCTTCCCCGAATAAGAAATTGGGTATGAAATTATCCCCATATCCTCTCCGAATTGGGAAAATCCCCGAGGGTACCCGTCTCCGTGGGGATTTTTGCCATCCCTAATGATAATATTAATAAAAATAATAATAACAATATTTAATAATAACTAAAATAATAAAGTTAATAAAAATTTAATATTTTTATTGTTAATAATGATAATATTATATGATTAGATCTTAATTAATGACCGAAGGAGAAATTATAGGAACACATACAAGTATTAAGTACTTCTCTTAAAGCTAATATTAATGAAACAAAACAACTTCAAGTATTTCCCAATAAGCCACTAGATCAGGATCAAATCCACAAGTCAATATTCCACAAGATTTTTCCATTTCATGGATTAATAGGTCTGCCATTACCACGCTAAAAGGTAATAACAATTTCTTTCTGTACTTATCAAATGTTCCAGCCGTAGGCAAAACATTTGATAAGTACAGAAAGAAATTAAAAAATGAAAAAGGAAGAAAATATCTATCAAACCTCTTGTTCAGGAGAACTGAAACGGAGGGGGGGCGCTGGTTTTTTTATCTAAAGATCCCTCCATGGATAATCCCTTGAAGCCCTAACGCTATATTTGATTTTTTTTTTCTTTTTCTTTTTTCTTTTTTTTTTTGGTACGTAAGAATTATTTTCCACAAAGAACTTGAACTCGGGAAGAGGAAGACCAGGAGACATATGTATAGATAAGGCAGCGACTTACAGTCCTAATGCTGCAATATGGTCCAATTCCTTCTCAACGAAGAAAATGCACCAACTCTTCTCATCCTCAAGAATTTTTGGACAGAAACATCTTACAGTCACATGCATGTGGGCTCCGTTTTGAAAAAATTTTCTCATCTCTTTTCATCATCGTGTGATTGTGTTTATTTCCAAAACTGTGAACATCAGGTAGGTAGCGTATGTTATTTATCTTCTTATTTTAAATTTATAAATATAAAATCGTAATTTATAAAGCTGAATTGGTATATATGTATATAAAACGGTCAATCTGACTACCGAGAAATAAAATGGGTCGGCATTTGGCTATTAATAATCTGTTCATTGCTACTGCGATAAGCCAATTCTCAATATTTATATAAAATTTTAATAGATATTAGTGAGTGCAGCCAGTGCAGGGTAGTGGATAAAAATAAAAAGTAGAATAAATGTGAAACAAAATTTTATTTAATATACCGTTCTTCATATCATAATTCATAACTAATTAAACAAACTCTTCTTTCTTGGAAAATCATAAATATTAAAGTAAAAAGACAAAAATAAACAAATATAGAAATATGGTCCCGCACAATATGCACACGGTATCTATCATCGGTTGCTCCCAGAAGTAGAAAAGTGCTTTTCAAGTCCTTTCTTTAATAAAGCCAAAAATAGCAACTAACTAAAAGCGACCTGCTATATCCACTGACGTTGTCACATTGACGATAGAAACCAAACACTTCCAAGCCCCCTAAAATAATTTAATATTTTAATATTATGATTGATACACATTTATTAAAACAAAATGTAAACATAAATATAAAAACAACAATTAAGATAAAATAAGTTTCTTTAAAACATAGCAACTAACTAAAAGCGAAATTGTTCTGACGTTGTCACATTGACGATAGAAACCAAATAATAAACGTCATTAAAATAATTTAATATTTTAATATTATGATTGATACACATTTATTAAAACAAAATGTAAACATAAATATAAAAACAACAATTAAGATAAAATAAGTTTCTTTAAAACATCACGATGAGAATTGAGAAGCATCTGTTGCTTATTATTTTAATTTATCTGGGGGTCCCACGTATTTATTTAACAAAGAAATCGTAAAGAATTACCTGAATTAAAGTTTTGTTGAAGAAGAAAAGTAATTTATATATTAATATTCTTTTCAACTTTAGTACTGCGTGTCGATGGGGAGACAAAATGAAAAGTGTTGACAGGGAGAGAGACACACGAATCTCATAAATATTATTTAAAAAAATTCGTTGACAGGGAGAGACGCACGAATGTCATAAATATTATTTTAAAAAAAATTCATTGTCGGCATCGTCTCTACGGAATCGTATGCGTAACTGAAAGTCTGAAACAACTGACCTGACTTTTATTTTTTTATTAAAAGAAAAAAATAGAAGATAATATTATTACTGTGGCACCTGCAGTTGCATGGAAGCTCAAGTCACCACAAGTACACCATATCCCCAGATGGACTTGGCTGCAGGTCTTGGTCTTTGATGTGTCAAGTGGTTATAACAAGCCAGCTGGCTTATTTTAATGGCATGACGACGGCGTTTCGTCTTTTATTTTTTTGACCCCCTGTTTTCTTTTCTATCTATAATTTATTCGTAAATTTATGATAACTTTATTTTGTATTCTCTTTTCATTCCCTTCGTATTGAGATATACAGCCCTCTCTTCTCTATTTAAATAATTAACCAACAATTAGTCGGCAACACCTTTCAAATAAAAATATCATTAATCGATCAATTATCCTCAATTATTTTTCATATCACAATCAAAACAAATACAGTAACTTGAATTCAATATATTTGGATAGCACCTGTGAGGGCGTAACAATTGAATAAATTAAATAACAAATCAATTTTATCAGTTATGAGTGGTTGACGTGTTGTTAGTTTTAGATTTATGGATAAGGTTTAAGTTTTGTTGTTTTTGAATGATTAATAACTTTGAGATTAAATTATTTTGTAGTTATTTTTTTATTTTAAGTCTAATCTGCATATATTTTAAAGTGGCAACAAAAGTACAAGAAAAGAAGATAAAATACACCATTTTTAAAATTATTCATTTAATTTATTATTTTAGTAATATAATGCTAGTTTTATTTTTCAAGTTATTTTATTAATTGAAATTTAATATCAAGTCATCAATTATCTAATTCCTTAGATTAAAAATAATAGAGAGTTAGGTATTGATGTTATATTTATGTCAAACTGTTAAGTTGAGACAGCCCACCCATTTTTTAATACTTCAAAATATTTATAACTTCGAAACAATCTGCATTTATGTGTTAAAATTTTGAAACATTTGACTTTTTACAATTTCAGCATACAAGAGGGAGTGTAGTGTCAATTACCAAACTATAGCATCTCCCGTTCAAAGTAAGGGTGCCGTGCAACGGTTTCACGGTCGCTGGGCCCAACAAAAGATATACGAATAGTCATTGATACATACGAATGCTTATGGTACCGTCAGATGGAATCTGTCATAGACCGATTAATTATTACATGTTTCCTTTACTAGCTAATTGGTTTTTTAAACATATATTTATGAATTATCTAACACTATGGAAGACGAATATCGCCAAAAAAATTTTTAAATATCTCATCACTTCGTTTAGATTTTACTCTTTAAATATTTATTTACTTACTTATATAATAAATAGAAAAGTAAAAAAATAAACTCTTCTCTAAAATACTCCTTAAATAAAATAAAATAATATTATTTTAATTAAATCTTTTCCTTTATCAAATTTAATTACCTTTCATTTTATCACTCCAACTATTTTAGTCAAGTCTTTGCTGCTAAGTAATTTTATGTTGATTTTAAATGTCGTTGGTCATTGTTGTTGTTATATTTGAAATATGTTTATCTTTTAGTAATTTTGTTTATATGCCCTTAATATGTTTTTAGATTTTATGTTGATTTCACGCGCCTGCACGGTCCATTTTGAAAAGTTTTTTACTACGTTTGTGACCATTATTATTATTAGGTTGAATATGTTATTTTTTTAATCTTAAATTTTAAAAATAAATGCAAAATCTTAATGTACAAAGCTGGTGGATTTGGCGCATATAGAAATTAGTTTTTCGATCTTTTGGCTGTGTTTTATTCTTATAGATAAAATATCAAATCCTACATGTATATTGGTCCATTTGGCTTTAATTACATGACATAATTTTTTTTATATGGAGGTTAGTTAAGAAGAAAGAATCTATTTGCGAATATTCATACGCTACGTGCTGGTTCATTGGTCCATTTGGTAATTGGATACATGGAAAAAAATTGGTACTTGATTACATAATGGTGCTTCCTTACTCTTTTAACCTTTTTTTTTTTTTTTGGCTTGAATATGCGCGTTACTTTGTTTAGCAGGCGGTTTTATGTGAATCCGTGATGCTGCCAAGGGGCTTTGTACTTCCCAATCCCAATACCTTAACCACATCCATGAGGAACCTTTTTGATTTGAGATTTTTTATTTCCCCCAATATTAAATCTTTTAATCCTCATTATGTGCTCGAAATCTTTTATATATATATATATATATATAAACGGGGACAATTAGTTAATGTTCATTCGTGGATATCTTCCACGAGAAGTTCGCTTCGGTGGATTGTGAAATATTGAATTTTCAAAATTCGATCGACGTATAAAGAGATTTGAACTCGCCGCTAATTAAGCGTACTAAGCATCAAACATACTTTTTCGGAATTGATGAACGATACAGGTCTAGTGGTACGAGGGATATTATAACAACAAGTGTTCCAATAATCTGCGTGGGAATTACTTTTTGACAATTGATGAACTATAGATGATCAGTTTATGTATGCTGATGTTCTCAGTCATGCCATTATCGACAATGTCCTTAGCCAAAGTTGATTGATGTGAGTAGTTCAACACTCACTCTTTAAGAGAGGTTATGGATATAAATCCCGCTTTCGTATAAAATCATCAATTTAACTAGTACTTTATTCTTTATGGGCCGATCCAGTGCGAGCAGAAATTAATCTGGATTATGATACGGGCTTAAAAGTGCCTCCTACAGTTAGAGTCCACTCAAGACCACCTCGTGGTTCAAACCAAAAAAAATTTATCGACAATATCATTGGAAAGCCGGTACATATAACTCAGTTCGCATTTATTATTATATTGTCACACCGTAATATTAGTTTTATTAATATTCTCGCTAACAAATCAAAAAAATATAAATTTTAATACACTAACAAATAAAAGAATATATAATTTTTGATTTATCAAAATTTATTAAGAATATGTCCAAACGGATGACAAAAAGTGAACATTGTCCCACTGACAAGAAACTTAAGGGCCTGTTTGGTAGCGTTTTTGGGCCAGTATTTTCATTTTCATTTTCATAATACACATATAATACTCGTTTGGTGGATCATTTTCAAAAATCAGATTACAAAACAAAAAATTCAAATTCATTATTATAACTAGCAAACTGAAAACATGTTAAACATGTTCTCCAAAGTTTACAAACCAAACCTAAAAATAAATTAAAAAACAAAAGCAACATCGTGAGTTCGTGACCCTCCTCCTCTTATCTCTTCACTATCGTTCTCTCTTCCCCTCACGTTCTCCATCCAGTTGCAGCAAATCTGTACTCTCCCTCACCTTATCTTCATCCAACATCTTTCTCTCTCCTTTTATTTCTCCCGATCCACTCTCTCTTGGTGTACCAGCTGCTGTAGCTACTTTGTCTCAGCCACTACCGCTGTTGTCTCCGCCGTAGGTGCTGCTGTTTCGACTCCGCCCAGTTGCTGCTGCTCCGTCTCCACCCAGCCGCTGCTGCTCCGTCTTCACCCAGGCGCTGCTGCTCCGTCTTCGCCCAGCCGCTGTCGGTCTCTCGGATCTGTCACTTGCCGGTATTTGCTTTGTTTAAGTAATTTTTTGAGAAATTCTTGGAGTGATTTTAATTGTTTTCAATAGCATGTAAAGATAATATCTGTCATTGCCATGATAGTGATTTATTTTTTTTTTCAATTTCTTTCATTAAGAGTTGAATATATCAAAATCTTTGGTTGTAAGTTGATATTAGAAAGGGAGATGATGTCTTTGATCCAATAATTTAGAATTTAAATTTTTTTTCTATGTTTTTTAATATAATTTTTGAATTACAATTCTGGGTTTCTGTATTTTAATCGTGTACAAGCAAAAACGTTGAAGGTGGATTGTAATTTGTTTGAGTAATATCATGTTGTCGAAAGTTGAAGGTGGGAAGAAGATAGGCGGTGGTTCAAGTAAAGTGAAGTTGTTAGGTGAAATTGAAGCTATAAGCAAAGCTCTTTATCTACAAAATAAAAGCACGAGTTCAAGTTCTATATCCAATTTGTTGCCTATCACTGGAAAAAAATTTTTTTTTTTAGAGAGAAAATGATTTAGGCAAATTGGGCTTTTGTTATTAGAGGGAAATATAGATTTTTGAAGCTTTACCCTGGATAGAATTCAGTTAAACAATATGTAATTTCAATTTATTGCTTTGGATGGAATTCACAATTTGTTTTATAAATACAGTTACAAAACACTTTTGGTGGGCTCAACTCAAAAATAAATTAATATTGGTTGTCTACACAAACATGTTGACTTGCACATACACACCATGATTTTTTGAGTAACATTCAGTTTTTAATCTATGACATGTTGCTGAAATTACTTTCATGATATGTTGAATATGATTAATATTTGATATGTGTTATTTTTTTTTAATTTTTCAAGATATGGATTCACATGATGTTGATGGTGAGGATAAGGCTGATTGGTCTAGCCGGACTGAAAATGCATTTATTCGTATAGTGCATGACCATGTAAAAAAGGGTAATTTACAAACATCAACCTTTACTAAGAAAATTTGGACCACTATAAGTGATGAATTATTTGAACAATCCCAAAAAAGATTTTATGTAGGGCAACTTAAGTCCAAGTTTAATAGGTTGCGCAAAAAACATCGAGAGTTTTCTGACTTAATAGCTCATACTGGGTTTGGCTGGGATCCTATTTCAAATACGGTCATAGCATCGGAAGCTGTTTGGGCTGAATATATTAAGGTAAAACTATATTTGCAGTATATTAATAGTTTTGTATAAAATTAAAGTATTATTTTTTGGTTTTATACATTTATTTTTTTCCACAGAGAGTGCCTGGAGTGAAGCCATATCGTAAAAAAGGCTTAGACCACTACCAAACCTTAGGGGAGATATTCAACACCACCACAGCTACTGGCCATTTACGTTTTTCCTCTAGCCAAGTTCCATTGTCCTCAGATGAGGACCGTGAATTGGAAGAGAATTTTCTTGGTTATGGAGTTCATGTTGATATTGAGGATGACGATTCAATGGATCCTTTTTCTGAGAGTAGGACAAAAAAAAGGCCTCGTCGGCCAATTGCAACTTCAACTGAGCGTGGTAAAAAAATAAGAGTGAGTTTGACAGCTACTTTAAAATGGCTAGTTCAGTGATGAATGCTAGAATGGAGATGGTTAAGTGCAAAAGTGCGGAGTCAACTTCTCAATGTGTTGAAAAGTGGTCTATTCAAGAGTGTATTGAAGCTGTAGAGAAATTGGGAGACATTGATGGAGATACATACAACAAATTGATGGATAAGCTAGTGCCCAGTATTGAGTGGAGGAAAGCATTTCTGAGCATGCCTGAGCATAGGAAAAAATATTGGTTAACTAGTTTATAGTTTGTTCTTTAAAATGTAATGTGTTTAATTTGGATGTTATTGGTTGTGAACTATGTGCTTGTTTATTTTATAGTTTGGACTTTGTTGTACTTTTATTTGTCGAACTTTATGTTATTTTTATGAGTTGAAATGTGTTTGTTGAACTTTATTTTATTTATTTTTGTGAGTTATACTTTTTATGTTTTTAGATCAATTGTCATATACTTGCTATATTTATAATCTAGGGTTTTTTTTATCAGAGAAAAAAAATGAACAACAACAACAATGAAGATGATGATATTGACAGTTTAACAGATATTGAAGAAGAGGTTTTAGAGGTTGCCATTGCTATAAAAATTTATGAGAAACAACAGCGTGCTATTAGAAGGCAATGTTATACAGGACAATTGTCTGGCATTGAATTTGTTCAAGAGTTGTTAAATGGTCATCCGGACAGAATGTATAACATGTTTCGAATGGATAAAGAAGTTTTTATTCGATTATGTTATACACTTGAACATTTACAATTATTAGAGGATGATAGACACGTTTGTATCAAGGAGGCTGTAGCAATGTGCTTGTACATATTGTCTCATGGTGCTGTTGTGCGGGTTGTATCTGAGCGTTTTCAACGTTCAGTGGAAACTGTGTTTACACACTTTAAACGTGTGTTAAAAACATTTTGTCACTTGGCAAATCACATTATAAAACCAAAACCTCAAGGGGAAACACCATCAGAGATTAGAAACAATCCAAATTTTTTTCCATATTATGAGGTAAGAAATTCAATACACGTTACTTCAATGTTTATGTGACATTAACATTTGGTTAATAAATTATTAATTTTCACAGAAGTGTATTGGTGCAATTGATGGAACCCACATTGCTGCATGGTCACCAGCTAATAAACAGATATCATATCGAGATAGAAAGACTCAGGTGACTCAAAATATCATGTGTGCATGTTCTTTTGACATGATGTTTACATTTGTATATACGGGTTGGGAAGGTACGGCCAATGACTCAAGGGTGTTTATGGATGCCTTAAATAGACCAGAATCTGGGTTTCCACTTCCGGAAGAAGGTAAGAATATTGATAGATAGATAGATAGATATGTGTGTGTGTGTGTGTGTGTGTGTGTGTGTGTGTGTGTCTTTGGTTTTTATTTTTTAATTATGTTTTATTGTTTCTATATTTTAGGATATTACTACGTTGTGGATTCTGGATACATAAATATGAATGGATTTTTGACACCATATAGAGGTGAGAGATATCATTTACGTGATTATAGAGGATCAGGTCGAGCACCTAGAGGTCCCTAAGAATTGTTTAATTATAGACATTCATCATTGCGTAATGTAATTGAGCGATGCTTTGGTGTTTTAAAAGCGCGATTTTCAATTTTAAGGGATATGCATAATTATAGTTTGCATAAGCAACGTCTAATTCCAATTGCATGTTGCGCTTTACATAATTTTATTCGACGAGAAAATGCAAGTGATAGGTTATTTGAGGACTTTGATGTGCAAGATTTGGTTACCAACGAAGAAGGAGACACCAGTAGGCCACTTACTAATATTGATTTATCTCTAGCAAGTGTTGCAGAGATGAATAATATAAGAGATGGAATTGCAGCTTCTATGTGGCATGATTACATACATAATGCATAATGTCTTAACCCAAGTGTACTTTTTTTATAATTATTTTGTTTAAATCATGTGTTGTAATATATATCTTAATTTTGGTGTAAAAACAATGACAATGTCAAACTTTTTTTTAATTAATATAAAAACTAGCCGTTGTCAACATGTCGGATCGCCGTGAGTGTCTAGAAACTAAACTTCAGTTCTGTTATTAAGAATGTCGGCGAGCCGTTATTAAGAATGTCGGCGACCCGTTATGTTAACACAAATATTTCTTTAATATTGTTTTTGATGATAACAAACTTGATGAAGATTGATTAATTCTTTAAAAGTCCAAAAAGTTTTTTATACTCTTTCAAATCGTAATTCTCATACCATAAATGTTTTTATATTTTATGATAAATGTTTAATTAGTAAAAGCATCAAATTGAAAAACCTTGAGTATTTTGAAAATGATCAAAAACGGGAGTATTTTGAAAATAGTCAATAACGGCTCGCCGACACTCCTCTATAACGGCTCGCCGATATCGAACGTAATCGAAATCAGTTTCTGGAAGATAACGGCTCGCCGACATTCTTGATAACGGCTCGCCGACATTCTTGATAACGGCTCGCCGACATTCTTGATAACGGCTCGCCGACTTTAAACAGAACTGAATCTAGTCTCTGGATACTCACGGCGACCCGACATGTTGATAACGGCTCGCCGACCTGGAACAGAATTGAAAAATTGCTTCTGGAAAATAACGGTGCGCCGACATCCTTGATAACAGCTCGCCGACATCAAACAGAACTGAAGTTTAGCCTCTGGACACTCACGGTAATCCGACATGATGATAACGGCTCGCCGACCTGGAACAGAATTTAGAAATTGCTTCTGAAAAATAACAGCGCGCCGACATCCTTGATAACGGCTCGCCGACATCAAACAGAACTGAAGTTTAGCCTCTAGACACTCACGGTAATCCGACATGATGATAACGGCTCGCCAACCTGGAATGGAATTGTGAAATTAGCTTCTAGAAAATAACGGCTCGCCGACATTCTTGATAACGGCTCGCCGACTTCAAACAGAAATAAAGTAAATATTCAGTAAAAACTATTTATTTAATGACTATAAATATAATTATTTAATGACTATAAATATAATGTATATATTCAGTAAAAACTGTTTTTGAAAAAAGTATTACCAAACGCATATTCTCTGTTTTTATCATTTTCAACTGTGTCTACCAAACGCATATTACTGTTTTCAGTTTTAAAATATAGGATACATAAAATGATACCAAACGCATATTTAAATTCAAAATACAGCAACTGCAAAATACCATTTTCATTTTCATTTTTATTCTCAGAAAATATAAATTCAAAAACAATACCAAACGGGCCCTTAGCCTTCCCTCTTATCTTAAAAAATGCAATCTTGCCAAGTAACCCAAAAAAGAGCTAGAGCCAGAGAACCTTAGCTTTCTATCCTTGCCCAAAATCAAAAACATTTTTCAATAGCAAAGAGCTACAAGAACTAAGAGCATCCTCAAATCAGTAACATAATCGAGATTCAATGCATGTATCCGCAAGCATTTATTTAGTACCAAAACCAATTTTAAAATTCTGACAGACTTGCTTAATTGCCCAAATTCTATTAAGTTTTTCAGTTAACCTGCTCAAATACAATCCACAATTACGTTTAAATAAATTGAGTTATTTAACGCCTGTAGCCTTTGAAACCTCATCATATTGCTACCAGAATTAATCCACACCAAACAATCAACACATGAAATACAGGACCTTCAGACGGAGGAGATACTGCTGAAGAAAAATTAAAAATCCATAGAAGCACTAAATACTTCTCCTATTACTAATAACGGAACAAAACAACATCATAATATGCTCAATATACAATTAGAGGAATAAATCCATACCAACGACGAGCTAAATATGACATTTTTCTAGAATTAATAATTCTGCAACCAAAAAAGCACAGCAATTATCTGCTTTTTAAATAATCCTAAAAACAGGACAATGACTTATTTGTGTCATAAAAAGAACCTATAAACACTTATTTTTTAATCTATTTTATTTCCAAGCAAAAACAACATTCTTCTATTCTTTCTTCAACAGGAAAACAGGTTATGTTACAGTAGTCACTAGGCAGTAGGCAAAACACTTGATAACTAAATATGTAAAAAAAATAAAAAAGAGTTTAAAAAATTACAAAAATTAAAATCAAAATACAAAAAATTAAAAATGAAACTACTTTTGAAAAATGAAAATATCAAACCCCTTCTTCAGAACAATCCAAACAGGGAGTTGGCGGTTCTTAATGTAACAGTTCTTACTGTAACAGCAGCCACTGAAAGCCCAACTTTTCAACATAGAACTTGAACTCTGGAAGAGATAAAAGAAAAAGACCTAGATGACTGACTGAATCCGACTGAGAGAGAGTTGCCAATATACCGCACTGGTCAGCTCCAAGTTGAATTTGCAAGTTTGGGTTGGAGTCCCAGTCCCACACGTAGTGAAAGTAGGTAGTTATCCTAACCAGCTGAAAGTATCAAACCTGTTTGTATAAGCCTGCACAATACAAGTTAATCATCAGCAAAGGAGGAGGCTGCAGCACATCATGTACTAATTATAAAACATGTAAAAATAACGTATTTTACCAGTCACAAAACCATTTTTTCTTTAGAGATAATTTCCCCATAGCAACTATAGATATGAAAAAAAAAATGACCACAAAGTAGAACAGTCTCCTCTTTTTCACCAAAAAAATACAACCATTTCAATTCACACCTGAGCTGAGAACCATTCTAGTTTCAATTTTCAACCAATGAAACAACCATAGCATTCTTACAAAAATTTAAAAAAAAAATGAAATAACCATAGAATAAAATAATTATACTCTAATTCAAATATTGCTTCAGAATTTAAGATTTATGCTAGACACCAATCTTGGTGCCTGTATTGTCTCTCTGTGGCTGGATTTTTCCGTAGTATAAAGACCTAACAATCCAAGGATAAAGAGGAAAAAGCACGATTGTTCTGAATTACCAATTTTTTCTATAGAACCCTTTACTTTGTGTATATAACTGAATATTGTTCTTGATTCTTTGGAGAAACATATTGGTCCTCCTCCTATACTGGAAACGATTATGATTTCTCTGGACTTTGTTACTGGAACTTTTAATTTATCAGGTTCCATAAACTGTAAACACTATTACAATTAGAGTGTGTGTATATAATCATCCTCTAACAAAGTGAGGATCCCTGTAGGAAAAAAAAAATACAGATTTTATTCTCATTTTGTTAAAGTGAGGATGTCACTAGCATACAAAAAAACACATAATTCAATACATTAAAAATTGTATCTGTTACTGTATTGAAATTTATGTTTTTTTTTCTCTTTTTTTTACTGTAGTGCCAGACTCTTTCTACAAAAATGAAACAGATCATTCTTGTTAATTTCCTTGGATGATCAGTTTCTTTGGTAAACAACTCTAGCACTTATAGCCGCTGGGACTTCATACAATAAAAAACACATAATGGTGAAGTTAGACCAAGAAAAATAAACTATTGGAATTGAGTAATACCATGAGAACCACATTGCTTTCCATAACAATGACTAAAGGCATCAAGCATGATCAAAATAACAGCATGGGAAATAATCTCTCAGCCACTTATAAGTCATCAATCAAAAGCATGCACCTTTAAGATGACAAAAATTTATACACACACAGAGCAATGACTTATTTATGTCATAAAAAGAACCTACAAACACTTATTTTTTAATCTATTTTATTTCCAAGCAAAAACAACAATCTTCTATTCATTCATCAACAAAAAAACAGGTTATGTTACAGTAGTCACCAGGCAGCAGGCAAAACACTTGATAACTAAATATATAAAAAGAAATTAAAAAAAAGCTAAAAAATCACAAAAATTGAAAATACAAAAAGATTAAAAAAGAAACTGCATTTAAAAAATGAAAATGTCAAACCCTTCTTCAGAACAATCCAGACAGTAAGTAATGTTCCACTAAAACCCCAACCCTCTATCTGATTTTTTTTTTTTTTTTTTTGGTGGGGGTAAGAATTATTTTCAACATAGAACTTGAACTCAGGAAGAGTTCAAAGGAAAAGACGTAGATGACTCACTGAGTCTGACTGAGAGAGAGTTACCAGTATACAGCACCGGTCAACTCCCAGTTGAACTTGCAAGTTTGGGTTTGAGTCCCAGTCCGACAGATAGTGAGAGTACGTAATGATGCTAATCAGCTGATGTATTAAAACCTGTTTGTATAAGCCTGCACATTACAAGTTAATCATCAGCAAAGGAGGGGCTACAGCAAGAAACAACACATCATGTACTAATTATAAAACATGTAAAATTAACGTATTTTACCAGTCACAACGCCCTTTTTCTTTAGAGATAATCTCCCCAGAGCAACTATAAAAATGAGAAAAAAAAATGACCACACAGTAGAACAGTCCCCTCTTTTTCTCCAAACAAATACAACCATTTCATTTCACATAGAACCATTCTAGTTCCAAGTTTCAACCGATGAAACAACCATAGTATTCTTATAAAAATAAAAAATGAAATAACCATAGAATAAAATAATTATACTCTAATTCAAATATTGTTTCAGAATTTACGATTTATGCCAGACTCAGTTGCTCAAAAATATGGAATTGGAATGATGCATTTATTTAACCCAAAACGTGAATACCAAGCTTAAGGTTTACATATTGAAATGATCAAATTTCATTCATTCTGAACATGGCATGCAACTTCAACTATTTCAAGTTATTCCAAGAGAAAGCATTAAAAGAAATTTGTTCATCCTACGTGGTATAAGTAGTATACTTCAGCTAGGATTATGCATCATCGGTTAAATCATTTGGATTATTAACATTGATATTTTTTATTAGCTGAATTAATAACTGTTGAACCCCTAACTTAAGGGCACTTGTGATAAGAAAAATTTATCAACATCAGGTGCAAGTATAAGCTTTTAACAACTAAGCTGTGACTGTTTGCTTACAAGAACAAACATATACTAATAGAGATGAATAACCAGCACTTCAAGAAACATTTGACGTTATCTCCCGTAAAATACGGATATTATCCAATATATCAAACCAACAATTTTTATACCCAGCTGCTTAAAACTTCAAAAAATCAGTCAGCACAACATTTGGAATCTATGGGACCCTATCACTACGACACTAATAAATATAAGTGCGTCCTACTGATGTTGCGTAGTCATTCTAAATACATGTATTAAAAAGCATAATATCTCCAACAAGGTAGCTTACAAAGTTTACTAGGCCACCAATACTCAAGTACAACCAGAACAATAACAAAACATACGAAGACTGTTCTTCATTACAAAACACAACTTTCAAAAGAGGTAATCTCAATGTTAAGCCCCAAATCAAAATCAATCCTCCACTGACCACAATTTTTTCACCATCATTGCCCAAACCTGAAAAGTAAGGGGTGAGCTAATGCCCCGTAGGTAGTTACACACAACAAAGAATTTATTTTTTTCTTTAACACCAAAATAATTCACACAACTTGGGTACATTTCTAGCATAAGCCATTTATATATATATATGTATGTATGTATGTATGTATGTATGTATGTATGTATGTATGTATGTATGTGTATAAATTATTTCTTAAAACATTTTAAGTTTGAAAGTTTTGGTATTCAATAGAAACATCATAAGACAAGATCATAACATACCCACATACAAATATAGGGTTGCTCATACTTTCTGAAGTTACATGTAAAGAAATCTTAAAATTACTCTTTCAATAATACAAAATAAAAACATGCCTGACACGTCAGTAAGCTGTAAATCCAACCGTAGAACATGTCATGAGGAAGGCACAAGCAGAGGAAAGATCTTCAATGCCTCAGTGTGATTATAATCATCATGAAACAATATCAACAGATGTGTTTTAGGGATACATCTCATATAACAACCTTCAAATGATATTAATATACAGCGATAGAACGATATAAAATAAATAACTCCATAAAGAAAGAGTTTACATTTGGGTGGGGGAGTGGGGAGGAAGGAATTACTGAGGTAAAGGCTGAGCTCTGGTTACCATTCTTTCATTTGTATGTAAGGTCTCTCAAATTCTTTATTCATGGCGTAATAGATCTCCGACATAATGCATAATGCTGTTACAAGAAGCCCTGCATTTAGAATTACTTCGCCCTCTTTATATTCTTAGTTATAATAAGGCATGAGTGAGTTTTGGTGTATTTAATGGGATATAGAATGGTCTTCACCCCCATTTTATCTTGCAATTACAAAACCATGAAAGCCTCTTGCAAAACCTGAATTTAGATGAATGGACTTCAAATGAAAGGATTTGCTTGCAAAAACTACAAAATACAATGGCGTAGTGAAAACAGGAAAATGAAAATATAAAGCAAAAGAAAAAGTTTCCATCTGATAAAACAAATACAAAAAATCCAAGTTTCTTATTTGCCATGCCAATATTATTCATGAAGAACTAATCTAATTTCTTTTCCAGACAAGGTTAGTAACAATTTATCTGTAAATAACTGAACCAACTTGGTTACTACGATATTGCTTTTTCGCTTCTGCACTCATTTTCTGCACAGTTGCAGTTCATCAACGGCCGCGTTCACCAAAACGAGTCCACTCTCCCCACTTCACTTATTTCCCCACCGGTAATATCTCTCAAAGTGCAGCAGCAAGACATGAACTCCTATAATTATAAGCAATATAAAAAGCCCTCCTAAAAAATCCGTCACCCGTTTGGCCAGAGAAACTCCATTACTCATTTCCACACTCTCAATTTTCACCCCCTTCATCGAAGCACAAGCATTACTTACCCATGTTTAGACATAATTTATTTTTCTGATATCACATCATTCAGGGAAAAAAAAAACAATTAACGGACTTCAGCACATAAATTACAACAAGCTTTCAATTCACATAAACAAGGATAATTAACTCAATCAAGTGAAGTAGACACAAAATGAGCTCAATGAGATATCAGAGACCTCTAAAATCAAATCAAATTCAGTTAAACAAGGAATCACTCGTCAAAGATAAGCAAAAGAAAAAAAGCAATGAATAACAGAAAGAAATTTCTCATAAAAATTCAATAAAAAAAATTAGTTAATCATCTTTTCTGGTTAAGCTATGTCGGCTTAATAAAAACATAGAGGTTGACTATTTGGAGCCCCCATATGTTTCTAATACGTGCAGCATGCCCCCACTAATTTTGACAATTACACTTGCACCTTCGTTATTGAACAGTGCTAGCGTCAGTTGCACCTTCGTTATTGAACAGTGCTAGCGTCAGTTGCACCTTTGTTATTGAACAGTGCTAGCGTCAGTTGCCTTGACAAGTGTCTCTTTTCTCCCTTAGTGTTTGATTAAATGTTCTTTGTAACACAATCATCCTTTCTTTTTTTGTTTAATTTTTTTCTTAAGAAAATAATTAACCAAAAAAAGAAAGGTTTATGCATTACTATACATTAATTTTTAAAAAAAACTTATACAAGTAAAATTAATTTTTCACTCTAAGTCACTAAATTACTTAATAAAAATATTGATATTTATAATAAATAAATTATTTGAATATGCTAAAATCAATTATACAAAGTGGTTTCAATATTTAAATCAAAATTTAAATTTAAAATAAGTTAAATCCACTTCACTAATAATTAAAAGGACGTATTAATTTTAAATTACTTGTAAATATCATAATAAAATAGAGGGGTTAAAATAAGAAGTTGAAAAGTAATAATAGTGCATTGATGTTTCTTTTTTAAATCTTATCTCAGAAAAATAAAATTTGGAGTGAAAAAAATTATGTAAAGTTTTTATTGTCCTGTTAAACAAATATTGCAGTTGATTTAAATTCTTAAATAAGTTTTTTTTTTTTCAAAGAAATGATAATATAATAATTAAGCATAAAGAATAAAGACTATTGTCAAGGCAAAAAACTTTTTTCATCAAAATTGTGCTGATAAAAATAAAATTATAACTGTTACAAGAGTATGATTGATAATCCATGCTACGAGTAAAAACTAAAATAATAATAACAATATTTACTAAAGAAAAAGAAAAGGAACACTTGTCGCCCTTAATAACAGTGACTGCGTCAGTCGCTCCCAAAGGCCACTGGCACTAGCATTGCCCTTTTGCTGTTTTAGTTTGAATTTTGAAAGACTATATTATACCCCTTGAGTGGATATGTGTGTTACTAGAATGACCATTACAAAAAATATTACATTAAAAGTTTTTTACCTGTTATTTTTTTAAAATTAAAAACTAAATTTATTTCTTTTATGGGAGTAATCAAGTTCTTTACTTGAAGTATATTTTTTAACTTTTTTTTAGAGTTTTGAACATTTTGGACAATTTTATGATAATTGGCATCAGGTAATAAAACATGAGATTGCAAATTCAACTTGCAAAAAAAATTCCTAAATATTCTAAAAGCAATTTTTTTTTGTGGTTGTTTTAATTTCTCAATAAGCTCTCATCAAGAGTTAATTACCAATTTTTTTTTTGCACTGATATATTAATTATTATAAGAAACGTATTTATATTTATTAAAAAATGTTGAAAACACTCTTTCCTACGTGTCATTTGCGAAACGCAAAATCATCAAAGGTGTTTTTTATTTTCATGCATTAAAAAATTATGTAAGTTAATATTGTTAATTCACTTGCTTAAATATCCAAATGGTTGTAGTAAGTATTTATTATTATTTGGTAATGAAATCGGTGCTCAGTGATGACTTACAGAGCCTGAAGGGATAAATAGTGATTGTAAATTCACGTGGGTGTGTTTGAAATTAATCCTTTAAACAAGTTTCAGACCACTGATTCCATTAATTTCTATCCGTTGATTTCAGTCAACAAATCCAACGAATAATATCCGCGGGCTGTTAGTTACAGAGTTATGTAACTTAGCCGCTGCTTTAGGGTTGAGTATTTTATTCTTTAACTTAAATTTTAAAGATAGGAGTTAGACTATTAGCACCCTCCTCTTATCATATCAAAATCTCTTTTCTAAATATATCCTATTAAATAATTTGAAACTTGATATCTACCCTATTAAATAATTTGAAACATGATAACTTCTATTGATGCAATCTTTTATATTCCTGCTTCACTCTTTCTTCTAAACAAACCCCATTCATGATGTCTCTTTTCTTAACTTCTTTAGGTACATGAACAAAAATTTCTATGTTTCTCGTGTTGCTAAGACTAATCGTGCTTCTTATAAAAAAGATAACAACTAATCTCTTTTTGGGATTGATTATTTTTATGGCAGTTTGTCTATCATTTGACTTCTCATAAACTTAAAATTCAAAATAAGAAAAAAAAATCGAAATTTGAATGTCTTGAGTGCATCTAAATGCTTACAAAACGTCATGGAATGTTTTCATCTTCATCTATTTTTATTCATAAATTTTTCTGGGGTTGGACCCTTTCTTTACGCATCAAAACAGGATACAATTGACATTTTTTTTAGATAATTAAGAATAATAAATAGTCCAATGAAAATTAATGGATTCATTTTAATTAGGTGTAAATTAGTTTTGCCATGAGTAAATAGTATTAATGAAAGAATAAATCTGCAACTGTAAATGCGGTCTTCAAATTTCAGTTGCACTTTTGCATTGGATAAGGTATGTAGGGGTTTTTCGGTTAGGGATAAATTTGTAAACGAAAATAAGAGGGGTTCTAACAGAAGATCGGTGGTGTGCCAATAGCACCACTAAAGATAAATGCAAAGTTTTCATGTAACGGAGATTGAAATAAGTTTTTCGATTTTTTGACTGTCTTACTCTTATAGTGATTGAGTTCAATCATGAATATCTGACTATGGTGGGTGTCATTTTATTCTTATAGTGCGTGATCGTGTTTAATCATTCAATGATTAACCTACAGGGTTTTATCATTTAATGGTGAAATTAAAATATGTAATTTCTTCGTAAGACATTTCTTCGCGATTGATAGTACACAACCCATAATTGTTTTCCCATCACGCAAGGGTCATCCACCCCCTCTTAAAATGAGAAGAAGAAAAAATGAAATTATGAAACTTATTAAGAACTTAATTAGTAGAAAATCTTGGGGAAAATACTTCGAAAAGCATAAATTGTATATGAAAAGAAACAACCATGTTTAATATTTTGCAAGCATAGCTCATACAACGACTTCAAACATTTATTCAATCAATTTCCCTGACTCCATGAAGAAAGCTAAGAAACCAAGTGGAAAACAAAAAATTAATAATTCTCCATGAAGATAAATACAACGACTTCAAACATTTAAGTAAAACATGTTCCTTGCAAAAATATGAAAAGTTCCACCAATACTGATGTTAGAAGACACGTTCAATCAATTTCCCTGACTTCCAGCCTTCAATTATATGCAATCACAGTCCTTACCCTCCTATCCTTACAATAGGATAAGAATTTCTATTTATTGTATATTTAACTGCAGTGCTAGACTTTATTGTTTCAGAGACTGTCCAGTGTCCACAAAAGTAAAACAGATCATTCTTGCTAATTTCCCTGGATGATCAGTTTCTTTGGTAAACTAACTCTAGCACTTGTAGCCTCTGGGACTTCTTAAAAGAGAGAATACATAATGGTGAAGTTAGGACCATAAAAAATAAACTACTGGAATTGAGCAACATCATGAGAACCACATTGCTTTCCATAACAATTGAGTAGAGGCATGATCAAAACAAGAGCATAGAAAACAATCTCTCAGCCATTTATAAGTCATCAATCAGTGTGAATATATGAGACATGAAGGAAGTATGCACCTTTAAGATAACAAAAACACATACATATCTTTATAAATACAATAGTTCATTCTCATCAGAGTTTCAGAAACTAGCATTGTTGAGATTATGCTCTCAATCTCTGCGCTTAGTCATCGACATACAACCATGCCAAAAGCTAGCCCTTCCCAACTAAGCCCAAAAGGATGCCGAAAAGTGAACATTGTCCCACAGACAAAAAGTGAATTGCTACCAAAAGTAATCCGCACCAAGCAATCAACACATGAAATACAGGACCTTTAGACAGAGAAAATAGGGCAGAAGAAGAAATTAAAAACACATAGAAGCACTAGATTCTTCTCCTAATTCTAATATTGGACCAAAACAACATCATAAAACACTTAGTATACAATTAGAGGAAGAAATCCACACCAATGACAAGCTAAATATGACATTTTTCTAGAATTAATAATTCTGCAAACAAAAAAGCACATTAATTATCTGCATTTAAATAATCCTAGAAATGAAAATATCATTTTCATTTGTCATAAAAAGAACATACAAATGCTTATTTTTAATCTATTTTATTTCCAACCAAAAGCAACATTCTTCTATTCTTTCTTCAACAAGAAAACAGGGTATGTTACAGTAGTCACTAGGCAATAGCCAAAACACTTTACGGCTAAATATAGAAAGAAATCAAAAAGAGTTTTAAAAAAAATCAAAAAAATTTAAAATTTAAAATAAAAAAAAAGATTAAAAATAAACTGCATTAAAAAAATGAAAATATCAAACCCCTTCTTCATAACAATTCAAACATGGAGTTACTGGTTCTTAATCTAACATTAAGTAATGTTCCACTGAAACCCCAACCCTATATATATTTTTTTTTTTTTATTTCCTTTGTAAGAATTATTTTCAACATAGAACTTGAACTCTGGAAGAGATAACAGGAAAACACATAGATGACTGACTGAGTCTGACCGAGAGAGAGTTAAGAGAGTGTCAGAGATAAAAGAAGAACGTGGCTTAGAAGTTACAATCATCATCCACTTATCTCATTCAATTGTTGGTGTAAATGTCTTAATAGAAAAAACAAATATCATTTTGAAGGGTAAATGTAAACAAATTAAAATATTAGATAAAATTGTGACACTTTTATATGAAGTGTGTTTATTCAGATTTAAGAGAGAGTTGCCAGGATACTGCATTGGTCAGCTCCCAGTTAAACTTGGGAGTTTGAGTTCAAGTCCCAGTCCCACAGGTAGTGAAAGTAGGTAATCATCCTAACCAACTGAAATATCAAAACATGTTTGTATATGCCTGCACATTACAAGTTAATCATCAGCAAAGGAGGGGGCTGCAGTGAGAAACAATACATCATGTACTAATTATAAAACATGTAGAACTACTGTATTGTACCTGTCACATAACAACTCCCAAGTTTAGAGGTAATCTCCCATAGCAACTATAAATTAAAAAAAAAAATTACCACAAAGTAGAACAGTCCCATCTTTTTTTCCAAACAAATACAACCATTTCCGTTCATATCTAAGCTGAGAACCATTCTACTTTCAGGTTTCAACCAATGAAACAACCATAGTATAAAAATAATTATACTCTAATTCAAACATTGCTTCAGAATTTACAATTCATACCAGACTCAATTGGCCAAACCTATGGAATTGGAATGATGCATTTATTTAACTCAAAAGGTAAATATCAGGCTTAAGGTTCTGACATATTAAAACACTAATAATTCATTCATTTTGAACATGAGATGCAACTTGGACTATTTCAAGTTATTCCAAAAGAAAGCATTAAAAGGAATTTGTTCATCCTATGTGGTATAAGTAGTATACTTCAGTTAGTATTATACATCATCAGTTAAATCATTTGGACTATTAACATTGATAACAACAATAATAAAATAAACATATGTAGTTATAAAATAAATAGATAAATTCAACTTCAGATAAATTTGGGTTGTTACAGTAACCCTCCAAGCCACCACTGTATTATAACCAATAAACATTTGGATTATAACAGATAGACAAGACTAAAATTAAAAAAACAGAGTTAAAAAAGCTGATATAATGAACCTTGCGGTCAAATGTCAGATTTGACTTCTTTGAACGAACTAAGGGCCAACAATGAAAATTTCACATAAAAGCAACCAGAATACCGGAAAAATAGCTTAAATTAAAAGTTTTCTGATTTGTTCAGGAGAAACATCAACAATTTCCAAAACTTTTTGCTGGACCTCACCTTTATAAATTATCAAAACTTCCTCCACCAATCTGACAACATCACAGAAAAACAAGCAACACCATATTTAATTAGGTTAAAAAAGCTCCAAGCTTTGCAGATGCCAGTATATAATAAGAAACCAATCATAGAACATGTCATAAGCAATGGCACAAGCAGAGGAAAGATCTTGAATGCCTCAGTGTGATGATAATCGTCATGAAACAATATCAACAGATGTTATAGATCATATAAAATAAATGACTTCATAACAAAAGAGTTTACATTCGGGGTTTAAAAAAAAAAAAGGTACTGAGGCTAAAGGCTGACCTCTGGTTACCGTACTTTCATTTGTGTGTAAAGTCTCTCAAATTCTTATGTCATGGCGTAATGGATTCTCTTATATATATAATGAATGATGCTGTTAAAAGAAGCCCCTGAACTTAGAATTACTTCCACTTCTTTATATTCTTAGTTCTAATAAGGCATGAGTGAGTTTTGGTATATTGAATGGGATATAGAAAGGTATTTACCCCCATTTTATCTGGCAACTTCGAAACCTGGTAAGTCTCTCGCAAAACCTGAATTTAGATGAATGGACTTCAAACAAAAGGATTTTCTTACAAAAGCTAAAAAATTGCAATAGCATAGTGAAAATAGGAAAATGAAAATATAAAGCAAAAGAAAAAAGTTTTCATTGGATAAGACAAATACAAAATAATCCAAGTTCTTATTTGCCACGCCAATATTATTCATGCAGAATTAATCTAATTTCTTTTTCAGTTAAGGTTAGTAGCAATTTATCTGTAAATAACTGAACCAACTTGGTTATTACAACATTACTCTTTCTCTTCTACACTTGTTTTCTACATAATTGCAGTGTTCATCAACGGCCACATTCACAAACACGAGTCCACTCTCCCCACTTCACTTATTTCCCCAACGTTTAGGTCTCTCAAAGTGCAGCAGCAAGACATGAACTCCTATCACTATAAGCAATAGAAAGCCCTCCTAAGGAATCTGATAGGCCACGCTCTCTATTTTCACCCCTCTCATCAAAACACAAGCATTACTTACCCATGTCCAGAAATAATTTATTTTTCTGATATCACATCATGCCCCCCACCCACAAATAAAACAAGCTGTCAATTCACAAAAACAAGGAAAATTATCAACGACAAGCAAAAGGAAAAAAGAAATGAATAACAGAAAGAAATTTCTTATAAAAAATCAATAGAAATTTAAAAAAAAAAAACTTCTCTATTATGGCCGAGCGACGCCGATCAGCTGAGATGAGCGGGTTTCGCACCAGCGACGATGCAAATGTTTGGGTTTGGGTTTGGGTTTGGGTTTGGGTTTGACGATGAATTAAGGAATGTTTAGGGATTTGGGTGATTTGGGATTTTATTATTGAAGTAAAAGACCAAAATAACCTTCACAAATAATTAAAGTATCTTAAAGTATCTCTGAGACCTGACTCGTTGTTCATTTAATATTCAGGGTAGTTAAATAGGTAGTTTTTCTTCTTCATGGAAACAGAATATAAATTTGGACACAGAATCTCAACATAGGAGGATGCTAAGTGGACAGTGGGATCATAATAATAATAATAATAATAAGAATAAGGTTAATGTTAAGTTATACCCACACAACTCACTATTCATATAAGGGGGTTATGAGTTAGATGCATATAACTTAGGAGATTCTAATAATAATAATAATAATAAAAATAAAAAACCGTTGTTCATTTCAATCATAATACTAAAACAAAATAATAATAATAATAATAGTAGATAGAAGAAAGAATGTAGCCTGTGTCTACTACCGGTAAAAGTGCTTTTCAACTAAGCTTTTACAGCAAAACTGCTAAAACTTGTTCAGATATACAACAGACTGACTAATTATAGTAACTAATTCCAAAATGGAAAGATGACACACACACACACATACATATATTACGCTTCGTTACTATAATATAATAGGCACTAGGACCCCAGTCACCCCACAGTGGCACCAGCAGTATCATATTACGTGATATCAACTTAGAACAATTTCCAGGTTATTCTCATGATCATCAGTAGAACTTGGCTGCTGGTCTTGGATGTGGTTCCCTTCAACTACGTGACCGCTCAAGAAACAAGCTGATGAAGAGATTTCGAAACCAGTAGAAGCAGCGCTTAAACAGAGAAGCCAACGTTGCATAACAGAGTGATAAGAGTATGAGGCACAAATAGGCTACCAAGAACAGAGACGGAGCCACAAAGACAGACGCAACCACCGAGATAGCCAACAGAACAGAGGGTTCTCCACAGCTCACGGAAATGGAGCGGCTTACACTGAGAGTGAGTCTGATGGGTGCGAGGAGGAAGAGCAGTAAGGGGATGATGACGGCAGGAATCAGCAACCGTAGCGGAAGCTTTAAAATTGGATACAAGAGTATCTTACTTGTACCATCTTGGACGTCCCAAGAGATGCCATCCAGAGACCTGAGGAACAGAAAAAAGATGATAAGATTTAGCAATGGCGGAAACAAAAACCTCAAATCAATTGACAAATCCATGCTTGTGAGTATAAGATTTGGCAGAGAATGACTGAGTGTAATTATTATGATTAAGATTTGGCAATGGCAGATTCGAAAGAATGAAAGGAAGAGAAAGAGAGAGAAGAAGAAGAAGGAGAGGGAGAATAGATGAATTACAACTAGGGTGATTTTTAAATGCTGGGAGAATTGAGGCTTTATAACCACGCGAAAGTAAAATATGGCGAAAGTGAAAGATAGAGAGAAAGAAGAAAGTAAAATATGCAACTAATGGGTCCCTTCTGACGGGAAAGCAAAAGATAGAGAGAAAGAAGAAAGTAAAATATGCAACTAATGGATCCCTTCTGACTCTCCCGTCTTCATTATTATATATATATATAATAATAATAATATAATATAATATTAGCAGAATCAAAACTCATGGGCCCACGTATTGCTATCCATTAGTTGCAACTAATGGATCACTCCCCCGTCTTCATTATAATATAATATAATATATATATATATATATAGACTGTGTATATATAATATAATATATATATAATATAATATATGTATATATATATTATATAATATAATAATAATAATAAAATAATATTAGCAGAATCAAACCTCATGGGCCCAGGTACTGCTATCTATGCAACTAATGGATAGTTTATTTCTTTTTTTTTATTCCTTTAAAAATCTTAGTTTCGGCATGTGTTGTGGAAAAATTTGTTGGAATTGGATTGTGAAATTATTGTTAATTTGGAATCTAATACTGTCAAATTATTGTCCAGAATTGTAAGTTAATTAATTTTTTTAACTTAACAGTACATTGAAATTATGAAATATTTAAGCTCATGATGAAACAGGAGGGGAAAAAAAAGAAAGAAAGCTTAATTGTCAAATTAAGTTTTCAATTTGTTGATCTAATTAAGTTATACCTTAATAACAATGAGTTTCAGTTTATTGGTTATGGGAGTTTACTTTTAATTGTCAAATTATTTTCTTACCACAGTCTACTAAGAAAGGAAACAAAAGAAATAAAAAAGAAGTAGCTTGTTAATAACTGCTCTTAAATGTCTTTTTTTTTTTTCAGGTTAATTATGTCTGATCTTAATCCCGATCCTGTTGTTCAATTAAACCCTCAAACCTCAAGTAATGTTAATGCTGAAAATCCACAAACTCATTCAGTTAGTGGAGGTACAAAATGAGACTCGGAAGGACAACCTAGAAGCTCATTGAGACAAACATCTAGAGCTTGGGACCATTTCACAAGGAGAACAATTAATGGAGAAATGAAGGCAGTGTGTAATCATTGTGGCAAAGGTTTTGCTGGACAGCAATCGAGTGGAACTTCACATTTGTTAAACCATATTGATAGGTGTCCTAAACGGATAAAAGAATCAGCTCCACCTCCAGCTTCTAGCCCTAGTCAAGCATCTAAGGTCTACAAGAAAAAAGATGCTGAAACTTCAACAATTTCAGCATTTGATCCCACTGCATTTGATAAAGCACTAGCTAGACAGAAAATAGCAAGAATGATAATCATGCATGAGCTTCCTTTGAGGTTTGTTGAGTATGAAGGGTTTAGGGATTTGATGAGTTTTGTTCAGCCTTTGCTTGGTAAAATTTGTATGAACACTGTTAAAAGAGAAGTTTTTAAGCTGTTTGACTTTGAAAAGGCTAAGACAATGCCTTTGTTGGAGGATATTACTAGTAAAGTTTCCATTACTACGAATATGTGGACATCTAGCAATCAAAAAAAGGGATATATGGTCGTGACGGTGCATTTTATTGATAATTCGTAGACTCTATGGAATCGGATCTTAAGGTACCACTTTAAAAGTTTAATATATTTTATTTATATTTTATTATACGTACTTTATTTTATTTATTCTTATTTGTAATTTGGTTTTATTTTTTATGAATTATCTAGATTTATATATGTGCCTTCTCCACATACTGCTGAAGCACTTTCTAATGAGTTGGCTAAGTGTCTGTTGGATTGGAATGCAGATCAAAGGTTATCTACAATAACCGTTGATAATTGCTCCACTAATGATGCTATGTTTCCGCTTTTGTTGGCTAAGTTTCCTCCTGGTTCATTATTATTAAATGAAAAATTGTTGCATATGAGATGTTGTGCTCACATTTTAAATTTAATTGTTAAGGATGGGTTAGATGCCATAGGAGATGGGATTGAAAAAGTTAGAAACAGTGTTAATTATTGGACATCATCACCTAAAAGGATAGAGTTGTTTGAAGATAGAGTTATTATTTTTTATTTGATATTGGAATCTAATACTAATTTTAATTATTCTGTATTATTATTTTTTATTTTATTTTTATTATTTTTTATATAATAAAAATCACATATCCATGGATATCCATATCCATATAGATAAAATCCATATTCATGTCCAATATTAAATACTAGATATGGATATGGATATATCCATCATGGATATGAATATATCCATCATGGATAATTATGAATTTATATTTATCCATCCATAATTGGATATTTGCCATCCCTAATCCCTTCTGACTCCCCCGCCTTCATAATAATAATAATAATAATAATAATAATCGGTTATTAATTTTTTATTTTGTTAAGCGTTTTGTGAATGAAAAACTATGTAATCAAAAAGAAAGGAGAAAAACTAACTACTATACAATACAAGTGACTTAACAACAAAGTCATACACAAAATAGAATCCCGATCCAGGATTTATAGTTTTTGACAAGTCACAATTTGTCTTGACTTTGTGAGCCGGGATTACCTCTGGTGTGATATTATTGAATATAAATATAAAAATTGCATTCAATTCTCTAGTGTCTAGGCAAAGGTATTCTGGAATTTGTGCATGAAGGTTGATGTCACCTCTTAGCTTATATGTTAGTGTTGCGTGAATTTTGTGATCCAATTTGTCTTGACTTTGTGATCTACCTCACCCACTTTGGCATGCAAGTGCTTTAACTTTTTTAGGACATCCAAGTTCTTGATGATTGACGAGTCCATACATCTGCCATATCTGGATGATTGAATTGAATTGAGCCTTCAAAGCATCACCACTTTCCCCGTAAAGCCAAAGTCTATTTTCAAATTATGAGAGGAAAAGGAAAAATTGCACAGGAAAGTAATGATTGATATATCTTCCACTAAATAGATGCGAGTATCAAAATATTGAAGAGCTTTTGAAGTCCTTTTGATCAAGTTAACTTTGCTTTAATTTGGCTATTGACTACGTATTACTTCCCAATTTCTTCTTAAAAAACGTTGGTTTCTTACGAGATTAAAAAATGAAAATTAAAATATGGATGGATAATAGGAGGCTTCTTGGCTCGTTCCCGAAAATAAAGGGGATGCTTTGCTTGGTTCAAGAAACAGGCTTCTATCTGAAAGGGATAAAAGAAGAGATGAATTGTAAATAAATTCAAGCTTGCAAAATAAAAAGTAGTCAAGAGCATCCAATCATGCACCAATTAGTCTAACACTGAAGAGAAAAATGATTTGAAGTGGAGTCCAGTCTTCGAAGGCAACAGCTTGTTTTCAATTTTATAAATTATATACTCTCAAAATAATTTTGATACAAAAACAGGTTGCTTTTATTACAATTACGTGAATGGATCAGATTATTTTGTCCTTCAAGAAAGTTTAATCAAGAATAAATAATATTCTAGTTGCAACGATGGGACCGAACAGAAAAATCGCTTTCAGAGGGACCGCACGGCTCATTACAAAATTCAAATCAGATGTCACAATTTCACACAAACTTGTACTGAAAACTTTTCTGTCTTTTTTTGTATATTGCAAAAGTTGCACAGATTCCTCTTATAGAGGAGAATACATAAAATCAGGAAACTGACTAAAAATAACTGTCTAGCTCTACTAATTATTTCCTAATTTACATCATTGACTTATTTTTATTTACAACTAACAATCCTCTCTAATTACAAATATTTCTTTCCTTTTCTATACTCCCCTTCAAGCGGGTTTGAAGATATCCTCCATAGCCATCTTGCCAATTAGCTCATTGAATTACCGAGTAGGAAGCCCCTTAGTAAGCACATTTGCAACTTGCTGAGTAGTGGGAATGTAAGGCATACAGATAAACCCTTTCTCAAGTTTTTCCTTGATGAAGTGTTTCTCGACTTCCACGTGCTTTGTTCTATCATGAAGCACTGGATTATGAACAATTAAAATGGCAGCTTTATTGTCACAATACACTTTCATAGGTAGTGGATTAGAAACTTTCAATTCCTCCAAGAGTCTCTTAATCCACAACACCTCACAAATCCCATAAGCAACTGATTTAAACTCGGCTTCTGCGCTGAGGAGTATTTACACAAGTGGACTGGTGATGAATACCTTTTTCTTTTAAAAAATTTTCTAAGATACCTTTATAGTACTCGGTTCCATTATCATTGTGAAGAACCCTAATTTTCTTTTGAAATTGAGTTTCAACCATTGTGTAAAAGTCTTTAAAAAAATTTCCAACTTCAGATTTTTCACTCATTAAGTAAACCCAACATAGACGGGTGTGATCATTTATGAATGTGACAAACTATTTTTTCTTTGAAATAGTAGTGACTCTTGAAGGTCCCCAAACATCACTATGTATTATATAAAATAGTTTTGAAGGAATATAAGGTTTTAGCAAATAAGTAGTACGATGAATCTTAGATAAACAACAACTTTTACAATAAAATGATGAAAGATCCAAACCCTTAAATAAAGTAGGAAACAAATGTTTAAGATATGGAAAGTTAAGATGTCCCAATCTTAAATGCCAAAGCATTATTTGTTCATAAACAGAGTTAGAACTAACACTACTAAGGCCCTGAGCCTTTGAAAATCTCAATTTACCCCCTTTTTGTTCTAAAAAAAATTAGAAAAGTTTATTTTCTTAACAATATAAACTTAAGGAATTTTTAATTTTTGAGCTAGTTCTTGAACTTTTCGGTTGAATTAGACCATGGGTTTCTATAAATTTAAAAACCGCGATTGGATTCAGCCCGACTAACAAAGGCTTATCAAACTCATTTGAGACCAAAGCACGATTACGAGATCTCGGCAGTAATCTTATTTGTCAATAGAGCAGAAAATGGTGTGTTCAAGTGAGCATGCTAAAGATTGCTGGCATCTTCCCCTCATAAACCTAAAGATATAGCTAATCTTTCATAAATATTTGAGATGCCAAAAGGCAGCAAAAGTTGTCTAATAGGAAATGTGAAATGATGATGCTATGAAGTCCCTTATTTTAGGAATAGTTGGATTAAGATAAAGCATGAAATGATTATAATTTTACTGAAGTTTTAGTTAGAAATTTATTGATTTCTCGTGTTATATTTTCTATTTCCTTTTCATTTAATTTTATATTTCAATAAAGCAATCGGTTCGTATCACTCTCACTCTTGTTGAATCAAAAATTAAAATCACTCTTTCTAATTAAGACTGTGTCCAGTGCTAAATATATTTATTTAGATATCATTCAACTTTATGTATTTAAATTGTAATAAAAACATATCCTTCATTCATAATAGCGGCCAAGATTCGCACAAAGGAACACCAGCTCGACTATCGTGCTGTGAAAGAATTGATGACAAGATTCTTACGTTCTAAATACGTACGGCATTGTGGAAAGTTGAACCGTATTATTATATGCAATTAACCCAATATATCAAAATACATATACAAAACATGTGGACACTATTTTGAGAGATTGATTGAGAAATTTGGTATAATTTTAGGCAATTAAATAAATCTTTTTGAAATTTACATGTGTTTTGGGAGATAATTGTCGTGTAAATCAGTGCTCGCTCACGTATAAAATTAATCTCCATTAACTGGGAAGTTTCTTGGGGTGACACAAGTGGATATACACTATTCGTGATGTGCAAGACAACATCATCAGGAAAACAGACGTGCCGATTAATAATGAAGGACTAGCAGTTGAAGATGACCAAAGTAATTTCATGTGTGTAAGATTTCAAGATAGTTTCATGTAGAATTTAATGGTTATGTTTTTCTTTGGCTCCTTCCTCAAATCCAGCACAGCGGCATAGTTACATGCATGAAGATTTTGGAGTCTTTGGCTGCACAATTTTTCTGGACTTTAATTTGCATTACTTATTGGCTTTTTTATATTGCACTTTAATCGGCTTTTTCAGATAAAATATTTCTGCATTAGTTTTCGATTAACATAGTACTGGCCTCCTGGGAAGTTATGGTACTAATCAGATTCTTTTATCAATATTTGACAATTTCTTTTTCAAAGCTTGAGTTTTGAGGTTTTATAGCTTTGAGTAGTGGAATCAATGGAAGAAGAAATTAATGTAAGAAGAATAATTAAATGGGTACTCTCTTAGTCCCTTTATCTGCTTATATAAAGATTGTTGAATACCTTGTTGGGGTGGCCATTTATGCTTGAAGTTGTTCTACAGCGTCTTGTTTGAAATCCAATACAAGATATTGAAAAGATTCATCTTCATCACATAGTCAGCAGAATGTACACATATTCAACAGAGCATACAGAACATAGACATGTTCAACAGAACATACAGAACATACGTAGGCTCATAGAAATGGGATTAGGTTATTGGTTAAGTTAGGGACCAATTTAGTAGAAAGCGACAGTTTGACAACTTATTATTATATTCTCCAAATGCAAATAAAATTTGCCGCCTAAATAAAAGTAGCAGCAAAGTGCCTTTTTTTTTATATATATTAATAAGAAAAGACCTTAATGAGATACATATTTTTTTGCATCCCACATCCGTTTGGATGCTGCTATAATTAATTGACTTTAAAACGAATATGCCTATTTATATTGCGATTAGACTTGAGCCTTGGTCATTCCATCACTATCCTTTTTTTTTTTATTTCTGTTATAAAAAGATTGTTACTGATATTACATCAGACATTACAATCATATTATATAATTGAGACTGCTGATACTCTCTAATATTCGAGGGGTGCCTACTCCATTGATATTACATCAGACATTACAATCATACTATACAACTATTACCACTGCCATGCATTGACACACTGAAGTACTTACCCAGGTATTTTGACTCTCTCTAATATTCGAGCGGTACCTATTCTACTCACATTTCGTAAGGGAGAGACTGTCTCTACTCAATTAGTTGATAATTGAGAGAGTATTGAAACTAACCTCCATAAAACTCTTATAAAGGCTCGAACTCTTGCGCTCAACATTGTAAGTGCAAAATTTCTCTCATTGAACCAAAAACCCATTGGTCATTCCATCACTATCTTAGTTCCCCATGATACGTCATGAGAGGAACTCAATAATTCCAAGACGGTACGGTCATCTTTGTAGGAGGATGATTTAATTTTACGACATTACCCCTTCAGTACACTCATCTTTTAAACCGTAAGTAATCATCCTAGAGGATGCATCACGGGACCTTCGCTGATTGCTGAGTGTATTGACTCCAAAAAGAACTCTTAATTTCATTACAGGTTTCATAAGATCAAAGCTGAGGGTAGATTAATTGAACCTATAAACTAAGCTTGCTGTGGCTATTAAAAATATTTTCATGACATTATACTCACGGAAATTTATTAAGGCAGTCATAATTTTGCCATTTATGTATACAGTATTGAAAATTATTGAATTTCATTAAAAAAAAGGGTTAAATTATAGAATTTCATTTCAAAAAAAGTCAAATTAAACTTATCACAAAACAACCTCAACCGTCAATCCAAGATCTAAGTGATTAAAAAAAGATTATAAGAACAATTTAATTGATTAATTAGCAATTCTTTTTCATATGTAAAATTGGTATTTTACAAGTTAATTATAATTAACTAACAGAAATGTAGTAAAATATAGGGTTTATTAGAGATATTTAACAATTCCTAAAGTATTATGGTATAAAAAGTTACACCCTGATATTTCCTGCACCAATTTATATTTATTTTACAATTTCTAAAATAGTAAAATGAATATAACGCATAAAATTAATTAAATTATTAACAAAGCTTCTGTCCTTTATAGTAATTTCATTAGGTGTTTCATGAGATCAAAGTTTTGAGGGTTAATTAGTCAAAGAAAATGGTTGTGGATGGTTAAAACATTCGACCAAAAATAATATTATTAGTTGGTTGGAGCCATAGTAGGCCCAGCCCCAGTCCCAGTCTCTAGTGCCCGTTCCGTCATTGGCAAGACAGTCTGCCATGCAAGCAAGCGAAGGAGGAAAATGTGATATATTATTACATCACTTGCTAAATGTGTAATATTTGCTTACTTGGACTTCAAAGTCAGTGGTTTAATGAAATTGGAACATTTTCAGGACTTAAGATTCTCTCCATCTTCTTTTTATATTTTTGAAGTAGTTCCTAAGTTGAATTAGACCGTGGGTTTCTAAAAATCCCAGTAGGATTCGGCCCCACGTACAAAGGCTTACCAAACTCAGAATTTTTATGATTGTCGTGTAAATAAGTGATTGCCGACGTGCAAATCGATCTCCATTAATTGGGCAATTTCTTGAGGTGACACAAGTGGATATATACTATCCCTGATGTGCAAGACAAAATTATCGAGAAAACAGATATGCCAGTTAAAAATGAAGAACTAGCTGTTGAAGATGACCAAAGAATTTTTATGTGTGTAAGATTTCAAAGATAATTTCTTGTAGAATTTAATGGTTGTGTTTCTTCGGCTCCTTACCCAAATCCAGTACAATGGCATAGTCACATGCATGAAGAGTTTGGAGTCTTTGGCTGCACAAATTTTCTAGACTTTAATTTGCATTAATTATTGGCTTTTTTATATTGCTCTTTGATCGGCTTTTTCAGACAAAATATTTGTGTATTAGTTTCGATTAACATAGTCCTGGCCACCTGGGAAGTTATGATACCAATCAGATTCTTTTATATAATGTCAACATTTGATTCTCATTTTGGCTCCATCACTTTTCTTGGTGGCCTATTTGTAATTCATGATGTTAACACTGTTATACCACGTTAGCTTCTCTGTTTAGCTCTGCTTCAACTTGTTTCGACGTTTCACTGTCATGGCTTCATTCACTAATTATTTTCAATAAACCAATTAATTTACATATATATATTGTCGTCGTTTCTATGACTGTTTAAGCAGCTAGCAGTTTCTGGGGTCAGTTCAGTCAAAGACTCGAAGCTTAGCAGCGATCGATTAAAGCTGCTGTCGTGGCTTTAATATTTTTCTAATTTAATTAGAAATCCGCTATATAATAATTTCTAAACAGCAGCCTTGCAAAGTTGCAAACAACAATATATCTATAAAAGTTGTTACAGATTATAACATGGTTTTTTTTTTTTTTCTATAACATGGTTTTTTTTTTTTCTTAGTACGTTGTATTGCACGAGCTTAGCTTAACTTTAATGACTGCAATTTATAAATTAATTATAAAAGTCAATCGGTTATGAAGCACAAAATCCACTTGAACACATTATATTTTATGAAATAAACTACAAATATACCCTCTTGAAAGTGTGTATTTGTATAAAAACCCCTCATAAATTGAAATAATAATTATTATGATAACCAAGTCTTCTTAGGGTGTGTTTGGGAGTGAGTCTTTTAATTTTTAAACTGGCAAAATTCTTTGTGAAGTAAAAGTTTAAATTTATAGCTCTTTGTGGAGAAAAATTTTTTTCACCAAAGTTCTCAACTACAAGTGTTACCAAACACTTTAAGAAATTTGAAACCCAAAAAGATTTCGGGATTCATTCTCACCACACTCCCAAACGGGCTATTAATGTCATTTTGAAGCTATAATTTGGCTTTGGAAGAGTAAAAGAAATAAAGAAGCCGAGTCAGATTAGGTGTAACTCAAACCTAATCAGCTTGTACGTCCACTATTTCTTATGTGTGACTAATTTTAATTGGTTGAGATTCTCTATAAACAAAATATTATGATGTGATGGATATACGATAAAAAATACACATAACGCGTCATGTCTCATGTTCCCCCAGTATAACATGCTCCATTAATATCCCCAGGGCCATTGAAATTGTTGATGCTAAAATATAAGATGAGTGGTGTGTAATTGATAACTCTTTGAGTTGGATACCAACAGTTATTTTTTAACGGAAGTGCCTCTTTTACAAAAGCCGGTGTCACTTTTTAATCAGATTGTTAAGAGGTTATTGACTTGGCAAACAACAGAAAGCACAGCAAAATTGGAATTTTTGGGTGATATCAGAGATTAAAGAAAGAAAATAAAATCTCCAGAAAGTCAAATTTCAACACACAAATGGGCCCCGTAATGCTAATGCTCACACCTTCGCCAAATTAGTCTTAAAAGATTTTAAATCTGTTATATGCCGGATAGCTTACCAACACAAGTTGTGTAGTTTTGTGTTTACTCTATTTCTTAATGAAGTATTTTCCCATATCAAAAAAACTTAAAAAAAAAAAAGAATAACTCTTTTGAGAATGGTTCAGCCCTTGTTATTAGGCTGCGTGGGTCCATATTATCTTTTATCCAATCTTTGATTAATATATTCACATGGGTTGGGATACCTGGGTAAATTACTTTTAGGTCCTGGTAACTTTTCAAATTTTCATTAAATTATTAATTAATTAAATCATCTTCAGAATAAAATTAATATGATTATTTTATCCTTGTAACATCAAATTATAAAGAAGTCTGAGATCATTCTTGAATTTATGAGAAAAAAAAAAAAGCAAAACCAATAAAGGCGAACAACATGATAGAGGAAACTCAAATCATCATTCGATCATTCATATAAAGATATCGAATCCTTGCTCCCAATTCCAAATTTTGAGTTGTTGTTTCTTTCTACACTTGGCTTCTCACTCTATACAATTCACGATTTTGAATTATCCACATCCACTTCTTCACCCACTCATTACACAATAATTATCATCAAGCCCACAAGTTTAAAATAATTATTTAAGTTGGACTATTAGCACCCCTTTAAGTACCTCTTAAAATTTATTTTCTTTATTTATCATATTAAAAATTTATAAAGATTATAAATTTTCTCATGAATCCCCTTCAATTCCAAAAATAATCCTAATTTGTTTCTTGGATAAACCTTTAAAACATTACATTTTCTCTCTCTTTCATCACTTCGTTCTCCTTTTAGATTTTTCTTTGACATTTTTTCACTCTTTCTTTCTTTCTAAAATACATCCGACATAATACAATCAACTAGTACATTTATGACATGTGTAATTTAATGTAATATAACCACCACTTTTATAGTAGCTTTTTAAAAATAAATGCATACATGTCAGAATATCATTTGCTTATTGCATAACTGACATAGCTCCTCTGATATATTCTAGAATTTCTTCTCTCCGCAACTACTACCTTATGATTATATCACAAACCAAACCATGTGTTTTAGTGGGGGTCTGGATAACCCCAGATAAAACAATAAAAGTGTGGTTCAGAAGGTAAGTAGGAAGGAGAGAATATGCCTTATTATGTTTAAAGCTTTTCTGTCACAAGATAAGGATGTTAGCTGTGTGACTTCAGTATTTGATGATAAAGGGAGAAAGAAGCTGTGAAAAACGAGAATGAAGACCACCAAACTTGGGCTAGACATATACTACGAAACAGAGCAAAAACAGACATTAGAGGTGGAGCATGCGGTGGTGGGTGACTGTACTCTCACGCTTAGGTTAGACTTTGAATTATAAGAGGTTGCTTCAATTTCAAAATGGACCCTAAAGCTATCAAAAATGGTGAATATACTCTGTGAATGCTCTGAGGAAGAAGATGAAAGCAATATTTTGAGTTATGAAAGTTGGTTATTGTTTTTAAGCTTTTGTAGAGTGTGGCTGAGGGTAGTTTTTGAAATTTCAAACACATGCACTCATTAATTTGTTGCCCTCCCTCATGTGAAGGCATTTTGGTGATTATGCTTGTGGTGTCCAAGATGGTGACATGCATAGGCATAGGAGATAAAAGAACCAACGACCACCTTTTTGCCTCTTGCTTTATACATGTGGCCACCTCTCCAACTAATGGTCCTACTGATTTTTGGACCACTACAGAGGGTAGCCAATGTGGTAACCCCTCATTGCCCATCCTAGGAATCTCTTATTTCATTGGCTCCTTGTATTCAGCTAAAAATAAGATATTTTTTATTTTGTATATGATGGCATGTACTGTTCACGTGTGGCCTCAACGGCCAAAAATCTAAGTTCTGATTTTGCTCTTCAATTCTATATGTTTGCCGAAGCCGTCCTCCCTTTTAGAGGAGCCTATCTCCTAACATATTTAAGCTACCTTGACGTTCTGGTCAAACGATCATGTTTGATTCGTTTGACTCTCTTTTGCCACATGTCATCATGCTATCAATTCATATTTACACCCATAATTTCCCCCAAATACCATGTAAATCAATGTCTATGACGAAGTAAGGTAGCCGAAGCGGAATTGATAAGGTAGATAACACTAGATATCGTCCTAATACCAGACCAAGCCAACGTGATAAGTTATGCTCTAATCAAAGTGTGTTAGATCTTGTTCTAATCCAAATAACTTAATGAGAATTTTCATAATGCATTAAGAAAAATTAGATCATGCTCCAATCCAAATGACTATACAAGATAGATTTTGGATATATAATCCCAGTGGAAATTATCAAAAGGAGGTTTTATTGAATAATTGAAGTTAAAGTCATGAAAAAAATAAGAAGACCTTTTTATTTATAATAGAGTAAACCTATTTCTTTAGGTTAATTGAAAAGGGAAATTAAATTGCAACTATAATAGGAATAAAAGATTAAGACACATATGATTAAAATAGAAGGTCCTAATATAATAAAAATAGAAAGTTTTAAAATAATAAAAATCCTAGGATCCTAAAAATAATGTCCAGTATAAGCAGAATTGATAGATAGACAACACAAAATATTATTCTAGAATCAGATCAAACCAATGTCATTATGTTACTCTCTAATTGAAGCGTGATTAAATCTCATTGTAATCCAAATTACTCAATGAAATTTTTAATATTACGTTAAGCAGGATTAGATGACGCTTCAATCCAAATGACTCTATAAGATAGATTTTTTGAAAGATAATCCCAATAGAAATTATAAAAGGGATTTATCGAATAATTGAAGTTGAAGTTATGAAAACAATAACAAGACCTCTTTATTTGTAATAGAGTAAATTTGTTTTCCTAAATTAACTTAAAAATGGAAACTAAAATGCAATTATAATAGGAATAAAAAACTAAGACACATATAATTAACATAGAAAGTCTTAAAATAATAAAGTTCTAGAATCTTAAAAATAACATCGTACATCAATATTGACGAAGCAGGGTAGCGGAAGTGGAAGTGATAGGGTAGATAATACTAGATATCATTATAAAACCAGACCAAACCAATGTGATTAGGTTAAAATTTAATCAAAGCGTGATTATATTTCATTCTCATTCAAAAGACTCAATGAGATTTTTAATAGCATGTTAAGTGAGATTAAATAACGCTCCAATCCAAATGACTTTACAAAATAGATTTTTGATATATAATCCCAATAGGTATTATTAAAGGAGGTTTCATTGAATAATTGAAGATAGAGTTATAAAAACAATAACGAGACCTCTCTATTTATGAAAGAGTAAATCTACTTTCCTAAATTAAGTTAAAAAAGGAAATTAAATTACAATTATAATAGGAATAAAAGTTTAAGACACATATAATTAAAATAGAAAGTCCCAAGATAACAAAAATTCTAGAATCCTAAAAATAATGTCTTACATCAATACTGGCGTAGTGAGGGAGCGGAAATAGAATTGATAGGGTAGATAACACTAAATTGCAATTATAATAAGAAAAAAAGACTAAGGCACGTATAATTAAAATAGAAAACTTTAAAATAATAAAAATTCTAGAATTCTAAAATTAACGTCTTACATCATTCTAGAATACTATTTTAGATTTGCATGCAATAAAATAAATTATTTTTGAAAACTTAAAGTTTGGTGAGAATGGTGGGAGCTATTTTATATTTATATTAATTTAATTTATTTATTTTTTGGGTAGTGATATTTCCACCCCACAAATTTTATAAACCAACACCATTTTCGAAAAAATTATTACAATAAGTTCATTTTTCTTGAAAATTCAAAATTAAGAAGAAATTTAAATAATTAATTAATTCAATCCATATTCATTTTTCAAACTATTTTTTCTTATTTATTAAAAAATTAATTAATTTTTTTTAGAACAATTCACCCTTACACATTTTTCCAATGCATCTTGTAATGCGCCTATGCAATATTGAAACTTCCACTGAATAATGAGACTTCCTCACTCAATTAATGAGAGTTCCTTACTTAATTTTGTAGCTTGATGAAATAATTTGTAGAAACATTGCTTTTTTAATTGTATTCCCTCTGGAATATTACTTGTAGAACTTGTAGAATCCAAACTCTTTGCATCCTTACTCCATTGCTTCAATATGTAATGAGGTGGAATATTAAAAACACCAAGAGATTGAATAACTCATAATACATGCCTACAAAGAAACCCATTATACTCAAACAATCGACACAAACAGTGAATTTCTTGATCCTTGCTTCCCAATTCACTACAAAAGCTACATTTTTCTCAAAATCTTTAACGTCAAAAGTTTTTATTGTGCCAACTTCTAGCTTTTGTCTTGAGAAACATGTTGATGCTCCTAAAACTTCAACTTGAAATTTTTTGAAAACTTCATGTGTATAGACTGTGGACATGTTTCTCAAAGGGTAAAGGAGACTTCAACACCAGTTTCTTGTGCTATGTATTGAAACTTGCATAAGCTTCCTTTCTCTGTCTATTTTGTAAAGCCACGTTGTACTGTTTAACAAATTCTTCCACTGATGTCTTCTTGCTAACATATTTGTCAAAAAAAGACTTGATACTTCGAACCGCTAGATTGTAGATAATCCAGCAATGAACGTATCATTCATGTAAGTAGGCCTCCAAAACTTGCGATCTTCATATAATGATCTTAGCCACTCATTCCCTTCAAGCTCAAACTCTCCAATCATACTCCACCATTTTTTTCTCAAAGTCCTCCTCCAACCATGAATATTTTCATAAAATATTGATCTTTCTTTATCACATGGCTAAGCTTTTTAGGAATCTTCCTAAGTATGTGCCACATATAAAATCGTTATCATGAATTCAGAAAGACAATAGAACGGTTACTTTCATGGCCTTGTCTTGATCAGTTAATAAAGCAATTGGATGCTTTCCACCCATAGTCCTTAGCCATGTTTGCATTAGCCAAGCAAATGTTAACGCATCTCATCGGCAAACAATGCACATCCACGAAACATAGATTGAAAATGGTTATTCACACCAATAAAGGGAGCAAATGACATTTTATATTTGTTTGTAATATATGTAGTATCAAAGGAAACAACATCTCCAAAAATCTTATGATCTTCTCTACTAGTTGCATCCACCCAAAAATCTTTTTCATCTAAGTCCACTGCTTAAAAGAAATTAATATTCTCTTCCTTGATTTGCATAAAGTGGATAAGCATTGCTTTAGCATCACCTAATTCCATTGCTAATCGATGTTCTTTATCCAAATGGTTTCTAATTTTTTTCTTTGTGTACCCAACATTTTTATATCCACCATTTTTTGGCCATTGCAGCAAAAATTTTATTTGTACCAATACTAACTGCATGCAACATATTAATACTATGTTTATTGGAAAATCCAATACTTCTACGGCATGAAAAATAATGTGCATATCTAGGATAAAGTTCATGGTTATGTTCTTTTATGAAATTTTGAACGTACCACTTGTCACGAGAGTTTCTTTTGGCATGCAACAAAGCCTTACAATCTTCTTTTATGCAACAAAGCCTTACAATATTCTTTCAAACATGGACATTGATTGATAGCACTAGATTCTCATTTTATTCCATACCTTGTACATGTGAACTTTGCATCAATAATTTCCCTAGAAAACTTTGATCAACGGCTAGATTTCTTTGAGATATCGAACCTTGTATACTTAGCATACTTTAGATAAAAAAAAAAATGCATTATCTTGTGTATCAAACTCCAACCCAGTGTAAGGTTCTAAATCCTTGTCATCATTACCATCCACCATGTTTTTATTCACCATATTTCTATCAATCACATTACAGCACTCATCCAAATTTGTATTTAAGTCAATCTATAAATTCATTACTACCTAAAGACACAAAAGGAAAAATGTAAACAACAACATTGTATAAATAATTTAGCATTATAAATGCAAACAATTAGTTTTCATATAAACTTACTAATATTCAAACATAATTATAAAGAATTAGTTCTCTAATAAATAAATACCAATTAGCTTAATAATCTTCATAATATAAATAGAAAATAAATACAAAAATTTTCTTCTATTATTATACATTAACAATAACAAATCATCATGACACCTAATCTATATAAAAAAAGATAATAGTATTTTTAATTTTAGGAGCCAGCTACTTTGCATCGGTGATTCTAAATCCCTCAATTTTGTTTTTACCAAACCTACTGTTGGATATTATCTAACGGATGGAAAAGATACACACACAAGTCAAAATAACTTGGCAAACAAGTTAGGAGCCAGTCACCAAAAATTGTACAATTGTGTGGTACACAATTACAAGTAACTGGTTAAAAACAATTAACACATTCTTAAATGCAAGAACCCATTACATGCAAGCCTACGTTACATGCCAATTATTGTTGGAATAAATTTCACATGTAATGTATAAAATAAGTTCTTAAATAAATTAATTTATTTACTGCTTATAGGGTCTATAGGCAAAGTAGCCGGCTCCTTAACCACTTACGTTTGAAGTTGAAAAGAACTCCAAATTTTGGGGAAAGAAATCGAAAATGGGGAAAGTATATACAATAGGGTTAATATCATCATCACTGGTAGAAGCCTCTACTCCTGCTTGTTCCCTCGCCAATTGGTGGTAGCAGCCTCTGCTTCTAATTATTCCCACTCCTGTTGGCTGTTTTGCTAATGGCCCCATGAACTTCTCACCTTTCTATTTTGCTACTTTTTTTCAATGTGGACAATTTGAACTGTCAAATTTGCCCTAATGATCTACAGCACCGGCTGGAGATGAGTCCTCTTCCACCAAGGATTAGGAATGACCATTCGATCAGTGCTTCTCTTGTATAATCTCAGCTTGGTACAATTATGCAAAAAAAAGTCGATTCCTATTTTACTTTGTTGTTGATTAATGATAGCATTCCATTTATTGATACTATTCCCAAATACAATCCTAATTTCTTTCAAATTAAAATTTGTGCAACTGGGTTTGAAAGAACTTTAAAGTGACATGAGATTTTCAAGTTGGCAAATTTAAGATTATAGTTAATGCTAATTGGGAGCAACAAACCGAATTTTTCAGTTCAACCTGAACAAAAAGCAAATTTTTTTATAGAGGTTGTAGGATCGGAGAAGAAAAATTATTGACACCGATAAAGTCGGTAGCACTTAATCTCTTTTATCTCACCTATTCTATTTGAGTTGTTGGATTACAAGACTTTCAATCCAACGACAGTTTTTGTAAAAGACAAAATAAGGGGGTTACTTATCACCATGATAAAGTAGTTGGACTCTTAATTTTAAATAAATAATAAAAAAAACCTAATGTAATTTAGGTGATATTAGAAAATGGTTTTTTATAAAGGAAAAGTTAAGTGAATCTACCTGAATCAAATTGGACACTTATCAAATTTGAGAGAAGCGAGCGAGTCAGTCGCTCATGTAGCACTCCTCTATTTTAAATATCTTTTAAAAAGGGTGCTAATAGTCCAACTCTATCCATTTTTCATTCAGCTAACTTTGCATAACAAACTGATAAGATAATGAGACATAAATAGGCCATCAAGAAAAGTAGATACAAGAGGCAACAATTGATATTGCCAAAAGAACGGAGAGGTTTCCAGAATGTGGAGTAATACAACGGATAGGGACTTTTCCTCCGCCGTTTAGGGAGGCTAGAACGACTAAGAAAACGAGTTTTCGAGAAGAGGATCATACTGGTGATAACCCTGCGCAGGTCTCATACAAAGAAACTCTTGTGAATGCGTCGCAAGTGATGGAGCAAGGTTTTGGAGGAGGAATAGAGGACTTGGAGTTTGAGGAAGGGGACATTATTGAGAATGTAGAGGGACCTATGTCGTCCATCACTTCTCGGCTAAGGTCCATGACAAGTTGAGTGAGCCTTGGAAGAACTCGATTGTTGTGAAGTTACTTGGCCGCACAACTGGATATAGAACCCTATATGCAAGATTGAACGTCCTGTGGAAAACAGCCATGGGTTTCTCGGTGATTGACTTAGAGAATGATTATTTTCTGGTTCGTTTTCGCTCGGTAGGGGATGCTGTTGACGCTCTCACTAAGGGCCCGTGGCTTATAATGGGGCATTACTTAATGGTACAACCATGGACGCCTTCTTTTGACTTCACAAACACGGCTCTTGATCAAGTCACGGTATGGATCCGCTTACCTGGGCTTGCTATTCACCTTTATGCCCAGAAAATCTTACAGAAGCTCGGCCAGTTAGTGGGTACTGTGATTAAAATCGACACGAATACAGCCTCCTCTACTCGTGGAAGATTTACCCGTCTTGTAGTTAGTATCTCGTTAACTAGGCCGCTAGTGTCTCAGTTTGAGTTGGATGGGAAGGTCCAAAAGGTAGAATACGAGGGATTACCAGTAATCTGTTTTAAGTGTGGACGATACAGGCATAGCAGTAGTAACTGCAAGAAAGCTGACAATGCGACAAACTCCGAGAATGTTGGTCAGGCTCAACAAGCTATGCCGGGTAACGAGGCTCCTATATAGCAGGAATGAGGTAGTAATGACGGTAGTAATGTAGAACCGTTTGGACCCTGGATGATTGCCACAAGGAGAGGCAAGAAACCTAACGGTGGTAAGGAGAATTTTGGTGACTTAAACCGTAACCGGGTGCTTGCTGGAGCTGGTTCCTCTAGGTTTCAAATTCTAGCTCAAGTCCCGGATGAATGTGAAAACCCTGGGCATGCAGCCTTCACAGACATTCCCTCTACCTCACGGCAGCCCTTCATACCCCCCTCAATCCCTCCCTTTACCTCCACTAAAGAAAACACAACAAAGAATTTGGCTCGTTGTAAGCCGCATAACAAGGCCATAGCTACAAGAATTCAGAGCAGGAAGCTAAATGTCCCAGTGAATTCTGTTCGTAACCCATTCCAGCCAAGTGCTCTTAATATCAGAGAAGAGGATATAAATCCTTCTCCCCATGCAAACCATAATTTCAACTCACACGTCTCTTTTCAGCAAGTCTCTAGTAATCAACATGTCTCCCCCCTCGCTACTACCTTGGACCCTACTAAATATACTATGGTCTTTTGCTCCTCTCAAACCCTTCCCCATGGGAATGTGTGCGAAGTGGCCACGGAGCATAGAGACAGGCAGAGACCTGATCCACAACACTTGGCCGACCCTCTAGATGTTCAAAATACCTTCCAGTTCAAGGAAGTTGGAAGTGCTCATACTAATCCAACTGTCCATGTGAGTGATATTGATGGGATGAGAGGGCTGATGATGATGACTTGATGGTTCAAGAAACGCCGTTTGCGTTGATGGATGCTGCCACTGGACAACAATAGTAGGTTTTTGTCCTCTCTTGTTATTCTTTTATGTCAATAAGTATCATGTACTGGAATGTCCAAGGGGCGGCCTCAGGAGAGTTTCGGCGCTCGTTCAGGACTCTTGTGAAGAATTACAATCCTTCTTTGGTGGTTTTAATGGAACCTCGTATTAGTGGGGTTAAAGTAGATGATTTTATCAAGAAAAGTGGCTTTGATAAATCACATCGTGTGGAAGCTGTGGGATTCTCTAGAGGAATTTGGCTTCTTTGGCGGAATTTTCTAGAGGTGGAGGTTTTATTTAATCATCGGCAGTTTATTCACTTTCGAATTTGTATGAACAATGTCTTTGTGTCTTGGGCAACAACTGTTTATGGCAATGCAAATCCAATGCTGCGGAGACAGCTGTGGTGTCAAATGAAGAATCTTGCTTGTTCAATCCAAGGTCCTTGGCTGATTGGTGGAGATTTTAATTCTATCCTATATGCTTCTGAAAAGCAGGGGGGTGTGGTAAGGAGCTCAGGAGTGTGTAATTTGTTCCAGAAGTAGTTTGATGGGCATCAAATTTTTGATTTAAAATTCCAAGGTCCAAAGTTTACTTGGTCACGTGGATTGCTTTTTAAATGGCTTGATAGAGCCTTGTGTAACAATGATTGGCTTCTTAAGTATGCGGATAATACTATGCTACACTTCCCGAAGGTTGCCTCAGATCATAGACCGGTGCTGGTTCGGTTTGAGAAAGCTGTGGCTGGTCATCAGGGGAATAAGCCTTTCTGATTTTTGGCTGCTTGGTTAACTCATGAGCAATTCAGTAATTTTGTTAAACATGTATGGCATCCGCATACCCATTATAGTGCAGCAGCTTCTCATTTTATTCAGGCGGTTCAAGCTTGGAATCGAGATGTTTTTGTGAATATTTTTCAGAAAAAACACCGGCTTATGGCTCGGATTAATGAGATTCAAGCAACCTTGGAGAATTATAGCTCTCACAGTTTGATGTGGTTGGAGGCCCACTTGCGTAACGAGCTCGAAATGGTGATGGGCCAGGAGGAAATTCTTTGGCTTCAAAAATCTCGAAAAGATTGGCTTTTGCATGGAGACAGAAATACGAATTTCTTCCATAAAAAAACTATTGCTCGAAGGCGGCAGAATAGAATTGAGGCCATCCGAGATAATTCGGGGAATTGGCTATATAATGATGAAGCTATACGGAGCCATGCGGTGGGGTATTTTTCTTCCTTATTTAAAAGTGAAACTGCAGTTTATCAAGATTATCATATTACAAATCTCTTTTCAACCTTGGAATCTCATGAAGTTGATTGTGCTGCAGCCCCGGTTTTCGGGGAGGAAATTAAAAGAGCTATGTTTAGTATGAAGCCGCTGAAAGCTCCAGGTACGGATGGCTTGCATGCTATTTTTTACCAATCCTAATGGCATATTGTTGGTCCTTCATTTTGCAGATTTATTGATGATATTTTTACCAAGGGCAAGGTCCCTCAAGAGATCAACACTACTCTTCTGGTTTTGATCCCTAAAGATGAGCACCCTACCAGCTTACAGATGTTTATGCCTATAAGTTTATGCACAGTTGCCTATAAGACAGTGACTAAAATTATAGCTAATCGTTTGCAATCGTTGCTGCCCAACCTTATAGGCCCCAATCAGACAAGCTTTGTTCCTGGGAGGCATATAATAGATAATATTGTTGTAGTCCAGAAGTAGTGCATTCTATGCGCAGAAAAACCGGCAAGAAAGGATTTATGGCCATTAAGGTTGATCTAGAGAAGGCGTATGACCGTCTTAATTGGGATTTCATTTTTGATACGCTTCAACAGACTGGTCTGCCTATTCATTTCGCTAGACTCATCATGGATTGTGTAACCACAGTTAGTATGAGCATATTGTGGAATGGTGAGGCTATAGAGGCTTTTTTTTCGAGGAGAGGTATACGCCAGGGAGATCCTCTGTCGCCTTATCTTTTTGTGCTTTGCATTGAGCGGTTGAGTCATGGTATAACCCAAGCGGTGATGGAAGGAAGATGGAAGCCTATTCGGCTTCCCAAACATGGAACTCCTCTAACGCATATATTTTTTATAGATGATTTGCTTTTATTTGCGGAAGCTTCGATTGATCAAGCTCTTGTCATTGAGGCTGTTCTAGAGAATTATTGTAGGAGTTCGGAAGTAAAAGTCAACAAAACGAAAACCAAAGTTTTTTTCTAAAAAAATGTTGGGTCTATGCCCATCTCATTAGTACTACTTTGGGATTGTCGACCACAAAAAATTTGGGTGAGTATCTTGGAATGCCCTTAATTCACTCGCGGGTAAATCAAAATACGTATCACTCTATTCTTGACAAAGTGGACAAGCGGCTTACTGGCTGGAATGCGGTTCACTTATCTTTTGCTGGACGAGTCATTTTGGCTCAATTTTTCAAGCAATGCCTATTTACGCTATGCAAACAACTTTGCTTCCTTCTCTAGTGCGTTCTAAAATTGACAAAGCTTGTCGGCATTTTATTTGGGATGGGAAGTCGAAGAGTCACAAGATGAGTATGGTGGGGTGGGACAAAATCTGTATGCCAAAAAATCATGGAGGTCTGGGGTTTAAAAAAATTGACGTGATGAATTAGGCACTACTGATGAAATTGAGTTGGGAAGTTGTATCTAGATCGAACAAACTATGGGTGAAAGTGTTCTGCTCTAAATATGGCTTGGAGTATAGCAACTTACCGATTTCCCTTCCTAATAAGCCAGGGTCTCGAATTTGGAAAGCTATCAGCAGCACGTGATCGGCAATTGTGCATGGTGCTCGCTGGTCAGTTTGTGATGGAACTCGAATTCGGTTTTGGTTAGATTGTTAGGTTACGAAGCATAATCCTTTGATCAATCTTGCTCTCCAGCCGATTCCTCAAGACTTTATTAATGCCACTGTGAGTGAATTTATGAATGGGCATGAGGGTTGGAATTGGTCACGTTTTGAGCATTTGCTGCCAAATAATACTCTTATGCAAATTGCCTCAGTCATGCCTCCGAATCCTCATTTTGGGACCGATAGAATTTATTGGAGTTTTGATCCAAGAGGCCTCTTTACGGTTCGGTCAGCTTATGACTCTCTTTGCTATCATCTCGTTGCTGATAATGACAGAATTTGGAAGTTACCATGGAGGTGGAAGGGACCTCAATCCATCCGCCTCTTTCTTTGGCAGCTTATGCATGGGAAACTAAAGACTCACGAGGAGCTTGCTAGGTGTCATATTCCTGTTCCTGTGGGTTGTGATAAGTGCGGGGGTGCGATTGAAGATATCCTCCATGCTTTGCGAGATTGCAGCTGTATTAAGCAGGCTTGGAATAGACTTGTTCCAAAAATCATAGCACTTTCTTCAACTTGAACTTACATGACTGGATTATTGACAACTTGCAGAATACGTTGAAGATTGCATCTCCTCTCCTTTGGGACTGTATCTTTGGCGTGGCAGTTTGGAGGTTGTGGTTCTGGAGGAACCAATTTTTTGTTGCGGGGAAGGTGGTGGATAGCTTAACCGTCTATCTAGATACCATGGCCAGAGCTAATGAAATTCATAGAATTAATAATTCTCATATAAGCCAGCAACCGAGACGTCAGGAGATTTTTATTCGTTGGGTGCCGCCGCCATGGCCATGGTGTAAGTTAAATACAGATGGCTCTTGTAAAAATGCTTGGGAAGCGGGCGGTGTTGTTAGGGACTCTGTCGGTCATTGGATTTCTAGGTTTTGTATGAAAATTGGGGAGAGTTCCGTGCTTATGGCTGAGCTTTGGGGACTGTATCAAGGCCTGATTCTTGCTTGGGATGCAGGCATAAAGCGACTGTTGGTGGAAGTGGATAGTCTTTGTGTTGTCCAAATGATCTCTAAGCAAGTGGTCGTTCCTAACATGTTCTATACCTTAGTTAGTGCTATCAGGGATCTATTAAGCAGAAATTGGTAGACTACTATCACCCACATCTATCGTGAAGCAAACTCAGCTGCGGACTTCATGGCTAATATGGCTCATTCTGTTCCTCTTGGCTTACATGTTTTTTCTAACCCTCCTTTGGATATCTATTTTATTATTTCGTAAGACTTATTTGGGGTTACTCAACCCCGTTTTGTTGCTGTTTAACTCGTTTTAACGAGCCCCCTCTAATTAAAAAAAAAAGTTTGAATTAAATGCTCAAAAAATATATTTTTTATTTTCATAAAATAAATGCTCAAAAAATAAAAGAATTTAGATTTTATTCTTTTCAAAGGTGATTATTTTCATAAACTTAATAAATGCTCAAAAAATAAAAGAACATATATTTTATTTTTAATTAAAATATACTTTTTAATATTTATTTAATCTATCGATAACATGTATATAAAGTTTGAATTTTTTAACACAACTTTTAATACCGAATCTAATGAAAAAGTTTATGAATTATAAATTTAAAAAGTACAAAAAAAAAGTAAAGAAAAATTAAGGTATAAATCTGAGCTTTTACACTAAAATATCAAATAGTGACAAAATGGCTGCCCAAAAAGTGTACCAAATCAAAATTATTAAAAATTCCACTATTCAATCCCCATTTCATGATAGAGGAAATAATATTTTTTGTGCCGCCGAAATAAGAGTAACACAAAAACATTTTGTCATTGAAAGCTTAGAACAAATTTAATAGTTTTGGGTTTGGGCATTTAATTCTTCTCTCCAGATTTGTTTTTTGGTTTTTTTTGGTCTCTGAAATAATGCTAAAACAATTTTTTTTTTGGGTATAATTTCAGCAAGGTCCACATTGCTCAAGAGCTAATTTCATCTCAAGATTGTCTTTTTCCTCTTGCTTGGCTTTCATTGCTTTCAACAAGGTCCACAATTTTTTTATTCACGCTTTTTACATTATAATTTAAGGTCTTTGTTTACTTTTATTAAAATTTATGGTATACGAATAGTAATATTGGTTTGTTTGCAAAATTGTCTTCGATATTATTACAAGATTTTTTGTTGCAATTTTTGATGTATTTACTCTCGTGATTGTCTAATTAGTCTCGATTGTAACGAGCATAAATATTTAAATATTTAATAAACGTTTCAGTTTAGGTAACAACTAAAATTTGTACACCAAATGTTTGTTATAATGCCATGTGTTATTTTTAATACATTTTTTTTAACATATAGCATAAACACGACAATATTTTTTTTTCAAGATGCAATTTTTGTTAAAGAATAAAACGGATGATTAAGAGTGTTTTGATACAATTTTCAAATTAGAGCATATGATAATTTAAAAGTAATTGATTTGCAAAGGGCAAAATTATGATACTTCATCTCAAAGCAACTTAAAAATAAAAAAAGTAAGGGGAGACAAAAGCCCAAATAGTTTTTTATTTTTTGCCCCCTTACTATCCGGGGTGGGCAATGACTACAAATTTCTTATTGTTACCAATCCGACCACATAGGGGGCATCTCAAAGCAACTTTATATTGTTAGCTAATTTTATGAGTCAGTTTAACAATTTACCACACTTTACCACACAAATAAAATAGTTGTTAAATATATATGTTGTAATTTCATCTCAAAGCAGCATGCGCATAAAGTGGTAGCGAAATACAAAAATATATATATATAGAAATTGATAAATATTACATAGTGATAATTCTCATGATGAAATTGGAATTTGTAAATTGGCCTAAATACTATTTAATATTTACTTTTAAAAAGCCTATGGCATTAGATTCACTTGCTAAGATGATGGAGTAATGTTGATGCGATTTTCTGTCTTGCCTGCAGATTCAACTTGCTAATATTTCAGTTATGCCTTGAGGTTCAAGTATTGTTGCTGATTGTGCGAGCTGTTGAGGTTATTGAGGATGGCTTTAGATTCAATTTGAGCAAATGTAATTGTTCCTTTTAAGGTGATGTAATTGGTGTAGGGAGAGGATTTAATTCGAATGATTTATGGTTCTAGTAAAAAAAGAATTTCCTTTATGTTAACTTGAAACAATATGTCTGTAAATTTTTACGATGTTAGCAATATTTAATAACAGAATAGTTGAAATATTTTTAAATTGCATTGTAGTTTTTAAAAATATATAATGGATATATGATTTTGTTATTGTAATCGTACTACAAAAATAAGGGTTGTTGGTAATTGAAAAAAAAACAAATTAATTATTTAAAAATAAATAATAATATTGACCCACATTTTTTGCATAAATTAAGCTCAAAAAAATTAATCAGCATAAAATGTCACAAGCTATTAATTAGCATCTATCATTGGCTTGTGATATGTAAGCATAAAATTTATTTGCCATGTCTGCAAAATATGATGACATGTCATCTACCATGTCAAATGCCATGTTTGTAAAATGAGATGCCATGTCATTTGCTACATCGGATTCCATGTACATAGAGAATTGTAACACAATTCCTTGACTGAAATATTTTGTCACTAATTATTGAATTTTCTGTCACTATATTATTACAAGGACTTTTTTGACAGAATAAAATTAGTCAGTAGCATGATTTGTGACAAAATTATTCTGTCAAAAAATCCCAATTTTTTAGTGGTGTATGAGAAAAGAATTATGGATGGTTAAAGCCTGTACAATGAGATATCTCACTAGTTCAGATTCAATATTGACGAGAGTTGTGTTGATTATTTTAAAGATCTTGTATTGTGTATTTATTTATTATATTATATGGGTATGAGTTAATTACAATATATATCATGAAAACGGTATTTACCCATAAAGGGTCCTTGGCCATAGTTCTTTCATCTTTGTTTCTGCGGCGTTACAGACATTCGAAAACCCATTTGTGACATTCATGGATAGAGAAAATGCTTCTAAATTGATCCAATTAATAAAAAGCAGCGTGCTTTTCATATTCGTGGACGAGGGAGACATTTGATTCAATTCCTCGATTTATAAAAATTTATGGTCTAACTCAACTCAAAAACTAGATCAACAATTGAAATTTCTTACCCCATCAGTCCCCACGTAATTTTTAAATACCTCTGTTGAGGTTTGAGGTATTCATTTAGATGGCAGGTTTACTCGTATTCTCACATACTTTTCCCCCTCTGTTGTCTATATAAATGCATGTATGGTATTAGTATATAAGGGTAAATTCGGTAAGAATGTTGGCTTGTGTGGGGATCTCGTAATCAGGCTTTTTTCCCAAAGGAGAGAATTTGACTGTTTTGCCAGCTTTCCCAATATGCAAAAGGTGAGCATAGTTTAAATTAGATTGCGGGTTACGGCAGTAACCACTTAGAGAAACTTTCCCGTTTTAGTTGCTAATTAGTCACACTTAAATTTAAAAAAAAAAAAAAATCAGAGCCTAGTTAATTGATAAAGATAACAAACACCAGACCTAACTTAAGAGGCCACTCGGCCTTTGAGCGAGTGGTTAGATCAGCTGCTCCATGTTTAAAAGTATGCCCTTGGCTCCTATATACTTTGAAAAGCTCATTCTAGGAATTGCTTGTTGAGTTTCCAATTATTAGTTGAACAACACTCATTAAAACACACGCACACACATACGTCTGGTAAGGTTGGATAGAATCTATTGTAAATTAATTAATTACAGCATGTTTCTTTTAATAGCTAGTTGGTTTTTTAAACATATGTACGAATTATCTAACACTGTGTAACACACAATCCAGGTAAAACAAGATTAAATTAAACAGAAGACTTATGAAGCTTGAAAGTCACAAGGCAGGCTTTTCTATTATAATACTGCACAGCATGCACGCAAATTCAATTTAACTTCTTAGACCTCCTAACGCTACATGATTGGACCTTAATTAATAACCGGAGAAGGAATTATAAGAACCCATAGATGTATTAAGCACTTCTCCCCTAAGGCTTATTTTAGTGGAACAAATTAAACAACTTCAGATTCCCCATGAGCCACCTGAGGAACAAATGCACAAGCCAATATTCCGAAAGATTTTTGCTTTTAATGAATTAATAGTGTTAATTTAATGGGTCTGCCATTACTCCCTTATCTATGTCTTAATTATAATTATATGACTACAACTTGAACAAAGATTGACTTCTGGATGTGTTGTCCGGGCGGATCCACTTGTTGGGCAGTGAGGGTAATTGCTTCCGGTGAGAAAAAAAAAGCTTAAATTTAATGTTAATTTTGGGATAATTATTTTCAGGACTCAGGAGTAATTTTTTAAAGAGATGAATTAATTTCATAAATTGTATTTTTGCAGTGGGGACAAATTAATATTTTCCATTTTATTTTAAATCAGAGTCATCACCTAGAAAAATTATTTTGTAGGGGATAAAAAAATAAAAACAAGGTTGCAAGGGAAGAAAGACTCTATTTTATTTTAGGAGTGAGAAAATTGAAAAAAAAAATAAAAACAAAACAACAGCGTAAGTGGGTTCAAAGAAAGCCACTTCGCCTTTGGCCGAGTGGTCAGGGCTGCAGTAGTTCGAATCACACATTATATTTTCTCAATTAAAATTGAGTAAAGGTAATTTTTTTTTATCTAAATGTGAGGAATAAATGAGTAAAGTAGTTTTTTTTCTTATCTAAATGTAAGGAGTAGATATCTCTCGAGTATTAACGACGATTAAAAATTTAGACAGAACTCTATTAATATTATGTAAATTAATTTTAATAATAATATAATTTATAAATATCAGTTATATTTTTATATAATATATGAATTACAATATAAATAATAATCTCATATAATAATAAAAAAAAAAATTCCAAGAAGCTTTTGTTTTCCATACGACATTGACGACACGAACTTGGATCGCTCAAAGTTACGTTTTAACGTAACATACAGACAGTTATATGATTAGTTGGCCAATCACAAAAAATAGTCAACTCTCTTCTACAGCCGGTCGCGACAAACATAACGGCGTCGTTTACACCATCAGATTACTACAGGAGTTCCATCTCTTCCAACACAATTACCCAAACACCCCCCACCACAACCCCGCCCCCGCCCCCTCCCCCCAAATTCAGACCTCCACTACCGAATTCCAGCCAAAAGCATCGGTTAGCCGTTAAAGGAGCCTCACTTTAAACTCAATTCATCACAAAACTTTACGAAAATCACAGTCACAATTAGCAACGCTAATAATGGCGGATTTTGGAAACTTCCCGGACACAGACGAGGAGTCAGCAGTAGGGCAAACCCTAAGTTAAGTTTATATTTTCTAATTCGATGTTGCCTTTCGCCCCTCATTTCCTTCATAAAGTGTTTTTCTCGCTTCCCTCCAACTAAACAGCTGGCCTTTTAAGTTATGGTTTAGGGTTTTTTCCCCTCTTCGTGAACTATATTCGTTTATTTTGGTGTTAACCGAAATGAGAAACTTACAGTTACCATTCAATCAAACGCAAAATGTGAGACTTGAAAAAGCTCTCGAAAGCTTAAGTGTTTATCTTCCAAGTCAAACCTTAACTCCAGTGTCACCGTCGGCGACACCATCCCTGTTTACGAAGATGGCGTCCTCAAGTAATCACGCATTCCGACTGAATCTATTTATTTTCGCTTTATTATTTTTATTTTTCTAAATTATGGATTTAATGAGATACAGGGGACGCGGAACCTCGGACCGTAAGGGCGAGCTTGTGTTGCGTCTGTCTGTGGTGTTGTCGAACGCATCAACAAGTTGATCTACGTACGCGCTTTACGCGCCAGGTAAATGGAATTTGCTAGGCTTTAGTCTCTGTTTTAAATCTTATGCATTTGTGTTGTTTGGTTCTGAAAAATCGTTGCTTTTGTTTTAGTTCTATTGTTTATTCATAGATACAAGCCGGAGACGGGAGACATTTTCGTAGCATGTGTCATAGCGGTAAATTCAAATTACTTAATTCAACACAATATTTGGAAGTTGATTCATATCACATTCTTGTACTGTATTGTATCTTCTACTTCTTCAATTTTAATATCTAGAACCTGAAAAATGTTCATTGTTCAGGTTGCTCCGAAGAGATGGAGATTGGAAATAAACTTCACCCAAGATGCTATTTTGACACTTTCTTCAATGAACTTTCTGATGGAATTCAGGTATCATACTTTTTCTTGAAGGTTGGTCTAGTTACTCTATTGGGTGAGATATGCTATAACTGGGAGGTATCAAAATCATGATTTTGTTCGTAAATATGGTACCATTTGAAGCATGGGGCTTGTCTTATATTTTTATGTTTAAGATCTGCCTAAATGTGAATAGTTTGGTATTGAATTTTCTTTTTTGTTTGCTAGAGGCGGCGAACGGCTGTGATGAACTCAATATGTGCAGTATTTTTACAGAAAATGACTTAGTCTGCGTAAGTGAATTGCTATGTATTCTTAATTTCTTTTATGGTGTGCAATGTGCCATATGAGGGAGAGAACAAGTTACTTATTTGATGTTACCAACTCTGTTCTCTTTTACTGGCTGAAGTTCTAAGTTCATAGGGTGATGGCAGTTTACAACTTCAAGCAAGAAATCAGAAGTATGGCAAGGTGTGTCATGTTTGAAAAGTTTTCAGGTGCATCTTCTGCACTTTTTTATCTTTACACTCACTCTTTTATAAGGGAGAACAATGTAGATGTGAAGGAATGGCCAATACCATCAGTACAAGAAAAATAATAATAATAATATTAATAGGTAAATTTAATGTCCAACTATCAATTCCCTTTTTCCTTTTTTGGCCTAGAATTAAGCTGCCAATTTGACTAACCTTGAGGAAAGGAAAGTTGTACTTTAAAATTATGCCTTGGCATGGGCAAATCAATATTTGCTTGCAGCTAACTAACTGTTGAGGATGGGAACTTAAGAATTCCGAAGAAGACTAGGAGTAACTTAGTGTATTGATAATAACAATGTTTATGATTCATTTCTTCATGTAGGAAACAGAAAATTTTCATTGTTAAATTGTTTCTCTTTTTCACTTTAAGACCTAGCATCATTGCCATCAACATTATTTCATTAGCATCAGTTTTTCATCCTATTCATGCCTCTAATGTATTGATATGGACATTTACCAATACGTCTTCAGCTCGAGAGGGGTCAACTGCTCAGAGTCGATCCTTATCTAGTCAAGAGACGGAAACATCACCACCTGGAACAGTATGGAATTGACTTGATAATTGGATGTAATGGATACATCTGGATTGGTGAGCATGTTGAAGCCAGAGACAAGATGGCAGTGGATCAAGGAAGCGATTCTGAACAACTGATCACCAAATATGATAAAAATTCCATGGATCTTGATGAACAAGATGGAACTTGCACTTCACGAGAAGCGAGACAGAACATTTGCAGCATTGCAATTTTTTTAATTGGGGTTAGGCCTTTGGTGGTTTGGCATTGTTTGTTTTTCCATGTTGTACATGTTTCTGGGATTTGCTTCATTCATTCACAGGGAGCACGGTTTATTTCTTGTTATCTCCACAGGCGTGAATGCTTATATTACGTGTTATTGTTAAGATGCATGTACTACTTCAGTTCTGGTAACTTATATCCATCAGGATTAGGCAGCGCATGCGCGTGTCATCATTCAAAGTATCACTGCTATTCTTTTATAATTCTGTTCAATGTTGTAGCCCTTAACTCATATTTGTTCCTTCCTTCTGGCGATTGGTCCTTGAAGCCTCTTTGTTGGTTCAATTTTAGTGGTTATGGTTGCACAGAAGAATTTAGTCTGCATGTATTTAGTGTCATTAATTTGCAGTAATGATCATTGTGTCCCTCTTTCCTCTTGCAGCTTTTCGAAATTCACAATCAGCCCTGTCAGTCTGGGTCTTTCTATATGCATGTGCCTCTATTCGGGTGCTTGCTTGTCTATGGTGAGTGAGCATGCTTGTGATACAATTATCTAATGTCTACTATTTCATTGATTGTGGAGAGGGCTATGGTGTATGCACATGGGTTGATTGGCAGAATGGTATGTCTGTCATTGTTATATCCATTCCTTCTTGATAACGGTTGCAAAATTCTTGTTACAAAGTTCATGGCCTTACTAAATCTCTCACTTACAAACCTGTACAGGTCACTGACTCAATCATAAAGTTACTGATATGGATTCTCAACAAGGATGTTATATCCATTCCTTCTTGATAACGGTTGCAAAATTCTTGTTACAAAGTTCATGGCCTTGCTAAATCTCTCAGTTACAAACCTGTACAGGTCACTGACTCAATCATAAAGTTACAAATATTGATTCTCAATAATAACACAGAGATCCATAAATTAAGTCTTGACAACATAATGAGTAATTTCTGTTTCTTCAATGCTTGTAACGATGGAGTTGGAGTTGGTGGAGCTAGTCTTTTCTTTTCAAATGTACAAGTTCTGCATTCCGATTCTTCATCTTCATCATTCTCACCATGTCCATCTCTAGTAGAGGGGGTGGACTCCTCAGCATTTTTGGCAGCATTTCTTTTTCCAACATTCAACTTGATCTGCAACTTTCTTTCAACAGGGTCGTTTGAGGATCCAATTTTTGATTGGCATGAAACTTCTGCGCCAAGTCCAAGCCTACGACCACACGAGGGAAGTTTTTCCCAGCATACTATAACAACAAAAAAAAACTATGGTCGGGTTAGGATGAATACACTGACCTAGAAGGCCTGGCCTCTGATGCACATACACAGGCAACTGACACACATACATAGGCATACAAAACTCAATGCATATACATAAAAACTGCACCAACATCAGATAAATTAACTCAAATAACTTAAATTAAATTACAGGCGGTAAAAAAACAAAATGAGTATTACATCCATTATCCCGAAAATGAAATGATGATCCTAGTGTTTTCTAAAGAATTTTCATGTCATCTATCTACTTGCTGTTTATTACTACTAAAAAATAAACCATGAACCTTCTAATAAGAAAATGACTCCAAAGACCAAAACACCAGATTTTTATACTCTAGAAGAAATTAACCATGCACCTAATAATACTTATGGATGCCACTATTGCAATAAATAATCCATCATCTTACTATTTACGGATCAAACATATTAGAAAAATGAAAAAAAAAACAAAACAAACAAAACAGTTTGCCAAGTACACTGAGCAAGTAGATATTCCAACTTCACCAGACATCCAAATGGGCCCTTTTGCACTTGTTTTGGAGCTATTAATGTGAGGTAGTCATGAAGAAACAATTACAACACTGACTTGGCATATTATTATAATGAAAATCAATCGATGTGATCAATCAAAAAAGAAATTAAATCTTAACCAGATGCATCTCCATGATGGCGACCTGCAACCCATGCCAGCAACTTGCGGATGCAGTCGATAGATCCTCCTCTAGCTGCCAAGTGAAGAGGAGTGCTTCCTCTGCAAACAAACAGATAAAGAAATAAATATAGAATAAAAATGAAAAAGAGAAACAGACATCAACGGGTGAAGAATTACCAGAATGAATGTGATCCCAAAGCTTCTCAAAGATCTCGTGACTTCTATACCGTGAGATTATGGCCACAACGCCAGGATGTGCACTTTCCGCTTAGGGTTGTTGAGTGTTGATTGAAAGCTGTGAGGGCTTAGTCATCCATATACAACCATGTCAAAAGCTAGCCCTGCCCAACTAAGTCCAAATGGATGACAAAAAGTGAACATTAGCCCACAGACAAGAAACTTGGTCTTCCCTCTTATATTCAAAAATGCAATCTTGCCAAATAACCCAAAAGGAGCTAGAACATCACACTGCCAGAGAACCTTAGGTTCTATCTTTGCCCAAAGCAAAAAACGTTTTCCATTAACAAATAGCTACAAGAATTTGGAGCATTCCAAAATCAATAACATAATTGAGAATCAATGCATGTATCCGCAAGCATTTATTTAGTAGACAACTGATTCCCAAACCAATTTTAAATTTCTGACAGAATTACTTTATTGCTTAAATTCTACCAAGCTTTTACGTTAATCTGCTCAAAATACAATCCACGGGCGCATATAAATAAATTGGGTTATTTAACGCCTACAATCTTTGGAACCTCATCGAATTGCTACCAAAAGTAATCCACACCAAACATTCCAGTTCACTCCTAAGCTGAGACCCATTCTACTTTCAAGATTCAACCAATGAAATAACCATAATATTCTTATTAATCATTATATCAACCTATTTAGCTCTGTTTTTCCATTTTATTCTTCTCTATCAGTTATAATCCAAATGCTAGCTTTACAGTGGTGGCTTAGAGAGTTATCAATTCAGCTAATAAAAAATATCATTGTTAAAAAAAGGACCACAAAGTAGAACACTCCACTCTTTTTCTCCAAACATATACAAACATTTCAGTTCACTCCGAAGCTGAGACCCATTCTACTTTCAAGATTCAACCAATGAAATAACCATAATATTCTGATTAAAAAAAATGAAATAACCATAGTACAAAATAATTATCCTCTAATTCAAATATTGCTTAAGAATTTACAATTTATGCTAGAATCAATTGGTGAAACCTAGGGAATTGGAATGATGCATTTATTTAACCCAAAAGGTGAGTATCAAGCTTAAGGTTCTTACATATTGAGACAATCAAATTTCATTCATTCTGAACATGAGAAGCAACTTGAACTATTTCAAGTTAATCCAAAAGAAAGCATTGAAAGAAATTTGTTCATCCTACGTGGTATAAGTAGTATAATTCAGTTAGTATTATGCATCATCGGTCAAACCATTTGGATTATTAACGATGATATTTTTTATTAGCTGAATTGATAACTCTCTAAGCCACCACTGTAAAGCTAGCATTTGGATTATAACTGATAGAGAAGAATAAAATGAAAAAACAGAGCTAAATAGGTTGATATAATGAAACTTGTGGTCAAATGTCAGATCCAACTTCTTCAAACGAACTAAAGGCTGGCAATGAAAATTTCACATAAAAGCAACTAGAATACCTGCAAGATAGCTTAAATTAAAAGTTTTCTGACTCATTCAGCAGAGATGCCAACAATTTCCAAAACCTTTTGTTGGACCTCACTTTTATAAATTCTCAAACCTTCCTCCACCAATCTGACAACATCATGGAAAACAAGCAACACCACATTAAATTGTCTTTAAGTTAAAAAAAAAAAGCTTCAAGCGCTGCAGATGCCAGGATATAATGAGAAACCAATCATAGAACATGTCATGAGCAAGGGCACAAGCAGAGGAAAGATCTCCATTGCTTCAGTGTGATGACAATCATCATGAAACAATATCAACATGTATCATTTAGGGATACATGAAATATAACAACCTTCAAAATGAAATTAATATACAGTGATAGAACAACATAAAACAAATAACTACATAAAGACAGAGCTTACATTGTTGTTTGTATTTGTGTGTTGGAGGGGGTGGGGGAAGAGGAGCTGAAGTTAAAAGCTGAACTCTGGTTACCGTTCTTCCATTTGTATGTAAAGTCGCTCAAATTCCTTATTCATGGCATAGTAGATTCTCTTATATGTGTAATGAATAATGCTTTTTAAAAAAGCCCCTGAACTTAGAATTACTTCCACTTCTTTCAATTCTTAGTTATAACAAGGCATGAGTGAGTTTTGCTATATTTAGTGAGATATAGAAAGGTATTTACCCTCATTTTATCTTGCAACTTCAAAACCTGGTAAGCCTCTCTCAAAACGTGAATTTAGACGAATGGACTCCAAATGAAAAGATTTTCTTACAAAAGCTAAAAATTGAATGACATGGTAAAAATGGGAAAATGAAAATATAAAGCAGAAGAAAAAGTTTCAATCTGATAAGACAAATACAGAAAATCCCAAGTTCTTATTTGCCATTCCAATATTATTAATGCAGAATTACTCTAATTTATTTTTCAGTTAAGGTTAGTAACAATTTATCTGTAAATAACTGAACCAACTCGGTTACTACGACATTACTCTTTCTCTTCTACTTCTGATTCATCAACGGCCACGTTCACCAACACGAGTCCACTCTTCCCCCCTTGACTTATTTCCCCAACCTTTAGGTCTCTCAAAGTGCAGCGGCAAGACATGATCATTCCATCAGTATAAGCAGTGTGAAGCACTCCTAAGAAATCGACCACCTGTTTGGCTAGAAAAACTCCATTACTCATTGCCACACCTTATACTTTCACCCCTTTCATTAAAACACAAGCATTACTTACCCATTTTTAGACATAATTTATTTTTCTGATATCACATCATTCAGGAGGGGAAAAAACACACAATTAACTGACTTCAACACATAAATTACAAGAAGCTGTCAATTCACAAAAATAAGGACAATTAACTCAATCAAGTGAAGTAGGCCACAAAATGACCTCAATGAGATATCAGAGACCTCTAAAATCGAACCAAATTCAGTTAAACAAAGAATAACTCATCAAAGATAGGCAAAAGAAAAAAAAGAAACGAATAACAGAGAAAATTTTCTTATAAAAATTCAATAAAAAAAAGCTAATCATCTATTTTTGGTTTAGTGATTTCGTCCGCAGATAAGACAAAATAGAAATTCTGAAATATACCTTGGGTTTCTAGCTTTGGAAATTTACCTTACGAGAAACAAGGTTCTCTGTTTCTAGCCTTGTAACTTTACCACTATGGCCGAGCGACGCCGATCAGCTGGGATGATCGGATATTCGGATTTCGCACCGGCGACGATACAACTGTTTATGTTTGGGTTTGACGGTAGACGAAGGAATGCTTAGTGTCTTGGGGTAATTTTGGGATTTTATTTATTTATTTTTTTAATTGAAGCAAAATGACCACAATAATTTAAGCATCCCTAAGTTGTTACACATTTAATGTTCAGGGTAGTCAAACAATTAATTTTTCTTTACCATAAAAACAGAATATAAATTTAGATGCAGAATTTTATTAATATAACGCTGTTCAATTGGGCCACATAATACAAAAACAATAAACAAAAAAAAATCTATTTTACTTGTTCGTTTCCTTGACAACATGAAAAAACCAAAAGCTCACCCCCCCTCCTCCCTATCAAGAAAAATCAATTAATTTTTCTTTAGCATAAAAACAGAATATAAATTTAGACACAGAATTTTATTAATATAACGCTGTTCAATCTAATGTTCTCTTCGTCAACTTTTTCCGCAATTTCTTGATTCCGGTCCACACGATTGATCATGATACGTCGACGTCGAATCTAGTTGAGGCAGCGCTTAAACAGAGAAGCTAACGTTGCATAACAGAGTGATAAGATTATGAGGCAAAAATACGGCACCAGAAAGAGAAACGGAGCCAAAATGACAGACGCAACCACCGAGATGGCCAACAGAACAGAGGGTTCTCCAAAACTCACGGAAATGGAGCGGCTTACGTTAAAAGTGAGTCTGATGGGTGTGAGAAGGAAGAGCAGTAAGGGCATGATGACGGCAGGAATCAGGAGCCAGAACGGGAGCTTTAAAATTGGATTCAAAAGTATCTTAGTGGTACCATCTTGGACGTCCCATGAGTTGCCATCCTGATACCTGAGGAACAGGAAAAAGATGATAAGATTTAGCAACGGCGGAAACAAGTACCTCAAATCAATTGACAGATCCATGCTTATGAGGAAGATCAATTTGGCAATGGCAGTGCCTTGAGTGTTGATTTATCTACTTTCTTTCTTTCTTTCTTTTTCTTTTCTTTCTTCCTCTCTGCTGCTAAAGATGCCGAGAGCTTTGGGGATGCTGCAGTTTGATTGTTTGAAGAGGATTTATAGCTTTGGGGGTTGGGGATGTTGCAGCTGCGAAAGTACATGGACGGCTGCCTGTTCAACATGCAATGTGCGCAAAGGCTTGTAAAATGGTGGGAAGATGGACGTCCAGGATGTTACCACGCATTGTTTTTCAAATAAAAACAAGATGGTGCCAAGATGGACGTCCAGGACGGTATGCTCATAGCACAACCCTTTTTTGGGCTTTCTCTTATGAGTTAATCCATTCTTTATAGGACTGGGAAACAACTTGTGGTTTAGGGAATACATTCATATTAAAAAATCACAATCAAAATAACGAAAGAACTAATTAACTAAAGGCCATTGGACTTGTTGCTAACACAGCAAATGGTGCATTTCAATGCCATTCACGCGTGAAGCAACATTATTGAAGAGCCTTAGAATTAATCTACGCCCTTTTTGTATTTCGGGTCCTTTCATCAAGTTAGCTTTTGCTTTAATTTGGCTATTGACTACATGTCATTTCCCAATTTCTTCTAAAAAACGTTGGCTTTTTAAGAGATTGAAAGGCCAAAATTAAAATATGGATGGATGATAGGAGATTTCTTAGCTCGTTTCCGAAGCTAAAGGGAATGTTGTGCTTTTTGTTCAGATAAAAACAGAATAGTGCCAAAGTGGACGTGCAAGTTGGAATCGCATCTTATTTTTCAAATAAAAACAAGATTGCGCCAAGATGGACGTCCAAGATGGTGCCCCCATTCTCAAGCCGTATTGTTTTCAGTATCGGACCAATGAAGCATACGTAGAATAAATTGCATATGGAACAGTATCTGACCAAATGAAGCATGCGTGGAATAAATTGAATTTTGAACAGTACATGTAACACTCGATCAGGTGATACGGTGAAAAACTTAATGCATTTTATTTTATTTTATTTTTCCCAAATGGAACGATAATGAATTTTCAAACCATGCTTCCATTCAACTCAGGGAATCAAGGAGTCGGAGTGGTTTGTTCCGCACCTCCACTGAAGAAGAAGCACTGGATTTTGCTGACAAAAACGTCCTTGTTTACGAGATCTTTTGGTCTATCTCAATTTGGTATTCTCTCCCTTTTTTTTTTTTTTCTCTCTTTCAATGTTTCTATTCAAGTGATGCATAAAAATGGCAAACGAGTCCAAGTGTTGATTCTTTGATCCAATATTGTCAAATCTGTCCCGTTCAAGGAAGCATAATTGAATATAACACGAAATCATTTGAACTCGAATCTTTATGTATCAAAGGGGTAGATTATCAGTTAATATATAGTCAATACTCCTCGCAGAATAATTTTACATCATTTCCATTATTTTCAAATGTACTCTTGCTCGTATTTATTATAAATTAAATAAACTATATAAATAGAAATTAAGATAAAAATTTCAGAATTAAAAATAAGAAATATAAGTTTTAGCGTGAATAAAAATTAATAATAAGATAACTTTTCTTTTACTTTTTGTTATTTTTTAAATATTTTTCTTATAATATATATACAAACACATGCATGCATGCATGCATACATACATACATATATATATATATATATACACACATATATATACATACATACATATATACATATATATATATACATATTTACCTATTCATCATTTTAACAACAATAGCCTTTATGCCTCAAAAGTGAGCTGGAAAGTCATTTTCTTTTTCTTTTTTATTTGTATTTTTGAAATCTCCCGTGCATGATAAAACCAATTATCCAGGGGTACAATTAAAATTTCAAATAGATATATTTAATTATGTAATTGCCTAAAGCCTCCCAAGCGTCTTACTTAATCTGCTCAAAATAGAATATTCTATGGCCACTTTTTGATAAAATAAAAATAAGCTTCAACAGAATATTCTTACGGAACTGCTTAACCCATAGATGTATTAGGTAGGTAGCTTTCTCCAAAAGCTTATTTTAATTTTAATGGAACAACACATAGTTCACGTACACGTATGGAAAAATTTTTCTATTGTGTCCGTTTGTGACCATTATTATTATTAGGTTGAGTTGTGACCAGGGGCGGATGTGTGACTAGTGGTGGCTTGAGGCCCTGGTCAAAAATATTCTAAAATAAAAAAATTTTAATTTTTTAATTAACTTCCTAAAAAAATTTATTAAAATAATCACTATAAATTATAAACCCTATAAAATTTAAAATTTAACTTTTAAAAATTATAAAAATTTATATTTTAATAACAATAATGATAGTTTGGTTTTTATATATGAAATAATAAATTTAATAATATTGATAATGAGTGTATTACATAACATTTTTAAAGTATAAAAATGCTTAGAGACTAATTATAAATGTATTAGTAAATATTTTATATATTCAAAATTTTAATTTTTTTATATTTTACTATTATCTAATTTAATTTCCGATAAATTATTTTTCAAGATCCGTCACTGGTTGAGGATGTTATTTTTTTATCTTAAATTTTAAAAATAAATACAAAATCGTAATGTATAAAGCCGATTTTTTTTTTTTTTTTTCCGATAATGAAATTTCAACCATGCTTCCTTACAACTTAGGGAATTAAGGAGCTGGAGTGTTGTGTTCCGCACTTCCACGTCCTTGTTTATGAGATCTTTTGGTCTGATATGTCAATTTCATATTGGCTCCCTCTCTTTTTCTTTTTCTTTTTCTATTCAAGTAATGGGATAAAAATAGCAAACAAGTCCGAGTGTTGATTGTTTGATCCAATATTGTCAATCTGTCCGGTTGGAAGCATAACTGGATATAACACGAAATCACTCAAAACTCGAATTGTTACACATCAAAGGGGAGATTGTCGGTTAATATGTAGTCAATACTCCTCGCAAAATAATTTTACAGTATTTCTATTATTTTTAAATATATTTTGTTCATATTTATTATAAATTAAATAAACCATATAAATGAAAATTAAAATTAAAAATTTGAGAATTAAAAAAAAGAAATATAAGTTTGTGTAAATAAAAATAACAATAAGATAATTTTTTCTTGTACCTTTTGTTATTTTTTAAATATTTTTCTTATATAACACACACACACACACAGATATATATATATATATATATATATATATATATATATATATATATATATATATATTATTTTCAAGATAAATTACCAAATAAATGAGTTATTTCTTCTAAATTTTTGGTGCTGTGAGAGTTTTTGAATTGTATAAAACAACAGGTTATAGGTAATATATATATTGATTTTAATAGGGCATGGGAGATCGACAATCCTCCCATATCAAATCTATTTACAGTTCTTTTTAATTCTTATATTTTTATGCATGATTTTCTTTTCTTTTATTAACAAATCTGCGTTAAGGGAAGGAATTTTTTTTTTTCACTTACAACTATAACCTAAAGATGCCTGCTGCTTACATATTTAGTTAGCTGTTAATGATTTACTGTTAAAATTTATTTTTTGTTTTTATTTTTAAATTCACTATAAGTTTTGCAGTGGCAGTAGCATGGAAAAGTTTGTCGGTTAAGTGATTCGAAATTTTTTCTCCTATTGATAACGACTAATTAAGTTTTCTCTTTCTTTTTTTTTTTTAATTTTTAATTGAATTTCACCAGTTGAAAAGGACTTATGTGAGTTTGTGGCAAAAAGTCATAAACTAAGCTACGAGCATGCGTAAGGCCCTAGGGCTACCTATTTATCCTATCAATGTGACCGCAATAATGTCTCTAAACCTTTAAATCAGTGTGGACAGATATGAGATGTGAAGGAGTTAAGCATCTTTAAAAAAGAAAAAAATATTGAATGTATTAATTCTTTTGGATTTTCAGCAAACTTGCATTGCCCAAATCATTATCTCAATTTTCTCATCAATTTAGCCCCTCGTTAACAACATAAGCTTTCGCACACGATCCAAGTTCTTGATGATTGACCAGCATACACATCTGTTTTCTTGAAAACTTTTTCTGAATGATGGATTTGATACTACAACGCATCAGTTCGTTACCCTTCCCCGTAAGCTACATGGTTTTATTTTATCATTTGATGATGACATTTTAATGTGTAACTTCTTTCTTCCAAGACATTCCTTTGCGACTGATAGATACTACACTGACAAGAAACTTGGTCTTCCCTCTTATCTTTAAAAATGCAGACTTGCCAAGTAACCCAAAAAAGAGCTAGAACATCACACTGCCAGAGAAATTTAGCTTTCTATCCTTGCCCAAAGGCAAAAACATTGTCCATTAGCAAAGAGCCACAAGAACTCGGAGCATCCTAAAACCAATAACATAATTGAGAATCAATGCATGTATCCGTAAGCATTTATTTAGAACCAAAACCAATTTTAAATTTCTGATAGGCTTACTTTATTGCCCAAATTCTACCAAGCTTTTCAGTTAACCTGCTCAAAATACAATCCACAGGTACATTTAAATAAATTGGGTTATTTAACGCCTATAATCTTTGAAACCTCATCAAATTGCTACCAGAAGTAATCCATACCAAACAATCAACACATGAAATATAGGACCTTCAGACGGAAGAAATATGGCCGAAGAAGATATTAAAAACCCATAGAAGCACTAAATACTTCTCCTATTACTAATAATGGAACAAAACAACATCAAAATATGCTCAATGTACCACTAGAGGAATAAATCCACACCAATGACAAGCTAAATATGACATCTTTCTAGAATTAATAATTCTGCAACCAAAAAAGCACAGTAATTATCTGCATTTTAAATAATCCTAAAAACAGGACAATGACTTATTTATGTCATATAAAGGACCTACAAACACTTATCTTTTTATCTATTTTACTTCCAAGCAAAAACAACATTTTTCTATTCTTTCTTCAACTGTAAAACAGGTTATGTTACGGTAGTCACTAGGCAGTAGGCAAAACACTTGATACCTAATTATATAAAAGAAATAAAAAGAGTTAAAAAAATTACAAAAGTTAAAATCGAAAATACAAAAAGATTAAAAACGAAACTGCTTGTGAAAAAGAAAATATCAAACCCCCTTCTTCAGAACAATTCAAAGAGGGAGTTGCTGGTTCTTAATGCAACAGTAAGTAACATGCCACTGAAACCCCAACCTTTAAACATAGAACTTGAACTCGGGAAGAGATAAAATAAAAAGGCATAGATGACTGACTGAGTCCGACTGAAAGAGAGTCGCCAATATACCGTACTGGTCAGCTCCCAGTTGAATTTGCAAGGTTGGGTTTGAGCCCCAGTCCCACAGGTAGTGAAAGTAGGTAGTTATCGTAAGTTCCTACTAACCAGCTGAAGTATCAAAACCTGTTTGTATAAGCCTGCACAATACAAGTTACTCATCAGCAAACGAGGGGGCTGCAGCGAGAAACACAGATCATGTACTAATTATAAAACATGTAAAATTAACGTATTTTATAAGTCATAAAGCCTTTGTTCTTTAGAGATAATCTCCCCATAGCAACTATAAGTATGGGGAAAAAAATGACCACAAAGTAGAACAGTCCCCTCCTTTTCTCCAAACAAATACAACCATTTCAGTTCACACCTAAGCTGAGAACCATTCTAGTTTCAATTTTCAACCAATGAAACAACCATAGTATTCTTATATAAAATTAAAAAAATGAAATAGCCATAGAATAAAATAATTATACTCTAATTCAAATATTGCTTCAGAATTTAGACTCAATTGGTCAAACCTATGGAATTGGAATGATGCATTTATTTAACCCAAAAAGGTGAAAATCAAGCTTAAGGTTCTTACATATCGAAATGATCAAATTTCATTCATTCTGAACACGAGATGCAACTTTTCAAGTTATTCCAAGAGAAAACATTAAAAGAAATTTGTCCATCCTACGTAGGCTAAATCATTTGGATTATTAACATTGATATTTTTATTAGCTGAATTGTGATAGACTCTCGGTTTTGTTGTAGAGAAATTAGTTAATTTGATAGGGAAGTGATATGTGTTTTATTGAAATTAAAGAAAACGAACTAACAGCCAGGAAGTTTGAGAGACCTGGTTCTCTCCCAGAGCCAAGGCTCAATACAAAATAATTCTCGATATCCATACACTTTCCCTTGTGCCCCTTTTATTGCCTACACATTACCATAAATAATTCCTACCCGTAATTACTCAGATTCCATCGCCATTATGATAGATATTGGTTACCATAACTATACCCGCACAATGTTCCCAAACTGCCCATAAATCAAGGTAATTGGCAGCTAAGCACTTCCTCTCTTGCGTCGTGCATATGTGTACCTAATTGGCGGCCTATCAAATTGATAACTTTTGCACCCTAACTTAAGGGCACATGTGATGAGAAAATTTTATCTACATCAGGCGCAAGTATAAGCTTTTAACACTTAAGCTTTGACTGTTTGCTTACAAGATCAAACATATACCAATAGAGATGAATAAAATCCAGCACTTCAAGAAAAATTTGACATTATATCCCCTGAAATGTGGATATTATCCAATATATCAAACCAGCAATTTTTATACCCAGCTGCTTAAAACTTCAAAACCAAAAAATAAAATAAATAAAATAAAATAAAACATAACCTTCTCAAGTCAACTCTACTATGACAATTGGTTAATACGACATTTGGGGCCTCCGGGACCCTATTACTACAACACTAACAGATATAAGTGCATCCTACTAACGTAGCTTAGTCATTCTAAATACATGTATTAAAAAGCATAATATCTACACAAAAGTAGCTTACTAAGTTTACTAGGCAAGCAATGCCAAAGCACAACCAGAACAGTAACAAAAATAGATGAAGACGGTTCTTTATTACAGAACACAACTTTCAAAAGATGTAATCTCCATGTTAAACCCCAAATCAAAATCAATCCTCCACTGACCACAATACTTTTCACCATCATTGCCCAAACCTGAGAAGTAAGGGGTGAGCTAATGCTCCACTGACCACATCAGTATGTAGTTACACACAACAAAGGATCTTTTTATTTTTTTATCTTTTTATTTTTTTAAACACCCAAATAATTCACACAACTTCAGTACATTTCTAACATAGACCATTTATATGTATATAAATATATATAAAATATTTATTTCTTAAACTTTTTAAGTTTGAAAGTTGGTATTCAACAGAAATGTCATAGATCATAACAACATACACAAATACAAATATCATGTTGCTCATGCTTTCGGTAGTTACATGTGAAGAAATCCTAAAATTACTCTTTCAATAATACAAAATAAAAACATGCCTGACAAGTCAGTAAGCTGTAAATCCTCAGCAAACATTTTCCCCCAATATTAATTTTGAAAAGAAATACCCTACACACTTTTGGGGCATTATTCCCAGGGCCACAGCCCATGATTTCTTTGTGGACTTTCACCGCGGGATAGAAATCTGACAAAGGTCAATCCAGCATAGCGTACTTTTGGGGCATTATTCCCAGGACCCATCGCCCATAATTTCTTTTGCGGGCTTCACCGTGGGACAGGAATATGTCTATCACCAATCAACCTTCTCAAACCTCAGCTTAAATAAAAGGAATAAAAATTATTAATTCATTCAATTGCATCAATGTAAGTTTCCTTACTATGACACACCAGACCCATGATACTTCTCAATAACAATAGTTATAGATAACAGAACCTCAGCACATCCCCAGTTTCACAACACATCCACAAACTTAAACCGCAATCAAAGCACCATATCATTGCAGGATACATAAACACAATTCAGCTACAATTCCTATTCCAAACTTGGCTATATCGCCGTTAATGTTTAATTCTCATTCATGAATGTATCAACCAAATTAACTATCAAAACTGATACAAGTAATAACAATACACGGTCTTCAATTAAAACTCGCAATCCTGTTGAAAATTCTAACATGTCAATTTTTATTTTAGCCACATTGTCATGTAATTAAATGGCTACCCATACACCCACTGCATTAATTATTAAAGGAAGCAATTAAGCCCTTAGTACATTAAATCTAAGCAAAACAACTTATAAGGACCCAAAAAAGGAAAAAAAAAAGAGAAAAAAATTACATGATCAAGCAAGAAAAACAACCTGATTTTTCAGTTTTGAGTAACAAAATCACTCAATTGCATATAAACACCTTCCTTGATTCTGCAACAACAGCTCCTAGTTCTCCAAAGTCTTCTCTTCTTCTCTAACTCCACTTCCTATTGGTAAAACAAAAATTAACCAACCATACTGCCAATAATTCAAGAATCCCAAATTTAACATAATCCTAAACTTGCTGCGAGTTGCAGCAGCAGAAAGGAAACAATTAAGAAAAGTAAGTGAAAAAAAAAAATCCATTAATAAAAGTAACAAGATTTGAAAATTGAACCATGCATGTACAGAAACTTACCCAAACCAGGTCTAAACAATTAGAGTTATGAGAAAATCCAGCCAAACTCATGTTGGTTTCCCAGAAATTTCATACTTGCTGTTGTTCTCAGCTCCTTTAAATGCACAACTATTCTCACTAAAACCCAATTGCTCACTTTCCCTCCATTTCTTTATCTTCCTCTTCTCTCTTTTTTTTATTTTTTTTTCTCGTTCTCTCTCTGTTATTCCAAGGTATCCACCTTATTGAGTAGAATGCCTTCCGCTGTGGGTTATCAACCTACCTTTAGTACCAAAATGGGTTCTTCAAAATAAAGAATTCCTTTCTCCCTCTTTTTTATTTTTATTTTTATTATTATTACCCGAACGTTGATTTTGTTTGTTACAGGACTCAACCAAAGAATAAAGACACCTCATAAATTGGTTGTGGGCTGGGCTTAGTTATAGATTAAAAAAAAACAACAGAGGAAGCTTAGAGCAATTAAAACAATGACAATAATAATAAAATAACATATATAATTATAAATAAGTAGATAAATTCAACTTAGGATAAATTTGGGGTGTTACAATAACTCCCCAAGCCACCACTGTATTATAACTGATAGACAAGAATGAAATTAAAAAAAAAAAAAGAGTTAAAAAAGTTGATATAAGGAACCCTGTGGTCAAATGTCAGATCTGACTTCTTGAATGAGCTAAAGGCCAACAATGAAAATTTCACGTAAAAGCAACCGGTATACCTGCAAAATAGCTTAAATTAAAAGTTTTCTCACTTGTTCAGGAGAGACGCCAACAATTTCCAAAACTTTTGTTGGACCTCATTTTTATAAATTCTCAAAACTTCCTCCACCAATCTGACAACATCACAAAAAACAAGCAGCACCACATTTAATTGTCTTTAAGCTGTAAAAAAGCTTCAAGCTTTGCAGATGCGAGGATATAATGAGAAACCAATCATAGAACATGTCTTGAGCAAGGGCACAACCAGAGGAAAGATCTTGAATGCCTCAGTGTGATGATAATCATCATGAAACAATATCAACAGATGTGATTTAGGGATACATCTCATATAACAACCTTCAAATGATATTAATATACACTGATAGATCAATATAAAATAAATAACTCCATAAATAAAGAGTTTACGTTGGGAGGGGGTGTTACTAAGGTAAAGGCTGAGCTCTGGCTACCGTTCTTTCATTTGTATGTAAATTCTCTCAAATTCTTTAGTCATGGCGTAATAGATTCTCCTATATACATAATGAATAATGCTGTTAAAAGAAGGCCCTGAACTTAGAATTACTTCCACCTCTTTATATTCTTACTTATAATAAGGCATGAGTGAGTTTTGGTATATTTAATGGGATTTAAAATAGTATTTACCCCCATTTTATCTTGCAATTACAAAACCTCGAAAGCCTCTTGCAAAACCCGAATTTAGATGAATGGACTTCAAATGAAAGGATTTTCTTGCAAAAGCTACAAAATACAATGGCATAGTGAAATGGGAAAATGAAAATATAAAGCAAAAGAAAAGTTTCCATCTGATAAAACAAATACAAAAAATCCAGGTTTCTTATTTGCCATACCAATATTATTCATGAAGAGCTAATCTAATTTCTTTTCCAGATAAGGTTAGTAACAATTTATCTGTAAATAACTGAACCAACTTGGTTATTGCGACATTACTCTTTCGCTTCTACACTCATTTTCTGCACAGTTGCGGTTCGTCAACGGCCACGTTCACCAAAACGAGTCCACTCTCCCCACTTCACTTATTTCCCCAGCGTTTAGGTCTCTCAAAGTGCAGCAGCAAGACATGAACTCCTATCATTATAAGCAATATAAAATGCCCTCCTAAAAATCCACACCTGTTTGGCTAGAGAAACTACATTACTCATTGCCACAATAAACACAAGCATTACTTACCCATGTTTAGACATAATTTATTTTTCTGATATCACATCATTCGGGGGAAAACAATTAACTGACTTCAGCGCATAACATAAATTACAACAAGCTGTCAATTCACATAAACAAGGAAAATAACTCAATAAAGTATCAAAGACCTCTAAAATCAAATCAAATTCAGTAAACAAAGAATCACTCATCAAAGATAAGCAAAAGAAAAAAGCAATGAATAACAGAAAGAAATTTCTTATAAAAATCAATAAAATTAAAAAAAAAGCTAATCATCTTTTCTTGTTAAGTGATATCGTCAGCAAATAAGACAAAATAGAAATTCTGAAATATACCTAGGTTTTCTACCTTTGGGGATTTTTGCATCCAATGCCACAATCGGGTTCCAAAAATTAGAGGTTTGGACAAAAGAGAAAGCGATTAGAAAAGAAAAAAGTGCGAAGCCAAATGGAGGTTGTCCAAACCTCCCAATATATCTTTCCAATCCTGTGACCCAAGACATGTTTGGATCATCTGATTTAGTGGGAGAAAGGAGCAGCCTTTCCTTTCTCATCCAACACGCGTTTAAGCTGTGATGCCTCCCACCAACTCTTTTATTGTCTCGTAGGATTCGGCTGTGGTGCACCAGCCGCATCCACTTAAATGGGTGGGATTTATTTAATTTTAAATATATTTAATAATTAAATATAATTATAATATAATATTATAATTATATTTTATTTTATAACATATTTTAGTTTATTATTTTTATTAATTTATTAACTTTTTTAATGGGGAGGAGGCTACTGTGATGCCTCCCACTAACTCTGTCTCAGAGGAGGCTAAGCTGCAGAAGCAACAGCCAAGTTAATAAATTAATAAAAAAATAATAAACAATTGTTACAAATATAAAATCTTTTTACTTTTCTTCGAAACAAAGACTACCTAAAAGAAGAGACAGGGAGCGATTGATTTTTTAATTATATCTACAGTCATTTTTAATTAGATTGTCAAGAGGTTACTGACTTGGCAAACAACAGAAAACACAAGATTAAAAATTTTCAGGTGATATCAGATAATAAAGAAAGAAGAAAAAAATTTTCAGTTAGGTCAAATTTCAACGCACAAATAAGTCTTGTAATGCTAATGCTCACATCTTTGCTAAATTAGCCTTAAAAGTTTATGGATTGCTTACCATTAAATTGATGTAGTCACGCGTGTACTCTCTATTTCTTAATAAAGTATTGCTTACCATTTAATTATCTTTAAGAATCCCCATTGGTTGTGGGGGTATAGAGTTTTAAGCATAAGAGATTGTTTGTGTTTCAAATGTGAGTTTAATTAGATATACATTTGTCCTTTCATCTAATTTTAATGAAAGTTGAAGTCATAGAATACCTAAGGGGTTTTAAAAAATATTTAAGGTGGTGCTAATAGTCTAATTGTGTTCATTTTTCATTCAGTTAACTTTGCAGAACAGAGTGATAAGATAATGAGACATAAATAGGCCATCAAGAAAAACAAATGCAAGAGGCAATAGCTGATATTGCCAAAAGAACTGAGAGCTTTCCAAAATGCAGAGAAATGTGCTGGATAGTGAGCAGGAATTTGATGGGTGGGCAGATGAAAATCAGTAACAGTGGCAGGATACGAGTGCGTTTGAAAGTAAGGGGTTGTAATTTTTAAACTATAGCTATTATTATGGAGTAAAAGTTATTAGAAATGACAATAGGGAGGAGGAGGAGAGAGGACCAATCTCTATACACATTCTCAATATTTTTCGTATGTCCCCGTCCCCGTCGAATTGTTTGAGAGAATCATCATCCTCCCCGAATAATAACAGTGATCTCCGGGTCCCCAATCCTCGAATTACTATTATTTTTTTATTTTGAGTTAATTATATTAAAATAAAAAATTCAAATAAAAGTAAAGTTCGAAATATATTTTACATTAACATTGATCCATTACAAAAGTCATATGCAAAATACAAATTATCAAAATAATTATCTTTGTCAATTTTCATAATCCTACAATAAAAAAAGAATTTACTTTTATATCGACAATAAAATAAATAAAATAAATGTAGATACATAATTAATATTTTCAATAAAACAAAATTAAAATTAAAACAAAATTTTTTGAAATTTAATAGAATCTACTAGCTTTTTCAATGATCTAAATAAGAATTTAAGACTTTAATTAGTTAATTAGGCTTAAAATTTAATAATATAAATATTTTAATATTTATTATTTTTATCAATATTTATAATTTTATAATATAATTCAAATTTTATTATTTATTTACTAAGTAATTTTAAAAAATAAAATAAAATTTAAAAATTAAAATGGGGAAATGGGGAGGATGGGGATTCCACCTCATCCTCGTCCCGTCCTCGAATAAAAATTGGGTAAAAAAGTCTCCATCCCGCCTCCGAATAAGAAATCGGATATAAAATTATCCTCTCTCTCTCGAATAAGAAAAATCCCCGGGATATCCGTCTCAGTGAGTGATTTTTGTCATCATTAAAAATTATAGTTGTGGAGTAAAATTTGATAATTTTTAATAAAAATACTGTAATTTTTAAGCCGTAGTTATTGATGGTATTTGGTAAAGATAGTGAAGCTTTAGAGGATATAGAAGGAGTTTGACTTGTGGCTTCTTGGACCGACCAATAATTCCCATTTTCGTTTTGTTTTGTTACGCAAGAATTATTTTCGACAAAGAAGCAGAAAGCCAGGAGACATAGATAAAGGAGCGACGAACAAATCGTACGACTCTTCTCATCAGCAAATTTTTGGATGAAACAGTTCGACTGTCAAGTGCTCGTGGGCTCACTTTTGGAAATTTCGATTTTGTTCCTTTTTTTTCCACTTTGTCCTTTTGCGAATTTTTGACCACTGGCACTAGGTAGCGTGTGTTTATTTATTTTTAAATGTAAAATATTAATTTATAAGCAATGCCTAAGTAACGATTTTGCCTAACTTACAGCCCAACGAATCTAAGAACATTGAATTGAATGTGCTTTAGGTTGGATCCAACGGATGGCATCAAAATTATTAGAACGTAGTAATAAGTGGTAAACCGACTGAACTGGTCATTTTAAGTGTGAACTACTTGATCAAGGGATTAATTCTTTGAAAAAGAATAAATTTTCTTCTTATCCCTTATCCCTCTTTTTTTCTTCTTCTTCTTCAATCGAAACAATTTTCTGCAACAAATTTAACCAAGTAATTACAATTTTTAAACATTTATTATCACAATTATTTCTATAACTTAATTTCAATCCCCTTCAACGCCCTTTTTACTTAGAATTTCCCGTCCTTTATAACTTGTGTAATCCATGAACAATTTTGTTGTAAAACTAAATAACTAATACATAAATCATTCTTTACTTCTTCTTTTTTTTTTCATCCATTCTTTGGATTTTGAATAGCGATTTTGCAATTAATTCGGTCCAAGTATTTTCTATGTATTCAATTTTTTCCCATTTAATTATCATCGACGAACAGTGATTGAGTTGTAAATTTTGATCCTTTCATGCTCTAATCTTAAGCTTCGAATTGATGAAAGAAACCCATGCTCCAACTTGTGTAGGTATATGCTTAATAAAGGAATAATTAGGTTATGAACTTGGGAATTTTAGTTTTCATCTGCACCATTTTTTATCTCTCTGTTTCTTCATTCACCTCACGCAACACAAGAAAATTTTAGCTCTCATAGCCTTCAATCAAGACACAACCACCCTATGGCGACAACAAGAAGAGAAGCAACGACAACGAGAACAGAAGCAAAAAGAGACCCATATCTGCAATTTTCTTTACAATCAATTTCTTGATCTGGGTTTTGTTTGGACTCGAAGAAAATGGCCGAGAGGGGAGAAGAATCACAACTAGAAACTAATTTTGCAGTCTCCAAGCTGGATTTTGTTTGGAACCGAATAAAAACTCTGACTTTGAAGTTTGATTTGAATAATTGAAATCCGGGTGGGTGGAATTTGGTGGTGGAGGTTGGCAGTGAACCCTTTTGCTTAACGTTGCGGTGTGTTCTTAATTTGATAGTTAACTTTTGTCATGACTGGCTATAAAAGGGAATTTCTCTCGTTGACACATGTTGGTGATCAAACTCCAACCGTTTAAAACCAGTTTCATTTTATTGCTATTATGTTCACTTGGCATCTATTTATTGGCCGATCAATCATATCATTGACTGTAAGCTACGATAAACGTAACTTAGGGAGGTTCTAATTTATAAAGCTGAATCGGCGTGTACGTATAGGGAACAGTCAGCCTGACACCGGATAAGTTAAATGGGTCTGCATTTGGCCGTTAATAATTTGTCCATTGCTCCTCAAACAGGCCAATTCTCAATATTCATATAAAATTTTAGTGGCTATTACTGAGCGTGCAGGGTACTGGATAAAAATGAAAACCAGCATAAATTTGACACAACATTTTATTTAATATACCGTTCTCCATATCATAACTAATTAAACAGCCGCCACTGTCTTTGGAAAATCATAGCTTTTTAAGAAAAAGACAAAAGTAAACAAATATAGAAATATGGTCCGCACAACAAGTACACGGTATCTATCATCGGTTCACTCTCAGGAATAAGAAAGCGCTTTTCAAGTCTTTTCTTCAATAAAGCCGAAAACGAAAATAGCATCTAACTTTCCATCTACTTTCCATGTGGTGATATTGACCGACGCTGACCATATTAAACCAATCATGTCCAAACGAAAGAAAAAGATTTAGATTCCACCTTATAAATATAATTCATGTAATTAAAATTATTAAATTTAATATTATAATCGACATTTTTCTATAATTAATAATTCTGCAAACAAAAAAGCATGGTAATTATCTACGTTTTAAATGATCCTAAAAACAAGGCAATGACTTATTTATGTCATAAAAAAGCCTACGAACACTTGGGTAAATTACTTTTAACCTTCGATTAATCATATGGGTTTGGGATACTTGGGTAAATTACTTTTAAGTCCTGGTAACTTTTCAAATTTTCATTAATTTAATAACCAATTAAATCATCTTTATAATAAAATCAATTTGATTATTTTATCCTTGTAAGTTGTAACATTAAATTATAAAGAAGTCTGCGATAATACTTGAATTTATTTTAAAAAATTAAAAGCAAAAACCCATCAATTAATTAAGGCGAAGAACATGATAAAGGAAACTTAAATCATCATTCGATCATTCATATAAAGATAAAGAATACTTATTCCCAATTCAAAAATTTGAGTTGCTGCTTCCTTTGTACACTTGGCTTCTCACTCTATACAATTCACGATTTTGAATTATCCTCATCCACTTTTTCACCCCACTCATTACACAATAATTATCATCAAGCCCAAAAGTTTACAATAATTATTTGAATTGGACCATTAGCCTACGTTTTGGCCTCAAGATGCTCCGCTCCAGTCCTATTTGTAAATTTTCTTTTCCTCTTAATGAAGTTACTACTAAAAAAAAAAAAAAAAAAGGTAACTTTTTTTTATCATCTTCCTCACTTGCATGATTATTTTGTGTCAATTTAAAATTTATTTTAAAAAAGTGTAGTTAAATTATGGTTTAAAAAGGAAAGGGCGTTGATGATGATACATGGGTGCCAAAAGCCATTAAAAAAGAAAATTAAAAAAAAAAAAAGAATCCCCATTGGTTGTGGTGTATAGAGTTTTAAGCATAAGAAATTGTTTGTGTTTCAAACGTGAGTTTAATTAAATATATATTTCTCCTTTCATCTAATTTTAATGAAAGTTAAAATCATAAAGTACCTAAGGGGTTTTAAAAGATATTTAAGTGGTGCTAATAGTCCAACTGTATTCGTTTTTCATTCAGTAACTTTGCATAATAGAGTGATAAGACAATGAGACATAAATAGGCCATCAAGAAAAATAAATGCAAGAGGCAATAGCTGATATTGCCAAAAGAACCGAGAGCTTTCCAAAATGCAGAGAAATGTGAGGGATAGTGAGCAGGAATTTGTTGGGTGGGCAGATGAAAATTAGTAACAGTGGCAGGATAAGAAATAAAAAAGAAAGGTTAAAGCTTCAGAGGGTATGGAAGGAGTTTGATTTGTGCATTCTTGGACCGACCAATAATTCCCATTTTCGTTTTGTTTTGTTATGCAAGAATTATTTTCGACAAAGAAGCTGAAAGCCAGTGGACAGAGATAAAGGAAGAAATCGTACGACTCTCTCGTCGGCAAATTATTGGATGAAACAGTTTGACTGTCAAGTGCTTGTGGGGCTCACTTTTGGAAACTTCGATTTTCGGCCCTTTTTTCCCACTTTGTCCTTTTGCGAATTTTTGACAACTAGTACTAAAGGTCCGTTTTGGCAGCGCAGCTGCTCCTCATACTTTATTTTAGGAGATATTCTCTCATAATAAAGCATGCGCTGGCCCAAACGGTCTCTAAGTAACGTGTGTTATTTTTTTATTTTTAATTTATAAATATAAAATATTAATTTATAAAGCTGAATGGGTGTGTACGTATAGAAAACAGTCAACCTGACTACCGACAAGTTAAAATGGGTCTGTATTTAGCTGTTAATAATTTGTTCGTTGCTCTTGCAACAGGCCAATTCTAAATATGTATATAAAATTTTAATAGCTATTACTGAGTGTGTAGGGTACTAGATAAAAATAAAAAAACAGAATAAATTCGACATAACATTTTATTTAAGGAGATTATTATGTTACATAATCATGTATGCAATAATCATTAGATAAAAATAATATAATTTTTTTATTTTATATTTTTACAACTGTCAATGAAATCCAACTACTGTTACATAATCACAAAAACCTTTATTTTATATACCACTCCCCCTATCATAACTAATTAAACAGCCGCTACTTTCTTGGAAAATCATAAGTATTAAAGAAAAAGACAAAAGCAAACAAATGTAGAACTATGGTCCACACAATAAGTACACTGTATCTACCGTCGGTTTGCCCCCAGAAATAGGATATGTGCTTTTCAAGTCTTTTCTTCAATCGAAAATAGCATCTTAACGTTCCATCTATACTTTCCATGTGGTGACTGGTGATATTGACGACCATATTAAACCAACCATATCCAAACGAAAGAAAAAGATTTAGATTCCACCTTATAAATATAATTAATGTAATTAAAATTATTAAATTTAATATTATAATCGACATTTTTCTACACTTAATAACTGCAAACAAAAAAGCGCGGTAATTATTTACATTTTAAATGATCCTAAAAACAGGGCAATGACTTATTTATGTCATAAAAAAACTACAAACACTTTTTTTTTTAATCTGTTTTATTTTACGTGTAAAGAAATCCTACTAAAATTACTCTTTCGATAATAAAAATAAAATCGTGCCTGACAAGACAGCAAGTCAGCAAACACGCTTAGAACATGTTTGATTTTATTGGACTTCAAAAGTTGCCAAGGTTATATTGCTACTTTCTTGGGAGATGACATTAAAAGGAATCAGATTCCTAGGGACAACCGCCCGTGATTTCTCTTGCGGGCTTTCACCGCGGGGTAGAAATCTGATCAGCGGCATTCCAGCATAGCGTATCTTTGTGGGTGTTATTCGCAGGGGCCATCGCCGATAATTTCTTTCGCGGGCTTCACCGCCGGAGAGGAATCTGACCATCACCAACCAACCTTCTCAAACCTCAACTTAAACTATTAACTTATTCAATAGCATCAATGTAAGTTTCCCTGCAATAACAAGCCACACCCATGATACTTCTCAATAACAATAGCTATAGATAACAGAATCTCAGCACATCCCCAGTTTAACGACCCGTCCACAAACTTAAACTGAAATCAAAGCACCATATCATTGCAGGATACATAAACCCAATTCAACGAAACTACCCATTCCAAACTTGGCTCATATCACTGTTAAAGTTTTAACTCTCATTCATGATTGCATCAACCCAAATTAACTATCATAACTGATTCAAGTAATTTCGACACATGGTCTTCAATTAAAACTCGCACTCCTGTTGATAATTCTAACATGTCAATTTTTATTTTAGCCATATAGTCATGTAATTAAATGGCTAACCACACACCCACTGCATTAATTATTAAAGGAAGCAATTAAGCCATTAACACATTAAATCTAAGCAAAACAACTTATAAGGACCCCCAAAATTTAAAAAGAAAATTCAGGTTATCAAGCAAGAAAAACAACCAGATTTTTCAGTTTTGAGTAACAAAATCACTCAATTGCATATAATAGCATTTCTTTTTCTACTTGCTGCTGTTCTCGGCTCCCTTAAATGCACAACTACTCTCTGTAAAACCCACTTGCTCTCTTTCCTTCCATTTCTTTTTCTTCTTGTTCTCTCTTTTTTAATTTTTCATTTTCTTCTGTTACATGAGTTCCTTTCTCATCAATTAGTGAGAAGAAAAACGAAAACAGGATAAAAGGAAAATTCGACCCAAAATTTTATTAGTATACGTACGTAAGTACACTATTGAATATGCCTCAAACAACTGCCTTTTTTTCCTGCAATAATCACACTATATATAACAAATAATACAACAAAAGAATAGAAGTACAAGTAGAAAGGCAGCATCTAGGTTGTCTGCTACTCGGCTTCCAGTTCCAGCCCAAAAACTGCTCAAACATCTTCGTTCGGGTAACCAAGCACAGACTCTGTTATTGCTATAACTAACTTATCACATGACCATAATTTCCAGAACACCTTGCGCTTGTTCAATGGGTTGTTCAACTTGAGGGCGAGCTAGCAGATGTGCGTTGACAGAGGTGACAATGAAGACAGTGAGACGTCGAAGCCAGTTGAGGCAGCGCTTAAACAGAGAAGCTAACATTGCATAACAGAGTGATAAGATTATGAGGCACAAATAGGCTACCAAGAACAGAGACGGAGCCAAAATGACAGAGGCAACTGCTGAGACAGCCAACAGAACAGAGAGTTCTCCACAACTCACGGAAATGGGTCGGCTCACATTGAGAGGGACTCTGATGGGTGTGAGGAGGAAGAGCAGTAATGGGATGACGACGGCAGGAATCAGGAACCAGAACTGAAGCTTTAAAATTGGATACAAAAGTATCTTATTGGTACCATCTTGGACGTCCCAAGAGTCGCCATCCTGAGACTTGAGGAACAGAAAAAGATTATAAGATTCAGCAATGGAAGAAATAGAAATCTCAAATCGATTGAAAAATTCATGCTTGTGAGTATAAGACTTGGCAGAGATGATTGAGTTTAATTATTATGAATAAGATTTGGCAATGGCAGAGATAAACACAGGCTGCCGTTTTGCTTCCTCTCTCTCTTCTCTCATCTTTTTTCTCTCTCTCTCTCTTCTCTCAACACATGCTTGACATTTAACATTTTGTTTTTAAAATGCGGTGAGTCTTGGGGAATTTTATAGGGTTTGAGGATAAAATGTTTTTGAAGCCAATGCCAAGAGAATTACAGGTTTGGAAGAAAGGAAAAAAGTGCAAAGCCAAATGGAGCGATGGCGGTTGTGGGACGAAAAAGTGCAAATTCAGAGACATTTTTGAGACGCTCCGCTTGAGCTAATTGGGAATCAGAATAATAAAGTGCACTTTCCCGGGTGCGCGACTACGCGGTTGCTGTCTTCTTTGGTTAACTGACTTCAGCACATAACATAAATCACAAGCTGTCAATTCACAAAAGGAAAATGATAGCTGAACACTAGAACGAAGTAGGCAATAACCTGAAGTAGGCACGAATTAGAGTGATTTTTAAAATGCGGTGAGTCTGGGGCTTTTTGCAGTGGTTGAGGATGAAATGTTTTGGAAAATGAGACTGTTATAACATTTAGTACAAAAGTTAGCACAAAACGCACTATAAAAAGTTACTGTGGCAGCTACATTCACACACGCGCGCGATTGGAAGCTTCATTCACACACACATTCGGGGGAAAAACAATTAACTGACTTCAGCACATAACATAAATTACAAGAAGCTGTCAATTCACATAAACAAGGAAAAATAACTCAATAAAGTGAAGGAGGCACAAAATGACCTCAATGAAGTATCAAAGACCTCTAAAATCAAATCAAATTCAGTTAAACAAAGAATCACTCATCAAAGATAAGCAAAAGAAAAAAGCAATGAATAACAGAAGGAAATTTCTTATAAAAATTCAATAAAAAAATTAGCTAATCATCCTTTCTTGTTAAGTGATATCGTCAGCAAATAAGACAAAATAGAAATTCTGAAATATACCTAGGGTTTCTAGCTTTGGGAATTTTTGCATCCAATGCTACAATCGGGTTCCAAAAATTAGAGGTTTGGACAAAAGAGAAAGCGATTAGAAAAGAAAAAGTGCGAAGCCAAATGGAGGTTGTCCAAACCTCCCAATATATCTTTCCAATCCTGTGACCCAAGACATGTTTGGATCCTCTGATTTAGTGGGAGAAAGAGGGAGAAAGGAGCAGCATTTCCCTTCTCATCCAACACGCGTTTAAGTTGTGATGCCTCCCACCAACTCTTTTATTGTCTTGTAACATATCTTGTTTATTATTTTTTATTAATTTATTAACTTTTTTAATGGGAACGAGGCTAATGTGATGCCACCCACTGACCCTTTCTCGCAGGAGGCTAAGCTGCAGAAGCAACAGCCAAGTTAATAAAATTAATAAAAAAATAATAAACAATTGAGACGATCAGTGCTTTTACGGATGAAAGATTTGACGTTTGATACATTTTTTTATTAATTGCTTACGACATGTATTATATAGATATTTATAATTATTTAAATAATAAATTATTATATTAAATATTTATAATTATTTAGATAATAAATTATTATATTAATATTTACAATCGATATATATTTAGAAATTATATTATTACTTTTTAATTTTATAAAATATATATCCAACCGAATATCCTCGTAAAAAAGAATGTCTTTATTCTACTCGTAAATATATGTCCAAAACTTACATTTTTACTTTTTTATTCTATAAAATACATGCTCAGTTAGAATACCTCTCCTTTTATTTACAACTACTTAGATAATAAATCATTACACTAGATATTTATAACTATTTAAATAATAAATTATTACATTAATATTTACGTTCAAATATATGACTTCCAAACTTCAATTTAATGCAATCACAGTCATCACCCTCCTAGCCGTACAACAGGATACGAATTTCCATTCATTGTATATTTAACTGCAGTGCTTTTTTTTAAAAAAACTGCAGCGATAGACTCCATCGCTACAGAGACTGTCTGCAAAAGTAAGATAGATTATTCTTGTTAATTTCCCTGGATGATCAGCTTCTCTGGTGAAAAATTACACCTCTTTTTCAGCTACGAAATAGCTTCGCCAAAAATAATTATATTTCGCCACTACTATTTTGTAATAAAAGATTATATATTACCCCAAAAGAGTTAAGTTTGGGCGGACTTTTTTAAAAAAATGTCTTTTTGCGACTATTATAAAGTTCGTCAAAAAGAAGTTGAATTAGAGACTAAGTAATATGTCTCAAAAAAAAAAAAACCTTGGTCATCAAATATAAAATTATTCAAGACAAAACATTCAACTACTATTTTTTTGTCACTGTAGATAATAATATATGACAAAAAAATATGATTTTAAAATTAGCCAAAACCACAATAATTTTGACTACTAATATCTTATGTCATAGATTGTTTTATTAATTTTAAACCCTTCTTTTAGTCACAAAATAATTTGGTTGACTACAATTATATTTTATGACTACTTGTTTTGTCATAAATAGTGAAATATTGTCTCAAAATATTCACTTTTAGAGGAAAGATTTTGAGCCCAAAAAAATATCTTTTGGCGACTAAAATAATTTTTGTCATAAAAAAATTTAATTAATGACCAATCAACAAGTCTCAAAATAAGAACAATTGGTTACAAAAATACAATATAAGTGAGGACAAGACTATTTGCATTTTGAAAATTACGAAAGTTGCACAGAAGTTTCACATATCTCGATGATTGAGATATATATATTGTCCTCACGAGATCGAGGGTAATTCTGGCATTTTAAAAATTAAGAAAGTTGCATAGAAGTTTCACATATCTCGAGGATTGAGAAAGCAACCTATATTGTTACACAAATAAAATAGTTACTACACTTTACTACACAAATAAAATAGTTGTTTTTTTTTTTTGAGTTCTGTTATATATAAATTTACTAATATTACATCGGATATTACAATTAATATTTATAATTATCTTTGCATTAACCTGGAACTATTGTTATTATATTACACAATCAAAACCATCGTCTAGGGTTGACAATGGGATAGGATGGGACGGGATTTATCAATCCCGGTCTGTCCCATGTATTGAATTGGGACACAAAAATTTTATTCTCGTCCCCTTATTTTTTTTAGAACAAAAATTTGTCCCAATCTGTCCTATCAAATATCCCATCCCATCCCATTATCCCGATAGTCCCAAATGTAAATAAATAAATTTTAATTTTTTTCTTACAAAGTGTGGAGTTGAAAAGTGAGAAAGTTTGCGGATGACCCCCGAATCGCTAGTAGAGGCGTTGTGGGCAAGTCGTGGGTGGTGCTTAGGAACTTTTGTGGTAGAGTGAAATATTTTTGGTGAGGGGAAGGGACGTTTGGCGATCAAAGCACCTAGGGTGATTTTAATTTAGGAAATTGATTGAGTTTTGAAGGGTAACTAATTAATTATTGCTATAAATTATTAATTTTAATTGTGATTTTTTCACTTTCTATTTTTAGTTATAATATTAATGGGATATATAGGACGGGATGAGATTTTATAATTGATCATTCTCTGTCCCATAAATAAAAACGAGATTTATTTTTATCCTTAACCCATTCCATTTTAATTTGGGATGTAAAAATATGTTCCAATCCCGTCCTAAATGGGACGGAATCCATGAGATCTCATCCCAACAGGAAAAATTACCATCCCTACTATCGTCATACGTTGACACACACCGAAGTATTTATTCATATACTTTAAACTTTCTTTAATATTCGAAATCTACTTCACTCACATTTCGTAATACTCTTACGAGCTTGCCAACCCTTACACTCAATATTGTAAGTGCAAGACTTTTCTCATTAGACTAAAGGCCCATTAGTAAATAAAATAGTTGTTAAGTACTACATAAATATATATGTTAGTAATTTCATCTCAAAGCAACACGCGCATAAAGTGGTAACGAAATACACCCAAAAAGTTGCTAAGTATTACGTAGCGATAATTCTCATGATGAAATTAGAATTTGTTAATTGGCCCAAGCACTGTTTAATATTTACTTTTAAAAAGCCTATGGCATTAAATTCACTCGCTAAGATATTGGAGTAGTGTTGATGCAATTTTCTGTCATGCCTGCAGATTCAACTTGCCAGGATTTCGGTTATGCCTTCAGGTTCAAGTATTATTGCTGATTATGTGAGCTGTTGAGATTGTTGACCATGGCTTTAGATTCAATTTGAGCAAATATTGTAATTGTTCCTTTTAAAGTGATGTAATTGGAGTAGGGAGAGGATCTAATTCGAATGATTTAAGGTTCTGGAAAAAAGAAATTTTCTTTATGTTAACTTGCAATAATATGTATGAAAATTGTTACGATATTAGCAATATTAACGGAATAGTTGAAATATTTTTAAATTATGGTATTTTCAAATTATGAGAAAAAAACATAATTGTGCACAAAAGATATATGAACAATACACTAAAAATATATGAAAGAAATGTATGTAACAAATTGGATGGAGCCAGTCCTGAGATACAACTCTTTCTAATTGTCCTTCACCTTTAAATCTGTTCCGCTGGTACATGAAGAGACTAGTGTTGGAAAAGGAACATACCAAAACTAAATTCCAATTACAGGTAATTAAGCTACATTTTTTTTTCCTATCAGTAAGTTTCTATAGTTAAATTTAACTATAGAAACTAAGTGATAATATTATTGTGCGAACCATATTCTATATCAATATGCTTTCGATGACTAAAAAATACCGACATTCACATTAATATCTCAGGGCCCAGCTTTACGAAGAAATCAATTGGTGTGGAAATATGTATACGCATCAAATCGGGAAGAAATTAAGGCTTCAAAAGATAAAACTTTCTAAGCATTTTGAAGAGAAAATGGGATACTGTAATCACCCGTTTTATTTGGCAGCCTAGACAGGTAATCCAACATAAGGCTGAAAGTCGCCGACCATTCACTTAATCGATAAATCACAAGAAACAACTAGCGGTTTCTTAATTGACCTTGGCCTAATTGCTACAACTTCTCGGATGAGAAAACAAAAGTTTGGATTTTGAACCACTAGATATTAATTAGTTCTCCTAACCGGTCATATTTCGAATATTAAATTATTAATTAAGTTCACCTTGCTGATTAATTTAATTTGTATGAAACAGTTCATATTTGATGCAAGAAACATGCGATTGCATAGTCATATATTGACGAGCACAGGATACATATCTCTGGTGGTCTCTGCAGGAGATATTACGGACAGATGAGAACAAATTAAACTCATCAAATTGGAAGAAGAATACAAAAGATGATGTGTGAAAGGGTGTTGGATTAGGCCGATATTGAGGGGAAAATTCAAGATTTAATGGTAACTCGTGTATCATGCATTCTATGGATTATTGTGCCGATAAACAAGAGTGTAAAGGAAGAACTAAATACGAGTCCTTAATGTGATAATTACCATGCTACCGAAACTATTAATAATAATAATAATAAAGTAATAGATGTCGACCCAACAATAATATCAAGACACGTTTTATCATAATAGATAAAAGGCTTTTTTTTTTCACTTGAAGAAATATTTTTGTAGTAAAAAAAAAAAAAAAAAGCATCTTGTGGAATGAATATTAGTACATTTAAGGGACACGTCATGAATGACCTTGTGGCAGCAAACCATCCAGATTTTCGTTCTTCCACTGCCACGCGAGCAAAAATGCAAACGGTTGGTGACTTCTTTTATTGCGCTTTCAATTTTCTTTAAAAGCTGCTTTTAGTCAGCAATTTATCCCTTACTAACTAAGTTTCTTTTTTTTTCTTTTTCTTACTTTGGAATTTAATAAAGAAGAAATAATCTTGAAAACTCCTTTATTTGCAACAGGGAGAAGTCTATGTTACAGATTCTGTAAGTAACAGCAGCCAATGGGCAACTTCCACAGTCTGTATTTCCACGGTTTTTCTCTCTCCTCAGGACACGTGTGCTTCTTCCCATTGGGTGCGTAAGTAACAGAATCTGTAACGTAGCAAGGTCCAACACTTGCAACAGAAGTCCAGAGGGATTGGTGGCACAAAATGTGTACTATTTTCACACGTATGAGAGAGCTAAGTAACGTAGAAAAGAGCAACAACATCAAAGTTCCTAAAACCTTATTAACTTTCTTTCCTTGCCCAAAGCAAAAAAACATTATTCTCCGTTAACAAACAGCTACAAGAACTTGGAACATCCCAAGACATTATTCTCCATTAATTTCCTCATCTTTTTATTATTCATAGTAACATTGGAGACGGCTACCTTATAGATTCTGTAAGTAACAGCCTCTCACATGAATAGTGCTTGGCTGTGGATCCTACGTGAATTCGTGTGGAACCCACAGCTAAGTTTGTGAGTGGGCTGTCACTTACAGAATCTGTAAGGGAAACAGGTCCTGTAACATTGCACTATAAATGAGATAAATGCATTTATCCGCACCCATATTAATGGAGGAGACAAATTAAAATTTCCCATGCATTACCCACAGGTACAATTAAAGTTTCAAATAGACATATTTATGAAAGTGCCTAGAGCCTACCAAACTTCTTAGTTAATCTGCTCAAAATCGAACATTTGACAGCCACTTTTTATAAATTGTGTTATTAATTGCCTTTATGTTCTTTGAAACCTCATTCTTGGAATTGGTTGCTGAGTTTCCAATTATTAATTGAACTGTAGCCATTAATATACATGCATATTTATGCTTATGGTACAGTAGATGGAATCTGTCATAGACGGATTTATTATTACATGTTTTTTTACTAGCTAGTTGGTTTTTTAAACATATATATGAACTATCTAACACTATTAAAGATTATCACCAAAAAATTCTTTACATTTTACTTTTTAAATATCTATTTATTTATCTATACGGTAAATAAAAAAGTGAAAAAATAAACTCTCTTCCAAAAGACTCTTCAAATAATACAAGTTAATGTTATTTTAATTAAATATTTCCTTCACCAAATTTAATTACCCTCCATTTTATCACTCCAACTATTTTAGTCAAATTTTTGTTGTTAAGTAATTTTTCATAGATTTTAAATGTTGTTATTGTTGTTGTTGTTGTTGTTCCTATATTTTAAATATGTTTATCTTTTACTAATTTTGCTGATGTGTTCTTAAAATGTTTTTTTTCCATTATGTTTGTTCAATTTAATTTAATGCATGCTAATTAAAAAATAACTAGTAATTGATAAATTAAACATATAACATTAATGATAAAATTACTTGGAAACATACAACGACTTGAAGAAAAAAATATTTATTGAAAAAAATACTATTATATAGCTTTTTTTTAAAAGAAAAATAAATAATAATTATAGTTGTTTTCTCTCTTCAATAAAAAATAATAAAATATTAATTAAAGAGAGAAAAACTCACTTGGTAATATTGAATAGTGAGAAGTTTATCTTATTTAAAGTGTCCTAATTGAAGTATTTTTTTCCTCTCGTAAATTAATGATCTAGCAATATACAAAAGAATATTTCGCGCCGCGCGCGCAAGGTCCATTTTGAAAGACTTTTACTACATTATATTTGTGACTATTATTATTAGGTTGAATATGTTTTTTTAATCTTAAATTTTAAAAATAAATGCAAAATCTTAATGTACAAAGCTGGTGGATTTGACGCATATAGAAATTAGTTTTTCGATCCTTTGGCTATGTTTTATTCTTATAGATAAAGTACCAAATGCTGAATGTTAGTTCATTTATTGATCCGTTTGGCTTTAGTTACGTGACATAATTTTTTTGACATGGAGTTTAACGAATAAGAAAGAATCTATTTGCGAATATTCAAATGCCACGTGCTACTTCATTGGTCCATTTGGCGTTAGTTCATCGTCCGTGGGTAGGTGACATACTTGTTACTTACCTGCATGCACTCCAAATCGCTAAATCGTACCAATTTATTATTTTTTTCCATATATGCATTTGCGAATCTTTGACCATAGTTAGCGATGTTATTTATTTTTAGCTTAAATTTATAAATGCAAAAACTTAATGTATAAAGCTGAGTAGGCATTCTATATGTATACGAAACAGTTAATCTCACAACCGATAATTAAACTCGTTCTAGTTTGGGTTTAGATTGTCGCAATGGTACAGCGCGTGATTGGCTTTAAACTCGTTCTAGTTTGGGTTTAGATTGGATATGAAAAGCTTTTAGGACAATTTTGTAGGCGATCGAAATTTTTCTTTTGTTGATAATGGCTAATTAAGAACATTATTGTCAATTAAAACTAGCTGCTGAAGATAATCCAGCTCTGCGTATTTGGCTCTCTCTGAATATAATCCAGCTGCTGAAGACCGAGTTTGGAGGTTGATCTGGACTTGGAAAGGCCCTCAAAGCATGCGAGTTTTCTTGTGGCAGGCTTTTCACGCCGGCTTGAAGACTAAGGCTGAGTTGGCTAGGCGGCATTTACCCATCTCAACGTGTTGTGACCGATGTGGGGCTGTGTGTGAAGATGCTATTCATGCTCTACGTGATTGTCCTTTGGTTAAGCGGTTTTGGCTCAATATCCTCCCTATAAGTCAACGTCAAGGGTTCTTTAACTCTCGGCTTAATCATTGGCATCGCTCGAATTTGGTTGATGATGGTGTTGGAAAAATGTGCTCTTTAAAAATATATGTGTTTATTTAATTATAAGAAATAATTTTTTGATTAATAAAATAAATGAGATATTTTATTCAATATCTTAATTGCATTAATATTTTGAATAAAGTCTATTTGATCATATTATATGTATTTATGTGATCACCATATGGATTCTGAACAGCATAAATACAAGTTATCTTATGATTAAATAAATTATATTTACAGTTGATAAATAAAGTTTGACACTTTATTTAGGTATAGACTGTAATAAATTCATTGAATGATTTGTCTTAATCGTGTATGAATTTATTGGTGAATCTGACTACATTAAATAGGATCACATATGAGTTTAATTAACCTTGAAATAACTGTCAAATTTATTAAATCTCATAAATATTGATTTTCTTGTAGTTTTAATCTTGAGTTAGTTATGATTTCATGATTGTAATCGTTATTTCATTTGAGTTACCCATAGGCATGACACACACTTATAGTCAAGATTACTTGATATCTTGGTGGGAGCAATTATGAGTATTGGAGTTATATATTAACAATATAGAATTTATGCGACACATCTCTTGATGGATTTTTGCACTTGATCATAGAATTCTCTAGCAGAGAATGTGTCAACATATTTAATATGTTGAAAATGATCATTACTGAGAAAATCAAGTAAGTATCAAGGAACAACATGTAATTAAATCGATTAGACAATTGAGATATCGATTTAATTAACGATGTGGTACAAAGGATTATCGATAAAGAAATCAATGTGGCATGGGTCGAATAATTATTCGAGAGCACTATCCTAGATAGCATACAATTATGGAGGTTTGTTCCAATTATTTAGTGGAGTAGATTTAGAATTAAATAATTGAGCCAGTTTAATTACAGGTCTAATTATTGTAGCAACTATTGTATGTACCCAATTGATCCCTAGGTTAGGTCATTTAATTGATTGCACCACTCTTTTGAATTGATAAACAAGATAAATAGTTATTTAGGTTAGAAGCCTAAATATATTATTTGGTGGGAGGCTCTATTTAATACACTTGTGTGTAAGGGACCTTGTGTTATTTTATAAGCGAGCCCTATAACACAAGAACAAGTAACGTGACTTTTTATTTTATTATTTTTTAATTTAAATCAAACGTGATTTAATAGAATTAAAAAATAAAATAAATGTGGAGCCTAGGGTTTTACTAAATAGAGATATAAAAAGGCTTATTTTCTCCCAAAAGAAATAAGACAACCACTTTATACGAGATCGAGAAAAGATTTTTTCTCTCTAATCTTGAGAGAAAATTTTTCTTTCGCTAATTGCTATTGGTAATGATGAATGCGCCCACACGCGTCAAGTGCAGATCAAACCTGAGTCATAATCCGGAAGATCATTGGTGATCGATCGTGATCTAACAAACGTGGTGGTGATAGATCGTGATCTAACAGGCGTGATGGTAACAGATCGTGATGTGGGAGTCTAATTCACTTCAGTGAAAAAAACGAAGATTGTTCACCTTCTCAGATTTTGAAGGTACGATTTCTAGGTTACGAATTCTTATATATTGTATGAGATTAATCTTAAAAAGTTTTATAAAAATTAAAAAAGCTGATTTTTCTCCAAAGATGGTAGGGTGGGGAATGTTTCAAATTGGACTGTTTTCTTTGGTGTTGCATTATGGAGGATTTGGTTTTGGAGAAATCGGTTTCTCTTCAACCAAAGGATGATGGACCTGCGGCATTGTTGGTGGATGTCCAAAATAGAGTGAGGAGATGCACAAGCTTCATGTGCCCGTTGGTCACAAGGAATATTAGGGCTAACAAGTGGATTTCTTGGCAACCTCTTGAGTGGCCCGGGTGTACTTTGAATACGGATGGTGCTCACAAGTCTAATGGGACTTCTACTGCTGACGGTTTGATTCGGGATCATTTAGGGGTTGGCTAAGCGGCTTTGGGATGATGATTGGCTCTTACTCTATGCTGCTTCAGAACTTTGGGGCTTGTATGAGGGGCTTCACTTGCTTGGAACTCGCATCCGTAGATTGAAAGTTGAAACGGATAGCTTTGTGCATTACACAATTGGTGGCTAGACCATCGGTGATGACTAATGACTATACTCCCTTGGTTCAGGCTATTAAGGATTATCTCAAATTGGATTGGCATGTTTCCATCTCCCATATCTACAGAGAAGCTAATTTCACTGTAGATTATATGGCGAACCTCGTTTTTTCTCTTCCTCTTAGTCTTCTTGTGTACCCTAACCCCCCTTTCGGTGTTAGGTCTCTTTTGCTTCATGACTTTTACGGGGTTTCTTACCCCCGTTCTGTTCTTCTTTAGCTCTTTTTAGAGCCCCAGTTCAATAAAAAAAAACTAGCTTTTTTACTTCAGAAGTGATTCAAAAGTCATTGTTTTAATTTTATTTTTAAGAAATTTCAAAGTATTTTACCTCTTCATTGGAAACTCGGATTTTGGCGTCATTTTTCTGGTTCGTTTTTAGTAATATTAATTATGTTAAAATAATCCCGTATGGGGTCCCTTTCATAGGAATAGAACAACATGACTGTATTACAAAATTCAAACCGGACTAATCCTGTATGCCTCGCCATTTCACCGCTTGTTCTAATCAGTGCTTTACTTTTGAAGACATCAAAGTTTAATGATTGATCAGCGTTTCTGCCGTTTCTGGATGATGGATTTGAATTGAACCTGCAGCGTATCAGGACTTTTCCCTAAATCCGAAGGGTATTTTGAAATTACGGGAGGAAAAAGAAAAACTGTGCAGAAAATATGTACGAAACGAACGACACGTCTTTCAAAAATAGATGCATGTATCAAATTATAACTATTCATGAGACACAAATTAGACTAGTGTTGGAAAGAAATACACCAAGGCTAAACTGCAATTATGTGTAATTAAGCTATCTTTTTTTCATGTTAGTGTGACCAAAATGAGATTTTGTACAACCAATATAAGTATATGGAACTAAGTGATATAATAATAAATGCCAACCATATGATATGTACAAGCTTTCCGTGTCAATATCACTAGTGGCATGACCAAAAACACCAGCATGCAAAATAATATCTCAGAGGAAATATTGTCAATTTTCTCCATATTAAATTCAGATTAATGTAAATTACAAATTAACTTTGTAACTTAATTAAACCCAATTGATACACAAATATATACGCTTATAGTACAATCATTTTTGGGCTTTCTCTTATAGGCTATTCATTAGTTGCTTTTATTTATAATTTTAGTTAATCAATCTACTTTTCTAAAACTGGAAAATAAATTGTTGTTTAAGGAATAAATTTATATATATATGAAAAAAATAAAATCAAAATAATGAAAGAACTAAAGGCTATTAGACTCGTTGCCAAGAGCAAATGGCGCATTTCAACGTCTTTCACGTGTACAGCAACATTATTGAAGAGCTTTCGGATAAAACTGCGCCCTTCTTGTACTTCAAAAATCCTTTCATCAAGTTAGCTTTGCTTTAATTTGGCTATTGATTACATATTATTTCCAATTTCTTCTAGAAAACCGTTGCTTTTGGACATAGTTAAGAGATTAGAAAACGAAAATTAAAATATAGAGGGATAATAGGAGATTTCTTGGCTCGTTCCCGAAAGTAAAGGGAATGCTGTGCTTGGTTCAAGAAACGGATTTGGCTTCCTCTATTTGAAAGTCATGAGTAGTCACTTTCGCTCGTTCATCAATTGATTCAATTTCTCAGAAGTAATCCAGAAAGAGATTGCATCACGTGTTGTTATAATCTCTCCTCTCACTAATAGTTCATGGTTAGTGATCGAATTTTCACAATCCCACTCTTACAGACTTCCTGTGGAAGACATCAACTTGCAAATAGGAAAAAAAAGAAAATGAAATAATAATGAATTAGAGTAAGAAAGCATTACGCATTTCAAAACAGACAAAAAAAAACATTATTTGGATCTTGTTACGTCATTGCGATTACTAGATTAAGGTTCTGTTTAGAATTAAGATGTTGTAACTTTAAAGTTATAGGTATTATAGCTTTTAAACTACTAATTTACATTGTGGAAAAAAATCAGAATTATAAAATAAAAATTAATAATATGTGATAAGTATAAATTTTAAATAATAATTTTGATAAAATTATTAAAAATATAATAGATTTTCTATCATACAAATAAAAATCATAGCAACATATCTTTTTATCTACAAAGTAATTAGTATTTACCAAATACTTTAGTGTTGTAACTTTTAAAATATAAATGTCTAACCTCAATCCCAAGTGTCTTGTAAAATGTAATAAAATTAGTTTCTTAACATGCATTCTAAATCATCCTTAAATTTTATATGTTCGGTTCCGGTTGTCGGCAAAACTTAGGATAAGTACAAAAAAAAATTAAAAAAGAGTAAAAATGAAAAAGAAAGATAATATCGATCAAACCTCTTCTTTAGGAGAAATCAAACAGAGGAGCGGCATTGATTTTTAATCTAACCCTTGAAGCTCGAAGCGTTGGGGTGTTCGAATCAAATCTAATGCTCAACTTCCGATCTATAGAAATTTATTCGTAAAAGTCCAATCCGTGGATTGGTAGAATGGATTGAATTGAAAATTTAAAAATCATGATCGAGTGGATTGAACATGGATTTATTTCTATAAATTCATAAAAATCGGTGAATCCATAAAGAAAAATATATTTATTTAATTAAAAAATAAAACTTATAAATATGGCTTTAGCACTTTCTAATAAATAAATAAGTTAAAATATAGTTAAATTAATACCATATTATATATTGTCTGATAATAATATAAAATAAAAAATAATTTAATGAACAAAAATATCTTACTAAGCAGTTAATTTTCATGTATTGATTTAAACAAATGAGATTTTTTCCTTTTTGGTTATTATATTTTGAAATTTTGAATGCATTTTCTATCTTTATTTAAACAACTAATTTATGTAGATCTTATTTAATTTTGAATTTGATCGGTAGTAAAATTATTTTTATATTAATTTTTTTATTTAGTTAGTTCATTGATATGACAAAATAAAAAAATTTTTAGCTAGCAAACCAATCCGCAAAATAGTGGATTGAATACGGATTGAGTCGAATCGTATTTGATCAGATTTATAAATTAGATTTGGATTGAATTTCACCAATCCGTTGATTAGATTGGATTAAAAATTTATAATTCACAAAATTATAGATCGGATATAAATTGATGTCCAATTCACAAAATTCGATTCACGAATACCCCTACTGACGCGTTATTTGTTTCTTTTTTTTCCAGTAACGTATGAATTATTTTCTACAAAGAGCTTAAACTCAGGAAGAGAAAGACCAGGAGACATATACAGATAAGGCAGCGACTTAAATTCCTAGAGCCGCAATATGATCCAATCCTTGTCGCCGATGAAAACATAGTCACACTTGTCATCTCGAGAATATGGTCCATTTTGAAAACTTTCGGTGGCGTATGTTATTTATTTTTTTATTTTAAATTTATAAATGCAAAATCTTAATTTATAAAGCTGGATTGGTATTGCAGATGGAGATCCAGCTACCTTGCAATAATTGTAAGGTACCATTAATTTTGTCTTTTGAGACGTTAAATTTTAATTGGCCACTTATACTTTTTTATTTATAATTTATTTATAAGTTTTTATATTTTAACGGATGACATTTTAAAATGTAATTTTATTTATTTAATTTTTAAAGAATAAATATAATAATAAGTAAATGACTAAATAAATTAGTCAATATGTGATACTGCAAGGGGCTTTGTATACTTCCCAATCCCAATACCTTAACCACATCCTGTAAGATTTTATGTCCCACATGATTAATAGGCCCATGTAGATATATTTGTTAAGTTTATATTTTAATTATGAGAGAATATAATATTTCTAATTAGACTCAACTTTGATGGAAAGTAAATCATTATTAGAATAGAAAAGTTGGTCCTCTCTCTGCCTATAAAAGAAACCATATTCCATCAAATTAGGATTACACAAAATATTACGTAAAATCTTTAAAAAAAAAAAAGCAGGCTAAGGGAGAGAATCACAACTTTCAGCATTAATTTCTATATCCATGGATCAAGTTATGTTCTTTATGTCTATGTGAAAATATATATATATTCTAATTTCTGGCTTATTGTTTAATCATGTATGATGATTCAATGAATTATTAGAGTATTAAATTTAACGTGGTATTAGAGCCAAGTTTTAGAATATATGATTTTTCCGTTTAAAGTTTAACGACTCTCCCTTTACTAGTCTCGATCTGTTAAATTAAAATTTTAATCGATTTATGAATCGGTTATATATTTATTACATGATCTCCAAATTTTCCTTATTCTATTATACGGACATACTTCAATTGGTTGTTGATTGTTTTCGTGTTAATGCTTAGTATTTCCGCATGATGTTTAATGATGAGGCACTATGGTTTAAGTTTTAACTCTTATGTTACATGCATTCACATGCGATCATGGTCATAGTTACATGAATCATTGTCAAAAACTGAATCTAGCTTCCTTTACAATCCGAAACGTCGGCCACTGTTTGAATGCTAAGACTTTGGCTTTCTTTGATTTGGTCATGGCTCATGTGCATGATATGTACGTATAATATATGTCTTATATAGTTATTATATAATGCAAAAATGCGCATATATATGTATACGAATGGTTAACCGAATATGAACATGTACCAATTATATATATGCATATAAATGCTTGGTGATTGCTTAATTACATATATATATTTTAGAAGCATCATGGTAGTCATATTAATACATACTGACCATTAATTAGTATATAGAATTATTATCAGAGGCCTTGATAAATTTGTATGCTTATTATTTTGTATTTATCAATTAAGGAACTAACGTCAAATTAATAGCAATGAGATTATGATGTAATTATCTCATCATTATTATTATACAATATTGAAATTCATATCATGATGGTTTGTTAATCACCAAAGTGATCAAACTAGTTGAAGTTTAAATGGATAACAATTAGCATAATAATATATTGCTGTCATCAATTACTCATAAATTAGTAATGCATAATAAGGATAAATGATGTGGATATTTGGATGTACATTTTCCTTTTAGTAAAGAAATATGACCCAAAGGTGGATCATTTATTATTTGGAAACTGTAAATTATTGGGTTAATTATTTTTGCATATTTTGATGGGTGCGTTGTCCAAAGATGACATACTTATCTATGTAGCAAATAAATAATACCGTTAATGTCAAAGCGCATTGCGTTACTATTACTTTGGTGTATCGTAGTATCTACCCAAAGGGGAACTCTGATATGCATTATGGATTCATTTAAATTATGTATTCTGAATCTGAATAAAGTTTTATTACATAGCCTTTTATCTCAAAGCATTAATGTGTATAAATGTTATTATATTTTTCAGCATCTATTCCTGTTGCTCTTCATTCGATTGCTTCATCTATTCTTATATTTAATGGATTGAATTTCTCTGACTGGTGTGAACAAGTTGAGTTTCACTTAGGTGTACTCGATCTTGATACAACACTTGAACATGAGAAACCAGCTGCTCTTACAGATGAAAGCAAAGTCTTGATGAAAGGCCTTTCCATAAAGCTTGGGAAATATCGAACAGATTAGGCCTTAAGTTTATGCGAATGACTATTGCGGGCAACATTAAAACAACTCTTCCTAAAACCGACTGGTAGTGTCGTTAGGGTGCACTAAATTTAAAACCTTACAACTAATATAAATAATTAGTACATAGCGAGTAAGGATCGATCCCAGAGACTATACTAAATTTGTATTTATTATCAACTCTAAAACAAGGCTTAAAATAAAATAATAATAGAAATAATTAATATAAATTAATCTAACTAAAGAAAATGCCAATTATAAATAAAAAGGAGTTTTGAATTTTTAATTAGATTGCAAGAAATAAAGAAATTAAAACTATGAAAACAAAAATTTAATAAAAACTCTAATTAAAGGATAAAGAATAACAATGAGAAAAACTTTGGTCAAAGGATCATTCGCCACCAAATATGTACATAATATATCAATTCTATTATCAATTTATATTGAAACTATCAATCGTAGACAACAATAAGCTCTCGTTAATCTCAATCTTTCTTTAGTGTGACGTTAGACAAAAAAGCTCTTCACCTAATCTCTAACCATTAAATAATTTAAAACAAACTCTTTAAATTTAAGATAATAGAAGCATTAAGTAGAGAAAGATATTAGGTTGATCTAGACAATAAACACACAAGCTCGGATTATTTAACCTATGTTATGTTCTCCAATCAAATCACCGATTCCAACCCGCTACTAATGATTAAAATATCAAAACAATTACAGATCAAGAATTTTAATTTAGTAATAGAAATTATTGAAGTCCTATCTAATTGGTCACTCAAATAAAATAAGAATAAAATCATGAACATTAATTATGAAAGAATATAAATAATCTTAATTAAATAAATTGAATGATAGAAATTAAAAATTAATCATATGACATGTTTGGGGTTTTGAATTCACCCTCAACTAAATAAAAAATTTAGCCTAACATAATCGAATTGAGAATAAGGGAATTGATAAAACCAATTATGGAGATTAATTCACACGGCTGCCTCCTCTCTCTTTTTCTTCTCCTTTGCGGCTGCAAATTCTTTTCTTTGTATGTGTGGCTGCCGAGTAATCCCCCTTAATCCTGCTGCAAGTCTATCTTTTATTGTGTGACCTAAATCCTCACATGGAAATGATTAAAAGCAAAAGGCAAGCCGCCACTTTTCTTTGGCAATTCACATGCAAGGCCATTTAAATTGTCATGCAAAATATTTGCTTCCTTTTTCGTCTTCATGCGTAAACTCTTTTGATTGGCCATGCTTAAAGCCAAAAGCCTTTATTCTTTCAGCACTGATATGCTCACAACATTCAGCCCCACACACAGCACCGAACGGTGCGTTTCAAGATAACTATAAAATGGTCTCTGTAGATGGATAATTACAACACACACGCATTAGGAAAAAACATACGCGCACTCTGGCAGAACAAGCACGCACGCTCTGGATCTTTCGCTCTGTCCCTCAATCCTACCAATCCAGCAATCACCCTCCGGCTTCGTCTCTTTCACCCGTCTATTGCATCTCTCACAGCTCCTTACTCTCTCGGCTGTCTCAAAACTTCGACTTGCAGCCTCACTCTTAGCTTCACTCGTCGATTTCTAGCGGTAATTTATTTAATTAATTCCAAATTTGATTGTGAAGATAATTAATTGTAAAGATTCAGCTGTCATTTTGTTAAACAAGGGAAGCTTGCTGCAACACACCATGAATAGAATATAAATTATTGTGACAAATATGTCCGTAAGCCTGAAGCTTTTGGTAGCTTCTTCTCTTCAATTGGGCTTCATGCTGATAGCTTCCTCAAGTTAATATAGTTAATTTCCTTAACTGTTAAACGATTGCGAGCTGAGTTTTTTTTTTTTTAGGCTAATTTTGTTGTTTCTGTTTTGTTAATATAAATTATTTTCATTTTGTAGAAATAAATAATATGGAAAAAACCACCAAAGTTGAAGAGTTAGAGGAAACTGAGGAGGAAGATGTACCAATGATTGGGGATAATATTTATCCAGTATCTACACAAAATTCTTGCACTGTAAGTAGTGACAAGTTTTTTATTTGTTCGTCTTACCCACTTTATTTGTTCGGATGATAACAAGATGTTTAATTTTTGTAATAGCATACACAAGCTCAGCCACATGGACATTTTCAGCAGCTATTCGTTCAACAAGATAATAAATATGGAGTTAATAGGAGTTTCAAGTGATTTCACAGAATAAGAATGTACTTGTATTGTATTAATATTTTAAGAATGAAGAACACAGATTTTTATTTTACTGTCATTCATTTCTGATACAACACTTAGCTTGTGGATTTGACGTACAAATTTTCTACAAATAAAGAACATATATAATTATTTCCAGCAATCATAATTTTCTAGAAATCTGGAAATAACACATAATTTCTAACAATCAATATAAAGAACAACACTTAATCAGTTGATTGTCTTTGGTCTGGTTGACAGAATTTGGTCATCACTCCGGCCTCTCAAGCACAGACCTACATCCCAATCACTCATGTTGATCAAATCCTGCAATGCAAAGAGTATAATGTATTACTGCAACATGTAGTTTGAGCTCCATAACGTACACATACGCATATAGATGCTTCCCCTCCCCCACTTTGAAGGGGAGGGATTTTACCATTATCAAAATTCATCATGAGCTAAAACAGATCTAAAGAAGCAACATACTTTTCTTTTAACTTTTAAAAAAATTAAAAAAAAAAAAGGCCTGGTGTCATGGTGGATTGGTGGCTGTTTTAGGCAAGTTCCAATTTATTCATTTGGAACCGGTACTATGTAACTCATATTTTCTTTCCAAGATAGGCATCTTCCATCATTCTCATTCTTGACAGGTTAAGCCAATTGTACAGGATGCAATTATCTTAAAGAAAATTCTAGCCAAGCACAATATATATTTTATAGAGTGGAATCATTTGGAAAAGAAAACAAAGAATTCACATAATTCAAATAATCAAAAAGCTCCACAAAAGCAAGTAGCCAGATGCCAGAATCTCAAAAGAACATCTAACAACAAAGAACCCAAATAAGAAAACAAACAAATGAACTGAAAAAGCACCCGATCCAAATTGCCTCAGCTCACAGACGCCACAAAAGCTTCCCCTTTTTAAGCTTTCTTGAACAAAATAGCAAAATCTCTTAAAACTCACTAAGCTAAGTGTTTTGTTTTCAGACACAAAACTAAAGTAACTGACTTGCCCAATACAAAGAAAACTCTTACGACAGAATCTAAAAAAGTTTACCATGAATCAGAACTAAATCTTCACAAACTCATAATCCCACGCAACCAAATTTGAAATTAATGTAATGAATTGAAGCAAACTACCTTCAGAATTTGATTAAGGCAGCTGTCAAAGACGAGACAACGGCAGCTGAGGAGAGACCCCCACAGCGGCTGCGGATTTGAGGGGAAAAGAGAGAGTGAAGCCGCAATTCAATTTTCTGAGAGAGCTAAGAGTGTGACGCCCCGTGAGGGAGCGAGACGCAGCCGAGCCCCGGGGGGGTGTCTTACAGCAAGGAGGAGAGCGAGCGTGGTGAGGGGAGAACAGAGCGTGGTGAGATTTGTTGCGTGAGGGAGAACGCGTGTGGGTTTGGAATAGTGCGTATGTGTTGGGATTTTTCGCCACAGAAGAATTTATACTGAGCACAAAACGCAGCGTTCTGTGCTCAGTGTGGTTCTCACTGTGGTGAGAATCTCATTTTCCTTATTCTTTTCTTCCTCACACGTGGATGGCAATCTCCTTTTTCCAATTTTAGCTCCATGTGCAATACAAGCTCTAATTGGAAAATATTTTTATTTCTCTAATTTTTGATTTTTGTGCATTTTTGTCTCTCAATCTTCATGAAATCCCACATGCTTCCAAATGTGATCAATTAATTAATTGGCTTCCAAAAATCTTTAGTTATTTCATTTTCTAAGCTCTTCAAGTAGATTTTCCTTAAATGCTCCGATTTAATTCCTCTTTAATCTTATAATATACCTAAAATAAAAATAAAATAAAATAAAATAAATTAAGATAAAAATTAACACAATAAAATATAATTTACTAAATTAACAACTAAGTAAAATAACTAAAATATTTAAGACCAAAACAAGAAAAAGATGAAGAATTAATAGCGAAATATATGAAAAATATGCATTTATCACCGATGAGCAGTGCTAAGGAATATATGAAATTTGTGGAAGAGCGCTTGAAAGTGCAGACAAGTCTCTTTTTGGGACACTAATGGCTAACTTGACCACCATGAAATATGATGGTTCACGTAACATGCATGAACACCTCCATGAGATGACTAATGTACCAGCAAAGTTAAATACTTTGGGCATGATTTGTTAATGATAGTTTCTTGGCTAGATTTATGTTGAACTCATTGCCCCTAGAGTATGGGCCTTTCCAGATTAACTATAACATGACCTTCATGAAAAATAGGATGTTAATAAGTTAATCGCTAGGCTTGTACAAGAGCAGACAAGACTTAAGAGTCGGGAAACTAATGTAATTCGTCTCACCTGGTCAAAGAGCAAGAAAGAAGCACATGAATAAATCTGAAAAGGCATGAAGCAAGCCTTACCCCAAGTGAATGAATCCCCAAGGCTACTTTTGCTAAAAGGGAACAAAAGAAGATATATGCCACTTTTGCAAGAAGCCTGGTCATTATAAAAGTGATTGCCTGAAACATAAGGCATAGTTCAAAAAAAAGGTAAGCCTTGTGCTTTTGTATGTTTTGAGTCAAATTTAATGAAGTTCCCTATAATACTTGGTGGATTGATTCTAGTGCTATTACTCATATTTCAAATAAGATGTAGGGATTTCTTACGATCCAAGCCATAAGCCCAAATGAGCATTCTTTATTCATGCGAAATCGGGTCAAAGTTCTAGTTGAGGGCATTGGAACCTACCGTTTAGTTTTAGAGACTGGTTATCAATTAGTTTAAACTCTTTATGTTTCTTTAGTTTCTAGCAACTTAGTTTCTTTATCTAACCTTGACAAAGATGGGTTACTCTTTTAAATTTGGGAATAGATGTTTCATTTGCTTAAAAATTCTCAATTCATTAGTTCTGGTTTTTCATGTGATTGTTTGTACAAATTTAAACTTGATAACCTATTTGCTAAGGCCCTACTTACCGTGCATCATAACGTTGGAACTAAACGTAGTATAATTGATGAAAGTTCAATTTTTCGTGGCATAAACGTTTGGGTCATATATCTAAAGAAATGTTAGAAAGATTAGTGAAGAATGAGATTTTACCAAGTCTAGATTTTATTGATCTTGGGGTTTGTGTAGATTGCATTAAGGGAAAGCAAACCAAACAAACCAAGAAGGGCGCCACAAAAGGCTCACTCTTTTTCTTAAAATTGTCCACACTAATATTTGTGGGTCTTTTGATGTTCCATCACTAAGTGGAGAAAAGTATTTTATCACATTTATTGATGATTTTTCACGTTATGGTTACATCTATTTGTTGCATGAAAAATCTCAAGCGTTGAATGCTCTTGAAGTATACATCACCGAGGTTGAAAGACGATTAGATAGAAAGTTGAAAATCATTAAATCAGATAGAGGTGGAGAATAGTATGGGAAGTATAATGAATCGGGACAATGTCTAGGTCCTTTTGCTAAATTCTTAGAAAAGTATAGCATTTGTGCTCAATACACAATGCCAAGTACACCACAACAAAATGACGTAATAGAAAGGCGTAATCGTACCTTAATGGAGATGGTTAAAAGTATGCTAAGTAATATATCTTTACCTTTATCATTAAGGATGCATGCGCTTAAAACATCGATATTTACTAATCGGGTTCCTAGTAAGGCGATTCCAAAGACACATTTTGAATCGTGGAAAGGAAGGAAACCTAGTTTAAGGCACTGTATGTTTGGGGTTGTCCCATGTAAGCAAGAATCTATAATTCACATGAAAAGAAATTAGATTCTCTAAGCAGTTAGTAGTTACTTTATTGGTTACCTAGAAAAATCCAAGGGGTTTAGATTTTCTTGTCCTAACATAGTCCTCGAATTGTGGAAATCGATAATGCTAAGTTCATTGAAAATAACGAAGTCAATGGGAGTGAAAAACAATGAAATGTGGTAATTGAAGAAGCAAGGGTGAATGTCCAAATAACCATTACTTCGAAAATATTGTTCCTAAATGCTATTGTGCAAGATGACAATGTTGATGAACAAATTAATGATAACTTACCCTATAATGAAATTGCCATCAATGAACCAATTGTAGAAGAACCACAAGAAATAGTATTAAGAAGATCACAAAGAGAAAAAGGTCAGCTATTTCAGATGACTATATGGTTTATTGACAAGAATCGATTTTGATATCGGAATCAATAAGGATCCGGTTTGGTTTTCACAAGCCATTGATAGTGTATATTCTAATAAATGGATTGATGCCATGAATGATGAAATGAAATCTATGGAACAAAATAAAGTTTGGGATGTTGTTGAATTGCGAATGATGTAAGAGAGTTAGGTGTAAATGGGTCTTTAAAATTAAACGCGACTCTAATGACAATATCGAACGATATAAAGTTAAACTTGTTGCCAAAGGTTTCACTCAAAATGAATGCATTGTTTATAAAGAGACATTTTCGCTAGTCTCTAAGAAATACTCTTTTAGAATCATCATGGCACTAGTAGCTCCTTATAACTTAGAGCTACATCAAATGGATGTGAAAACTGTCTTTCTTAATGGGAATTTGGAAGAGGAAGTTTATATGGACCAACCTCAAGGCTTCTCAATCAAAGGAAAGGAACATATGGTGTGTAAACTTAAGAAATCAATATACGGACTCAAGCAAGCTTCGACAATGGTATCTTAAGTTTCATGATACTATAACTTCATTTGAATTTAAAGAAAACATCGTTGATCGATATATCTATATGAAAATAGTGGGAGCAAGTTCTAATTCCGATCCTGTATATTGATGATATTTTGCTTGCTATTAATGATCTTGGTATGTTGTATGAGACTAAGAATTTTCTTTCCAAGAACTTTGAAATGAAAGATATGAGAGAGGCATCCTACGTGATAGGAATAGAAATATTCTGAGATAGATCATGTGGATTGTGGGATTGTCTCGTAAAGCCTATATTAATAAAGTCTTGAAAAGATTTGGAATGGAAAATTGTTCTGGCGGTGTTGTCCTTATCCAAAAAGGAAATAAGTTTAGTCTCAATCAATGTCCAATGAATGACTTGCAACGCAAGTAAATGGAAAATATTCCTTATGCATCTGTTATTGGAAGCTTAATGTATGCCCAAGTTTGTACAAGACCAGGACATCATCACTTTTCTTTGTTGGATGTTCATGATATCAAAGCAAACCTAGAATGGATCATTGAAAGTGCCAAAAAAGTACTTAGGTACTTGCAAGGAACAAAAGATCATATGCTTACTTACCAGAGATCCGATAATATGGAAGTTATTGGCTACTCGATTCAGATTTTGTTGGATGTCTTGATAGCAAAAAGTCCACTTTTGGTTACTTGTTCTTATTATTTGGAGGAGTAGTCTCATGGAAAAGTGCAAAACAATCTATCATAGCATCATTAACAATGGAAGTTGAGTTTGTGACATGCTTTGAGGCCACTTTGTTCATGGATTATGGCTACGAAACTTTATTTCAAGACTTGGGATTGTCGACTCTATAGCCAAGTGCTGAAAATTCATTATGATAATTCCACAACTGTCTTCTTCTCTAAGAATGACAAGTATTCTAAGGGTGCTAAACACATAGAGCTGAAATATCTTGTCGTGAATGAAGAAGTTGAGAAACAAAGAGTGTCAATAGAGCACATAAGCACACAAATGATTATAGCAAATCCTTTGACAAAAGGATTGCCACCAAAGACATTTGGGAACCACGTGGAAAGAATGGGTTTGAGGTGTGATCATTAAATTATAGTTTATGTTTTTGCTTAATTTAAATTAGACACTGAGCTCAATAAAGTGTTTCGATAATTCATGTTTCAATTATTTATATACATGAATTTATGAAATTAATTGTGATGACATGAATATATTTAATAGATATTAATGTTGGACATTTTATTGATATTCTTAATTATGAACCATGTTAGATTATATATTAATGTTGCGGTACACGGAAGGGAGTGTGTCCAATATAATGATGTATGACCGTCGTGACTCGCATTGATATATGTTTAACTATGGTGATAATGATTAGAGTAAATTGCGCATCAATAATTTATAAATCGTTAAAGTAAATGTATCATATGGGCCAAGTAGGAGAATGTAAGATTTTATGTCCCACATGATTAATAGGCCCATGTAGATATATTTGTTAGATTTATATTTTAATTATGAGAGAATATAATATTTATAATTAGACTCAACTTTGATGGAAAGTGAATCATTATTAGAAAATGAAAGTTGGTCCTCTCTTTGTCTATAAAAGAAATCTTATTCCATCAAATTAAGGTTACACAAAATATTACGTAAAATCTAAAAAAAAAAAAAAAGCAGGCTAAGGGAGGTAAACACAACTTTCAGCATTAATTTTTAAATTCATGAATTAAGATATGTTCTTTATGTCTATGTGAAAATATATATATATATTCTAATTTCCCGACTTATTGTTTAATCATATATGATGATTCTATGAATTATTAGAATATTAAATTTAACACATCCACCAGGAACTTTTTAATCTGAGATTTTTATTTCCTCCAATATTAAATCTTTTAATCCTTATTATGTGCTCAAAATCTTTTATATATATATACGGTTTGATCTGAGATTTTTATTTCCCCCAATATTAAATCTTTTAATCCTCATTATGTGCTCAAAATCTTATATATAAATATATATATATAAGGGGACAATTAATTAATGTTCATTCTTGTCATCCACTTTTGACTCTTGTTTGCAAGTCGATATCTTCCGCAAGAAGTTCACTTCGGTGGATTGTGAAATATTGAATTTTCAAAATTCGATCAACGTACAAAGAGATCTGAAGTGGCCACTAATTAAGCGTACTTTTTCGAAACATACTTTTTCAAAATTGATGAACGATACAGGTCTAGTGGGACGAGGGATATTATGACAACACGTGTTCCAATAATATGTGTGTGAATTACTTTTCACAAATGATGAACTATAGATTGTCTGTTTATGTAGGCTGTTGCTTTGAATCATGCCATTATCGACGCTATCATTGAAACTTGAAAGCTTGTACATATAACATGGTTCGCATTTATTATTAGGAGTTTGTTATGTTACATCCACGCGTCGCAGGAGAGAGAAAAAGTTGTTGGAATTTAGTTGGTTTTGCACCGAGCTGTTACATACAGAATCTGTAACGTAGCCTGCTCCCATGTTAATATATATATTTAATAGTTAGCAGCCATGTGTTTTGAGGGGAGAGAAAAAATATTGACAAGCAAGTAATCGCTATCAACAATGTGTCAAACTGTCGACATTTAAAAAAAAAAAAAAAAAGACAATGTCACGAACTGGAGATTCCTTCCGTAGTCCTTACAGCGAATAATAGTTAGTTTTTATTTTAACAAAATGGACAAACCATCACTGTCTTTTCTGATTATAAATCAGCAGTTAATTCTAATGGGCCCCGCATGCACGTAAGAGTTGACTACTTTTTCGCTTTTTGAGAATATGAAAGACAAAGTGGGCAAAAAACAACATGGGCGATGACGTCGCATCACGACAATGATGACGTCACGAAAATGAAGGGACTCTTGCATCATCTTCTGGGGCCAGCCATCAAAGTTTTCGGTTTTTCACGCCAGCAGTCAACGACCACAAAAGGAAATAATTTTTTTGCTTATCGTTCTTCTCTGGGGTCCGCCTAAGTTACGTAGCTTACGTCTTCCCCATAAAATTTCGTTTAGTCCCTATACGTTATATTATTTACAATTTATTTAAAAGTTTCATAAAATTTTTTAAATTGTAAAATTTTATTTAACTCATTTCACTCTATTTTATTTTATTGAAATTCTTAGAGTACCAATTCACTCCCTTTAATTTTAAATTTCTAAAACAACATTCATTTAATTAAAAAATATAATAATTATTAAATAAATAATTATAATTTTTAAATAGATTATTATTATTATTAAAAAATAAAAATATTATAATTAATTAATCTATTAATACTAGTTAATAATATTTTTTTCGTAAAATTATTAATGATAATAATTAACAGTAACTATTATTAATAATTAATTTTTAAATAATAATAACAATAACAAAACAGAAACATGGAAAGTTCCACCGAACAGAGCAGTTTACTGAAGTTAAAAGAAACAGTCGATCAATTTCCCTTACTTCCAACCTGCAACTTAACGCAATCAGAGTCATTACCCTCCTATCCTCACAATAGGATAAGATTTTTCCATTTATTGAATATTTAACTCCAGTGCTAGGCTCTAGCGTTACAGAGATTGTCGGCAAAAGTAAAACAGATCATTCTTGTTAATTTCCCTGGATGATCGGTTTCTTTGGTAATATAACCCCGGTCTCTGGCATTTATAGGCTCTGGGACTTTATACAAGAGAAAACACACAATGGTGAAAGTGGATCAAGAAAAAAAAGCTAGCGGAACTGAGCAAAATCGTGAGAACCACATTGCTTTCCATAATAATGACTAGGGGCATCAGGCACGATCAAAATAACAGCATGGAAAATAATCTCTCAGCCGTTTAAGACAACAAAAATATATATTTATCTCTTAATAAATCCAATAGTTCATACTCATCAAAGATTCAGAAACTAGCATTATCGAGATTATGCTCTCAATCTCTATGCTTAGTCATAGATATACAACCAAGTCAAAAGCAAGCCCCTCCCAACTAAGTCCGAACGGATGACAAAAATGAACGCGGTCCCACTGACAAGAAACTTGGTCTTCCCTCTTTATCTTCGAAAATGAAATCTTGCCGAGTAACCCAAAAAAGAGCTAGAGCGAGAGAAACCTTAGCTTTCTATCCTTGCCCAAAAGCAAAAACATTTTTCTTAGCAAACAGCTACAAGAACTTAGAGCATCCTAAAATCAATAACATAATTGAGAATCAATGCATGTATCCGCAAGCATTTATTTAGTACCAAAACCAATTTTAAATTTGATAGGTTTACTTAATTTCCCAAATTTTACCAAGCTTTTCAGTTAACTTTGCTCAAATACAATCCATAGTTACATTTAAGTAAATTGGGTTATTTAACGCATATAGTCTTTGAAACCTCATCATCTTGCTACGAGTAAGTAAGTCACGCCAAACAATCAACACATGAATTACAAGACCTTGAGACGGAGGAAATACGGGTGAAGAAAAATTAAAAACCTATAGAAGCACTAAGTACTTCTCCTATTACTAATAATGGAAAAAAAAACATCATAATACGCTCAATATACCATTAGAGGAATAAATTCATACCAACGACAAGCTAAATATGACATTTTTCTAAAATTAATAATTCCGCAACCAAAAAGCAAAGTAATTATCTGCTTTTTAAATAATCCTAAAAACAGGACAATGACTTATTTGTATCATAAAAGAACCTATAAACACTTATAAACACTTATTTTTTAATATATTTTATTTCCAAGGAAAAACAACATTCTTCTATTCTTTCTTCAACAGGAAAACAGGTTATGTTACGGTAGTCACTAGGCGGTAGACAAAACACTTGATAACTAAGTGTGTAAAAAGAAATAAAAAGAGTTAAAAAATTACAAAAATTAAAATACAAAATACAAAAAAATTAAAATGAAACTGCTTTTGAAAATGAAAATATCAAATCCCTTCTTCAGAAGAATTCAAACAGGAGTTGGTGGTTCTTAATGTAACAGTTCTTAATGTAACAGCAAGTAACCTGCCACTGAAACCCCAACCTTTCAACACACAACTTGAACTCCGGAAGAGATAAAAGAAAAAGACATAGATGACTGATTATCTCTAAAGAAAAAAGGGTTTTGTGGCTGGTAAAATACGTTATTTTTACATGTTTTATAATTAGTGCATGATGTGTAATCCTCACATCACTAGTAAAATACGTTATTTTTAAATGTTTTATAATTCATCTCTTGTTTTATCCCTTTCATATAAAAGCCTGTTTCTCGAACCAAGCACAATATTCTCTTTATTTTCGAGAACGAGCCAAGAAGCCTCCTATTATCCATCCATATTTTAATTTTCATTTTTAATCTCTTAAGAAACCAAGGTTTTTTAAGAAGAAATTGGAAAGTAATATGTAGCCAAATCAAATCTCTTAAGAAAAGAAAGTTAACTTGATGAAAAGGATTAAAATAGCCAAATTAAAGTAAGTTTAACTTTATAAAAAGGACTTAAAATACGAGATGTGCGCACTTTAAATCAAAAGCTCTTCAATAATTTGTTGCATCTATTTAGTGGAAGATATATCATTCATTCATATATACTTTCTGCATATTTTTCCTTTTCCTCCCTTTGGCTTTGTAGGTTCAATTCAAATCCAGCATCCAGAAATGGCAAACACAAAATGCCCGAGTGTGTGAGATGGACCACAAAGTCAAGCAAATTAGATCACAAATTCACATAACATGCTAACATATAAGCTAAGAGGTGACCTCAACCTTCATGCAAAAATTCCAGAATATCTTTGCCTAGCCACTAGAATATGGCTGGCATATATAATTATAACACTGAGTTCCATATAATTATATTTGTTGTACAAAATCTCATTTTGGTCACACTAACATGAAAAAAGGTAGCTTAATTACACGTAATTGTAGTTTAGTCTTGGTTTATTTCTTTCCGAACACTAGTTTAATTTGTATCTCATTAATAGTGCTAATTTGTTACATGCACGTATTAAGTGGAACATTGCGTCATTGTTCTTAAATCTTTCCTGCACATTTTTTTATCTCCTCTCGCAGTTTGAAGATACCTTCCAAAGAGCTAAAGGTGTACAGATAAAAAGAAATAGAAGTATCGAATCATTTTGCGAAAAATGCCAGTACGAAATCATGCAATGACGTTATTGTTGGTGTGTATACACTCAGAAACTTTTCTTCTTCCCCCTGTCAACCATTAGAAAAGCCCCCGACTCGCCGCATTTTAAAAATCACTCTAATTCGTAGATCCTCCCTCTGCCTCTCCCTCTTCTTTCTCTTCCTTTCATTTTTTTCAACTCTGCCATTGCCAAATCTTATTCATAATAATTAAACTCAATCATCTCTGCCAAATCTTAATCACAGGCATGCACTTTTCAATGGATTTGAGGTTTCTATTTCTTCCATTGCTGAATCTTGTAATCTTTTTCTGTTCCTCAAGTCTCAGGATGGCAACTCTTGGGACGTCCAAGATGGTACCAGTAAAATACTTTTGTATCCAATTTTAAAGCTCCAGTTCTGGTTCCTGATTCCTGCCGTCGTCATCCCATTACTGCTCTTCCTCCTCACACCCATCAGAGTTCCTGTCAGAGTGAGCCGCCCCATTTCCGTGAGTTGTGGAGAACTCTCAGTTCTGTTGGCCGTCTCAGTAATGGCCTCTGTCATTTTGGCTCCGTCTCTGTTCTTGGTAGTCTATTTGTGCCTCGTAATCTTATCACTCTGTTATGCAACGCTAGCTTCTCTGTTTAAGCGCTGCTTCAACTGGCTTCGAAATCTCACTGTAATAACATCCATTACTAGTACAATCTTGATCACGATCAACCGTGTGAACGGGAATCAAGAAATTGCGACAGAAAAAGTTGACGAAGAGAACATTATTGAAGTAGAAGGGAACCACATCCAAGACCTGCTGTCAAGTTCAACTGATGATGATGATGATGAGAATATATATATGCACGTATGATTCTGCTGGTGCCACTGTAGGGTCCTAGTGCGAATAAAATAACATAGTGTAGAACTACGAGTGTTTTATATATAGATGTTAGCTTTCCATTTTCTAGTTAGTTATTACAATGATCCATATATAGTCTGTAAAAGCTTTGTTGCTGTTTTCGGCTTTTGTTTGAAAAGCATTTTTAGCGGCAGCAGATGCAGCCTCTGTTCTTACCCTCTTTATTTTTTATTTTTTATTATTATTATTTTTTTTTTTTTTTGGTTTTCGGATTATGGTCCAAACGAAGAACGGTATATTAATAAAATTCTGAGTCTAAATTAATAAAGTTCTGTTTTAATTCTAAAGAAAAATTTAACTGTTTAAGTACTCTGAATATTAAATGTGTAAAGGTTATTTTGATATTTTCACTTCAATAAAAAATTCCAAAAACCACCCAAACCCCTAAACATTCCTCCGTCTATCGTCAAACCCAAACCCAAACATTTGCATCGTCGCCGGTGCGAAATCCGATCATCTCTGCTGATCGGAGTGACTCGTCCATGAGAATAACGTTACAAAGCTAGAAACAGAGAACCCAGTTTCTTGTAAGGTAAATTTGCAAAGCTAGGAATCCTAGGTATATGTCGGAATTTCTATTTTTGTCTTATTTGCTGATGAAATCACTAAACTAGAAAAGAAGACTAGCTAATTTTTATTTATTTATTTGTATTGAATGTTTATTAGAAATTTCTTTCTGTTATTCATTTCCCTTTTTTTCCTTTGCTTATGGTTGATGGGTGATTACTTGTTTAACTGAATCTGATTCGATTTTAGAGGTCTTTTAGTGGTCTACTTCACTTGATTGAGTTAATTTTCCTTGTTTTTGTGAATTGACAGCTTGTTGTAATTTATATGCTGAAGGCAGTTAATCGTTTTCTAGTTTTTATTTTTTGCTAAACATGGGTAAATAACGCTTGTGTTTTTGTGAAAGGGGTGAAAATAGAGAGTGCGGCAATGAGTAATGGAGTTTTCTAGCCAAACAGGATTTTTTTAGGAGGGCTTTATATTGCTTGTAGTGATAGGAGGTCATATTTATCAAAACACTGCTGCACTTTGAGGGACCTAAACGTTGGGGAAATAAGTGAAGTGGCCAGGGAGAGTGGACTCGTGTTTGTGATTGTGGTCGTTGATGAACCGCAACTAATGAGTGTAGAAGAGAAAGAGTGATGTCATAATAACCAAGTTGGTTCAGTTATTTACAGATAAATTGTTACTAACCTTAACTGAACAATAAATTAGAGTAATTCTGCATGAATAATATTGCATGGCAAAATAGAACTTAGATTTTTTGTATTTGTCTCATCAGATGGAATCTTTTTCTTTTGATTTTTCTTTTGATTTTCCTATTTTGACTATGCCGTTGCATTTTTTTTAGTTTTCGTAAGAAAATCCTTTCATTTGAAGTCCATTCGTCTAAATACATGTTTTGCGAGAGACTTACCAAGTTTTGAGTTGCAAGATAAAATGGGGTAAATACCTTTCCGTATCTTATTAAATACACCAAAACTCACTCTTGCCCTATTATAACTAAGAATTTAAACAAGTAATTCTAAGTTCAGGGGCTTCTGTTAACAGTATCATTCATTATATATATATATATATAATATAATATCATTCTCAAGTGTGGATGCCTTCATTTATTTTTCATGTGGATACATTTTAAACTACGGGGTTTAAAAGAGTTAGTTTTATGAAAATATATTACGCCGTGATTAAAGAATTTGAGGGACTTTACATACGAATGAAAGTACGATGTGAGCTCACCCGTTAACCTCAGTAATTTTTTTCCCCAATGTAAACTCTTTTGTTATGAAGTTATTTAATTTATATCGATCTATCGTTTATATGAGATGTATCCTAAACCACATCTGTTGATATTGTTTCATGATGATTATCATCACGCTGAGGCATTGAAGATCTTTCCTCTGCTTGTGCCCTTGCTTATGACATGTTCTATGATTGGTTTTTCATCACATCCTGGCACCTGCAAAGCTCGAAGCTTTTTCATAACTTAAAGACAATAAAATAGGGTGTTGCTTCTTTTCTGTGATGTTGTCAGATTGGTGGAGGAAGTTTTGAGAATTTATGAACGCGAGTCAGAAGATTTTTAATTTGAGCTATTTTGCAGGTATTTTGGTTGCTTTTGTGTGAAATTTTCATTGTTGGCCTATTCGAAGAAGTCGGATCTGACATTTGACCACAAGATTCATTATTTCAACTTTTTTAACTCTGTTTTTTTAATTTTATTCTTGTCCGACGGTTATATAACTCAAATGTCTATAGGTTACAACACAGTGGTATCTTGGAGAGTTATGGTAACACCCTAAATTTATCCTAAGTTGAATTTTATCTATTTATTTTATAATTATATATGTTTATTTTATTACTATTGTTATTGTTTTAATTGGTCTAAACTCCCTCTATTTTTTTCAAAAAAAGAAAAATCTATAACTAAGCCCAGCCCACAACCAATTTTTAAGCATTGTAGCAAACAAAACCAACGTACGGGTAATAATAATTTAGCCCCTTAGGCTTTGGCCCAGTGGTGAACCGCTACTCTCAAAGTTAAAGACTATAAAGGGTAGTGGGTAGAGTCTCCATAAATTCAACCTCTCTCAATTAAACAAAAAATAGTGTGGAGTTAATTTGTAAGTGTTTTCTCACTTGCAAAATGCGAGTGGAGAGACATCCCTCGTCTGTGAGGGTTATATATATGGGCATGTACTTTATAAAATTAATGTAATAATATAAGTCCTAGTTATATATCTAATTATAAATATCAGTGTAATATTTGTTTTAATAGTAATTATAAATAACTGCGTAATATAGTAATCTATGTGTAATCAATATTTAAAAAATAATTTTAATTAAAATAAAATTAAAAAGAGGGAGAAAATAATGCTTTCCTGTGAAGAGCTCATTTGGGTACGTAGGGTAGGTTGATAACCCACAGCGGAAGACATTCTATCCAGTAAGGCGGATACCTCGGAATAACAGAGACAGATCAAAAATAAATAAATAAAGAGAGAAGAGGAAGAAAAAGAAATGGAGGGAAAGAGAGCAATTAGGTTTAGAGAGACTAGTTGTCATTGAAGGGAGCTGAAAACAACAGCAAGTGTGAAACTAACATGGGCTTGGCTGGATTTTCTCATAACTCTATTTCTTTAGACCTGGTTTGTGTAAGTTTCTGGGCATCCGTGGTTCAATTTTGGAATCTTCTTACTTTTATTAATGTTTTCTTTTTTTCCACTTAGTTTTCTTAATTGTTTCCTTGCTGCTGCTGTAACTTGCAGCAAGTTTAGGATTGTGTTAAGTTTGGGATTCTTAAATTATTGGCAGTATAGTTGGTTAGTTTTGTCGCCGTATTACCAATAGGAAGTGGAGTTAGAGAAGAAGAGAAGTCTTTGGAGAACTAGGAGCTATTGGTGGAGGATTGAGGTAGGTGGTTCTGTGCAATTGAGTGATTTTGTTTCTCAAAACTGAAAAATCAAGTTTTTTTCTTGCTCGATAATCTGAATTTTTTTTCTGGGTCCTTATAAGTTGTTTTGCTTGGATTTAATTTGTTAATGGCTTAATTGCTTCGTTTAATAATTAATGCATTGGGTGTGTGGCTAGCCATTTAATTACGCGACCATATGGCTAAAATACAAAAGTGACATGTTAGAATTATCAACAGGATTGCGAGCTTTAATTGAAGACCATGTATTGAAATTACTTGAATCAGTTATAATAGTTAATTTGGGTTGATGCAATCGTGAATGAGAATTAAACTTTAACGTGATATGAGCCAAGTTCGGAATAGGTAGTGTAGCTGAATTGTGTTTATATATCCTGCAATGATATGGTGCTTTGATTTCGGTTTAAGTTGGTGGATGTTGTTAAACCGGGAATGTGCTGAGATTCTGTTATCTATAGCTATTATTATTGAGAAGTATCATGGTTGTGGTTTGTTATTGTAAGGAAACTTACATTGATGCCATTGAATGAGTTAATAATTTTTATTCTTTTACTTTAGTTGAGGTTTAAGAAGGTTGATTTATCATGGTCAGATTCCTGTCCTGCGGTGAAGCCTGCAAAAGAAATTATGGGCAACGGCCCTTGGGAATAATGCCCCAAAGGTACGTTATGCTGGATTGACCTCGGTCAGATTTCTGCCTCAATGTGAAAGTCCGGAAAAGAAATCATGGGCGGCGGCCCGTGGGAATAATGCCCCAACAGTACTTAAGGTATTTCTTTTTAAAATTAATATTGGGTGAAAATATTTGCTGAGGATTTACAGCTTTCTGACTTGTTAGGCATGTTTTTATTTTCTATTATTGAAAGAATAATTTTAGGATTTCTTTGCATAACTACTGAAAGTATGAGCAACACTATATTTTGTATGTGTATATGTTATGATCTTGTGTCATGGCGTTTCTGTTGAATACGAACTTTCAAATTTAAAATGTTTTAAGAAATATTTTTTTTAGATTTATATAAATGGTTTATGTTAGAAATGTACCCAAATTGTGTGAATTATTTTGTTGGTAACAAAAAAAAAGGATAATTTTTTGTGCTTAACTACCTACTGGGCATTAGCTCACCCCTTACTTTCCAGGTTTGGACAATGATGGTAAAAAAAATGAGGTCAGTGGAGGATTGATTTTGATTTGTGGCTTAATGTGGAGATTACCTCTTTTGAAAGTTGTGTTTTGAAATGAAGAACAGTTTTTTGTATATTTTTGTTATTGTTCTGGTTGTACTTCGCCATTGCTGGCCTAGTAAACTTTGTAAGCTACCTTCCTGTAGATATTATGCTTTTTATTACATGTATTAAGAATGACTAAGCAATATTAGTAGGATGCACTTATATCTGTTAGTGTTGTAGTAACAGGTCCTGGAGGCCCCAAATGTCATATTAACCAATGGTGGTAGAGGAGTTGACTTGAGGAGGTTATGTTTTATTTTATTTTTGTTTTAGAAGTTTTAAGCAGCTGGGTATAAAAATTGCTGGTTTGATATATTGGATAATATCCATATTTTAGGGTATATAATGTCAATTTTTTCTTGAAGTGCTGGGCTTTACTCATCATAATTAGTATATGTTTGATCTTGTAAGCAAACAGTCACAGCTTAACTGTTAAAAGCTTATAGTTGCACCTGATCTAGATAAAATTTTCTTATCACGTGTGCCCTTAAGTTGGGGTGCAACAGTTATCAATTTAGCTAATAAAAAATATCAATGTCATCCAAATGATTTAACTATGCATAATACTAGCTGAAGTATACTACTTAGCCCTGTAGGATGGACAAATTTCTTTAAATGCTTCCTCTTGGGATAACTTGAAAAGTTGCATCTCATGTTCAGGATGAACGAAATTTGATCATTTCGATATGTAAATAAATGCATAATTCCAGTTCCATAGGTTTGACCAATTGAGTCTAGCATAAATCGTAAATTCCGAAGCAATATTTGAATTAGAGTATAATTATTTTATTCTATGGTTATTTCATTTTTTTTTTAAAGTTTTATAAGAATGCTATGGTTGTTTCATTGGTTGAAAATTGAAACTAGAATGGTTGTCAGCTTAGGTGTGAATTGAAATGGTTGTATTTGTTTGGTGAAAAGAGGAGACTGTTCTACTTTGTGGTCATTTTTTTTTCATATCTATAGTTGCTATGGGGAGATTATCTCTAAAGAAAAAAGGGTTTTGTGGCTGGTAAAATACGTTATTTTTACATGTTTTATAATTAGTACATGATGTGTTTTTTCTCGCTGCAGCCCCCTACTTTGCTGATGATTAACTTGTATTGTGCAGGCTTATACAAGCAGGTTTGATACTTTCAGCTGGTTAGGATAACTGCCTACTTTGACTACCTGTGGGACTGGGACTCGAACCCAAACTTGCAAATTCAACTTGGAGCTGACCAGTGCGGTATATTGGCGACTCTCTCTCAGTCGGATTCAATCAGTCATCTATGTCTTTTTCTTTCTCTCTTCCAGAGTTCAAGTTCTATGTTGAAAGGTTGGGGTTTCAGTGGCTGGTTACTTGCTGTTACATTAAGAACCACCAACTCCTGTTTGAATTCTTCTGAAGAAGGGGTTTGATATTTTCATTTTTCAAAAGCAGTTTCATTTTTATTTTAATTTTTGTAATTTTTTTAACTCTTTTTTTATTTCTTTTTACATATTTAGTTATTAAGTGTTTTGCCTACTGCCTAGAGAATACCGTAACATAACCTGTTTTCCTGTTGAAGAAAGAATAGAAGAATGTTGTTTTTGCTTGGAAATAAAATAGATTAAAAAATAAGTGTTTATAGGTTCTTTTATAACACTTATGGTGCGTATCTTCATGTAGAATGGGAATAAGATTTGATGTTTATTTTGCGAAAATAAATGGGAATGGGAATGTAATGGGATGTCGTTGATGTGTTTATTTGGTAAAATAAATAGGAATGAGGAATGGGAATAAAAATTAATTTATTAAAATACTCATAGTATTAATAATTAATAAAAATAATTAATTTATCATTATTAATAATAATAATATTATTGTTGTTGTTATTATTATTATTATTATTAAAAATAATATTAATAATAATTAATAATAACTAAAATAATAAAGTTAATAAAATTTAATAAAAGTAATAATTAATAAAATTTAATAATAATAATAATAATAAATGTTATTATTAATTATAGTTATAATTATTTTTACTAATATTATCATTATTAACATTTATTATTATTATTATTAAATTTTATTTATTTTATTAATTTTATTATTTTAGTTATTACTTTTTTATTAATATTATCATTATTAATATTTATTATTATTATTAAATTTTATTAACTTTATTATTTTAGTTACTATTAACTATTGTTGTTGTTATTATTATTATTATTATTATTATTATTATCATTATTAACATTTATTATTATCATTATTATTAATTAATATCATTTTTTATAATAATATTTATACATGTATCTAGATAATGAAAATTACATTATTATTATTATTAATTTTATTATTTTATTTATTATTAATTATTTTTATTATTATTTTTAATAATAATAATAACAACAATAATAATGATAATGATAATATTGTTAATAATGATATTAATTATTTTTATTAATTATTACTTTTATCATTATTTTTATTGTTAATAATGATAATATTAATAAAAATAAATAATAATAACTAAAATAATAAAATTTAATAATATTAATTATTATTATTAATGTTTAAAATAATAAAATTAATTGTGATTTGAATGAGGGTAATTTGGAAAATATGAAAAATTAAAGGGATGCAAAAGTAAACATATATTTCATTTTCATTCCCTCATTTTCATTCCCAACCCCCTATAAGAATGGTATTTACATTCCTTATTCTCAAATTGTGTGGATTCTACACATTTTATTCTCATTCTCAAATTACGTTTTCACAAGTAAGCATTGATTTCATTCTTATTCTTTCATTCTCATTCCTCATTCCATGAAATAAACACACGAGTAAGTCATTTTCCTGTTTTTAAGATTATTTAAAAAGTAGATAATTACTGTACTTTTTTGGTTGCAGAATTATTAATTCTAGAAAAATGTCATATTTAGCTCGTCGTTAGTATGGGTTTATTCTTCTAATGGTATATTGAGCGTATTATGATGTTGTTTTGTTCCATTATTAGTAATAGAAGTATGTAGTGCTTCTACGGGTTTTTAATTTTTCTTCAGCGGTATTTCCTCCATCTGAAGGTCCTGTATTTCATGAGTTGATTGTTTGGTGTGGGTCACTTTTGGTAGCAGTATGAATAGGCTTCAAAGGCTATAAGCGTTAAATAACCCAATTTATGCTCAAAATTTTAACATTGGTTTTTGTACAAATAGGTGCTTGCGGATACATGCATTGATTCTCAATTATGTTATTGATTTGAGGATGCTCTAAGTTCTTGTAGCTCTTTATTAATGAAAAGTGTTTTTGCTTTTGGGCAAGGATAGAAAGCTAAGGTTCTCTAGCTCTAGCTCCTTTCTGGGTTACTCGTCAAGATTGCATTTTTGAAGATAAAGAGGGAAGACTAAGTTTCTTGTCAGTGGGACAATGTTCACTTTTTGTCATCTGTTTAAACTTAATATTTTCACTGTAACAAACGGCTAATTGTTTGTTGAAAACGGAAAATCGATAATTTTCAGAACGCATGTTCCGCAAAGAGTTGTTAAAATGATGATTTTGGAAAATAATGGTGAACCGATAATTTTCAGAAAAGAATTGAATTCTAACCGTGAACCGTTTAGTAAGAACGAATAGCCAAAATTTGTTTCTGGTTCTCTCGGAAATAAATGGCTAACCGATAACTTCATAAGATGAACTGATTATTTGAAATTTCAGCTCAATGGTCATTTGGACTAGTCAAAACGGTTAATCGATAGCAGTTAATGGCGATTCGATTTCTCTCAGAAGGTCAACAGTGGCTAATTTTCAGCCCCAATTATAAATAGCTCAAACAAATTCAAACAAAGTTAGATCCAAGAGTTATCATTGAGCTTGCTCTTGAAAGCATATAACTATTTTTAGTTTTAAACGTATGCAGGAATTGTCGAACCACGTAAAAATCATTGTATTTGCTCTCTTTTCCCTTACTCTTTTATTATTGTACTTTATTAAATTTATTATTTATTATTTTTATTTCATTAAGGCAATAGATTGAATTGTTGTATGGTTTGTTTAGCTTAAATTTTAAAATCTCAATTCACCCCCTCTTGGATTGCATAACTAGTATTTCATTAAATCTAACGTAACCATAGACAAAGTCACATGCACACACGCGCGCAAGACACACACACACACTCTCTCTCTCTCTCTTATAGTTCACGAGAGTTCACCAAAGCAACCACAACACATCCCTAACACCCAAGCCCTAAATCCCTAAATCCGAACTATAAGGACAAGAACGCATCATTGTTTGCCTCACCTAAGCCTTACGCTGTCTACCTCACGTCGCTTGGCACTAAAGATAACCAATGGGTTAGGCGGCACGTGGCGCGACACGTGTTCGACAAAGCATGGCACGGCACAAGCACATTTCGTTGGGCACGCTGCATGCGGCATGGCACACACATGGGTTGGGCCAGATCTTAAAAGCACAAAGACAATTAGAGATAGGTTAAAGCACGGTATGCGAAAATGCACGTAATAAGCACGCTTCATTGGTGGGTTAGCACGACCCGTGGACCATCAAAAAGACGCGGACCAAAGTATATTAAAGTAAAATTTTTTAATGAAAAATAAATACAAAATGTTATGATTTTACAAATATTTTAAAATTAAAATTTTAATATATTTTTTTAGCACAAGCTTTTAAAAATTAATATAAGTCCTAGTTTAAATAAATAATCTAATTGTTTTATGTTTATAATTTATTAAATGAATAAATAAATATCATGATTTTATAAATAAAAAATAAAAAATTTTACGGCATTAATATTTCATTTATGAAATCATAACTTAGTTAATAGAGATATGTTTCATTAGTAAATGAAATATTTTTCATATTTATAAACAAAAAAATAAAATTATAAACGAAATATTTTTATAATAAATTAAAAATTACATTTTCATTCAATGGAGTTCAAGTACAATTATAATATTAGTAGTTCAAATAAAATTAGGTGTAATTGTTATTCCATGATTGTAATTTTACTTTTCATTAATCATTACTATGATTTATGAAATTAAATTTATATATTATTGTGCTATGATTGGTTATTGTGAAATTAGATATATAGGTGTGAAATTATCATAAATTGATAATAAAATGTTACTTGTTCTCTTAATAAAAATTATTATTATTGTTGTTGTTATTATTATTATTAGTAGTAGTAGTAAGAGTAGTAGAGTAGTAGCTGTAGCAGTAGTAGTAGCAGTAGCAGTAGTAGTAGCAGTAGCAGTAATAGTAGCAGTAGCAGTAGCAGTAGCAGTAGTAGCAGTAGTAGTAGTAGGCTGATGGGCTTTTAAGCCCATCGGACATGTGAGCTTTTAAGCACGCTGGACATATGGGTTTAAAGGGAAAAAAAAGTTGATGGGCCTTTTTTGGGCACGGTTTAAGCACACTTGTGCCGTCGGCCGTACATGGCCCTCATAAAAAAATTTGGACACGACACAGCAAGGCCTGTTGGCCATCTTTACCTGGCACCATCTGCCTCGCCTGAGCACAATGCATGGGCCGCTGTCGTCGAAGCCTCACTTGAACCTCGATGACGTCGCACGCTGCATGCTGCTTCACCTCACCTAAGTTGAGCAGTCGCCTTGCCTGAGCCTCTCCAATGTCAAACACTGCCTCGTCTCGCCTCAAATGAATTTAAATTATATTTTAAAATTTTAAATTTTAAAGTATATGGATCCAAATACACAAAAGAATTCGTCTGCAACCCGCATGTGTAATGCCCGCATTCGGATCCACTTAGTTTTTTACGTATCTGGATACATATCGAAATATTAAAATTTCAATGCGGGTCCGGATCCGATGCACCTATATCAAGATCTTGATTCGAACTTTGTCATCCCTAAATATGAGTTACTACACAGAATCCATCCACAATGTGTGTCTAGGTATCAAGTTCAATTAAGCTCAAAAGAAACCAAATTAAGAAGCGTACATCTCTTAGCATGCCACGCGTCATGGTTGGTACAATGCTTCTTCTTTTGCTCTACAGTTCCACAGAAGGAACAACAAGTGCCTTCTGGATCATTTGGTTTCTGTGTTGTTTCTTTTTAAGTATTGTATTTGCAACTTCCTTATCTTTCTTTCTTTTCTTGTCTTTGTCCTTATCCTTAGAGGTTGAGGCCAAATGAGCACTTTTTGCCTTATCTTTCTTTAGCCTTTCCTTTTCTTGAACACAATGACATGAGCTCATTTTAGAGACCAAGTTTCTTTCTCACAGTTGTAGCTCACCTTAAACTGGTTTATACTATATTTGTGAGGATATGCACTAACAAGTTCTCAAAAGTTCGAACTTAAATATTCTTAACTTAGAAGCAAGATAAAACATTTCTTTGATGTACTCCATGATATTGCATTTGCCTATATACCTCATTGAAACTAAATTTGTCAAGAGCGTATTTATTTCAGTCTTTTCATTCTTGACAAATCTTTGTTCAATTTTTGCAAATTATTCCTTAGTCGTAGTTATCTTTTCAGACTTTAAGCCTCCGAATACTTCTGAAATGACCTTTTTCATGATCATGATGCACATGCAATTTGATTTCTCTCACATTTTCATGCCCTGTCTTATCATCAAGGTACTCATATCTATAAAAGGTAGAGGATAGTCAGCCCTTAACATAACGTCGAGATCCACGATTGTGAGAAATATTAAGAGGTTATCTTGCCATAACTTGAAGTTAAAAGTGATTTAGTATATGAATAGAATTGATGTCGCCAGTAATACAAACAAGAGTCATAACGAAATCATAGAACAATAAACAAACAAATAAAACAAGCTCATATAATTTTCAAAACAAAAACAAATTCAAATAAAGGTAAACGTCATCTTAAGATACTAGATACTCCATTAATATTTCATATTTAGACAAAATATTAACTTGTTATTGACATCTTAGTGTAGTAATCAAATACTGATAATAATAACATGTCAAATAATAAATTTTTTTAGGCTGATTTATTATTCACATATAAGATTGAATAATCATCACGCGTTTTTGTTACCACAGATACACATGCAATTTTGATACACATAGACTTTCTTTTAGGCTGATCAATATTTACATAAATTACATGCATATAAGTCTTTTATTTTCTACAAAAATTAATTTCCACAAGAAATGTGACTTAGATGACATGTTGCTTTACCTAATTCATCTCAAAATATGTATAAAAATGTCGATATTTGAATTTAAAATTGTACTAAAAATTATCCTAAAAAAGATCAAAGTCAATGGTCAATTATTGACCCGGTCTAGATGGGATCAAGTCGGTCAACCCAATCCGGATCCTAAGCCAACCTAAACTCGTTTTCTCCAAACTATAATTTTTTTCTTCTTGATACAGGGGCTATGGCCACCACTTCCACCGTTGTGGCTTGCTTGCTAGTGGTTGTTCAACGGCCACGCCTTGCTTGGCCCAATTATTATTATTATTATTTTGCTTCTTGACGTGGCGTGGCGGCATGGCCGCTACCTTTTTCTTAATCTGCCATAGCTTGGTGGTCGCAGTTTTCTTGGGCCGCCGCGTCTTGCTGATCGCCACGAGCTGCCAGCCACAAAATCTTAAGAAATGAAAATATCGAATTTATTTTACCTAATATTTTTTTTAATTTAATACCAGAAGACAGCTACCAATACTTTTAAATGTGGCTCTGATACTACTTGATAAAAAATAATCTTTTAATGAAAACTATTACCTAATTTTAGAAATATTTATATTGTATCATTAAGAATCAAGAAATAAATATGTAGAAGCATATCTAAAACTATAATGTCTATTGTTTTCTAGAGTCATGTGGTTCGTTTTTCAAATTAACACATATTTTAAGAAAATCTTTTAAGTTTCTATTTATACATTATTTGATGATGAGATGTTAGAAAATAATAGAACCATACGTGTAATTTGGAGATTATAATTATTTATATAGATAATCTTTTTATTACCTTTAGATATTCTTATTTTAGTTCGTCGTAGAAATAGAAAGTGTCCTTAAATCTTTACACATTAGACACCCACACCCTATTAGATACATTAAGACTTAAATTATTAAAAACTTTAATAGATTACTTTTAATTAGATTTAATTTTATAAAATAATGTGTAACAAATAACTATTCATATATAAATTCAATATTAGATTACAGATCGAACAAACATGCCATAATAGACGTTAAGGTTATGAAACACAAATAGGCCGCCAAGAAAAGTGATGGAGCCAAAATGAGAATCAAATGTTGAGATTATTTAAAAGAATCTGATTAGTCCGCAACTTCCCAGGACTGTTAATCGAAAACTACACATAAAATTTTTTGTCTGAAAAAACCAATTTAAAAGTAATATAAAAAAAAGCAATAATTAATGCCAATCAAAGTCTAGAAAAATTTCTCATGAACAATAATGTATCAAGATAACTATGCTTTTAAAGAACAATATATTCCTTCAAAAAAAAGAACAATATATAAATGGGTCTTCTAAATCCATTGACCTTACCATGCCAGGATCCTCATAATAATTAAACGCCTGAAATCATAAATAAACTTATTTAGCAAGTACAATAGTAGATGCATAGCATATACTTGGAATGAAGGGTATGTTTTTATTAAAATTTAAATGCATAAAGTTGAATGATATCTAAATAAATAAATATATTTTGCACCGAAATACGGTCTTAGAAAGAGTGATTTTGATTTTTGATTCAACAAGCCTGAGAGTGATGCAAACCAATTATTTTTATTGAAACATAAAATGAAAGGAAAGGAAAAAGAATATAGGAGAGTACAAATAGATTAATTTGAGGAAATTGAAGCCTTCAAAATAAGTATGGAGTATTCGAGAGACAAACTTGCAAATACTTCATGCTTTATCTTAATCCAACTATTCATAAGAATAAGAGACTTCATAGATTTTTCCTTTCAAATTTCCTATAGATATATACAACTTTCGCTTTCTTTTGGTATCTCAAACATCTCTCAAAGACTAACTCTATATACAAGGGTGGTTTTAAATATAGGTGAACTAAACAGTCGCCTAAGGTTTTATATTTAGAAAATATCTTATTTTTAAATATTTTCTTAATAATTTTTAATTAATAAAGATCTTTTTAAAATTACTTATTGTAGAAAAACTTATTAAGTATTTTTTTAATTAATAATTATTCCATAATTAAGAATTGTTTTTATAAAAAAATCTGCATTTAGTAATCTTAGGGTGTGTTGGATAGCCAGCATAACACGTGATTACAACCCTGAATTGTATTTTAAGTTAATACAACCTCATGTTCGGCTAAAAATTGATTATGCATTAGAGCCCATAATATTACTGTTGTAATACCCTCAATGCCGCAAAAGTAAACCCGCAGGGGGTGTCGTGATTAACCGTGATTGCATTAGAAATGAGAAAGAAAATGTTTTACTCTTTGAAACACAACCCTCAGCCACGAAACAAAACTTCTCTTCTTAAAACCAAAATTTTCTCTGATACTCACTCGCTTTTCATTCACAGATTCGCACAAAGAAAATCTTCATGGCTGATTCTTGCAAGAAGAAGATGATTGTTGTTTTTTCCCCAATTTTTTAGAGTTTGTTTTGATTAGGTAGCAAATTTTTCAAATTGATTTCTGCAGGATATGTTGGAGAACAAGAAGTTACTTCAGCTACTTTGTTACCAGATGGGTGGATGAGGACTGTTGATCTTTGCTACGAGGATAGTTTCCTTTTTATTGTGGATGGACTGAAAGATTTGGTCAAATATAAGGGATATCAGGTATCCTAAATTGCTTAAATTCTTCTTTTTACTCTGTTGAGTTGGGTTGTTAAGATCACACAGCTAATATTTCCATTTCCATTTCCATTGTTAAGAACACTTGCTCCTCTCCCACCCTGAGATTGTTGACGCTGCAGTCATTCCATAACTAGCTTATAAGCCCTTTTTTTCCCTTGAATTCTTATAATAGCCAATCAGGTGTTCAGCTAAGAATACAGAGTAAATTCTCAGTAAAAGAAAATTCCTATTTTCAGATATCCTGATGAAGAAGCTGGTCAGGTGTCCATGGCTTTTGTGGTAATGTTTATGATTAGTTTAATGTGTATTTTTTTAATCAGCTTTTGCATGCTCAAGCTTAATAAAAAAGTTGTATTTGCAAGAACTGGGGCATGAAATGTTATTTTATTTGTTTGATGAAGTCAAATCCGGCTGACTTTTACAGGTTTAGTGATTCCTTTTTATTAAAGTTTTGTCATTTTTGTGGATTGTATTTGTTTCTTGGCAGTGGACTGCACGGTTAGTGAATATGGAGGAAATGAAAGTAAATAAACTCGACTGCCTGTGAAATTGGTATGTATGATTGATTAGTTTTCAATTGATTTTATATTACTTGCAGCTTGAGTAAAATATGCTGCTGAAACAAATTTTCGCGTGTCTCTTCATCAATATGTGCCTTCGGATATTGTGGAAAGACAGCCACTATATGAGGGTATGTTCCTGATTTTCATATTGCCCCCAAGTTCGTGTAAATCAGAATAAAATTTGTCCAACAAAAATGTGTCATTGTTGAACTTTGAAGTAGAAGATTATTATATCAAATATTTTGATAAGCTTTTGCATTAGAAATTTTGAACCTGGGGATATTGAAGAAATGAATTATTTCTCTTATTGCAGGACTACGAAAGCTTTATAGGCTTATATCTTCAAGGCTTATAAAGGCAGTGTTGTGCCTAAGGCTTGCGGCAATCTATCCCTTATCACCAACCACTATGGGTTCAAACAAGAGCATGTCTTTCCAGCAAGCTATAATAAGGAGGCAACAACATTACCACAAGAATTAAATCAGCCGTAACAATTTGGATATGCAAGATGAGCATGATAGCTTCATTGTAGATGCCTCATACTTTCATACGCACTTTTCCAATGTGGTTGTGACTGTTAATGAGTCCCCGTAAGGTGCTGATAACTTGATTACAGGTTGTTAGTTGTTGTCTAAATGTGTAGTTTTAATTTATGACTTCGAAATTAGATTAACTAATTGATATTGAATGGTATTTGTATTGAGAGCTGTTGGCTGTTGCATATGTAATGTGTGAGCTTTCAATTTTCACGTATATGAAAAAATGAGTTGAAGTATTTCACAAGCTATATATTTGGAAATTGCTGAAAAATAAAAGCTATGCTGTCGAATTTGTAAAATTTATTAGTTTTATTCATATTTTATGAAGAATTATAATTTTTTCATTTAAACAAAAAAGAAATTGATATAAAAATTTTAAAATTTGAGACTTCTATATTTAAGATTTTTCTTAGTACTAATAAATTATATATTTTTTAAACATGTAATTTAAATTAATCACCATAGAAATTAATCTGATGCAGTGAAGACCAAATATAATATAACTAAAAATAATATAATATAATGTAAAAAACACACCGTTAGTGTTAAGGAGATATAATTATACTATTTTCTAACCATTAATTCATTTATTACTTGGTTTTCCAATAAAAAACTAAAATATTTACCTTTTTAATTTCCTGAAAAAACTTAATTAGTTAATGGTAGAACTTTTGATATTCCTTTTAATTTATATTAAAAACCTAATAATCTCAAAAATCAATAGATGAAAAAAAATTTTACTCTTTTCTTTTCAAAAAAATTATTATATTTATTGGTTCATTTAAAAAAATAGTTTCTTAAAATACAAAGTCTACATCTATTATCTAATCATTAATTTATCATCTCAGCTTTTTATGTGCTACCAATCTATATATTATATTTGAAAATAAGATTGTTATTATCAATTTGTTTGTTTGTTTGTTTTTGTAATAGTTTCAGTAGAAGTAAAAAAAGTTATCTTCTTAATTATTTTTTTAGGTTTTATTTTTAACATCTTTTAGGATCTTTTTTATTATTAATGAAATTTAAGAATTAAAGATGGAATTGATTTTAAGTCATTTTTTAAGTAATCTTTTAGGATCTTTTTTTATTATTAATGAAATTCAAGAATTAAAGATGGAATTGATTTTAAGCCATTTTTTGAAGTATTGAAATTGCAGAATGAAAAGCGGATCCTGCCTTTATAAACCTGGTAAGTGTTTATATGGGCTGAGAAAGGTCCTTCTGACTTCCCTCTTAACCTTCTGGAGGACTCCCTATCTTTAGGCTTACGAGGGGAAGATACCAACAATCTTTGGCTACTCCATTCGAACACACCCTTTTGTCCTCTGTTGATTACTACGGGAATTTCGTAATCAGGCGTTGGTCCCAAATGAGTTTGATAAGCCTTTGACTGTGGGGCCGAATCCAATTGTGGTTTTTAGATTTATAGAAACACATGGTCTAATTCAACTCAAGAACTAGATCAAACACAGAAAATTCCTCAGGTTTACATTGTTAGCCTAGTTACTATTCTCCACCGACGTGAGATAATATATCCGCAACAAGATTCCCATTGTACGGCGCAGTTCGGAGATGATACATGTGATGGTATGCAATCTGTAGTTCAAAAATAGAAAATTCCTCAATTTGGTCACCGCCTCCTTCAGGCTGGTTCAAATTGAAAATTATTGATGCTGCAATGAATGCTGAATCAGACGGCTAGGATAGCAGGACTTAGGAGACCACAAGACTCTGGGCCTGTTCCTTTCTTGGGCTTCTCTTCCCTTTTAAACTTGTAGTTTCATCTTTGTAATGTTGGCCTTCTTAAGACGGCCCGGGCCTGCTGTAACCCCACGTCAGTCAACCTGCAAAGCAAATTTTTAGGCAACTTGGGTCCTGCATTTCTATGGCGCAAATCATTCTTCTTAGTCAATTGTCTACGTATACTATTTGCTTTGAAATAAATTGAAATTTCGTTCAACGTAGAGAGATTTGAGTACCGCCGTACATCTTCTACAATCACACATTAAAATTGATTAACCGATTATTTATTACAAGTAGACAATGGATTAAATTATTGTGCTTTCAAATTATGAGAGGAAAAAAGATTATTTACAAACGCAATGTACATTCACCCATCCCTTAATCCACAAGTAATTAAAGTTTCAAGTAGATGTATACATGCCTCTCGACATTTTGCTAAGTGATAGGCTATTGCCCTTACACAATTCGAGCCATAATGGACTCAACTTTCTCTCTCAATTAAGAATAATTGAGTGGAGGCTATTGCAGTCTTTCTCCCTTACAAAAATTGTAAGTGGAGCAAAAATTCCTTGAATATTAGAGAGTGTAGACAATTTAGACAAGTAATTCTTAAAAATTTCATGTAAACATGGTCTCACCTTAGTGATGACAATGGTACATGCAAACCCACAAACCCAAGCGGGTTTTGTATTGAATGAGAATATAAGATGATAATTGTGGCAGGTCTTGAGGTGATACTTTTGGATAATTATGTTGTTACTTTTAGATGCTAGTTTTTGGTTTTTTTTTTTTTTAAGTATTTCATACTTAAATTTTAGAATTAGGATTGGATCAAGAATTGGTGTTGGACTTATCTTTTTTTTTTTTTAGATTAATGTTGACACATTAATTTTCCATTTACATTGATGAAAATTTAGAACTAAGTATTTTATATGAAATTCTAAGTTATTGTTATAAATTTATATATTGAGTAATTTAATTTAAATTTTAGGCATTATTAAATGTATTTTTTTAACATTTGTGATTTTAAATGTGGGAACGCACAAAAAATCCATTGAATATCATTGCAACTTTAGTAGTTGTCAAAATCCTTGAAGTAGATGGGTTTTCTTAAAAAAGTTAAAACCCACAGCAGGTTGCGAAGTGGATTTGATAATCTAAATTTTGTACAAGTGCGGAGGTTTAGAATGCAAACCTATAGTGGGTTGTGCCATTTTATTGCCATCCTTATCCCAACTAATTTAAAAAGATCAACACCTCAATTATAACAGCTAAGTCAGTCTCCTCAAAATTGTCAAAAGAAAATTTCATATTTCGCAATGGAAGAAGTTGTGCCTGCCTTTTGGATGAGGCCTCAGAAGTGCATGCTTTTTGGATTGAGGCCTCAGAGGTAGAAATAACTATTAATTAAAGAAGAAAAACAAGGCGCTCTCCAAGTAAAGTCAAACCAAACCATTATTTACCAGCTAAACTTCACTGAACCTTATCAATCACCGCGTGTATAATTACACAGCCACCACCGCCAGAATTTCAAACCTCCAATCCTTCAGATCCGCTGTTCAACTCTTCTTTTTCAGCCACCGTGAACTAACAACACCTCCCCGCCGCAGCTGCTGCCGCCGCCACTGCCACCAACCACCATTGCCCCACGAACCGCAGCTCACCACAGCCGAAAGTAGTTCAAAGGAGTTTTGGCTGGGAGGGGATTTCCCTCTTCAGCCGGTAGGACTTTTCTCTTCTCTTTTCTTATTTTTTTATTTTATTTTGTTTTATTATTGTATTAGCTTTTTTTTATTGTGCTTCTTGTTGTGTTGTGTTGTCTGTGCTTGCATGATTTTATACTGCTTCTACGGTGGTTCTGCTGGTCTGCATAGATAGCGTTGTTTCGGTGTTTGGATTAGGATCGTGTCAGTATTCAAAATTTCAAATTGGAAGGGTATGCATGCTTATATTGAGGGTTCATTAAAAAGCTTCGTCCGCATGGACTGGGTTTAGGGTTTAGGAAGGCCTGGGTTTTTTTAATTTAAAAATTCAAAATATAAATCAAATTAAAAAATTTTAAATATCAGATTAATATTTTTTTATATTGGTTATTAATTTATTATGTTAATTTATTACTTTTTTTTTTTTTTTTTTGTATTGGATTATTATTTTTTTATTATTAAATAATTATTTTTATTTTAAATATTTTTATTTTATAAAAAAATTATTTTAAAATTAATAAAAACCTGACTCATCTAAATTTAGATGGACTTTTAAAACGTTTGAGCCTGTTCTTAAGAACTTGGTCCTGGGCCTAGGCTTCGAAAAGCCTGGTCCAAGTCTTACTTTGTCAACACTACTTGTATTAAATCTATTGAGAGCTTTGATACAGGTGCATCGAGGTTCCAATGACTTGGGGCTAGATTTTAATGGGCTAGGGTTGGGGTTTATTGATATTGAGACTCTCTGATGAGTCGTAGAGATGGTTTTTGTTGCAGTTTTGCGATTTTATTATTATTTATTTGTGTTATGTGGTTAGAATTAGGTTGCATTGTGTTGGATTAGTAGACACTGAATATTCTTCTTTTGATTGGAATGCGAGTTCATCTACAGTACTTAAGGTGGGTTCCTTTAATTAATCGAACCATTATTGATCACATCGAGTAAAGTTGCAGCTTAGCTCGATATGATATTGATTCTGCATGACTTAATTCTCATGATACAATTGTACGTACTAAATAGTATCCAATTGGATTGAGCACTTGCAGAGGAAACTCTTCGTTGCGGGGCTTTGATGTTGTAATATGCAATCAAAGAAACAAATCAAAAGTAACTCCACCGAGTTTACAAAAGACTTATCAAAAGAAATGAGCAATAATTTCTGGTTTGGTGAAAGTGTTCTTAATTATTAAGTAAATAATGGAGGAACTAATAAGGCACAATGCGTCTTATTGCCATTTGACTTTTAGCAACTTGCATTACCGAAGTCATCCTCTTAATTTTCTCTATGCGTGGTCTTTTTTTTTCTTTTTTGGTCTAACAATTTGGAGTTTAATAAAGAAGAAAGAAAAAAGAAAAACCTTGAAAGCTCCTTTATTTGCAACAGAAGTCCAAAGGATCGGCGACGCCAAATGTGAACTGTTTTCACTTATGCGAGAGAGACTTGATCTTCTCTTTTGTCTTCAACATTAGCGATTCATTTATTTTGCCAAATAACCAGGAAAAGAGCTTGAACATCACAGTGCCAAGAACCTGATTAATTTTCTTTCCTTGCCCAACAGAAACATTATTCTCCATTAATAACAAAGAGCTACAAGAGCTGGGAACATCCCAAAATATTATTTTCCATTTATCCATTTCCTCGAGCTTTTATTATTCATGGCAACATTGCACTGTAATTGAGATAAATGCATTTATCCGCACCCATATTAATTGAGGAGACAAGTTAGAATTTCCCGTGCATGATAAACCAATTATCCAATGGTACAATTAAAATTTGAAATAGATATATCCAATTATGTAATTGCCTAAAACCTACCAAGCTTCTTAGTTAATCTGCTAAAAATAGAATATTCTACAGCCACTTTTTGATAAATTGGGTTATTTAACTCCTAAAAATAAGCTTCAATAGAATATTCTTAGTTAACCCATAAATGTAATAGATTCTTCTCCTAAAGCTTATTTTAATGGAACAAAACAACTTCAAATCAAATCCGCAAGTCAATATTCCAAAAATTTTTCCTTCCCATGAATCAATAGACCTACCAATATACAAAAAGAATATTTCATGTACATGTATGACCCAGTTTGGGAAATTTTTTCTACTTTGTCCGTTTGTGACCATTATTATTACTTTTGAGTATGTTATTTTTTTAGCCTAAATTTTAAAAATAAATGAAAAATCGTAATGTATAAAGCCGATTTATTTTTCCCAAATTGAACATAATGAATTTTCAACCATGCTTCCTCACAACTTAAGGAATTAAGGAGTTGGAGTGTGTGTGTGTTCCGCACTTCCACTAAAGAAGAAGCACTGGATTTTGCTGACAAAAATTCTCTTTAATGTTTATGAGATCTTTTGGTCAATCTCCATTTGATATTCTCTCCCTTTTTTTTGTCTTTAATGTTTCTATTCAAGTGATGCGATAAAAATAGCAAACGAGTCCAAGTGTTGATTCTTTGATCCAATATTGTCAATCTGTCGAAGCATAATTGAATATAACACGAAATCATTTTAACTCAGAATTGTTATATATCAAAGGGGAGATTATCAGTTAATATACAGTCAATACTCCTCCCAGAATAATTTTACAATATTTCCATTATTTTCAAATATACTTTTGCTCATATTTATTATAAATTAAATAAACCATATGAATAGAAATAAAAATAAAAAATTTGAGAATTAAAAATAAGAATATAAGTTTCAGTTTGAATAAAAAATTAATTGTAAGATAATTTTTTTATACTTTTGTTATTTTTTAAACAATTTTTTAATATCTACACACACACTCTCTCAAGATAAATTATCAAACTAATGGCCGATTTTCCTTTGAATTTTTGGTGCCATGGGAGATTTTGGATTTTATGAAAACATCATGCAATAAGTGATATATATTGATTTAAGAGAGCTCAAGATTGATAATCTTCCCATATCAAATTTATTTGTAGTTTTTTTTTATTTCTTATATTTATATGCATGTTTTACTCTTCTTTTATTAACAAATATGTGTTAAGAGAAGGAAATTTTTGATTTTCTTAGAAGTAGGGGTGGCAATATGATTCGTTTATTCGATTCGATTGGAATTAAATGGGTTTGGGTTTGAAAAAATTAATTCGTTTAATAAATGGGTGAATTTTGGATTTAATTAAACGAATCGAATGCGGGTTTAAAAATTTTGATTCGTTTATTCGTTTAAGATTCGTTTAATAAACGGGTTATAAACGAATCGATTACAGATGAATTCGTTTAATATTCGTTTAATTAAATTACTTTTTTATCCTTAAATTCATTTGAAAACTTTATAAAATTTAGATGTTAATATTGTAATTTTAAGCTAAAGCAAAATCAAACCAAGTAAAGCAGCCGGCCCTAATTCTTACATTTCACATCTCTTTACCTTCATCTCTTAGCAATTCAGGGTTGATTTCACAGTTTATCAACAATTCAACGTCACTATGCGAGTTACCACCAAAGTAAGCTCCACTTCTTTTTCTCTTTTTTATTATTTTTGCATCCAAGTGCTTGCTTTTTCATTTCGAAAGATATGTTGTAAACTATGTATGCTTTTAGCTTTTCCCATCAAAACGAATTCAAAGAGTCCATTAGTGCTAGGCTGTTAGCTTTTTTATTTCTTGCTCATATTCTTCAATTATATCATTGTTAAAAAATTTTAAAAATATTAAATTAATTAATTTTAATATATATATATGATCCTTTATTCTTCAATTAATTTGATTTATTTCATTTATATATATGATCTTTTATTCTTCAATTAATTTGAATTATTTCGTTTATATATGTTAATAACATTTTATTTACTTTTTGGTGTAGGATTTTTGTTTTCAAGGTGAAAAAGACAAATGAAGAGAATTAAAGAAATTACCTTACTTTATAATTTGAATTTAAATTATTATTATTTGTATTATTAGAGATTTATAATTTGGTATTTGGATGACTACATAATATGGTTTGAGTTATTTGTATTTTGTTCTGGGATGCTAAATTTGTGATTTTTTATATTTTATTTTACTTAATTTTGTTTATTAATTATTTTTTCTAAACGAATTGTAAACGAATCGATTCGATTCGGTTCGATTCGATTAGATTAAGGATAAACGAAGTTTATCAATTTTATTAAAAGCGAATTGAACAATCGAAACGAATATTCGCTTAATAAATGAATCGAATTCGAATACTGAGATTTTAATTCGTTTAATAAACGAATCGAATGCGAATTCACAAAATTTTGACTCAATTCGTTTAGGATTTGATTCGAATTCGATTTGATTATTTGTTTTGCCACCCCTACTTAGAAGGATACACTAGACGAATGCTGCTTACATATTTAGTTAGCTGTTAATGATTTACTGTTAAAATTTATTTTTTATTTTTTAAATTCACTAGGTTTTTAAGTGGCAGGAACATGGAAAAGTTGTCTGTTAGAATTGTGTTGTATTGTCAAACATTATGAATATTCTTCTTTCGACTGGAAAGCGATTTCCCCTATAGTAGTTGAGCCGTTGAGGTGGGTTCCTCTAGTATTTTATTAGATCTTAATGTGTGAAATCATTTAGTCTCCTTTAAGTTGTTAGAAATTTGTAGTGTTTGAAGTTATATATTATTATTAGGCATTGTCCTAACTTCAGATTGAGTCTTAAGTATTATCCTATAATTATACTTAAACTTAATGTAATATTGTGTGACGTTGTGTTTTATCCATTAATCATTATTGCTTTTCTAATGAAAGGCATACTAACTATTAATTTATAATCAGCAAAGCCAAGGATAGTCAAAAGGAAATCTCGAATTTGCCCATTTTGTTAAATTAAAGTATTAACACCAATTATTATTTGCTGCAAGGAATCTCCAGTTTGACACACTCGAAAATTTGCCAGCTAGACACAGTAATAAAAAAAAATGTGGATATTCTTCCATTTCACATTTTTTATTATGTACCACAAATATAACTATATGGAACTAATGTATCTATGTGACAAATATAATAATAAATGAGCACCATATTATGCGTATAAGCTTTCCATGACAATATCCCTAGGGGCATGACCGAAAACAAAGGCATCCATAAATTGACAGGCCATAATTCATCAGACATCAATTCTCAGAAGCAATTCACAAAGAGATTGTAACAAACGTCTTGTTATAGTATCTCTGGTCTCACCAGATGTATATCGTTCATCAATTATAAGAAGTAAGTTTATGCTTAGTGCGATCATAATTAAATATCACTATGTTTCATGTTTCCTTTACTTTCTATTTCTGCTTTTTACCCATTCACCATCTACAAAAGTTGAAATTAATTAATCGAACCATTATTGATTATTATATCAATAATGGTTTGAATTATTGGTCCTTTAGCTCGACACGATATTGGTTCTACATGAATTAGTTCTCATGATACAATTGCACGTACTAAATATTATCGGACTGGATTGAGCACTTGCAGAGGAATCTCTTCGTGGCGGGGCTTTGATGTTGTAATAAACAATGAAAGAAACAAATCAAAAGTAACTCCACCAAGTTTGAAAAGGACCTTATCAAAAGAATGAGCAATAATTTCTGGTTTGATGCAAGTGTTCTTAATTATTATGGGAGGAACTTTTGTCAACTCTCACAAATTTATGTTCTGCGAGTTAAAAGGAATTCTAATTGTTATTGTCGTTTTTTGGGTTACGTATTATTCACCCTATTTTGAAGGACCATTAGAACGAAAATAATGTTAAAAGCAAAAAGAGAAATGAAGGATAAGAGCAACTTTTTATACGACATTGCCGACCCGAGCTTGACGAACTGTTTGAATTCTTTCAATGCCGGACAGGTTTTGCTTAATTTGTATACCCAATTTCTAAAACGGATCAGCTTTAAATACTATTAAAAAGAAAACTTTACCATTTACCTTATCATCTTTGTATTTGATTGTGAGTTTGTAACAAAAACTACGCTACGAGCATGCGTAAGGCTAAGGGCCACCTTTTTATCCTATCAATGTGACCGCAATAATTTCTTGGAACCCTTAAATCAATGTGGAGATATATGAGACATGAAGGAATTAAGCACCTTTAAAAAAGAAAAAAATATTTAAGGTATTAATTCTTTTGAATTTTCAGCAACTTGCATTGCCCAAATCATTATCTCAATTCAATTTGCCCCTTCGTTAACAATAAGGTTTCGCACACGATCCATGCTCTTGATGATTGACCAGCATGCATATCTGATTTCATGAAAACTTTTTCTGAATGATGGATTTCATCCTAGGACGCATCGCTACATTACCCCTCCCAATACGTTATACGGTTTTATTATTTAATGATCACATTTTAATCTGTAATCTCTTCCAAAACATTTCTTTGCGACTGATACCACAGAATCCCTAATTGTATTCCCCTCATACAAGGGTCACCCACCCTTAAAAGACGAAGAAAAAGGGGAACAAAAATTATGAAACTTACTAAGTAATAAATTAGTAGAAAATCTTGGGGAAAATGCTTCAAAAAGCATAAATTTTGTATGACGAGAAACAACCATGCATGTTTAATCTTTCGCGAGCAGAGCTCACATATCAACTTTAAACATTTAAGGAAAGGCAAAATTTAAATTACATTTCATGTATCTTACACCTACTCAAATAAATAGTGAGTGAACACCACGCCACACCACACACTATTCATGTGAGTGGATGTAAGGCATATGAAATGTAACTTAAGGGAATCCTTAAATAAAACACTTTCCTTGCAAAAATATGAATGAATCTACAAACACCTGAAAAGTTCCACCAATCAATGCAGTTTACAGATGTTATGAGACACATTCAATCAATTTCCCTGACTTCCAAACTTCAATTTAATGCAATCACAGTCATCACCCTCCTATCCTTACAATAGGATACGGTTTTCCATTTATTGCATATTTAACTGCAGTGCTAGACTCTAGTGCTACAGAGATTGTCTGCAAAAGTAAGACAGATCATTCTTGTTAATTTCCCTGGATGATCAGCTTCTTTGGTAAAATAACTCTCGGGCTCTAGCACTTATAGCCGCTGGGACTTCATACAAGAGAAAACACATAATGGTGAAGGTAGACCTAGAAAAAAAAAGCTAGTGGAATTGAGCAGTATCATGAGAACTACATTGCTTTCCATAATAATGATTAGGGGCATCAGGCATGATCAAAATAACAGCATGGAAAATAATCTCTCAGCCATTTATAAGTCATCAATCATGTGAAAATACGAGAAAGGAAGGAAGCATGCACCTTTAAGATAACAAAAAAAATACATACATACATATATGTATATACATATATAGATATATGCATATATACACATATACGTACATACTAAGATATATATACACACTCACTCATGCACAAATCTCAATTCTCATCAAAGTTTCAGGAACTACCATTATCGAGATTATGCTTTCAATCTCTATGCTTAGACATAGATATACAACCATGTAAAAAGCTAGCTCTTCCCAACTAAGTCCAAACAGATGACAAAAAGTGAACATCGCACTGCCAACTGACAAGAAACTTGGTCTTCCCTCTTATCTTCAAAAATGCAATGTTGCTAAGTAACCCAAAAAAGAGCTAGAACATTGCAGTGCCAGAGAACTTTAGCTTTCTATCCTTGCCCAAAAGCAAAAACATTTTCCATTAGCAAAGAGCTACAAGAACTCGGAGCATCCCAAAATCAATAACATAATTGAGAATCAATGCATGTATCCACAAACATTAATTTAGTAAACAACTGATTCCCAAACCAATTTTAAATTTCTGACAGACTTACTTCGTTGCCTAAATTCTACCAAGCTTTTCAGTTAATCTGCTCAAAATACAATCCATGGGTGCATTTAAATAAATTGGGTTATTTAACATCTATAATCTTTGAAACCTCATCAAATTGCTGTCAAAAGTAATCTACACCAAACAATCAATGCATGAAATACAGGACCTTTAGACAGAGAAAATACTGCTCAAGAAAAAAATAAAAACCCATAGAAGCACTAAATACTTCTCCTAATATTACTAATGGAACAAAACAATATCATAAAACATTCAAATATACTATTAGAGGAATTAATCCGTACCAATGACGAGCTAAATATAAAATTTTTCTTGAATTAATAATTCTTCAAACAAAAAAGCACAGTAATTATCTGCATTTTAAATAATCCAAAAAACGGGGGTATGACTTATTTTTTTCATTAAAAAAAAACCTACAAACACTTGTTTTTTAATCTATTTTATTTCCGAGCAAGAACGACATTCTTCTACTCTTTCTTCAACGAGAAAAGAGGTTATGTTACAGTCACTAGGCAGTAGGCAAAACACTTGATAACAAAATACATAAAAAGAAATAAAAAAGAGTTAAAAAAATCACAAAAATTAAAATTGAAAATACAAAAATATTAAAAAAGAAACTGCTTTTGAAAAATGAAAATATCAAACCCCTTCTTCAGAACAATTCAAACAGGGGGCTGCAGGTTCTTAATCTAACAGTAATTAAAATTCCACTGAAACCCCAACCCTCTATTTGATTTTCTTTTTTTTTCCCCACAAGAATTATTTTCAACATAGAACTTGAGCTTTGGAAGTGATAAAAAGAAAAGACATAGATGACTGACTGAGACAGAGTCGCCAATATACCGCACTGGTCAGCTCTCAGTTGAATTTGTGAGTTTGGGTTAGAGTCCCCGTCCCACAGGTAGTGAAAGTAGGTAATTACCCTAACCAGCTGGCGTATCAAAACCTGTTTGTATAAGCCTGCACATTACAAGTTACTCATCAGCAACGGAGGGGGCTGCAACGAGAAACAGCACATCATGTTCTAATTATAAAACATGTAAAAATTAACATATTTTACCAGTCACAAAACCCTTTTTCTTTAGAGATAAACTCCCCATAGCAACTATAAATATGGGGGGAAAAAAATGACCACAAGGTAGAACAGTCCCTTCTTTTTCTCCAAACAAATACAGCCATTTCAGTTCACACCTAAGCTGAGAACCATTCTAGTTCCAATTTTCAACAAATGAAACAACCATAGTATTCTCATAAAAATGAAATAACCATAGAATAAAATAATTATACTCTAATTCAAATATTGCTTCAGAATGTATGATATATGATAGACCCAACTGGTCAAACCTACAGAATTGGATTAGGCATTTATTTGACCCAAAAGGTGAATATCAAGCTTATGGTTCTTACAACACTGAAATGATCAAATTTCATTCATTCTGAACATGAGATGCAATGAATTATTTCAAGTTATTCAAGAGTAAGCATTAAAAGAAATTTGTTCATCCTACGTGGTATAAGTAGTATACTTCAGCTAGTATTATGCATCATCGGTTAAATCATTTGGATTATTAACATTGATTTATATTTTTTTTTATTAGCTGAATTGATAACTGTCGCACCCTAACTTAGATGCACGTGTGATAAGAAAATTTTATCTACATCAGATGCAAGCACAAGCTTTTAACAATTAAGCCGTGACTGTTTGCTTACAAGAACGAACATATACTAATAGAATGAATAAGACCCAGCACTTACAGAAAAATTTGACATTATCTGCCCTAAAATATAGGAATCCCAAATTTAACACAATCCTAAACTTGCTGCAAGTTACAGCAGCAGCAGCAAGGAAACAATTAAGAAAACTAAGTGGGCAAAAAAAAAAAAAAAATTAATAAAAGTAAGAAGATTCCAAAATTGAACCACGCATGCACAGAAACTTACCCAAACCAGGTCTAAAGAGTAAAAGTTATGAGAAAATCCAGCGAAATCCACGTTGATTTCCCATAAATTTCATACTTGCTCTTGTTCTCAGCTCCCTTAAGTGCACAATTATTCTCTGTAAAAATCAATTGCTTTCTTTCCCTCCATTTCTTTTTCTTCCTCTTCTCTCTTCTTTTGTTTTTTTCCTCGTTCAGTCTCTGTTATTCTTATCCCGCCTTTTATTATTATTATTATTATCGTGTCGTCACCCGAAGTCCCGAACGTTGGTTTTGTTTGTTATAGAACTTAACAAAAGAATAAAGAAACCTTATGAGTTGATTGTGGGCTGGGCTTAGCTACAGATTTTCTTATTAAAAAAAAAAACCAGTAGAGGAAGTGAACTTAGAAACAGAATTACTCCCACTTCTTTAAATTCTTAGTTATAAATAAGGCATGAGTGAGTTTTGATATATTTAATGAGATGTATATTTCTGCATAGTTGCGGTTCATCACAAACTGCAGCAGCAAGACATGATAAAAAAATTCCAAGTATAAAGCCCTCCTAAAGAATCCACCCCCTAATTGGCTAGAAAATCTCCATTACTCATTGTCCCAATCTCTATTTTCATTTCACCCCTTTCATCAAAACACAAGCTTTGCTTACCCATGTTTAGAAAAAATAAAAAAATAAAAAAAAAAAATAAAAAAATAAAAAACAATTAACAGACTTCAGCATATAAATTACAGCAAGCTGTCAATTCACAAAAAACAAGGAAAATTAACTCAAGATTTTTTGGATTTTTTTTTTTTATTGAAGTGAAAATATCGAAATAACCTTTACACATTTAATATTCAGGGTACTTAAAACAGTTTTGTTCGTTTGGACCATAATACAAAAACCAAAATAAACAAATAAGAATATAGAGGGTGTGTGCTACCGCTAAAAAGCACGCTTTTCAAACAAAAGCCGAAAACAGCAACTAAGCTTTTACAGACTATATGGGATCGTTGTAATAACTAACTAGAAAATGGAGAGTTAACATCTATACATAAAACACTCGGTAGTTCTACACTATGTTATTTTATTAGGCACTAGGACCCTACAGTGGCACAAGCAAAATCATACAGGCATATATATATTCTCATCATCATCACTAGAACTTGGCTGCAGGGTTTGGATGTGGATCCCTTCTACTTCAATAATGTTCTCTTCATCAACTTGTTCTTGGATTTCTTGATCCCGGTTCATACGGTAGATCATGATCAAGATTGTGCGAGTAATGGATGTTGTTACAGTGAGGTTTCGAAGCCAGTTGAAGCACCGCTTAAACAGAGAAGCTAGCGTTGCATAACAGAGTGATAAGATTATGAGGCACAAATAGGCTACCAAGAACAGAGACGGAGCCAAAATGACGGAGGCCACTACTGAGGCAGCCAACAGAACTGAGAGTTCTCCACAACTCACGGAAATGGGGCGGCTCACACTGAGAGGAATTCTGATGGGTGTGAGGAGGAAGATCAGTAATGGGATGATGACGGCGGGAATCAGGAACCAGAACTGAAGCTTTAAAATTGGATACAAAAGTATCTTACTAGTACCATCTTGGACGTCCCAAGAGTTCCCATCTTGAGACCTGAGGAACATAAAGAAGATTATAAAATTTAGCAATGGTAGAAATAAAAACCTCAAATCAATTGAAAAATTCATGCTTGTGAGTATAAGATTTGGCAGGTATGCCTGGGGTTAATTAGTACGAATAAGATTTGGCAATGGCAGAGTTGAAAAAATGAAAGAAAGAGAAAGAAGAAGAAGAGGGAGAGGGACTACGGGGAATCTAAGAATTAGAATGATTTTTAAAATGCGGCGAGTCTGAAGCTTTTATAATGGTTAAGGAAGAAAAGTTTCTGAGTCTATACGCACCATCAATAATATCATTGCATGATTTTGTATCGCCATTTTTTGGAAAATGGTTCGATACTTCTTTTTCTTTTATTCCGTACATTTTTAGCTCTTTATTTAAAAGGTATTTTCAAAAAGTGTGCACAAAATATGTCTGAATGAATGATACATGTTCCACTAAATGGATGCATGCAACAAATTAGAGCCATTCATGACATACAAATAAAACTAGTGTCGGAAAGAAATATACCAAGGCTAAACTACAATTACGTATAATTAAGCTACCTTTTTTTTTTCATGTTAGTGTGACCAAAATGAGATTTTGTACAACAAATATAGCTATATGGAACTAAGTGATATAATTATAAATGCCAGCCATATTATATGTATAAGCTTTCCGTGCCAATATCACTAGTGGCATGGCCAAAAACACCTACATTCACGATAATCTCTCAGAGGAGAGATTGTCAATTTTCCTCACTTTAAACCCAGATTAAAGTAAATTACAGATTTTGTAACTTAATAAGACCCGGTTAATACACACACATAAATATTTTATGCATACGGCAAAATCATTTTTTGGGCTTTCTGTTACACAAAAATTAAATACTATCCAACCCAAGTGACTTAACAACAAAGTCATACACAAAATAGAATCCTGATTCAGGATTTATACTTTTTGATAAGTCACAATTTGTCTTGACTTTGTGAGCCGGGATTACCTCTGATGTAATATTATTGAATATAAATATAAAAGATGCTTTCAATTATATAGTGGCTAGGCCATGATATTCTGGAATTTGTGCATGAAGGTTGAGGTCGCCTCTTAGCTTTTATGTTAGTGTGTTACGTGAATTTTGTGATCCAATTTGTCTTGACTTTGTGGTCCAACTCACGCACTTGGGCATTTTGTGTCTGCCATTTTCTGGATGATGGATTTGAATTTGAACCTACAAGGCATCAGCACTTGTCCCTAAAGCCAAAGGGAGGAAAAGGAAAAATATTCAGAAAGGATATATGAGTGACTGATATATCTTCCACTAAACAGATGCAACAAATTATTGAAGAGCTTTTGATTTAAAGTGCGCACATCTCGTATTTTAAGTCCCTTAACCTTGTTTTTTAATGGATCTAATTGTGGATTACCATAATTACAGTTGGTACCGATCCTGCTTTTGTGATACCACAATTTTATTAGATCTAACGATTGGACCATTTGTAGTCTACCATACAATTGTAATACCATAATTTTATCCTTCTTTAATTTAACTATTTTAGTGCTTTTCATCAAGTCAACTTTGGTTTCTTTAGAGATTTAATTTGGCTATTAACTACATATTGCTTTCCAATTTCTTCTTAAAAACGTCGGTTTCTTAAGAGATTAAAAGATGAAAATTAAAATATGGATGGATAATAGGAGGCTTCTTGGCTCGTTCCCGAAAATAAAGAGGATGTTGTGCTTGGTTCGAGAAACACGCTTCTATCTGAAATAAGAGTAGTCTAAAGCATCCAATCGTGCAAAATGATTTGACGTGGAGTCTTCGAAGGCACAGCTTTTTCAATTTTATAATTATATACTCTCAAAATAATTTTGATACAAAAGCAGGTTGCTTTTATTACAATTACGTGAATGGATTTTGTCCTGCAAGAAAGTTTATCGAGAATAAATAATATTCTAGTTGCAACAGTGGGGTCACCTTCAGAGGGACCGAACTGCACGGCTCATTACAAAATCCAAACCAGACGTGATTTCACACAAACTTGTGCAAGTCAGTGCTTTCACTTTTGAAGACACTAATTGGCACTGCCGGTTCAACATTGGCTGCACGTACATAAGCAAGTGAGTCCAAAAGTTCTTACCCATCAGTCATTTGCAAATGCAAGACGATCAATAGCAAAAATGTGCGAGTTTTACACACTTTAACTTTAGTAAACCAAAAGAAGAGGAAATTTGGATCATGAGGAGCACTTGTGGGTAGACAAGAAAGATAATTTATCAAGCACCAGTTCAGCTTCAGAATGTCTCAACTCAGGATATGAGCTGAAATTGTTTACCTACTTTAAAAAGATGGACACTGATTTACCATCAAGAGAAATATATCAACTATACATATATAATTGCAATACAGGCGCATCCAATTATCAACAAAATCACATTGTTTGCTGAGTACATGTAATATAATCAAAACACCCAGTACACACCGCACTCAACTAATGCCTTTTAAGAGTAATGAAGGGGTTGAACTTACCATCAAGAGAAATATATCAACTATACATATATAATTGCAATACAGGCGCATCCAATTATCAACAAAATCACATTGTTTGCTGAGTACACATGTAATATACTCACTCAAAACACCCAGTACACACCGCACTCAACTAATGCCCCTTTTAAGAGTAATGAAGGGGGTTGAACTTAGATGTGGAGGAGTTGAAGTGAACAGCTTGTTTTCAATTGGATTCAATGGCATTGGGCTGGCAAAGACAGGAGGTTCCTGCATAAAAGAACAATGCAAGTTAGTGAAAAAAATCAGTTTAAAAATTTGAATCTACCAAGTAAAAGCAGCATACACTTCAACCTGAACGTCAGTGCTTTTAGTGGAAGGGCTGTAATTCTCTTTTGAAGCCAATGCCATTACGGGTTCCACCATGGGGACACTGCTAACAGTTTTCAATTGACAAGCAAGAGGATCAATGTTTTCAGCATTCCTTTTTGCTGGTACTGGTGTTCTCATGTGCTGAGAAAGCTCCCTGTTGTTTCCACAAAGAGTAAATATGTTCTGAATTCTTAACCTTCTGGAGGACTCTGTGTCTTCAGGTTTCTGAGGGGAAGATGCCAATAAGCCTGTAGTAAGATTGAGACTGGGAATATTTCCATCAGCTAACCCACTTGAACAGACCCTTTTCTCCTCTATTATAACCTTCTCTACTTCATCTTCAGCACTTTCTTTATGATCGTCCTCCTCGTCTTCTATCTCTTCTTCCTCAAATACAGTGCTCAAACATACTTTGTCACCATATTTTGATGCAAAAACTTCGTGTTCATCAATTTCCTTAGAAGTTTTTTGAAGCCAGCCCTGAATTTCATTATTGTCTGGTTGATGAACAGGCCTATCCACATGCTTTACATCACGAACAAATGGCTCTGCATCACCCATGTCTAGATCCATTGACTTTACCATCCCTGGGTCTTCATCAGCATATATGCCCATCAGCCTTCTGGCAAAGCTGCTTCCATCCAGCTCCTTTGAACTGCGAACATCTCTATCTCTTGAATGGCAAAGTTCAAACTCAATTTCCTCTAACCTCCTTCTCAGCATTTCAACTTCCTGCTGCTGTTGCAGTATCCTTTCTTCCATTCTTCTCCTCTCTATCTCAACAAACTCCTCAGCCATTCTCTGACACTCCTCCAATTTCTTCTCCAATTCATGTTTCAGAATCTGAGTTCGCTCAGTCACCTTCATGTTAATTTCTTGCTCACTTGCTCCAGATCCCTTTTCCTCTACAAGCTGGAGTTTTGCTCTCAATTGAGAAACTTCCTCTTCTTTCTTTAAAAGCTTATCATGCGCTTCATTACGCTCTTTCTCTCTGAGCTTGTTCTCCATTTGCAGCTTGTAAATGAACTGGTCCATGGCACTAATCTTTGATCCTAAAATGACAGCAGATGATGAATCTTCAGCTCCAATTTTGTCTGGTGTATGAGGACCCCGAATGATACATTTTGCTTTTGCTCCATACTCAAGGGTGCAAATCGTCTTGTGTATCTCTTTGGGATCTGGACTCGCACAAAGTACCATCAAAATTTTTGACTTATCATCCTCAAAAGAATCCTGGAACAGAATATGAAAAGACTCGTCAAACCATGATAGCAGAAAAACCTAGTGAAATACAACCATTTTGTGTGTGTACCTGGAGAAGCATAGTCAATTTGCTGTCTCGAAAAGGAACATGAGAGTCACCATTGGCAATGGATTCAACCACTCTCTTTAATGCTATATTACCTTGGTTAATCTTTGCTGTCTACAATTTTAAGAGAAACACAAATTACTGTTATCTTGTAACTGCTAGGAAAAGATCTTGAGCAATCCAGAGCAGGGAGTTAAACTATGAGATAAACAACTAATATGAAGCAAGGTCTGAAATATTTTTTTTTTTTTTGACGGGGTACCTGCATTTTTGCCTCAAATCCTGTTTGACCTGCTTGCTCAATGTTTTCAGAACCAGCCATGTCAACAAGCATCAGCCGTCCTCCCACTGTTGGGACATCGAGGATTATCTGTGAAAAAAGAAATATGGCAGGTTATTCTCAAATGAGCCATAAAAATTCGAAAAAGTATGATTGCGTGTAGTGGAATTAAGGAATATTTGTACACATTTGTAATAGAATTTTTGACTAATTCATATTCAAATTTGAGAAGCATATACCATGCAGTGGCTTCGAGAACTTCTTTCATTACACTGCGTGCTTTTCACTATTCTTCGCTTCTCCACTTTCTGGATCTCTTTTGAAATCTTGCCAGCCTCTATTCCAGATATAAAAGTGGCATTCTTTGCTTTTTTTCCCATTACTTCCAGTCTCACCTGCAAAGTAAATGTATGGAACAAAAAATGATTTAGGAGAACGTGTGCCCACCTAGTGTTAATAAAATATGCTAAGGATTTTAGAGGCTTCTTGGCAATAGTCAGCAAAAATAGTTAAAATCAAGTCTGTAGATCACCTAATTCGTAAAAAATTTGAATTAGCAATAAATTTAGTGTCAAACAAAGAGCTGTCTCATGTACATCAACAACTAAAGTGTTAGCCAATATAGTGTCAGTTCAAATACCAGATAAAGCTAAAACTGAGAGTATATTGTCAACAACACAGTCACAGCATAAGGAGTAAGAAGAGTAAGATGAAGTGGTTTTAAAGTGATTGCTTCATGAGGTAGAACATAAATAGACAAGCATCTTGATTCTTAATTAGCACATTAAAATTTAGAAGAGAACAAGGTTGGAAAAACCTATGAAATTCTTCTGAAGCAATTGTGGTTCAATTTCAGGACACATGATGGGGCAATTTAAATGTCTGAAAAATCTGTGCTGAACACAAGTTCATTGGATACTAACTGCAATCAAAGACTTAATTCGAATATTAAGAGTCTGCGCACAGGCCAATTCTATTATCTAAACTCTAACATGATTCAACTTCATCTATTCGACATGTGATATCCTAATCTTACAAGTTACAAGCTCATCTAACTTAACAACCAAACTCATATCTCACAACAACAACAGTCCCTACATATAACCCTGGCCATGTTTGTTATATAAGCATACAACTTCCTTTTATAAAACATTAAAAGCATTCCATACCATCATTTCTATGAAGCAATGCATACAGTGCTAAAACACAAATACGAAGAGAAAAATATGTACTATCCAACATAAGCGACACACAAATGCAGAGTTAGAAAGTCAGAATAACACCAATTACAAAACCATCAGAAATAATAAAAAAGAGTGATTTTTAAAATTACCTTAGATCCACTTCCTTTAGGCCACCCAATTCCGAACCCACCACCATTGTTGCTCGACAAAAGATCATAAATCTCCTCATTATATATCTCCAAAACGGTCACCTGGACAAAAGTACTAAATCCAATTTTCTCCCCATTATCACTTTCATCACCCAAAATATCCTTCAAAGACTTGTAAACAATCCCTGGCTGCTTAGCACACCCAAACATTGTGTGACTCTTACCAGAACCGGTGGGTCCATACATCATAATAGTACATTTTTCCCCCAATTTCACTCCAGTGATTCTTGACTCCACAAACTTCTTGTAGAAGGAATCAAGATCCTCTTCTTCAGACAAAGAAACCCCGTCAAGGCTAAAATCTCTGTAGCCAAAATCAGCCCTTACTCTCAGGGTTTGCTTATCTGGGTTCACTTGTAAAACTGAAATGGATTTTTCTTTAGGGTTAGGGTTAGGGTTAGGGAAATTTCGGATTCTGCCTACAACTTCTATTGGATGGTCTTGTGGAGCGGCTTCTTTGGCTGTAGAGTTAGGGTTTGGTGTTGTGTTTCTTCCAGAGGTGAAGTTAAGTCGATGTTTGGATTGGGGAGTTTTGAAAAGAATTTGATTTGATTTGGAAGATGCAGTTGGTGTTGGAGCCATTTTCTTTGTGATATCCAGAAAAGATTTTGAGCTTTAAATTTCAAGATTGTGGGAATTTTTCGGATTAATTTTCTGGGTATTTCGCAGAAACAAAGGTTCAAGACTCAAGATTGAATTCACGTTTTGATGTTGAGAGAGAAAGAGAGAAAGAAAGAGAGAGAGCTGTGATCGAGTCCTGAAAATGGAAAGAAACAATTGAAATTAAAATTAGGGCTTTGAAGTTTTTAAAAAAAGAGCCGTTACAGTTTCTAACGTCTCTCTTCTTCCGGGACGGATGTGATATTTGTCTTTTCTCGTGAAATGAAATAATATTAATTTCTTCTGTTGTCCGAGGGTTAAAATGGTCAATCCGGGACCTTTCTAGGCTGAAAATTTAAGCCCAACCTAAAATGGCCCAATATTCTCTACTACCCATCTCATCCCATTATCAAAGTAAGATCTGGACTTAAGCTTTAGCCACCGCTTTAAAATTCTTGTTAAACCCCATCTTTTTGTAAACATATTCAATTAGTACTTGAAATTGCATAAAAGGACAAATTAAATTAAATTAAATTAAAATATCTTTACCTCCAATTATGAAGCTTATTATCTTTAAATTTTAATATATAATGTAATTAATTTTTTATAAATTCAAAACCATTTTGAAACAATGAGGAAATAAATTATTTAATGATTGATTTTTATTATTAAAAAGTATATTTTAAAATTTAATTAATTTATATATTTTAAAATTTAATTAATTTATTCTAGATGATATTTGAATTTAATTACACCCCATTGTACCTCTTGTCCTTTCCTGTAATTGTGGAAGAGAAGCTCTATAAATGTAACAAGTGAAGTTCCATTAGAGTTTTCACAGGGTGTTAGAAGCTGCACTCTAATTTCTGAGTTACATGCTAAGTTTGGTTCACTCCAGTTTCATAAGCATTGCAAATGGGAAGTGGCAAAAGAGTATCTGCGCATGAAAAATATATAACTGTGCAATGATTCGGTTGATCAAGGAGGAACTGCTTTTCACGGGGCTTCTTTTCACCACTTTGTGTATACAATCATCAGAAAATAATGATAAGGATGTAGGATGGAACCTAAGTGATGACGAAAACTCTCAGCTCGCCTCTGTCTCCTCTGGTAATGCGGGTATCATTATCGAGGTATGTCACCTCAAATTCACCACTTCTTGTATCAGATGGAGGCCTTAATGCATCTGGAAATCGAGGTAACTCAAGGGGTGGAAGCTGTGATAAGTTCCTGTTGTCTTTACAGTTGTTTTCTCAAATATTATTTTAATATTTGATGATCCTGTTCTCATTAGAAGGAAAAAAAAAGGCTTTGTCAGAACCGTTGTCTCTTCCACGGCAAAGAATATTATAGCATGAGATGCATAGAAGTTAGAACAAAAGACATGAGTTCATAAGAAGCACCAACCTATGAGTTCAAATTTGTGGGCTAATGTGCCAGTCACTTCAACTGGTGGCAGGGGCCATGGAGTACCCAATTCAAGTTCTACTATGTTATCAAAATCTTTGCTTAATATGTCAATCCGTTGAAAGACCTGCGCCCACAACATATTTTCAGTCGGATTGCGGAGAATTCATATATTTAATAATCCACAAAGAGAATATATTTTGTGCCTATTTCTTGCTTAGAGCAGATGCTTCTGGAGAAACCAGCTGACCAATTTGTCATCACATTGTAATTATTCTAGTTTTCATTTTAGGCCATGAGGTAATGTGCCTCAGAACCTATGCTTTGGCTGAAGGCTCAGGTGAGCCATTATGAACCAACAAATAAACCGCCATGCAAAAATAAATAGTAAATGATCATGAACAACTTAAACACTAGAGGTGAAGAGCAAACCTGGCCAAGAGTTATGGGGAGTAGCCTTCCAGTGGGAGGTCCAGGGCGACTCCCACCTAGAGTGCGAGATGAGAATGCACTGCTGTACAGTAGTCTCCATTTCCCTTGCAGTCTATCAAGACCAACTGAGAGGTCTACTGGTCCTCCAACACCTTCAAGCTCTTTTGCAGCAGCTTCTGCCTTCTGCAGATCATCTGTGTTTGCAGCAAGACCTCTGTTCAGCCCAGAAACAGCACTCTTTGTTTCACCAACCCAAATGTATCAACATGGTACATAAAAAGAACATAATAAAACATCAACTCCATATGGGCACCATCATGTTTATTTATGACTTTGTCTTCATTAACAATTATCACAGAGGAGATCAACATCAACTCCATATAGGCACCATCATGTTTATTTATCACTTTGTCTTCATTAACAATTATCACAGAGGAGATGTGTGTCAAAACCACTTAAAACTATTTCGCAGGACCAACTCTCTTCCGAAAATTATCTCAACATTTCTGGTGACGGAGACTAGTGTCAAAAGCAAAGAAAATTGGGATGCATTAACACACTAACTCTACTGCTGAAATGGAAAATTTTCAAAGAATCACCGTGCACATAAATGCTTCGCATTCATTTTTGCTCCAATGAAAAAGTTCAATTAGCCGAACCTTCTATATAGATGATAACAAGAATAACTCAATAATATCTAGACTGTCAATTTTCAAATCCATATCCCTGATTGGTACTTTACACTAACAATTAAGGTCAAAACCATGTAATGCGCTCAACATGATGGTCTGGGAAATGAAAAGTGATTCAGTAAACTCCAAAGTCAACTTAGCAATCACAACGCAGAAGCTAGATTTGAAAATCCCACAAATTTGTTTCAACTATGAATCTACTTTCATCCAGCAACATTGCCAATAAATTTAAAGAAGCTCCTCCCATATATAGGGTCAAATACTCAAATGCCCAAGTCAGTACATGATCAATCTGAGGGCTCCCAAGCTAATTGTTGCACTACACATTCAACAGTCAGTCATTACAGCAAACTCTTCAGCATCACTACAACCTCGATTTGTGGCCTAATGCATTGTAAATTATGAGTTTAGTTTGTTAACATTTCAAACTGAAACACTATTCCAAAATTATCCTTTCATGCATGTTTATATTTGTTTCAGTGATCACAAATGCCCATCGAAACTACATCCAGAAATCCACTTCTTGTTCCGGTTTTCCATCCAACAAATGATTCTAGCCCCCCCCCCCCCCCAACCAAATACATGAACAACGATTCATGTTTCTACTAAAAACCTTGTAATAATTTTATCAAAACTAAAGAATACAATTGCTTCAATCAACTTAGTGTCTTTTCATGCAAATTAAACAATTCAAATCAATCAATACATAAATTGCATAAGCAGAGCAAACTTGAGACAAAATTCAACTATTTCCGCGAAATCGGCGGACCTAAAACTGAGAAAAAAAAAATTGAGAATAACCCAGTTCGCTAAAATAGTAGCAAAGGAGCACAAAACGAAAAAATTGATCACCCAATTCATAAAATCGAAAAGCTTACAAGCAACTTGAGCTTCAAAGAAGCAATGAGCTCAGTTTTGTCGCTTTCTGAAGAATCAGGTGGAGGAGGAGGTAGTGGTTCCAGAACGGGAACGTCATCGACTGCTGACCTCCTCAAAACAAGGCTTCTTCTACTTCGATACTCTTTACCATTAACAAGCAGACAACGTCGCGTTGGAGGTCGAAAAGACAGTTTTTTTGTGACTCGGTGTGTGTGAGTATTGCTGGAAAGAAATGTTGGTGAATGAGAAAGAGGGGCTAGAGTCAGAGAAGCCATGATGTGGGTGGGGGAGTTTCAATGTCAGCGTGTGTTTGTGGCCAACAGAGAATGAAAGAGGAAGTGGTGGCTGGAACTCATCCAATGAAATTAAGACAACAACTAGTTTTTGTTCTGTCATGCTGATTGTGTGTCAATGTGTTGTGCATGCTTGATTCTGTTTTTGTTTTGCGTGCACCTTTTGCAGAACCTACTTCTTGGTCCTAAATATTTTTGAAACTTGGCTTCGGGCCCATTACAAAATTGTAATCTCCTCGGATGTTATCCTCTCAGATGATATAATATATGTTATATAATTTCACTTGAAAATAAAATATATTCCGAGCATATTCTTGGTTTATATACCTGAATGGGATGATGTCTTTTGTGTTTTGGGCGTACCTGCTGAGGCATTTTAATGCTCAAATTAGTGTCGCTCATAAGAATGTGTATAAACGCGGAAGATAAAAATATTTCTTTTAACTCTCTTTATTTTTAAGAGAGATAATATGTCATTTTGGCCAGTATTATCACTCTTTATATACATTCTTAAGTGACACGAGATTTTTAAATTTAATTTCATTTGTTTCATTCCAATACGATTAATTTTTTTCATGTAACATTTCATATAAGTCGGTGATTCTCGTAATTATTCAACATCTATCATCTGTAATTTTATTAATAAGAAATGTGATGTTTATTCAAACACTCTTACTCACGAATTAAAGTTAATTATTATATGGAAAATTATTATTGTACCATCTCTATTTTGTCTTATGTTCGTTAAACCACCATAAAATTTAATATATTTTTTTGCACATACATTTTTTTTAAATTTGTATCAGATTATTAGGCATTTTGTATTTAATTTATTAAATAATTTAAACGAATGATGATTTTATCCCTAAATAAATAAAAACTATTTTATTTTATAAAAATTTTCAAAAATAAAAAATTATAATTATAAAAATATCCTAAATTTAATAAAAAATAAATCCCAAAATTAGAATTTTTATTTTTAATAAAAAATTATAATTATAAAATAATTGTAAAATTTTGGGATTTAATAAAAATATCTTAAATTATTAAAAATTTTGGATTTATTTTTAATAAATAAACTCAAATTTTTAATCAAATTTTGTAAAATTATAATTTTTAATAAAAATAATTATTAAAATTTTACAAAATCTAAATTTAATAAAAATCAGCTGAGCACCTCTATTTGAGATTTATTTATTTTATTAAATTTAGGGGTATTTTTATAATTATATTTTTTTATTTTTCAAATCTTTATAAGATAAAATGGTCTTTTAATTTATTTAGAGGTAAAATTGTTATTTTATTTAAATTATTTAATGGTGTTAGTATAAAAATGGGTAATTGACACAAATTTAAAGAGAAAGGTGGTACAGAAAATATGTAAAAATTTTGTAATAGTTAGATGAACATAAAACAAAATAGAGGTGGTGCAATGATAATTTTTCTTATTATTTTTATTACATTTTCATTTCATCCTAAATGGAAAATACCATGTAGTTTAAATTATCCAAAAATATTAAACCTAGTGTTTTATGATAGAAAATAAAGTCAACTTACACTTAACCAAGGACAATAAATGATTGATAATATAAGATAAAAAAAACTATGTAACTGTAGCATTATTTTTCAAACAAATTGATTCTTAATATATTTTCTTTACACTTATAATTACAAAAAAGAAAAACCCTAAAAATTTGTAGATTAATGCATTTTTCTAATTTTTTTGAAAATAAAAAAATTTAAAAACTTGTCTTTAAGATCAATCCAATCTTGAGCCCCCTTTTTTTTTTTTTTTTTCCAAATTGCATTGACACAAAAATTTTTTCAAAAAAAAAAAAAGGAGAAAAAAAGCTGAAGGACCATATTAGCCCTCGAGAATAAAGACGAAGCATGGGACTGTATACACAGTAACAGAACCTTCCTGAAAAATTCAAAACATAAAAATCATATCAATTTCCCGCCCATTCCCCACTCTTTACCATTTCAAGTTTTGAACCATAAAACACATACCAAAGAAAACAAAACAGTTTTCGGTTCGAATAATCAAAATATCATCTTGCTCTTATTTAACTTCGAAATTTACCAAAATATCCATGTCCGCTTTATCAATTCACCGGCAAAGAGGTCGCGGCGGCGGTAGCACAGGCACAAAAGCGGTAACCCCAACTTCTATCTCCTACAAAACCCTAGTCCAGGCCTCAAAAAATCATCTTCAGGAAAAGAAAACCCTAAGCCCATTACTCGGTCCCAGAAGCCTGTCATCAAGTCGGTGCCACGTGTCGAAAAGGCTGCCGTAGAGATCGGCGATTCACGCATCCGGCGATCCACGTCATCGGCCCCGAGAGGTAGGAGCCAGAGTCCATCTGAGTTTATTAGGGTCTATAGTGATTTGAAGAAAGATAGGGTTTCTACGGTTTCAGTTGAAAGGAAAGGGTCTAGGGATTCGAGTGTTAAAGGGCTGAATTAGGTTTTAATGAGAAAAGGGGTTTCAGTGAACTTAAGAGCAATAAAGAGAGGAAATTAAGTGGGGTTGGGGTTTTAGGTAGTAATTGTAATAAAAGTGTTAATTTGGGCCCAAATTTGGGGAAATCAAATGCTATTAGTGTTAATACTAATTTTGTGAGTCGTAATGAAAAGGGGTCGTCAGATGTTGGCTTAAAAGTTGAAAAATGTGATAAAGTTGATATCTTGAATTCTGATAATAGACTTGTAAAGATTGACCGTAATGTTGGTTTGAGATTAAATGAGTCTGATGAGAAAATTTCACGTGATTCAAAGGTTTCAGAGACTTTAAAAGAGAAAAGCTTGAGTGGAGAATGTTTAAGCACTGAGGTTTGTGTAAAATTTCCGAGTAAGCTCCATGAGAAGCTTACTTTTTTGGAAGGGAAAGTGAAAAGGATTCAATCGGATATTGCGAACTAAGGAGATGTTAGATATGAACAATCCAGATGCAACAAAATTGATCCTTTCTGATATTCAGGAAAAGATTTCTGGGATTGAGAAGGCAATGGGTAATGTTGTAGGTGATTCAGGGGAAAAATTGTTGGCTCAAAAAGTGTAGGGAAAAATGATGAAGGAAGCAAGATTGTCGAGACGAGTCAAGATAAGATAGTGGATGGTGTAAAAGGTCCAGTTAAGGGATTGAAGAGTGAGGAACTGGAAGCTAGACTGTTTCCTCATCACAAGTTGCTGAGAAATCGAACGTCAAACAAACCGTCATCAGAGAGTTCCCAAAGTGATGAACTTAATGATGAAGGAGCCAGAAGTCATTTAAAGGCGGAGGAGAAGTTGCTGAGCCCCATCGAGGAGAACCAATAGCATTAGAATTTTTGGCTTCACTCAACAAGGATGAAAATAAGGTCACCGCAAAGAGTGGCCTGGTTGATCTGGAGTGTGATGAAGTTCTTGAAACAGATGAGGCTGCAAAATCTGGAGAAAAAGGTTTGCCAGGCTTGTTTAGTGGGAAAGGAGGAGCTGAGCTCAAGCTCACTTCTGATGAAAGGCTTGATGAATTTGATGATCAGGAGAATAGACAAGCATTTGTGATTGATGAGGGAATTGAAGATACTTGTACTTATCAGCTAAATGAAATAGGCCAAAGGACTTCAACAGGAGGATGGTTTGTGTCAGAAGGAGAGGCAGTTCTTCTTGCTCATGATGATGGCTCCTGCTCCTACTATGACATTGCTAATTGTGAAGTGCATATTCTTGTCCCCTTTTAAATAACCTTCATATTTCATTTAATTCTCATTAATTTTCCATTTTTTCCACTGAATAGTCCTGCTGTTTACTTTACTTAAAATTCTTTAATGATGGAACTCATTCTTCAAATTGTTTGCATGTCATATTACATATATCTTACATTTTTCCTTTCCTTAAAAATCTGGAATTTTTTCCTACTGACTGCTTCTATTGTTGTTTGGCTTCATATACTGATTGTATTTTTTTCTTTTTCTTTTGTTAAATGCTCTTTCTTCATGCTAGAGCTTGTTTATGAACATTATAAGATTTTTCCTCTTTTGAAATGATAAATGATGGGACATTAGCTCGGATTTGTTTTCTCTAATTATTGTTCATTGCTGTTTCAGGATAAGGCTGTGTACAAGCCCCTCACAGCAGTTTCATCTAATATATGGAGAGATTGTTGGATAATCCGTGCTGCTGCTGGTGCAGATGGTTGCTCAGGAAGATATGTTGTGGCTGCATCTGCTGGGAATACTCTTGACTCAGGATTTTGCTCTTGGGATTTCTATACCAAAGATGTGCGAGCTTTCCACATTGAAGGTGAAGGAAAAACCACTTCAAGAACTGTTCTTGGCCCTTTACCGAATAACAATATACACAGAAGAAATGCCTTTTCTAGTGTACTGGTGCCAGAAACTCATCAATGGTGGTATAAACCATGTGGACCTCTTATTGCCTCAACTGCCAGTTCTCAAAGGGTCGTTACAGTATATGATATCCGAGATGGTGAGCAGATAATGCAATGGGAGGTTCAACAGCCTGTGTTAACAATGGATTATTCTAGCCCCTTGCAATGGAGGAATAGAGGAAAATTAGTTGTAGCTGAAGCAGAAACAATATCCTTGTGGGATGTGAACTCTAAATCCTCAAACATTGCTATCTGTTTCTTCTTGTGGTTTAAAAATTTCAGCTTTTCATGTGAATAACACTGATGCTGAATTAGGTGGAGGGGTTCGGCAAAGGTTTAACTTTCATACTCTTTGTTTCTGTTTATCTTATTTTCTTATACACATGTTCTGGATCCTCTGGTTTACTTATTTCAATCTTAAGCATATCTTTTACACAATTTTCTGCATAATTGATGTTTGTGAGTGCATGCCTTCTGTTTATTGCTTTGCCCCTTAATTTTTATTCTGTTTTCCTTCATATTACGCTATTGATGTAACTATTGACCATGCATATGAAGAACCTAGTGATTTGTCGTACTGCTGCTTAATCTTTATTATTTGAAATACAGAGTGAGTTCTGCAGAAGCTGAAGGAAATGATGGTGTTTTTCTGCACGCTTGATTCCATTAATATATTAGACTTTCGCCACCCGTCTGGGATAGGTCTTAAGATCCCAAAATTTGGTATCAATGCACAGTCAGTTTTCTCCCGTGGGGATTCTATCTTTCTAGGTTGTTGTAATGCGAGGTCGACAGGAAAAAAGCAACCTTCTTCACAAGTGCAACAGTTCTCTTTGCGAAAACAGAGGCTAATGAACACTTACTCTCTGCCAGAATCCAATGCTCATTCTTATCACTCAGCCATAACACAAGTTTGGGGAAATTCAAACCTCGTAATGGGTATTTCTGGAGAAGGGCTGTTTGTTTTCGATGTGTTGAGTGATGATGGATTCCAGTCCTTCACAAGTGATGGTAGCAGTATCCAAAAGTTAGAGAAATCATTGGCCCAGATGATTTGTTTGCCCCTTCTTTCGATTACTTGGCATCTCGCGTTCTCCTTATTTCAAGAGATCGCCGGCACTGTGGAGGCACTTACCATAGGTGCTTACCTTAGATACTGTGATACATGCCTTAAAGCTCCTGTATTTTGGCTTTCGAGAACTATCAGCATGACAATGCACTGTTTATGTTTTGTTGTTTATGGCATGCTTTATAGACATTAAAAGTAATTTCGCTATTTATTGAAGCAGTTCTGATTGATATGAAAACGAAAGGGGCATGATATTCACCTTATCGTATCTTTATTTTAGCATATATTAGGGATGATGAATGAAATCTTTGAAGTACCACCAAGGCGCCAATATTGAAGAAATAGAAGCAAAAACAGTATGTGTTGAACAAAGTGAATGGTCATTTTTGTCTCTGATTTATGTGTGAGCAATGAGCACATTCAGTCATTTTCTGTTTTATTTTTTCTCGGTTTCTCCAAAAGAAGATGCTTTCCTAGAAACTTGATTAGAAATCTTTTTTTCTTATTTTCGAACATTAACCATATTTGTTTAGCGGTGTGTTTATATTTTGGATTGAAAAATTGAAATTTTTAGAATTAAAATTATTGATGGTGTTTACTTTGAAAAATAAAACTAGAATAGCAATCATTTAAGTAGGACTCACAAGAAAATGCGATTGAGGAATTTCCATTCATGGGACCGACATTTTTAAACCCAGTTTTATCTTCAATTCAAAACACAAAAAAAAAAAGAAAAAAAGAAGACAAAAGTCAAAACCAGTAGCCGTTATTGATCAGATTTAGCAGCCATAATCGACCCACACCGATTGCCAAATGCAGCAAAGCCAGTGCGCACACTGATCTCGTCGAAAGTAACAAAATCTCGCAATGCCGCAGATTGTCAGCCTCTTGTTATTGAAAGTTGCGGGTTATATACAGCACTCGTGCTCGTTGCTACCACTCTCCGAACATCGTTGCCGCTCGCCGGTTGTCCAGCCACCACTCATGGCTTAGTCAAAAATGTTATTTTTGTTATTTTTATCATTATTATTATTATTATTATTATTATTATTATTATTATTATTATTATTATTATTATTATTATTATTATTATGTTAATTTTGTCATTATTATTATTATTATTATTATTATCATCATCATCATCATCATTATCATCATTACTAGTATTATTGTTTTTATTATTATTATTATATTAACAACTAAGGATCTTTTAATAATTTATAACAATTCATTCTAATGTCAAAAATCGTAAATATATTAATAAAAGCAGCTCAAATAAATAATTTATTTTTTAATTTATACAATTTAAATAAATAATTTATTTTAATTTTCGTTTCTCCTTACCCCAATTTATTCTTATTCCAATAAATTTTACTTTCGGTTGATAAACACACCGTAAGTTGATTGAAAATTATATTTTTTAGAGAAATATATTAATAAAACTATATTTACAAATTGATATACATATTTTTTATAATTTGAGGCGACAAACTTATGTGGCATGAAATGATTGATTGGTTACGAGCATTAACGACTTTTACTTTTTAGTAAACCCCTTCATGCCACAAAGTGGGACAAGGGTTTTGAATTAATTGGGTGAAAAACACGAAAAGATTTGTAACGATTGCAATATATAACTATAAAGTGTTGTGACTTGTGAGGTAGTTGGATCCTTTAACCAAAAGAATGCCTGCGGATTAAATATCACTGTTTGCAGTTGCCAAATTTATCATCCTCTACCTACAACTCATATGATAGTGATACATAGCTGCAGCTCGTCCTCTCTATCTCTATCACATTAACTTGATTTAAAGAAAGTAATACGAAGGTTGTAATGTAACATTTATATATCATTAACTCATATCAATAATTCAATATCCTCTTAAGGGAAGAAAAAATATTAATAAGCAAAAAACAAACAAACAACAAACTTGTATCAGTAACCTTTCATTTCAATCTCGGTGTTGGATTCTAGCATATGACTAGTAGTTAGCACAAGTAATTGTCATTAAACTGATAACAACGTTTCTAGTTATATATTATCATCAAATATTCAAGCAGAGAGTGCATGAAAGTACAAGGTAATTATAACTAACGGCTGACACAAATATACAATTGACATTCAACTAAATGTCAGTATTTATCAAACACTTTTATTAAATTATAGTTACCTCAATAATAAATATGAGCTTAATTGGATGAAATGGGATTTGATGTGCCTTCAAAAGCTCTGTCCCCAAGCTATTTCTCTAATTGCAAGAAATTTTATGAGCTTAATTGGCGAAGCAGCCAATCAATTTCAATTATTTAAAGGAATGGGAGGTTTAGGATGTGTCCGTATTTCCAAATCGAAGCTTCGTACCACAAGATAATGGAAATTCATGAGGTTTCCCAGCAAGTAGAAAGAGCAACAAACAGTGGAAAGTGATGTAGTAAATGGAATGTTTCACACTGGAATTTGAGTAGAGTTTGAAAGTTTTAATTAAAATGGCAGCACTCATGTTTCAAAAATCATCTTCTCTTCACCATCAACAGAAATCGTCTCCTTCATAATAACAAAAATTAACTATAATCATTTTCATCAATTTAAAAAAAAAAAATTCTTCATCACGTTTCAAAAATGGCAGCCGGAAGAACAAAGATGATAGATGAAGATTTGGGGGAGACAGAGAGAATAAGACAGAGTTAATTAAGGGTGAGAGGGAAAAATTTAATGTTTTGTCTGTTAAAATTTTTGGTGGGATAATCAAAAGTGTATAATATGTAATATTTGTTTCAAAATTTTTTAAATTTCTATTGCCGCATGTTTAGATATTGATAATCAATGGTTTCACATTATATTATAGGATATGTGTTGGGACCGATCTTAAATTCTTAACAAGCTTTCATTCACAAATGAATGGACAAACCGAGTGCATCAATGGTCTATAAACACACTCATCCTGTGACATATGACTATTTTAAAGTTGCTCTAAGAGAGAGAACGAATCACAATTACAAAAGTCAAGTGATAAATAATAAAAAATTATTTATAACTTTAATTATATAATTATAAAATAATATTCTAATCTTAGAGCGATTTTAATGTAACTAAATCATAAATTATAATATGATACCTTTGATTTAATGTAAAATTTCTCTAATAAATTCATGTTGCATCAGGCCAAGCATCAACCCAACTATTCAATTTGTTTTTTTGAAAAATAGTAAAATCAATTTAAAATGTCAAAATATCACTATGACTTTTCAGTAATATTAATGCCGAAATTAATGCTATTGATAGTAGACTCAGAAGTCAAAGTCTTCCAAAACGTGCTTTTGTAATTTAAGAGTCACAGCGATTCTTGGCTATGGAGTTATTCGTTAATAGTCATGGTGAGTTTTACAATCAATAATTTTAATGCTCGAAACTATCTCTAAATTATTATTAAAAAGAGAGAGAGAAAATACACAGACGTGGCCAAACTTTTTATACGAGTGTAATTGCTAGTTGTTAAATTTATAAAAATAAATATATTTAATTAAATATTCATTATCTATAAATGCACATGTTGCACGAGATTTATGTAAAAAAATTTAACAACCGACTTAAGTTCAATATTTAAAAGCTAAATAATTCAATTATTTCATGGACAATTACCTGTGACTGCAGTAATGACGAGCTTTCTGACTTCAGCAATCAACCAAACGTTTTGTTATGTTGCTCAGGGACTCAGGGTGTACAACGGTTCATTGCATCATTTATATATTTAAAAATGTTGCGGTATAAATGTGACCGAACTAGCTGAAGCCTCACTAATTGAAGCTTCTCGCCACTACAGCTGGATTTTTTTTAAAGAAGATTATTACTCATGATTTTATAATTTTATAATTATTTATATCAGTTTATATTAAATTTTAAATGGTATCATTCAATTTTTTATTTTATCAAATTTTCGAAGGACGTCAACCTCATTTCTAGAAGAAAAATTGCCTTAACTCAAGTTTTAAAGAAGAAAATTTAAATTATACTCCTACAATACATCTGTGAGGGGTTCAAACCATTTTTTTTCACACTTCATGTAGAGAAATGACTCTAATCATTGGGTCAAGCCCTAGTGGTTCACTATAGGTAGACCTTAGTTTCACATAACTCCATCATTTGAAATCAACGATAAACTTAGAGAAACGGTTTGTTTAAACTCCAAATTTTAAATTAAGTATTCGTTTAATTTTTATATTTTAAAAAATATCTTAAAATATGAATATTATTGATTATGTTACATCCTTATCCTTATTTTTCTTTATTTTTAATAATAATACTCTTACAACAATCTTTACAATAATTTTTATTTACAAATGCCAAATTAATATCAAATTAACCTTAAAAATAAAGTAATAGTAAGAAATTTTTACATTAATTTTTATCTTCTTTTTATGTTTAATTTGATAAATTAATATTTTTTCTTTATTAATACCGCAAAGATTATTGCCAAGATATTTTTGTAAAAAAATATAAAAAAAGGCGTAAGGACAGGAATGTACAACTGTACATTGCTTCATTTATACATGTCAAAATTTAGGGTTATAAATGTGACCACACTAGTTGAAGCTCCTCACCATTAAAACTAGACCTTACTTTCACATATCTTCATCGCTTGAAATCAATAATAAATTTAGAGAAAATATTTGTTTAATTTCTAAATTTTGAATTAAGAGTTTATGAATTACAGTATATTTTTAAAAAAATATCTCAAAGCATCAATATTAATATACTTGTTCTTACTTTTCTTTACTTTTATAATAATACTTTACAATACTTTTGCGATAGTTTTTATTTACAAATATCAAATTAATATTAAATTAACCTTAGAAGTAAAATAATAGCAAGAAATTTTTACATTAATTTTATCTATCGCTATGGTTAATTTGATAAATTAACTTTTTTCCTTATTAATGTCCTCAAGACTATTGCAAGAATAGTTTTGTAAAATTTGAGAAAAGTAAGGATGTAAATGTAACATAATTAATAATAGGGTGTCTTGAAATATTTTTTTAAAATATAAAGACTAAGCGGGCAAGCCAACTAAAATATGTAGAGGCTAAACGAAGTGTTTGCCTAAAAATTTAACATATTATTGCAATGGTGTTATGAGTAGGTATGTCAAATCGTGCTTATTATGTCATATTAAATTTAAGCAAACAAGCGAATAACTTATTTGTTAATCATGTCGAAACATCAAAACATGGATACGACCTATTTATTAGTTGTGTTGACTTATTTAGCAAATTTAATATGAAAAAATTAAAAATTAATTTAAAATATAAAAATGTGTCAATATTATATTTAAAAATAGGTCATAATAAATAAGATAGCATACCATTAAATATGACGTGAGTAAGATTATGACACAAATAATTAATTTAGTACTAAGTATATATATTAGTTGTTATTAAATAATATTATTACATATTAATTGATAAACATGTCATAAACGAGAAAACATGTGGGGATGGTCTAAAATGAATACGACATGATTATTACTAGTGTCTTGTTCTATCAATTTTATGCCAACATGAATTCAAAAAAATAGTAACCTGTCTTTATCGTGACCCATATTAGCACCTCTACTGATGAGCATAAGATTTTAAGTAGCCGGAAATGTAAAATTTGAAACCTTAAATACCCTATGCCGAATCTCTTCTTTCGTAAAAATTTTATTAAATGTGTTTCAAATTTTAGGCTTGAGGATTAGTATGTGCTCCTCTAAAAATTTCTAGAATTCATCCCATACAACTGATCATTTGTTGGACGTGAATTAAATAGCAAAATAATATAAAAATAACACCAAATTGAGAAAAGGCCATGAGGTTGCCAAAGCTCCAAGGTAACGAATACAGTTTGGATTCCTAATAGGAAATCTGGGGGTGGGAATTTGGAGTGAGAGTGAGAGAGAGTTATTTACTTACACCGAAATGAAGATCACAATCCAATTTTGTGTTTATTTTATCTTGGATTGAAAGTAAATAGTTTCAAATTATAATTTTACCCTTATTTAAAGAATTATAGTTTTTAATTATAAAAGTTAATAAAAATATATTTGATGAACAAACATTTATTTTATTATATTTGTAAATTTATAATAATTATTAATATTCTTAATTATGTACATCATTATTTTTATTAATTTTATTTTTAATTATGTAAATTAAAAATTATTGATAAGAGCAATATAAATGAAACATTTTTACTATTAACATAGTCTTTTAAATTAATATTTTCTTAGAATAAACTATTTATTCTTATTAATTATCAATATTAAATAAATATAATACTATTTTTAAATAAATATTAAAAAAATAGATAAAGATAGTATATAGTAATATTATTAATTCTCTATTAATATAATAATATTATTTTAAAGTAATTTTAACTTAGAATCAATGCAAATTATTAGTTAGTTAAATATAACAATATATTTTTTTATTTTATTAAACATAATTATCGTAAATTTAATAAAAGGAGGGTAAATATAAAATGAAACATTATTTTATTTTATTTAATATTTTATTTATTATGATTATATTAAATTTATTATATATAATTATATTAAATAGGTATAATATTATTTAAATTTAATATAATTATATTTATTATTATATAAAATAATATTATTTAGTACAAAATTAATATTTTGATAGCAAATAAAAAATATTTATTATTATTAATTATTGATATTAAATAAATATAATATTTTTTAAATAAATATAATAATAATAATATATTTTCAAATAAAGATAAATATAATTCTATTATTTTTAATTAATATAATAATATTATTTTAAATAAGTTTTAATTTATTTTTCAATGTAAATTATTATTTATTAAATATATAATAATATTATTTAAATAAATATAATATTATTTATTTTATTTTATTAAATATAAAATATTAAATTTAATAAAAGGAGTAGGATACAATTCTAATCTGTGGCTGTGGCAATGAGGCTGCGAAAGTGCCAAGTCTCAAATTTTGGTGTTGTACAAGTCGTTGGTTTTTGTTGGGTGTAATAACAAAACGGCATTAAATTCCTTTTCCACATAGTCATCAATTCATTCAATTCAATTTCTGTAAAACTCAAAATAATTTCTGCCCCCTGCTCCATATTTTCATAGTAATATATATTCAAAAAATTATGTTTATCCTAAGAAAATTATTGGAATAATTTAAATAATTTCTATTAAAGTGCAGTCTAAATTTTTATATTCTCGATGGATAATTTTTCCGAATTATGTTTGTAAGGTGATGATACTACGATTTATAACCTATCTTAGGATTCAATTGGAGGAAGTAAGACGGTTTTGGTGGCCGTAATACTATATAATTACAAAACTGGGTCAAGAACTAGCGAAATTATTTGTCCACAAGTCAACGTCTCAGTAACCACAATCCCATTTTTGCGAACTAATTAACACTTCAGTGACTTGTCCCCATATATACTGGTTACATGTCCTAATCTGAATTAATTTTTCGTTGTTCAATCACAATCATCAATTTTTTTTCTTTGCTTTAATTAAAAATTTAAACAGTAGAAATTGATTTTTTTTCCAATATCAATTTTATATTTTGTGTCATTGCATCTTTTCCGGTGATCAAGCCAATAGTGGAACCAAACTGTGCGGTGGCCTCAAATATTTAAACCAAAAAGGTCATGACGAGACACAAGATTCGGATAAAGTGGAGGCTTAAATTCACTATAGCCCCCATCATTAATTGACAAACCTAAACTTGCAGTCCTCTGAATTAAGGGAAATTATCTCTGTGTCACTTTTGTTTTTATATATACATAACCACCACAAAATTTTGACATATATTTAGTACCATTTTTATTTTTAAATTTATATTAATCAACTACTTTGACACTAAAAAATAACACTTTTATCTCTAAATGAATTAAAAGACCATTTTATTCTATAAAATTTAAAAAAACTATAATTATAAGAATATCAGTAAGTTTAATAAAAAATAAATCTTAAATCTAATATGTTAATTTTTTACAATTATAATTTCATTTAAAAATTATCATACGAATTTTTTATAATCACAATTTCATTTAATTTGTATGGAGAAGTTTCTTAATATTATTTATAGAGAAGTTTACAATAATTATAGGAAGCTTTTCTCTTCACGTTAATTTTTGTCAACTTCCTTATACTTAATTCAATGACAAAAATCAAATAAAATTATAATTACAAGATATTATTTTTTATAATTATACTTTTATTTAAAAATTATCATCTTAGATTTTGAGATTTATTTGTTTTCTTGAATTTAGGGGTATCCTTATAATTATTTTTTTTATTTTTAAAAATTTTGTTGGATAAAATAATTTTTTAATTTATTTAGGGATACAATGGTTATTTTTAGTGTTAAAATGGTTGATTGATACAAGTTTAAAAATAAAGGTAGTGTAAGATACATGTTAAAATTTTGTGGTGATTAAATGTACATATAACAAAAAAAAAGTGGTGCAGATTATTTTCCTAAATTAATTATTGTAAGCCTTAACTACATTGCATACTGCTATAGTTTCAACCTCTTGCTTCCATGGTAAGGAATCAAGTAATGAAAGCAACTTATCTTTTGAGGAATTAGTCATTAATATGAGTAAGAGATAAAATTGTACTTTTTCCCCTCTCTTACTTTTTATTTGTTTATAATCACCACACATATCTGATGTTAAAATATAAATACAGCAAGAAGATGTATGGGATCTCTTGTGTGGCTTGTTAAAAAAGTTCAATAGGCTCTATGATATTATTAAAAGGTATCACCAACCTACGAAAATATCTACAAATACAAGATCTTGCTTGATTTCTTATATCCTTATGCAGGCTCACTTCATTTTTTCTCAATTAATTTGTCTCTGTTTTTGTTCATTTGAGTTTGATTTTTAATAATAAAAATTTATTTTGATGAGTTTTGTTACCCAGAATGAATTTTCATTGAATTTATTGATAAGTTAGTTATAGAGGAAAGAGGAAGAGAATTTTAAAGAGGGGTCAAAGAAAAAAAACACAAAACAAAAATGATTCAATAATTAATTTTAAAAGTTCACCATTTTTTATATGTTAAATATAAGAGTTAAAGAGTTAAACTATTATTAACTATAAATTATGGTCAACATTCCATTTTAATGATGAAAAAGTGACAATTCGGGTTCATAAACTAGACTTAAAATAACTTTGGAAGGTTTGAAAATATTCAATAACTTATGGGGATGAGCGAAATTAACCAAAAACCAAGTTCTGAAGTTTTTCGCAAAACTGAAAGCAGGAAGCGTTATTATTAAAAAATTCTAACCAAACCCGCTAGAAACTAACCAAAAATTAAACTAACAAATAAGATCATTCAGGAGGCATCTTCCCCCTTCTGAAAATCTAGATTTTACATTTGCTTGTGCATCTTATCAACAATTTCTTGCACCGGTAAACATTTAACAGGGCAGTTAGCAGCACCGTAGCACTCAGCAATTGGTCCAGAGACCAAAGAACTAATGGTATCTGGAAAATGCAAAACCCCATTAAAAAAGGCAGCTTTAAAGTATAAAAAAATGGGTGGTTATGAAAATTATTGGTTAGCAGAAAAAGGAAGCTTACTTGTACCCGTCCTTGTGGGCAATACAAAATTGTAGCCTTTTCATGCGGCACGTGTGCGAAGTGGAAAGCAAAAGCAGTGTTCCCATTAGGTGAAAAAACATTTAATGTAAGTGCTGGTAAATTAAAGATTCCAGTCTATATGAGTATATATGGTAAAGAAGCAGACCGAATATAACAGACACCCAGCTGTTTAATTTGGACTCAAAACAGAACCAAGTACAATAGTACATTGCAGTTCAGCCGCCCTCTCTCATATCCATTTCCAAAAAGGAACCAATTAAGTACAGTAAATTAAATTAAAAAAATATATGGGGAGAAATTGCCATCCTTTGCTGAGTGGGAGGAGAAGGAAGGAGAAATACAATCATGGCCTCAGTTCAGTTGAGTTGCTTGCATTGGCTAGCCTATGAGGTCTTTCTACCCCTTTGCCTTCCGTTTCTTTGGAGGGCAAAGAGGGATCTTCCTAGCCAGGCCCTGGAATCTTTTACAAAGCTTCTGGGGCTCAGGCCCCAGTTCCTGATAAGGTAATTAAATATTCAACTTAAAAGATTAATTCGTTTTTATTTTTTTTATCATTTAGAATAACGAGTCAATGCTTGTTAATCTGAAATTGATCATAAACATAGTAATCGAATATTCAACTTAAAGATGAGCTCTTTTTTAAAAAAAAAAAATTATTCAGAATAACGAGTGATTGCTCGTTAACCTGAAATTGATCATCAACATGCATTTGTTTATTTGACGGGCAGGTGGCGGAGATTGTGCTGAAAAGGCTACTGACTGAAGCTGTGATATTGATTAGAGTGGTATTGCTGATGCTGTCCACAAAGCTGGGATATGTTTTATGAACTATTAAAAATATGTTTCACTTATTTTCCTGTCTAGAAAAGTGCCGCTTACTATTTTACAAATTATTATTCTGAAATTTAACTTCAAACATGCCGCATCTGGACGAAAGGACATTATTTGGGAGTCAAGTTTTGGATATGTTTTATGAACTTCGTAAATTGTTAGCTTGAGCAAATGTTTTTGAAAATAAATGGTAGGTTAAAGACTTGAGAATATAAAAAATGGTAAGTAATAAATATTATTTTGTCATTAAAAATTTCCAATAAATTTATAGATCAACAATTTTTTCTTATTTACTATAAATATCACTTTCATAATATAACACAATCCAAATTAAGGGGAAAAATATACAGCCAGCCATAACTTAAAAATTTCCAATCTCTTTGATCCCGAATTTTGAGTACTATTTTAAGATTCCTGAAGAAATGGGAAAATCATTTTTAATAAAAGAATTCATCCACGACCAAAAAGACTATCATGGTTCATTGGTCACATATTAATCCACGCATTAAAGCAGCTGTTGTAGATTGGATAAAAATTTTTGTGCCTACAAGCAAATATATAAAACAAATAAGGAAATCAGAGAAACATATTGAAGGTTAAAACATCGTTATCATTTTTAATTAGGTAGTTGAAATGAATACTCAAACGAATGAATGTGGATGGATACTATCTTTGTCATTGAAATGGAATGAACAATAGAGAGAAATAATAAATTTACAACATTTAAGGGTGAGGTGTGTCAGAATCCCACATAGCTTGATTAGAACTCAAGAATTTCGTTTAAGGACTTTTGAGTGGACTCAAAACAAAAGCTATCCAATTAAGATATTATATATCATACCTAAAAGCAACGATATTTTTGCGGGAAGCTATGATGTTGAACAATTAATATTATTTTGGTGCTTGCATTGACCAAAAGATTTGGGATTATAGATTTTTTCTTTTAATTCAATTACAATAATTTTTGGGTACAAAAGTCAAGAATTAAAGTAGAGAAAGGGAAAGATCTATGTTTGATTTATTTTTATGGGAGGTGATCAGGTGTGCGCAATCGCGCTCTCCATCGAGTTCCTTTTATTTATTTCTTGGTACAATACAATTAGTGAGCCAGGAAGCTAAGCGAGTCATAAAAGAAGATTACGCTTAAAACATGACATACCAAGCAATGAGAACACAACCGGTATACAACTCAAAGCACATTTGTAATTCACAAATTCGCCGATCCCTTTGCAGCTTGATGAAAGCGGAAAAAATCCAGCATGGGAAGCGATTGATTATCATGTAGAAAATGATGAGGACGTGCCCGAGGTTCAACAGGAGAGGCCTCTAGAGAAGGGATTAGTTGAAACAATGTATGAAACCGACTCAACCGTTGTGCAATCACTCACTCAGAAAGGCCTCCAAGTTACGAAGGATTCTAAACAGAATGTGTACAAAATCAAATGAGATGTTGTAATTGTTGGCTCAGGTTGTGGAGGTGGTGTTGCAGCAGCTGTTCTGGCTAGTGCTGGGCAGAAGGTTGTTATAATTGAGAAAGGGAACTACTTTACTCTAAGGATTATTCTCTCCTTGCAGGTCCTTCATTTGAGATGAATCCGGGAGGATCCTTCCAACTACTGATGCGAACATGACGATTCTGGCAGGATCAACTGTTGGTGGCGGCTCAGCTATCAACTGGTCGGCCTGCATCAAGACACCGGAGTCCTTGCTTCAGGAATGGGCAGGGGACTATAAGCTCCCACTCTTTGGTAGCCCTGCCTATCTTTCGGCAATGGATACCGTGTGGGAGGATTGGTGTTACAGAGAATTGTGTACAAGAGGGTTCCAGAACCAAATACTTCGGAAAGGGTGTGAAAATCTTGGCCTTGAAGTTGAAAGGATACCGAGAAATTCCTCGGAGAATCATTACTGTGGATCTTGCGGTTATGGCTGTAAAAGCGGAGACAAAAAGGGGACTGATAGTACTTGGCTTGTTTATGCCGTAAACCATGGTGCAGTCATTTTAACGGGATGCAAAGCCGAGAGATTCATATCGGAGAAGAGCAATAATGGAAGCACAAGGACAATGAAATGCTCCGGAGTGATAGCAAAAGCTTTGAATAACGACATCAGAATGAAGTTTCAGATCGAAACAAAAGAAACAATCTCAGCATGTGGGGCTCTTTTTGACACCCCCTTTGATGATCTCCAGCGGATTGAAGAATCAGCACATTGGCAAGAACCTTCACCTTTATCCTGTTCTGATGGCCTGGGGATACTTTCCAGACTCAAACTTAGAGTTCAAGGGAAAAACTATGAGGGTGGAATAATCACATCGGCCCACAAGGTGACTTTAAGCAAACCATGTTGAAGTATTCAAGAACCGCACACTTGATAACAATAATCAGGGATAGTGGATCTGGAGAAGTTAAGGTAGAGGGAAGGATAAGCCATAAATTAGATCAATTGGACAAAGAAAATTTCAAAGCCGGATTGAGACAGGCATTGAGGATTTTAATAGCAGCAGGAGCCGTTGAAGCTGGCACTCATCGGAGTGATGGGCAGCGACTCAAATGTGAAGGAATTACCGGAAAGGAAGTGGAGCAGTTTTCTGGACAGAGTTTATGCCGGAGAAGGGCCAAAGTCACCAGTGGAGAACTGGATGGTCTCTGCTACTGCCCATCAAATGGGAAGCTGTAGGATGGGGGTTAATGAAAAAGAGGGCGCAGTTGACGAGAACGGGCACAGTTGGGAAGCAGAAGGCCTATATGTTTGCGATGCTAGTGTTCTTCCAAGCGCTGTTGGTGTCAATCCCATTATCACAATCCTGTCTACTGCTTACTGTCTCTCAAAGAGAATAGCGGAATCCTTGAGAGAACAGTCCTCATAACGTTCACTGATTCTCTGTATTGCTTTTCACTCATGCTGGTGAGTGAAGGACTTCGGTTGTTTCAGTCTTCATATGTCCAAATGGTATCAGCAGTTACATTTGGAAATTGTAATGACATGGATTGAGTAAAATTTGGGTATTCTTCAGATGATGAAAAAAACAATGTCTATTACGGTTATGAGATTTGATACATAGATGTTTGTTGTCTTAGAAAGAAAACATTTTGGGAGTCCTTAAATTTTACCAATGAATCTCATGAATGAGACAAATAGAATTGAAGAAAGTTACCATGCAAAAGATTTTATCGTCTACAAACAAAATGCAGCGATTTGATTCTGGGAAACTTGCCATATGTCAAGCTTAACAGAAGCCGATAGTGAAAATACCAGCCAGCTCATGAAAAATTTGCCTTACTCTCTCTAATCTCTCTGCACTCAGTGATACAATGACCGGACGTGGTACTGATTACTCAGCTTGAGTGTCTTGGTTGCTCATGGAATCTGTAACGGTTTTAACTGACTAAAATAAACCTCGGGCCGACACGCCATGTCATCACATCCATTACTGATTTAACAGATTTCATACAATACTGGGTTTTATTCCTTTATTTGATTTTCAGTCCTCAGAATTTTTTTCATTTTTATTTAATTTTCTCTGTGGTGGGAAAAGTCGTTAAGGTATCAAATCCCAAATGTATTGAACAGCCGCTATCAGCCAAGTCAAGTTCAGATTTATTTGTTATTAGTATTTTTGTTAATGTATGCTAAGAATTGTCTTTGTTCGTTAGCATTGTCTATAGATATTTTAGTGATCTGCCGGTGTGTTTGCTCTATTAGGGGTGTTTTCAATTACTGTCACTACACACGAACGTAAGAATGAAATCGTACACTTTTAGACAGTATAGTTTTCAAACACATTAAGGTTCATTATAATGGTGGAAAAAAAGAGAAATAGTGGTCCGACAGATCAGTTCCATTAATTGGTATAAGCCGGTCCAAGTTAGAATGCCTAATGTACAAGCACAGTTGCTGCTTAACACTAGGAGCTTTACAATTGACAAATTGAGTTGGATCTGTGATCAATGAATGATAAGGATTTTCTTCCACATTATTGTAATAAAATGCGGATCCTTCTAGCATGGAGTAGCTGAAAAATATGGCATTCCTATTCTGTCAACCATCATGAACTTATTTACATTAATTTTGAGAAACAATCTTGTCTTATTTCAGTCAGAATCCATCTCATGGAATGGTAAAGGAACTGCCTTCACAGCCCTGAACTTGCCAACATTGCTTAGATGTTCATTCTCTAACCTGTTATACGAGGCTTTATAATTAGTACATAGCCTAGTCGTCACAGAATCTATACTGAATTGTGTGAAACAGAAAGTACCTGTAGAAATTCCAGTGCCCTCGTCGTATGACTTCCAATGAAGCCATGACGAAATCTAGCATACGCCGCTGAACAGTGGTAACATGGAGCCGCATCACAGTCTCCACCCAAGCTATTGTTAGAACTACATTCAAGGCCTACAATCAAATTTCTCAATGTGTTAGGATAAGTTTTCAAATGTTTGACGAGAATGCATGATTAACTCTGGGAAAATAGAGAAAGGACTCACGATGAAAATGTAGTAGATGCTTTTGTTCCTAAGAATCAAGTCATCTCAAGCCAAGGGTTCCTGGAATTTGGGTTCAAGAATCCCCAGTCCTTGACAAAATCCCAGTACAATTGATAAATAGTGGCCACCACAGAAGTCACCAAGACTATGCCAAACCACAGGTAGTTGCTTTGCCTAGTGTATGTCAATCTGGCGCCGGCTGCCGTTAGCCAAATGGTTTGTGTCATATTCATCAAACCATCGCCTTGCACGCTGAGAAGCAAATTATAGAATGTCAGATTTTATGGTGAGTCCGCAGAAGTCAAATATGAAATTAACTACTAGGTGTATGAGTTTACCTGCATTGCACGCCAATAATATGGCAAAAATGAGATGACATAAGCAAGCTCCCTGTATAGTCTTCCATTCTTGCAGTTGTCATAATGATGTGTTTTGAAACTTCCATCTAGAAAATAACAGGCTGTCGATTCTAAGTGTCTCAATAATGGAATCTGAAAATGAGAAACAATTGTTGATGATCACAGAAGGAATACACAGTCAGCTGATTATGTAATTGAGAAAACTTCATGCCTTGTTTCACAAGCAAGTTTCTATACTTCATGTTCGAAACTGGCATTACCCCCCAGCATGTGTTTGATAGATAAAATTTTAACACTGATTGCTGGTTAGAGTGATTACCTGGCCAGTAAGTTGGTCAGCCATAAAAAGTCTACCATCAAAACTTGCATTCGTCGAAGATGATGTTATATTTGGCTGCTTTTAGATACACATATGCACTCCATCTCCGTATTGAAGAAGTGAAAGTAGGTAAAGGTACCTTATAAAATGGTGAGCAGATAATGTTACGAATTATGCGATGGAAGCACTAGCGAGTTGGGCGATAAAAGATGTCAAAAGGGCATATGAGCGGACAAATTGAAATCTAGAGATGTATAAGAGTGTATTAGTAATTTAGCATGTACCATGGTAATTTTTGCTACTATCATATGTCAACAAATTCACATACACTAAAGTATTTCTTGCAATTAATGCAATAACGGAGCTCATCAGAAAGAGGATTCCAGGTATGCCATCAACTTCGCTAGGCGAAAAGCCGCTAGCTCGTAGGAGGAGGTGCACAACAATTGCTGCAACAACAGCAGTCATGAAAGTGGTGCAAAGGGGAAATGCATCTCTGTACTTGAATGCAGTGTTGGGTGAAAATTCAAATATGAAGTTGTAGTTGATCCTTGTGCTCTTCCACATGAACAAGTTACACCCATACATAAACCAGAGCAAGCACAATAACGCAAACACGCCGCACAACAAAAATAAAATTTCCTTCAGTTCTGACTCCATGCATATCAAACCCAGCAACGGTGGATGCGAATGGGCCCAAGCCCGCCAAAGTCATTGATTGGACTCTGGTCCATATGGTAGCACCCAATTTCTTGGCTTTTGTTTTTTAATCACTTTCAAGTGTACGTTGTGCATGTTGTCTGTTAAACATAAAATGCGCACCCGAAAACAGGATAAACAATTTCCATGTAAGCAGCTTCAGTGTTGGCGGAGAATATGCCAGACAAGTGAGCCAGAATTGCGTATACACAAAATAATGATACAAAACAACCTGCAAAATGCCCTGCAATAATGACAACAAAAAGAAACTCAAATCACTCAAATCATCCATGGCAATAAATTCTCCAAAGCATCTGCCTCAAACGTATGGTGGGGAATCAAATACATGCACTATCTTCTCATTGTAACCCAAATTAAATTTTTTTCCACTAGTGGGATTAGTGCCAGCTGCTAGCCAGATTTCGTGTGGGATTAAAAATATCGGTGCTGCTTGGCATTATCTTATAGTATATGAATACTAAAACTTTAAGCTATAACAATAACCATATGCATTTGTAAGTATGACAAGGATTTTTCACGGTTGAAATCCTTACTTTTCTTGGGGTTCGGTACCTTGTAGCAGCCGTATTTTTCCATTCAGCACAACACCATGATGTAGATAATATATTTGACAATAGAATAACTCAATATTTTCACCTTTACGAGAAATCTTTTCGAGATATGATAATCTGTTCCATCGGATAAATGCTCATGAAATGATTACTTATAGTTCCTCCCCAGTTATTGCGAATATTTCATTCACCCTATACGTATCTACATTCACCTTCGCAAGCCAATTTGTTAGATAAACTTGTGGGACCTCCTGCTTGGACTGATATAAGTGAGTTAGACTGTCATTCATAATTGAATTCTCACTTAACTCTTTTTCTTTACTCAAATTGCAGGCCTGTAGTGGTCACTCTCAAGGAACACGCCTTTATCAAACCTACCATATGATCTGTCCTCGAAGATTGTCCATCTTACCTTTCTTGCTACGCTTAAAGATGAAACTTATCCGTTTGTTCAATTATAATCATCGCCATCAAAGGAGCTCCACCAAACAACAAATTTATGCACATTTTGTGTGCTCTGTATATTCAGTTATTGCAAAATATAATCTACTAAACAGTGTCTTGCTAACCATTCACAGCTGTTCCTAACATGCTACAATATTATGGAAGTATCACAATTATGTGTTTCCAGCTCATGCCGTCTATTTCTTACGTCTACATTGCACCTTACATTTTGAATCCCCTTCCTAACATCTGGAGTTGCAACATCTTCTCGATATTACATATTTGTTCGTAGCATATTCAACCTGCCTGCTCCATTTACGTTTGGACCACCATTTAATTTACTTCATGTATGCTCACTTCCAATTGAAATGCAGTTCAAGTATGCTGTTAAATTGATGGCTTGTACTTGACCATATTGTTCTCATTCCAACAAAGATTATTCTCTAATCAACGAACCTATTTCACAGATGTTGGGCATTTGGTCGTTTGCATCTTAACCAACCACCCAATTTCGTTCATATTTGTTATTTGAAGCACCGCCTTTGGTGATAGCCATATAAGAGCACATGCACGGGTGTTGTAGCTACCATCAATTCCATAGTTCCTGTTACCCAAATTGATTTTCCCCATTCCACTCCATTCCATATTTGCTCCACCTTTTTTCAGATTTTCACTTATTATTCTAATCCTAGTTATGGAATGGCCAAATTCTTTAATAATTCAATCTAGATGTCTTCAAATTGGACGCAGATTTCATGCAGTTTAATCGACCATTGTCCCTATTAAATTTTCCTCATTCTCTCCACTCCACAATTTGTTGTCTTCTCGTTCCACACCATTGTTTTCTCAATTATATTTTTTACCCATTTCTTTTCTCTCCTTCCTCTTTCTTTTTATAATATATATTGTACTGTTATTTTAATCTCATTTTCACATTATTTCCATATGCATACACTACAAATAATGCCACTTATTCAAGTTCTCTTCTTTCTATATTATTCCATTGTTAATAACAAGTGCAATTCCAAATTAGCGCTTTATGTGCATCCAATCCACCCACTGAGACTTTCATTTTTATTTCTATGCTTTCAACCTCTTCAACAATCCAGCTACTTCATCTCTGCAGGATTTTATTTTGCTCCAATTTCTTCCAACCTGCAGGATTTATTAGCCCCAACTGCATTTTGAATACCACTAATCAACATCATGTGCAAAAAAATATAAAACTAAACAAAGCTTTTCATTATTTGTTCATTATTACTTTAATTAACATCAGTTAATCTCATTGTATTTTTCATTGCTACAGTATGATCCATTATATGCCTCTTGCAAGAAATAACATGTTCAACACGTACATTTTTTTTTTGTCCCTCACATATTACTTGCTTCTACATATAGTTGTTCCATCTTACTATTTTATTGCTATATACACCAACATTTTCTTGTTTTCTTGGACAATTAATTGCAACATTAACAGCTCCTGTCTAATGACCAGCACTCCTGGCTTCCTTCAATTGCCATGTGGCCACTTCACACCTGCATGATCTTGATACTTTTCATCCAACAGCCACTTTGCTAGATGACAAAACAAGGCGTACGGTGCCCAAGGGACACAGTCGACGGAGCCTGATTAGAAATCCTTTTTTTTTTTTTTAATTTTCGGACATTAAGCATATTTGTTTAATGGTTTGTTTATATTTTCGATTGAAAAATTAAAATTTTTGAAATTAAAATTATCAACGGTATTTACTTCACAAAATGAAGATAAAAATGAGAATCATTTGAGCAAGACTCACAACAAAATGGGGTTGGGGGATTTTCATTTGTGGGACCAACATTTTTAAATCCAATTTTATCTTCAATTTAAAACACAAAAAAAACCACAAAAGTCAAAGCCGGCAGCCGTTATTGATCAAATTTAGCAGCCATGATCGACCCACGCCGATCGCCAAATGCAGCACAGCCAGTTGTTGCGCACACTGATCGTCAGCCTCTTGTTCTTGTTATTCATGGCAACGATGGTTGGACAATGGTAGCAACAAGCACGAGTGCTGTATATAACCCGCAACTTTCAATAACAAGAGCCTGTCGCCGGCTGTCCAGCCACCACTCACGGCCGAGTCAAAATTTTTATTTTTGTTTTTTTAATCATCATCATTATTATTTTATCATCATGTTAATTTTTGTCATTATTATTATTTTATTATTATTTTTATTATTGTTATTTTTTTATTATTCTCATAATTGTTGTTGTTATTATTATTATTATTATTATATTAACAACTAAAGGTCTTTTTTAATAATTTGTAACAATTCATTTTAATGTCAAAATACTGTAAACACATCAATAAAAATATTATGTATTTTTATTCTTGCAGCTCAAATAAATAATTTATTTTTTGATTTATGTAATTTAAATAAACAACTTATTTTTATTTTTATTATTCCTTCTTATCCCAATTTATTTTTATTCCAATAAATTCGACTATCTATTGATAAACACACCATAAGTTGATTGAAAATTATACTTTGTGGATAAATGCATCAATAAAACTATATTTATGAATTGATATACCTATTTTGTATAATTTTAGGTTACGAACTTATGTGGTATGAAATGATTGGTTAGTTACAAGCATTGACGGCTTTCACTTTTTAATGAATCCCTTTATGCCATGTAAAGTGGGACTAAGGGTTCTGAATTGATTGGGTGAGAAAAACAAAAAGACTTGTAACGATTGTAATATATAAGTGTTGTGACTTGTGAGGTAGATGGATCCTTTAACCAAAAGAATGCTTGTGGATTAAATATCACTGTTTGCAGTTGCCAAATTTATCATCCTCTACCTACAACTCATGTGATAGTGGAAAGTTGTAATGTAACAGTTTGTCCTCTCTATCTCTATCGCATTAACTTGATTTAAAGAATGTAATACGAAAGTTGTAATATAACAATTATATAGCATTAACTCGTATCAATATCCTCTTAAGGGAAGAAAAAATATTAATAAACAAACAAACAAACAAACTTGTATCAGTAACCTTTCATTTTAATCTCATGCGTTGGATTCTAGCATATGACTAGTAGTTGGCACAAATAATTGTCATTAAACTGATAACAACGTTTCTAATTATATATTATCATCAAAGATTCAAGCAAAGAGTGCATGAAAGTACAAGGTAATTATAGCGAGTGGTTGACACAAATATATAGCTATCATTAAACTAAATATGGGTATTTACGAAATTAAATTATAGCCACCTTAATAATAAATATGAGCTTAATTAGATGAGATGAGATTTGATGTGCCTTAAAAAGCTTTGCCGTCGAGCAATGCCCCTCTACAGTATGCCAGAGGTTTTATATCACGATCTAACGTGAAACCACCAACTAATAATATTAAGACATAAGGTAATAAAAATAAAGAAAAAAATTGGAATAAACAATACATATCCCCCTCTTTTTATTATCCCTCCAAAATTTTCAAAGTAAGGGACAAAAGATTAAAGTAGTCTCACTCTCACTTAATTAACTCCATCTTGTTCTTTTTTTTCTCTCTCACCCAAATCTTCATATATCATCCTTTTTTAAAAGAGATCGACTCTTTGACTGATTCTGCATAATATGTAAATGATTTTAGTGATATAGGTCCAGAATTAATTCTTTGTAATTATAAGAAGAGTTTTAACGGATTTGTCATGAAGCTAGCAAAAGAGAAAGCTCAAACAATGACTGTCGGTGGGGGTGAACATAACTTTTTTTTTTGGTGAATTATTAATTAATTAAATACCAATTTTAATTTGCCTTAAGAATGAAACTAAGGGAAGTAATAAAACTTTTTGGTCATTATTTAAAGCTATATTATCCTTGCTGTTGATTTGGCTTCAAAACGGGCTGAAACTCTAAACGGTATTTTTCCTTTGATGAATAGATAGGCGAAGCGGCCAGTCAATTCCAATTATTTAAAGGAATGGGAGTGGGAGGCATAGGATCTGTGCGTATTTCCAAATCGAAGCTTCATACTGCAAGATAAAGGAATTTCATGAGGTTTCCCGGCAAGTAGAAAGAGCAACAACAGTGGAAAGTGATGTAGTAATTGGAATGTTTGACACTGGAATTTGAGTAGAGTTTGAAAGTTTTAATTAAAATGGCAGCACTCGTGTTTCAAAAATCATCTTCTCTTCACCATCAACAGAAATCTTCTCCTTCATAATAACAAAAATTAACTATAATCATTTTTATCAATTAAAAAAAAAATTTCATCACGTTTAAAATATGGCGGGGGGGGGGACAAAGAAGGGAGATGAAGGGTTGGGGGGGGGAGATAGAATAAGACAGAGTTCATTAAGGGTAGGAGAGAAAAATTTAATGTTTTGTCAGTTAAAATTTTTGGTGGGATTGTCAAAAGTGGATAATACGTAATTTTTGTTTCAAAATTTTTTAAATTTTTATTACCACATATTTAGATATTATGGTCAATGGTTTCACATTAAATTGTAGGTTATAAATCTATTGGAACTGTTTTGAAGTAAAGTACGAATCACAAAATATATATAAAATGATAAATAATAAAAAAATTATTATAATTTTAATTATATAATGATGAAACAATACTTTACCTTAAAACAATTTTAATATAATCAAACTTTAAATTATAATATGATACTTGTATGTACCGATAAAATTTCTCCATTAAAGTCATGTTGCAACTGGTCAAGCATCAACCCAACTCTTCAAATTTTTTTTATGAAAAATAGTAAAACCAATTTAAAATGTCAAAATATTGCTATGACTTTTCATTGGTACTAATGCCAAAATTAATGCTATTGATAGTCGACTCAGAAGTGAAAGTCTTCCGAAACTTGCTTTTCGTATCGTAATTAAAGTCACAGCGAGTGTAGGCCATGGAGTTATTCGTTAATAGTCGTGGCGAGTTTTACAATCAATAATTTTTAATGCTCGAAACTATCTAAATTATTAGTAAAAAAAAAAAAGAGAGAGAGAGAGAGAAGGATTTAGTACTAAAACTTTTTATGAGATTGTAATTGCTAGTTGTTAATTTTTATAAAAATAAATATATTAAATTAAATCTATGTTATATACCGCTATAAATGCACATGTTGCACGAGATCTATGTTAAATATTAATTAAAGGGTTATTATCGTTTTTACTACTTGAGAATTACTAAATATCAAATACATTATAATAATTATTGCTCTTATCTGTCGTTTTATTCTTATATCTTTATAAAAATATCATTTTTCTTTTTTACATTCAGTAGTTAATTGTAGTTAGTTGACCAGTTAGTTGACTAATAAAATACCAATTTCACCCTTCATGATTAAAAATAAATATTTGAAGCATGTTTACAAAATAAATTTATAACATATTTATTAAAATGGATATACAATACCAACATAATTTTTTTTTGCTAGAATTATGAAATATGAATTACAAATTTATCTTATTATTTTTTTAATCATGAAGGGTAAAATTGATATTGTATTAGTTAACTAACAGTCAACTAATGGTCAATTAATAATTGTAACGGAAAAGTAGTAAAATGATATTTTTATAAAGATATAGTAGTAAAATGATAGGAGACAAAAATTGTTGTAGTCATTTGATATTTGACAATTTCTGAAGTAGTAAAATGATAATAACCCATTAATTAAATTTTTAAAAAATTTAAAAATTGACTTAAGTTCAATATTTAAAAGCTAAATAATTCAATTATTTCATGGACAATTAGACCTGTGAGAGCATTAATGATGAGCTTCCTGACTTCAGCTCTCGACCAAACGTTTTGATATGATGCTCAGAGTGTGCAACCGTACATTGCATCATTTATATATTCAAAAATTTTGCTGTATAAAAGCTTCTTGCCACTACAGCTGGACCTTAGTTTCACGTAACTCCATAATTTGAAATCAATAACAAACTTAAGGAAACGGGTTGTTTAATCTCTAAATCTTAAATTAACTGTTTGTTTAATTTTTATATTTTAAAAATATTTCAAATCATAAATGTTATCGATTATATTCTTATCCTTATTTTTCTTTATTTTTAATAATAATACTCTTACAAGATTTTTACAATAATTTTTATTTACAACTAACAAATTAACCTTAAAAATAAAGTAATCGTAAGAAATTTTACATTAATTTTTATCTTCTCTTATGTTTAATTTGATAAATTAATATTTTTTTCTCTTTATTAATACCCCCAAGATTATTGCCAAGATATTCTTTGTAATATATATATATATATATATATATATATAAAGGCGTAAGGACAGGAATGTACAAGTTACAACTGTACATTACTTCATTTATATATTTCAAAATTTTGGGTTATGAATTGTATCCTACTCCAAATGGAGTAGGATACAATTAAAATCCGTGGGCTGTGGCAAAGAGGCTGCCAAAGTGCCAAGTCTCAAATTTTGGCGCTGTACATGTCGTCGGTTTTTGTTGGGTGTAATAACAAAACGGCATTAAATTCCTTTTCCACGTAGTCATCAGTTCATTCAATTCAATTTCTGGTCAAACTTCAAAAATAATTTGGCCCCCCGGTCCATATTTGCATAGTAATATATATTAAAAAAAATTATGTTTTTTTACTTCTAAGAAAATTATTGGAATCATTTAAATCATTTCTATTATAGTGCAGTCTAAATTTTTATATTCTCGATGGACAATTTTTTCTGAATTATGTTTGTAAGGTGATGACACTACGATTTATAACCTATCTTAGGGCTCAATTGGAGGGAAGGAAGACGGTTTTGGTGGCTGTAATACTATATAATTGCAAAAATATTTTATTCCATAAAATTTTAAAAAAACTATAATTATAAGAATATCACTAAGTTTAATAAAAAATAAATCTTAAATCCAATATGTTAATTTTTTACAATTATAATTTCATTTAAAAATTATCATACTAATTTTTTATAATCATAATTTTATTTAATTTGTATGGAGAAGTTTCTTAATATTATTTATAGGGAAGTTTACAATAATTATAGGAAGCTTTTCTCTTCACGTTAATTTTTGTAAACTTCCTTATACTTAATTCAATTACAAAAATCAAATAAAATTATAATTACAAGATATTATTTTTTATAATTATACTTTCATTTAAAAATTATCATCTTAGATCTTGAGATTTATTTATTTTATTGAATTTGGGGGTATCCTTATAATTATTTTTTTATTTTTCAAAATTTTATAGGATAAAATATATATTTTTTAATTTATTTAGGGGTAAAATGGTTATTTTTAGTGTCAAAGTGATTTATTGATACAAGTTTAAAAATAAGGTAGTGCAAGATATATGTCAAAATTTTGCGGCGATTAAATGTACATATAACAAAAGAAAAGTAGTGCAGAGATTATTTCCCCTAAATTAATTATTGTAAGCCTTAACTAAATTGCATACTGCTATAGTTTCAACCTCTTGCTTCCATGGTAAGGAATCAAGTAATGAAGGCAACTTATCTTTTGAGGAATTAGTCATTTATATGAGTAAGAGATAAAATTGAACTTTTTCCCCTCTCTTACTTTCTATTTGTTTATAATCACCACACACATATCTGATGTTAAAATATATATACAGTAAGAAGATGTATGAGATCTCTTGTGTGCAGTGGTGGATCTAGAAAAATAATTTACCGGGGCTAAATTAAATAACAATAAAATGTAAAAACTGAAACTTGAACATATAAATTTTTTTATAACACATTTATAATTGTTCTCTACGTGATTTCATATTCTGAAAACGTTGTACAATAGACTCATTATCAACACTATTAAATACATTTTTTTCTACATAAACAATCAAATTATTATTCATCCATTCATTTTCTATCCAATTAAAGTTCGTTTCTTCACAAATTTAATTGTTAAAAATATTTGCTCTCTTTGTTGTTGTAGAAATTAGAAGAATGGGGTTATTTAATAATTTGACAGGAATTATTTAAAAATTTATTAATTTTTCTTTTAAACAAAAAGGGATTTTTTTTTTCAGTGGGGGCTCAAGTCCCCACTAGTCCTACACTACATCCGCCTCTGCTTGTGTGGCTTGTTAAAAGTGTTCAATAGGCTCTATGATATTATTAAAAGGTATTACCAACCCATGAAAGATATCTACAAACACAAGATCTTGCTTGACTTCTTATATCCTTATGTAGGCTCACTTCATTTTTTCTCAATTAATTTGTTTCTCTCTTTGCTCATTTGAGTTTGGTTTTTAATAATAAAAATTTATTTTAATGAATTTTGTTACCCAGAATGAATTTTCATTGAATTTATTGATAAGTTAGTTATAGAGGAAAGAGGGAAAGAATTTGAAAGAGGGGTCAGAGAAAAAAAAACCAAACAAAAATGATTCTATAATTAATTTTAAAAGTTCACCATTTTTTATATGTTAAATATAAGAGTTAAAGAGTTAAACTATTATTAACTATAAATTATGGTCAACATTCCATTTTAATGATGAAAAAGTGACAATTCGGGGTCATAAACTAGACTTAAACTAACTTTGGAGGGTTTGAAAATATTCAATAAATTATGGGGATGAATGAAATTAACCAAAAACCAAATTCTGAAGTTTTTCCCAAAACTGAAAGCAGGAAGCGGGTTATTATTAAAAAATTCTAACCAAACCCACTGAAACTAACCAAAAATTAAACTAACAAATAAGATCATTCAGGAGGCATCTTCCCCTTCTGAAAATCTAGATTTTACATTTGCTTGTGCATCTTATCAACAATTTCTTGCACCGGTAAACATTTAACAGGGCAGTTAGCAGCACCGTGGCACTCAGCAATTGGTCCAGAGACCAAAGAACTAATGGTATCTGGAAAATGCAAAACCCCATTAAAAAAGGCAGCTTTAAAGTATAAAAAAATGGGTGGTCATGAAAATTATTGGTTAGCAGAAAAAGGAAGCTTACTTGTACCCGTCCTTGTGGGCAATACAAAATTGTGGCCTTTGCATGCGGCACGTGTGCGAAGTGGAAAGCAAAAGCAGTGTTCCCATTAGGTGAAAAAAACATTTAAAATAAGTGCTCGTATATTAAAGATTCCAGTCTATATGAGTATATATAGTAAAGAAGCAGACCGAATATAACAGACACCCAGCTGTTTCATTTGGACTCAAAACAGAACCAAGTACATTGCAGTTCAGCCAACCTCTCTCACATCCATTTCCAAAAAAAGGAACCAATTAAGTACAGTAAATTAAATTAAAAAAAAATATGGGGAGAAATTGCCATCCTTTGTTGAGTGGGAGGAGAAGCGAAGCGGAGAAATTCAATCATGGCCTCAGTTCAGCTGAGTTGCTCGCATTGGCTAGCCTATGCGAGGTCTTTTTACCCCCTTTGCCTTCCGTTTCTTTGGAGGGCAAAGAGGATCGTCCTAGCCAGGCTCTGGAATCTTTTTACAAAGCTTCTGGGGCTCAGGCCCCAATTCCTGATAAGGTAATTAAGTATTCAAATTAAAGGATTAGTTGATTTTTATTTTTTATTTTTATCATTTAGAATAACGAGTCAATGCTCGTTAATCTGAAATTGATCATTAACATAGTAATCGAATATCCAACTTAAAGATTGGCTCTTTTTTTTTTTTCAAATTATTCAGAATAACGAGTGATTGCTTGCTAACCTGAAATTGATCATTAACATGCATTTGTTTGTTTGCCTGGCAGGTGGCGGAGATTGTGGTGAAGAGGCTACTGCCTGAAGCTGTGATATTGATCAGAGTGGTGTTGCTGATGCTGTCCACAAAGCTGGGGACGTTGATGCTTTGTGGGTCTCTTTGTTTAAGTGAGAAATGGCCTTATATTAACAACTTTTCAAGTATGTCACTGGAGAAGAGGAAAAGGTTTTGCAGAAATGGTTCAAGAACTGGATTTTTACTCCTGTTAGAATTGCATTTGTTACCCTCAAAATTTTTTGCTTCTTCGTTTTCTTCTGTCAGGTAATTTCTTTCACTTGGAAAATTTCTTTGCATTTTTTTTGTTATTTTTGACATATGAATCTACATGAGTATTTTTTTCTTAAAAAAAAACTTGTTGCATTTCTACAGAACTATTTCAATATGAAATTTTTGAGATTTGCTTGCAGTTTAGCTTAAATGTCAACCGAGCATTGACTTAAAAATCTATTCTCACAAATAATTTGAGAGAAATATATTTTTAATCCATATTTATAATAAGGTGATCTTTAAATTTCATTTAATATAACTTACAATCACTAAAATAATACAAAAAAAATAATAAGCAAGTGGGTCAAGTGGGGCTAATCTTATATTTTTACCTTGTTTTTAGCAAGTGGGGCTAATCTTATATCAATTGTAACTTAAGGAGAGCCTTATAATAAAGGAAATGAGAAGAACCCCTGTAATCAATAAATCAATTAGTTTTTATCATTAGAATATGACAAAATTAGACAGCTGTAGTTTAAAAGGTACAACACTAAAACGTATGGTAAACATTCGCTGCTGTACTTTGGAAGTTATGTTAAAATGGTTTTTCACTTATATGATGAAAAATCTATTATATCTTTAATAATTTTGTCAAAATTATTATTTTAAATTTTTATTTACTATATACTATTAATTTTTGTTTCCTAATTACAATTTTTTTCTATAGCAGCTATAATTTAAAAGTTACAAATTAAATTACAGCATCTTAATCCCAAACATGACCTATTTTTCTAAAAAAATATGATATATATTGTAAATTTTAAAAATTTGTATAATTTTTGTGATTAATATGTTTCACTTATTTTCCTGTCTAGAAAAGTGCCGCTTACTATTTTACAAATTGTTATTCTGAAATTTAACTTCAAACATGCCGCATCTGGACGAAAGAACATATTATTTGGGAGTCAAGTTTTGGATATGTTTTATGAACTTTGTAAATTGTTAGCTTTAGCAAATGTTTTTGAAAATAAATCGTAGGTTAAAGACTTGAGAATATAAAAAATGGCAAGTAATAAATATTATTTTGTAATTTAAAAATTTTCAATAAATTTATAGATCAACAATTTTTTTTCATTTACTATAAATATCACTTTCATAATTCAACACAATCCAAATTAAGGGGAAAAATATACAGCCAGCCATAACTTAAAAATTTCAAATCTCTTTGATTCCGAGTTTTGAGTACTATTTTAAGATTCCTGAAAAAATGGGAAAATCATTTTTAATAAAAGAATTCATCCGCGACCAGAAGACTATCATGGTTCATTGGTCACATATTAATCACACGCAATAAAGCAGCTGTTGTAGATTGGATAAAAGTTTTTGTGCCGACAAGCAAATATATAAAACAAATAAGGAAAACAGAGAAACATATTGAAGGTTAAAACATCGTTATCATTTTTAATTAGGTAGTTGAATTAATTTATATATAGAGAGAAATAATAAATTTACAACATTTAAGGGTGAGGGGTGTCAGAATGACAGAATCCCACATAACTTGATTAGAACTCAAGAATTTCGCTTAAGGACTTTTGAGTGGACTCAAAACAAAAGCTATCTAATTAAGATATTATATATTATACCTAGAAGCAACGCTATTTTTACACGAAGCTATGATGTTGAAAAATTAATATTATTTTGGTGCTTGCATTGACCAAAGATTTGGGATTATAGATTTTTTTCTTTTAATTCAATTACAAGAATTTTTGGGTACAAGAAGTCAATAATTTAGGTAGGGAGAGAGAAAGATCTATGTTTGATTTATATTTATGGGAGGTGATCAGGTGTGCGCAATCGCGCTCTCTATCGAGTTCCTTTTATTTATTCTTGGTACAATAAAATTACGGAGCCAAGAAGCTAAGCGAGTCATAAAAGAAGCTTACGCTTAAAACATGACATACCAAGCAATAAGAACACAACCGGTATACAACTTAAAGCACATTTGTAATTCACAAATTCGCCGTTCCCTTTGCAGCTTGATGAAAACGAAAAAAATCCAGCATGGGAAGCGATTGATTATCATGTAGAAAATGATGGGAACGTGTCCGAGGTTCAACAGGAGAGGCCTCTAGAGAAGGGAATAGTTGAAACAATGTATGAAACCGACTCAACCATTGTGCAATCACTGACTCAGAAAGGCCTCCAAGTTACGAAGGATTCTAAACAGAATGTGTACAAAATCAAATGTGATGTTGTAATTGTTGGCTCTGGTTGTGGAGGTGGTGTTGCAGCAGCTGTTCTGGCTAGTGCTGGGCAAAAGGTTGTTGTAATTGAGAAAGGGAACTACTTTACTCCTAAGGATTATTCTCTCCTTGAAGGTCCTTCATTTGAGCAACTATATGAATCCGGAGGGATCCTTCCAACTACTGATGCGAACATGACGATTCTGGCAGGATCAACTGTTGGTGGCGGCTCAGCTATCAACTGGTCGGCCTGCATCAAGACACCGAAGTCCTTGCTTCAGGAGTGGGCAGGGGACTATAAGCTCCCACTCTTTGGTAGCCCTGAGTATCTTTCGGCAATGGATACCGTGTGGGGAGAGGATTGGTGTTACAGAGAATTGTGTACAAGAGGGGTTCCAGAATCAAGTACTTCGAAAAGGATGTGAAAATCTTGGCCTTGATGTTGAAAGGATACCGAGAAATTCCTCGGAGAATCATTACTGTGGATCTTGTGGTCATGGCTGTAAAAGCGGAGACAAAAAGGGGACTGATAGCACTTGGCTTGTTGATGCCGTAAACCATGGTGCAGTCATTTTAACGGGCTGCAAAGCCGAGAGATTCATATTGGAGAAGAGCAATAATGGAAGCACAAGGACAATGAAATGCTCGGGAGTGATAGCAAAAGCTTTGAATAACGACATCAGAATGAAGTTTCAGATCGAAACAAAAGCAACAATCTCAGCATGTGGGGCTCTTTTGACACCCCCTTTGATGATCTCTAGTGGATTGAAGAATCAGCACATTGGCAAGAACCTTCACCTTCATCCTGTTCTGATGGCCTGGGGATACTTTCCAGACTCAAACTTAGAGTTCAAGGAAAAAACTATGAGGGTGGAATAATCACATCGGCCCACAAGGTGGTTTCAGGAGATTCGAAGTGAGAGCCCTCATCGAAACTCCTGAATTTTCACCTGCAAAATTTTCTGCTTTTTGTCCTTGGTTGTCCGGAATTGACTTTAAGCAAACCATGTTGAAGTATTCAAGAACCGCACACTTGGTAACAATAATCAGAGATCGTGGATCTGGAGAAGTTAAGGTAGAGGGAAGGATAAGCCATAAATTATATGAATTGGACAAAGAAAATTTGAAAGCTGGATTGAGGCAGGCTTTGAGGATTTTAATAGCAGCAGGAGCCGTTGAAGTTGGCACTCATCGGAGTGATGGGCAGCGACTCAAATGTGAAGGAATTACCGAAAAGGAAGTGGAGCAGTTTCTGGACACAGTTTATGCAGCAGAAGGGCCAAAGTCACCAGTGGAGAACTGGATGGTCTATGCTACTGCCCATCAAATGGGAAGCTGTAGGATGGGGGTTAATGAAAAAGAGGGCGCAGTTGACGAGAACGGGCACAGTTGGGAAGCAGAAGGCCTATATGTTTGCGATGCTAGTGTTCTTCCAAGCGCTGTTGGTGTCAATCCCATGATCACAATCCAGTCTACTGCTTACTGTCTCTCAAAGAGAATAGCGGAATCCTTGAGAGAACAGTCCTCATAACGTTCACTGATTCTCTGTATTGCTTTTCACTCACTCATGCTGGTGAGTGAAGGACTTCGGTTGTTTCAGTCTTCATATGTCCAAATGGTATCAGCAGTTACATTTGGAAATTGTAATGACATGGATTGAGTAAAATTCGGGTATTTTTCAGATGAAAAAAACAATATCTATTACTGTTATCAGATTTGATACATAGATGTTTGTTGTCTTAGAAAGAATACACTTTGGGATTCTTTAAATTTTACCTATGAATCTCATGAATGAGACAATTAGAGTTGAAGAAAGTTACCATGCAAAAGAGTTTATCGTCTACAAACAAAATTCAGCGATTTGATTCTGGGAAACTTGCCATATGTCAAGCTTAACAGAAGCCGATAGTGAAAATACCAGCCAGCTCATGAAAAATTTGGCTGGCTTTCTCTAATCTCTCTACACCCAGAGATACAATGACCGGACGTGGTACTGTTTACTCAGCTTTAGTGTCTTGATTGCTGATGGAATCTGTAAACAGTTGTAACTGACTAAAATAAACCTCGGGTCGACACGCCACGTCATCACATCCATTACTGATTTAACAGATTTCATTCAGTACTAAAAAAAAATTCAGATTTTTTTTTGTCACTTTGATTTAATTTTCTCTGTGGTGGGAAAAGTCGTTAGGGTATCAAATCCCAACTGTATTGAACAGCCGCTATCAACCAAGTTTAGTTTAGATTTATTTGTTATTAGTATTTTTGTTAATGTATGCTAAGAATTGTCTTTGTTCTTTAGCGTTGTCTATAGATATTTTAGTGATCTGTCCATGTGTTTGCTGTATTAGGGATGTTTTCAATTACTGTCACTACACACGAACGTAAGAATGAAATCGCACACTTGTAGACAGTCTAGTTTTCAAACACATTAAGGTTCATTATAACGGTGGAAAAAAAAAAAAAAGATAAATAGTGGTCCAACAGATCAGTTCCATTAATTGGTATAAGCCGATCCAAGTTAGAAAGCCCAATGTACATGCACAGTTGCTGCCTAACATTTGGAGCTTTACAATTGACAAATTGAGTTGGATCTGTGATCAGTGAATGATAAGGATTTTCTTCCACATTGTTGTAATAAAATGCGGATCCTTCTTGCCTGAAATAGCTGAAAAATATGGCATTCCTGTTCTGTCAACCGTCATGCACTTATGTACATTAATTTTAAGAAACAATCTTGTCTTATCAGTCAGAATACATCTCTCGGAATGGCAACGGAACTGCCTTCACAGCCCTGAACTTGCCAACGTTGCTTAGATGTTCATTCTCTAACCTGCTATACAAGGCTGTATAATTAGTACAAGGCCTAGTTGTCACCGAATCTATACTGATTGTGTGAAACAGAAAGTACCTGTAGAAATTCCAGTGCCCTCGTCGTATGACTTACAATGAAGCCATGAAGAAATCTAGCATACGCCGCTGAACAGTGGTAACATGGAACCGCATCACAGTCTCCACCCAAGCTATTCTCAGAACTACATTCAAGGCCTACCATCGAATTTCTCAATGTGTTAGGATAAGTTTTCAAATGTTTGACGAAAATGCCATGATTAACTCTGGGAAAATTGACAAAGGACTCACGATGGAAATGTAGTAGATGCTTTTGTTCCTCAAAATCAAGTCATCTCTAAGCCAAGGGTTCCTCGAATTTGGGTTCAAGAATCCCCAATCCTTGACAAAATCCTAGTACAATGATAAATAGTGGCCACCACAGAAGTCACGAAGACTATGCCAAACCACTGGTAGTTGCTTTGCCTAGTGTATGTCAATCTGGCGCCGGCTGCCACCATGGCTGAAACATACTTCCCCATGTTAGCCAAATGGTTTGTGTCATATTCATCAAACCATCGCCATGCAGGCTGAGAATCAAATTATAGAATGTCAGATTTTATGGTGTGTCCGCGGAAGTCAAATAAGAAATAACTACTAGGTGTATGAGTTTACCTGCATTGCACCCCAATAATATGGCAAAAATGAGATGACATAAGCAAGCTCCCTGTATAGTCTTCGATTCTTGCAGGTGTAATAATGATGTGTTTTGAAACTTCCAGCTAGAAAATAACAGGCTGTCGATTCTAAGTGTCTCAATAATGGAATCTGAAAATAAGAAACAATTGTTGATGATCACAGAAGAAATATACAGTCAGCTGATTATGTAATTGAGAAAACTTCACGCCTTGTTTCACAAGCAAGTTTCGATACTTTATGTTCGAAAGTGGCATTAACCCCTAGCATGTGTTTGATAGATAAAATTTTAACACTGATTGCTGGTTAGAGTGATTACCTGGCCAGTAAATTGGTCAGCCATGAAAAAGTCTACCATCAAAACCTGCATTCTTCGAAGATGATGTTATATTTGGCTGCTTTTAGATACACATATGCAATCCGTCTCCGTTTTGAAGAAGTGAAAGTAGGTAAAGGTACCTTATAAAATGGTGAGCAGATTATGTTACGAATTTTGCGAAGGAAGCAGTAGCGAGTTGGGCGATAAAAGATGTCAGAAGGGCATATGAGCAGACAAATTGAAATCTAGAGATGTATAAGAGTGTATTATGCTCAAAGGGCTATAAAGATATTGAGAGAAGGCTGATTTGTAGACTGCTGAATTATATTTTATTGAGCAACAAAATCATCTATTTATACAGCTTAATGAAAATTAAAGTGCAGAAAAATCTACTAAATTTGAGCATAATAACTAAGTGCAGGAAAATAGCATGAAGAAGTGGTCATAGTCCTAAAAAATAGCCAAAAAAAAAAACTGATTTAGCTTTATGAGTCATTCCAGTCAACATTCTCCTCCTTGACTCTGGAGCTGAATACACCAAGCTTTTGCCTCAAGAATTCATATCTAAATTTTAGAAGTGCTTTTGTTAAGATGTTAGCACTTTGATTTTTTGTTTTACAGTAGATCAACTGCACTTCTCCTTCTCTTTGTACCTCTCTTAGAAAGTAAAGTTTTATCTTGAAGTGTTTTGTTTTGCCATGGAACACTGGATTATTAGCAATTGAAATTGCAGCTTGGTTGTCCACAAATATTTGTGTGCCTTCTTGTTGTTCTATATGCAAATCTGTCATAAGTTTCTTGATCTAAAGAGCTTGATTCACAGCAGCAGCAGTAGCTTCTTCATATCCTGCAGGCTCCATTACAACAATATTACACCTCTAATAGATGTCAAAGAGTGATTTGGTTCCTCTAATATTTTCATCGTCCGTATCATCATTCTCCTCCTCGACTTCAAGCTTCTTGTCATTCTCCTAACTCTAGTTATCTAGCTCAAAGAATTGAACGTCCCTGTTGACGATTACTTTGTTGCTTTGCGGTAAGTAAATCCTGTAGGCTTTTGAGGTTGAGCTATAGCCTACAAAAATCCCAGGTTCTGACTTTTTGTCTAATTTATCTCTCTTAACTTGAGGGATGTAAGAGAAACATAGACAACCAAATATCTTCAGATTAAGCAGCTTTGGTTTGTAACTATACCAAGCTTCAAATGAAGTCTTTTTCTGTAAAGCTTTTGTTGGCAATTTATGCAATAAAAAAACTGCAGTGCTTATGGCCTCAGGCCAAAATTTCTTCAGCAGCCCTTTGTCATGAAGCAAGCATCTTGCCATCTCCATTATTGTTCGATTTTTTCTCTCCACAATACCATTTTGCTGAGGAGTGTAAGGTGCTGTCAGCTGATATCAATGCCTGCATCTTCACAAAACTTGTTAAATTTTTCAAAGGTATATTCCGTTCCATTATCGGACCTAATCACTTGCATTTTGCATCTGCTTTGAGTTTCAACCTAAGCTTTAAACTTCACAAAGATGTCAGCAACCTCAGATTTAAGCTTCATAAAATAATTCCAGCACATTCTTGAGTAATCATCAATGAAAACAATATAATACTTACTGTTATTCAAAGATGGCATTTTCATTGGTCCTCCCACATCTGTGTGTATTAATTGCAACCTCTGTATAGCCCTTCAGACCTTATTTTGTTGAAACGGAATCCTGGTTTGCTTTCTATATTGACAGGCAGCACATTTAGGAGACTCTTCCTCTAATTTAAGCAAGCCTTTGACTAGATTGTTGTTCTTCATGTAGAGTAGAGCAATATGATGGAAATGCCCTAACGCCTTGTGCCAAAGCACTGTATTGTTATATTCTCTGTGTACAGAAGCCTGCTCTTCTTTCATCAAATCCAAGGCAAAGCTTTTGCCTTTCATTTGAACTTTGAATACTTCTCTGTCTTTTACATTTTTGATCACACAGTTCTTGTCTTCAAACAGCACCTTATAAACTTTTTCTAACAACCGAATAACACTCAAAAGATTTAGATTAATTTCAAGAACATATAAAACATCAGAAATCAATTTCAGACTTGTATGACCTTCAATCGCTACTGTTCCTTTGCCTTTTACTACAATGTGTGCTCCATTTCCAATTCTGACTTTGTAAATAGTAATCTCGTCAAGCTCTCTGAAGAGCTCTCTATCATAAGTCATGTGGTTTGTACAACCACTATCTATAAGCCAACTCTCTGTGGAGCTGTTGGTGGCAAAGCATGATACCACAAATAACTGTTCCTCTTGAGGTTGATCCTCAATAGCCTTGGCTTCTCTTTGCTGTTGTTGAGTCTTGCATATCCTGTCCACGTGCCCTAACTGACCACACTTGTGACATTTTGCATCTGGCCTCCACCAACACTTATTTTGTAGATGATTGGTTTTTTTACAGTAAAGGCAAGGTGGAAAGACTTGAGTGTTATTACTTTGGCTATTTTTGTTACTGCTTCCAGAACCTCCTAGCTTGTTGTCTTTGTTCTATTTTTTCTTATTTTTGCCACGTTTGTTGTTTTGTGATTTGGCTTGAAAAACACCCTCCACAGATCCTTCTTGTCTTATAAGCCTCTTTTGCTCCAATGCCTGCAATGCATTCAACAATTCTGCCAAGGTAATACTTGATAGATCTCTTGAGTTTTCCAAAGATGAAATTGTAGCCTCAAATTTTTAAGGAATTGTGACTAGGATTTTTTGAACAACTCTAGAATCAGAAAAATCAGTGCCAAAGAGTCTTACCTTGTTTACAATCTTAAAAAGTCTGTTAGAATATTCCTGAATTGTTTCTGATTCTTTCATCTTTTGCATCTCAAATTCTCGGATCAAATTCAGCACTTGCAGCTATTTGACCCTTTCATTTCCTTCATATTCTTGCTTTAAAAAATCCCAAATTTCCTTAGTTGTTTTGAGCGTCATTATTTTGGAAAAAATGGTGGATGAGACTACTGCAAAGAAGGTTGCTTTTGCTTTTGCTTTTCTTTGCTTCATCTCTTTTTTATTTCTGATTTGTGCAAGAGTTGGAAACTTCATATATTTGTTCAACATGACTTCCCACAAATCATTAGCATCAAGATAAGCCTCCATTCTAATAGCCCACGCTTGATAATTTTTTCCATCAAACACTGGAGGTGCAATTGCAGTGAATGGACTTTCTGAATTCATTCTAGAAAGATTTTGTGTTTTTGGGAAGATAGGTGATAATTGTTTAGGAATTGTTTTCAAGCTTTCTCAATCTCACAGGTCCTTAAAGACTAGAGCTCTGATACCATTATGTTGGCTATAAAGATACTAAGAGAAGGCTAATTTGTAGACTGCTGAATTATATTTTATTGAGCAGCAAAATCATCTATTTATACAGCATAATGAAAACTAAAGTGCAGAAAAATCTGCTACATTTGAGCATAATAACTAAGTGCAAGAAAATAGCATGAAGAAGTGGTCATAGTCCTAAAAAATAGCAAAAAAAAAAAAAATGATTTAGCTTCATGAGTCATTCTAGTCAACAGTATTAGTAATTTAACATGTACCATGGTACTTTTTGCTACTATCATATGTCAAAAAATTCACATACACTAAAGTATTTATTGCAATTAATGCAATAATGGAGCTAACCAAAAGGAGGATTCCAGGTACGACATCAACTTTGCTAGGCGAAAAGCTGCTAGCTCGTAGGAGGAGGTGCACAACCATTGTTGCAACAACATCAGTCATTAAATTGGTGCAAAGGAGAAATGCATCTCTGTACTTGAGTGTAGTGTTGGGTGAAAATTCAAATATGAAGTTGTAGTTGATCCTTGTGCTCTTCCACATGAACAAGTTACATCGATACATAAACAAGTGCAAGCACAATAATGCAAACACACTGCACAACAAAAATAAAATTTCCTTCAGTTATGACTCCATGCATATTAAACCCAGCAAGGATGGATGCAAATGGGCCCAAGCCCACCAAAGTCATTGATTGGACTTTGGCTCATATGGTAGCACCCAATTTCTTGGCTTTTTTTTAATCACTTTTAAGTGTATGTTGTGCATTGTTCTGTGTTTAACATAAAATGCGCACCTGAAAACAGGATAAACAGTTTTCATGTAAGCAGCTTGCAGTGTTGGCAGAAAATATGCCAGACAAGTGAGCCTGAATTGCGTATACATAAAATAATGATACAAAACAAATTGTAAAATGCCCTGCAATAATGACAACAAAAAGAAACTCAAATCACTCAAATCATCCATGGCAATAAATTCTCCGAAGCGTCTGCCTCAAACATATGGTGGGGAATCAAATTAAATTCGTTTCCACTAGTGGGATTAGTGCTAGTTGCTAGCTAGATTTCGTGTGAGATTGAAAATTTCAGTACTGCTTGGCATTATCTTATAGTATATGCATACTGAAACTTTAAGCTATAACAGTAACCATATGCATTTGTAAGTATGACATGGATTTTTCATGGTTGACAATTCTTACTTTTCTTAGGGTTCGGTACATTGTAGAAGCTGTATTTTTCCATTCGATGCAACACCATGATGTAGATAACATATATTTGACAATAGAATAACTCAATATTTTAACCTTTACGAGAAATCTTTTCGAGATATGATAATCCGTTCCATCGGATAAATGCTCATGAAATGATTACTTGCAGTCTAGTTGTTGCGAATATTTCATTCACCCTATACGTATCTACATTCACCTTTGCAAGCCAATTTGTTAGATAAACTTGTGGGACCTCCTGCTTGGACTGATATAAGTAAGTGAGTTAGACTGTCATTTGTAATCGAATTCTCACTTAACTCTTTTTCTTTACTTAAATTGCAGGCATGTAGCGGTCACTCTTGTTAAGGCTGCTCATTGTGGAGAACATACTGAGGCTAAACAGTACAAGCGTAAGAAGCAAAACCACATCAGCATCAGTGTGTCAGCAAAGATTGTTAAGGAAAGCAAAACTTTAGTTGACAGCTCAGCATAAGTTGTTGAAAGTTTGTTATTAGCCATATAAAATGTGTGTAACAAAATAATTAGTTTTAAGTAATAAGTAATTGAAGTTTGTTACATATCATTACATAAATGTTTATGTATAAATACATGTGTGTATTGATTCAACAAGTCAAGAAGATTCTAGATTCAATAAAATTTGTTTTCTCTCTGTGATTTTCTCTTCAGCCAAACACATTTGCTTTCAACTTTCACATGGTATCAGAGCCATCAATGGCAAGCTCTAGCACTTCAATGCCAATTAAGTCAATTAATAATTCAAATAAAATAAATCAAGCATCACAAACTTATGTTACATTTGCTCCAACTGTCGAGCTTGATCGATGTAATTTCTTACTCTGGTGTAAACAAGTTTCAACTTCAATTAAAGGTAATCGGCTTGAAAGATTCATCTCAGAAGCTCAAACTATTCAAGATCAGTATATGTCTGTTACAAATACTGATGGATCAGTTGAAAAGGTTGAAAATCCAGCTTATATTAATTAGAGAGCACAAGATCAAACTTTTCTTGGCTGGCTACTATCCACAATTAGTGAAGGTATTCTAAGCTCAGCTTTTAGTTATAATACTTCATTTGATGTTTGGAGAGCTATTGAAAAATAATTTGGAGTTAAATCTGAAGCCAAAGTGATGCAACTTAGATATGAACTAGATATTTTGAGAAAAGAATCCATGATTGTTGAGGAGTATTGTAACAAAATGAAGTTCCTTGCTAAAAAACTTGCTTGTGCTGGTGATACTATAACTGAGAAGGATCTGTTGATGAGAATTTTAAATGGCCTAGGACCTAGTTATTTAGATCTAGCTTCAATTATGACAGCTAATAAAATGGGATATGGTGTTGCATATGCATTATTATTGACATATGAAGCAAAATTAGAACAAAATCAGAACTCTCAGTTTATGTTCAATATTAATTACAACATGATGAATACAAATGACTCACACATGAGAGGTAACTTTCGAAGAGGTTCTTCTGTTAATGGACATTTTGGTTAATTTGGAGGTAGAAATTCAAATCCTAGTAAAGGCATAATTTCCAATTTATATTCTAGGAGTTTTTCTACTGGTGGTAGTAACTTTAGTGGTAAAGGTGGTCCTTTGGTGGATTTAGCAGAGGTGGTCATTTTGGTGGAGCTAGCAGTAACTTTAGTAGTAAAGGTGGTCATTTTGGTGGATTTTCCAGACCACATATAAAAGGCATGTTTTCTTCTTTGGATCTCAAGTTTTGGCCCGATGATTCGGAGAAGGCATTTCTATTTGTCAAATATGTCACAAGCAAGGTCACCTAGCGATGCTTGCGGCCACAATTATGATGACACATATTTACCTTCATCCAAATCTTTTGGTAATGGTCAAATATTTGGGCCAAAGACAATATATATGCCTAACTTTCAGCCATTCTCTCGGTTATCAGCCATCATTTGAGGATTATTATGATATTCCTTACTCAAATCATTACTCTCTTGTTATTTATCTATCAGAACCTTTCACTGATGCTGTTCCTGAAGCTCATGTTCTGATTTTGAAGGTTTTCTTGATGAAGGTTGGTACATTGACAGTGATGCTACACATCACTTAACCAACAATATGGCTAATATGAATGTTCTAGAGGAATTTCAAGGCTCAGATCAGCTTATCATTGGCAATGGTCAAGGTTTGACTATTACTTATATTGGTGATGCTTATTTTAGTTATAAAGATTCTAACATTGTTTATAATCATACACACATTGCATTTAGATATATACGATTAGTTTCTTCTATTAGAAAGAATTTATTGAGCATCTCAAAACTGACAGCTGATAATAACCTCTCTGTTGAATATATTAGCAATATTTGTTATGTGAAAGATTCTATGAAAGGGAAAGTACTTCTACAGGGACTTGCTGAAAAAGAATTATACAAGCTGCTTCTGAACTCTTCTCAGTCAACCCAGTTTTCTTATTCATCCTTCTTGTGTCATACCTTTTATAATAAGCCTTTGTTAATGCTTTCTACATGTTTTCTGAATTTTCCTATTCCAACTGTTGTTCAGAATAATAATACAGGTCTTTTGTCTTGTTATCAAACTAATGTTTCTTCTTGTACTGAACTAGTTAATGAAATAACTTTTTTTCATAAGAGATTTGGGCATCCTCATACTCAGATTCTATTGCATTTACTCAAGCATGTTCCTTCCATTAATCTTTCTAATAAATCAACTAAACAAGCATTCTAACATGTTTGTGAAGCCTGTCAACTAGGGAAGAATCATAGCTTACATTTTCCAATTACTGAAACAAAAACCTCTTAAATTCTTAAACTTATTTACACTGATTTGTAGGGTCCTTCACCCGTTCTTTCTCAAGATGGCTATACCTATTATATCAGCTTTGAAATTCTAGTTATGCAACCCAAGAGGGGGTGAATTGGGATTAAAAAAAAATTATTCAATTCTAAAGCAAAACTTAATTTAAATCTAAAAATAAATTCAAAGCAATAACAAATAAATTAATCACAATATAAAAAGATAAGGGAAGAGAGATTCAAACATGAGGATTTTTACGTGGTTTGGCCAACCTTACCTACGTCCACGCCTCCAAGCTTTTCAGGCTTGAGGATTCCACTAAGCAAGTCTCCAAGGCTTCAAATGCTTACAGTTGACTTCCAAGGTGTCAATAAACCTTTACAACAAGAGATTATCCCCAATCTCTTAACCCAATTGTATCCCAACACTTACAATCACTCAAAACAAAAGATTACAAATTGTTTCTCTCTCACACAATGTTTAAGATTTCAAATTAATGTCCAATGTGTGAATAGAAGAAGAATGAATTGTGTTTCAAGCTCTTTGAAGATTATATTCTTTAGTATAAGCTCAATGATGATATTGTGATCAATCTTTATTTGAATTTGAATGAACTTATTTATAGTTGGAGCCGAAAACTAGCCGTTATGCACTTTCTGCTCACTGTCGGATCGCCGTTAACTCAATGTCGGATCGCTGTTTGACTGGTCAATTATGACCGTTGGGCTGAATTTTCAAACTGTCGGATCGCTGTTTTCAAGCTATCAGATTGCCATTAGTGTCTAGAGGCTAATCGCTTATTTTTGTTCCAGGTCGGTGAGCCGTTATCAGAATGTCGGATCGCCGTTAGTGCCTAGAGACTATCTTCAATTCTGCTTAATGTCAGCGACCCATTTATGAGGATCTCGGCGAGCCGTTAGTATCCAATGGCTAATCTTTCAATTTTATTCCAGGTCGGCGAGCCGTTTATCAAGGATGTCCGCGAGCCGTTATTGTCTAGAGACTGATCTCGCTTCTGCTTGATGTCGGCGAGCCGTTATCAGGGATGTCGGCTAGCCGTTATTGTCCATTTTCAGAGTGTTATCAAATCCTTGTTATTTCCAAAATTCTCAAGGTTTTTTTTTTGTTTTCAATTGATATCATTACAAAGAGATATTTTTCATAGAATATAAAACCTTTATAAAATGAGAATTATGATTTTAAAAGAATATGAAAACTATTTGATCTTTTAAAGGATTAATAAATCTTAATCAAGTTTGTTATCATCAAAATCAATAATAAAGAAGAATTTATGTTAACAATCTCTCCTTTTTTGATGATGACAAACTTTACAAAAAAGTATTTGTGTAATTTTGCTCCCCCTTTTAAAAAATTTGTGGAATTTAGCTCCCCCTAAATATGTGCACAACAATTTTTTTTTAACCACACTCAAATATTTTATTCAACAGATTATATATAAATTATTCTCCCCCTTCATCATAAAAAAGAAATGAGTTCGAAGAGATTAAAAGGAGAAGTTCAGAGATTTACCCATGGCGTGAAAAAAAAATTTCGGTAGAGTCTCCCCTAAAAACTGAATATATCCTCAACAACAAAGGCAGTTAAAACACTCACATATAAACTCCAATTTAGCAACCAACCTCCATACTAACAAAATCTTCATCAACATAATCAATATGCAACCATACCATCAAAATCAACACAATCATAAACATGGTTCAAATATCCAACAAAACCAACATAATCATAAACAAGGTTCAAATATCCACAAAAAAAAAACATAAACATAAACATAAGTAAAAATCAAATAGTATCATAAAACTACATGAGATGAGTAATGTTTGTGCAAAGTGCATAGGTGCAGAAACTAGGATGGGGGCTGTGAAGAGGAACTGCCGGGATCATAACCAAGGTGACCAAGAATACGACGTTGTCCAGCAAGTAACTCCATCTGCTGATCTAAAATCTGCTATCGAAAAGTCACGAAATCAAAGTGGATCTATTGTTGCTGCTGAGAAAGTCCATCAACTCTGTCGAAGAGCTACTGAAGACGGTCCTCATGAACAGAGGATGCGGCAGGAGGTGCAATGGGCTAAACTGGCTCGGCTGCCTCATCATCCTGAGAGGATGCTGCTGCTACTGATGCTGCTACTCGGTAAGGGGCACGTGGTCTAGCTCCAAGGCGAAAGTCGGGTAACTCATCCTCGGAATAGATTTCATTTAGCATGCGATCATCCTCCGGGGCAATCAAAATGCCTTCATTCTTTAAGGATGATGTCTTTACCCACTTCCCTCATTTCTTAAGGAATCCGATCGCAGACATAATCTCTCGACCTAGCTTTCGGGTCTCGACATAAATCGGCTCTGTGTTAGATACACTAAAACGCCTCAAAATCCTAGTAATGATGCTGTCATATGGAAGGGACCGGTTGGTCACTTTAGGTGTACACAACATATGACAAAGGATAATGTAGGATAAGCTCACATGTCGTGTACGGAGAAAGGAATCTAATATACATACATCTAGTCTAGTTACCTCATCGGTATGCCCCTGTCTAAGAGTGACCATGTGTTGGAGTATGATATGAAGTATGCGTACCTGGAATGGGAGAAGTTGAGACCTAAAGGGCAAAGAGCAGTTGTCATCGGAAAGGTCCTGACGCCTACAAATATTCCATACGCCATCCACATGACAGAAATCATTAAATTCAAGCTCTTTCCTAGTTGTGTAAATGTCTAAACCTCCATAATGAATTCCAAGAATACCACATAAGTCGCCCTTATTTAACTTAATACGAACTCCTCCTAAGAAAGTAATAATTTGAGCTTACCGGGAAGAAGGGAGTTCCATATTGAAGTAAAATACTCACACAAGGTATAAACATTCTCTTCTATACTTAAAGCGTCATTCCAATGACTAAGCATGTGAGTAATATCACTACCACAAATAGTAATATCTAAAAATTCTGCAATGTCAAGATAAAAGGAGGGAGTTACCGGTTTGCCCATGAATTTATCACGAAAACGCTGAGCAGAGTTAGCATTGCGAAAATAGAGACTCTCGAAGTCCTGAGAGGGAGGCCTAGGAGAACTGGAATCACGCGGGGCAGTATTTTTGGTTCGGGCACGCCTTGGTCGTGAAGCCATTGATGATTTTGGAAGAAAAGAAATGGATAGAAAGGAGAGTAGGGAGTCCTGAGAGTGATTGGAAGTTGAGATAGGATCGAAAATGGAGAAAAATTTAGTTAAAAAAGGTAAGAACAATGCGGCTGGTTCTAGGGTTTTGATTTTAGGATTTTTCAATTTTTTATTCATAAACGAGTTTTGATCGGTCAAAAAAATTCTAAAGATGATGAAAAAGGTTTCTAATGCTTCAATTTGGTGAAACCGAGAAAAAATGATTGATTTGAGAAAAGAAAATAAGGGTAGTCGCGGGTTGCGAGAGGCGGAAGAACAGGGCACAAAAGAAATGAGGAAGAAGACGAGTCGTTATCCACTTATCGCAGGATATCGGCAAGCCGTTATGTTGTTATCGGCGAGCCGATAACATCCAGAATGTGCGGCAAGCTTTCCTTTGCAAATGGTGAGCCGTTATCTGATCTATCGGCGAACCGTCCAGAGAGCTTGTCAAAGATTTTCTTGCAAACGGTGAGCCGTTATCTGAGATATCGGCAGACCGACAGCGTCCAGAATGCTTGCCAAGGTTTCTACCTAAAAATGGTTAGCCGTTTATGGAGATAACGGCTATCCGTTTTCTACAACTTATGATTTCGCACATTTATTTTAGTATTCGGCCAACAAATAATATATTTCAAGATCATTTTATTAATCCGAAACATTTTAAGGGCCATTTTAATGCATGATTTATAAATTTACATGTATTCAAACAATCAATAAACATTCAAGAATTATCAAGGCAAACACATCACTTGTATATCATGAATAAGCATTCCATAGATATTAAATCATTAAATCATCAATCAATTAAACAATTTAGTAGACTTAATGACATGAATAGAAATGTTAATGCGAAAATTTCATCATCCCAAGTTCATGCCGGATTTTTGAAAATTGTTCTTCCCTAAGAAGTTTGGTAAAAATATTGACAAGTTGTTTTTTCGTAAGAATAAACTCTAATGCAATACCTCCTTTTTGCACATGATCTCTCAAGAAATAATGTCTTATTTCTATATGCTTGATTCTAGAGTGTTGAATGGGATATTTAGAAAGATTTATAGCACTAGTATTATCACACAACATCAGAATTTGTTCAAGGTTAATGCCATAGTCTTTAAGTGTTTGTTTCATCTAAAGAGGTTATGCACAACAACTTCTTGCAGCTATATATTCAGCCTCGGTCGTTGAAAGTGCAATAAAATTTTGTTTTTTGCTAAACCATGAAACAAGTGAGTGACCTAGAATATGGCAAGTTCCACTAATGCTTTTCCTATCAACTTTATAACCGGCAAAATCCGCATTCGAATAACATGTTAAATCTCTATGAGTTCCTCTAAGATACCAAAGGCTGAGATCTATAGTTCCACTTAAATAACGGAAAATTCATTTTACGGCAAGTAAATAGGATTCCTTGGAACATGATTGAAATCTTGCACACAAACATACACTAAACATGATATCGGGTATACTTGTAGTTAAATATAGTAAAGATCCGATCATACCTCGATACATTTTGATATCCACTTCTTTGCCTTTTTCATCTTTGTCAAGCTTGATTGTTGATTAGTGTTAAAAATTGTATAATTATCAAGCGATAATAATGTTATTTTATGTTTAATTTATAATTTATATTTGTGTTTATGTAATATATTAGAAATTATTAATTATGTTTTAAATATATCTAATTTTGTGTATTTTTGTGTATTTATTAGGAAAAATATTAATTTCACGTAAATCGAGGCTCCAAACAGTTAAACCGAGGTGAAATTTGGATTCCGGAGGTCCGAAAACTTTAAGATCAGTCAAGATCGGCTAAAAATCGGGCTTGTGTAAAAAGAGTTGACTTTTCATGTTGACCTGAGCTCTTATTGGATGCTGAAATGAGCTTACAATAGACTTGAGTGCATGGGATAGCTGGCAATTTTGACTGAATCTCAACCGTTCATGATTCAATGGCCATGATTGTGCCACGTGGCAGTAGTTGGTAAATCAAGTTGCAGGATCCGAATCTTTGTATTCGGGTCGACCCGATCCACCCATTAACCCGCCAAATCTCAACCGTTCTTTGGACAAATCGGACGAGTCAAATGATGCCATGTGTGATGTTGACTTTTGAAGTTTGACCAGCCATTGGATATTGATCTAAAGGTTGTGAGGAGCACATGCATGAAGCTTATGATGGACCGCAAAGCACTGGATTATGAATTTATTTTTCTATAAATAGAGCCTCATTTTTATGTTTTTAATCTCTCTCTACAACTCTCTTCTTCTCAAATTCTCTCCATCTCCCTGTAATCTTGATTCTAAGGTGTGTTTTTAATATTTTGTATAATTATTTTTATAAATAAAATTAGTTTTATTTTCAATTTTAGTTGTTTTTATTACTTTCAATTATAAGTAATTTAATTTTAATATTTCCTTTTTATTTCAATTATGCTTAACTAAATAATATTAGTTAGGGAAGGTGAAACTCTTAGGAAATAAATATGATTTAATCAAATTCTATTTTTAATTTTATAAATTAAATTATTTTCTATTTAATCTTATACATATTTTATATTTTGAAATTTTGATTTATTGTAGACAAACAAATGAATTTGGCACAATAAATTCTTAAGATCTTAATATAAGGTATGGTAAAATGGTATTTTGACTTATTGTAGACAAATTAAATTTTGGCACAATAAATACTTAATCCATCATAAAATTAAAGGAAAATAATAATAATTTATATAATTAATCTTTTGGGTAATAAATCTTTAAAAAATGGCAAAAAGAATTTATTAAGTCTTATTTATTTCTAAGAATGGATCCATAACCCTAACTAGTTCAACTTCATAGTTTCATTTAAATTAAGTTGTTTATATTTAAGTTTAATTTCAATTTTTAGATAAAATAAAATAAACAAATTAAATCTTTTTTCTCGTGGATCGACCTGACTCACCAGCTATAATACAACAAGGCACTCCTATACTTGGGAGTTTAAAATTACTTTTAAGTTGTGTCGAGTTTTTGGCAGATTCTTACAAGGAAAAGTTTTTATTTTGGTTTGTTTTTCTGTTTTTATTTTTCTCTTATATGTCAATTTTCGTTTGCCCCCTTTTCCTTTCTTAAATTCTCTGTTATCCCCACATCTTTCATAATTCTAGTTTCACCCCAACAATTTTCGTTTCTAGCTCATTCTTCTCATAATTATGTTTTGACCCTAACATCTTTCAGAAGTTTCACTTTCATCCTAAATGGCTCAATTCTAAACTTCTAAAAATTACGGTTTGGCCATAAAATTATAAATAATTTGCAATAAGATCCCTAAACGAAATTCCTCATAAGAATCAAGACTTGGACTTACATCTTGGACATATTTGGACATATTTGGACATATTTGGACTTAATTTGGACCAAACTAACTCTAATTACTAACTGCTAACTGCTAACTTTTATTTTTAATTTCAGTTATTTAATTTTCTGCATTTATTTTATTTCGCATTTATTTTTGCTTTATTGGTGGGTTTAACCACCAAACTAACTACTAACTCTTAATTTTTATTTTCAGTCATTTAATTTTCAGTATTTATTTTATTTTGTATTTATTTATTTTTGCTTTATTTTTTTATTGGTGGGTTTAACCACCATTTTTTTTAGTTATTTTATTATTTTGCATTTATTTTTATTTTTTATTTTATTGTTAATTGGTGGGTTCAACCACCATATTATTTTCTTTTTTCGCATTTATTTTATTTTGTTAATTTAATTGGTGGGTTCAACCGCCAAAATTGTTGTTTAATTTTAATTTTAATTTTCTTTTGTACATTTATATTATTTACATATATAATTTTTTTTTGTAATTTTTATTTAGTTTTTTTTATTATTTTGTTATTAATTTGTTTGAATATTATTTTTGTGATATAACTATTGCATGAGACATTGGTCTCGAGCGTCAAGTGGCGGGTTAATTCGTAGATCTCAATCTCCACCACCAATCATGGACGAGATCCAAGCGAAAACCTTTTGGCGAACCTAATCCGCAAATTGATCAAGGAGACAACCATTCTCAACATGGACATGATCAGAATCAACCAAGAACTCTGAGAGACTACATGAATCCAACCAGAACCGGAGCACCATCGTGTATAATATTTCCTCCAGAAGCATCTCGATTCAATTTCAAACCAGGTATTATCCAACTTTTACCAACATTTCATGGTTTAGAATCTGAAAATCCGTACTTGCATTTAAGAGATTTTGAGGAAGTTTGTAATACATACACAGACCAAAATTGTAGCATGAGCATAATTAGATTAAAGCTTTTTCCTTTTTCATTAAAAGATAAAGCTAAAACTTGGCTACAAAACCTGAGATCTGGATCAATAAGAACTTGGAATAACATGCAAGAACAGTTTTTGAAAAAATTCTTTCCACCTCATAGAACCAATTCTTTTAAAAGGCAAATCACTTCTTTCACTCAAAAAAATGGAGAAACATTATACCAATGTTGGGATAGGTTTAAAGAGTTGCTTAACATATGCCCACACCATGGTTTTGAAACTTGGCGATTGGTCACTTATTTCTACGAGGGCTTAATACCCCAAAGTAGACAGGTTGTTGAAATGATGTGTAACGGTGAATTTAGGGATAAAAATCCTGAGGATGCACTAGATTACCTTGACCAATTAGCTGAAAATGCACAACATTGGGATCTTTGTTGGAACTTTTGAATTGACAAATAAACAACAACCATCTCCATCTAGTGGAGGAATCCATAACCTTAGGGAAGATCATGATTTACAAGCAAAATTTGCATCCCTAGTTAGGAAAGTTGAAGCTTTGGAACATAAAAAGAGTGATCAAGTAAAATCTGTTCAAGAAATTGCATGTAACATATGTAGTTTGAATGATCATTTCACTCAAGATTGTCCCCTCTGCCCTGCACTTAAAGAATGTCTAAATGATCAAGCTAATGCCATTAACACTTTCAATAAACCAAACCCATATTCACGAGACTTATAATCCCGGTTGGAGAAATCATCCAAATTTCAGTTGGAGGAATAACAATAATGTACAACCTTCACAAGTGCCACCTCCACAAAATTTTCAAAATGCTCAGCCTTATGCACCATATGTTCCACCACCATGGAAAAATTTGGAAGACACAATGCATTCATTCATCAGAAAGCAAGATGTTATTAACAATCAAAATGCACAAACTTTTTCTGATTTGAAAGATACTCTTGCTAAAATTGCTTCTGCACTCACCATTCAAGAAAAAGGAAAATTTCCAGCCCAACCACAACCAAATCCTAAGATTCAACAAAATCCACCCACAGACCAAGTCAAGTCAGTTATAACTCTTCGTAGTGGTAAGGTTGTTGATAGACCTATGCCTGAACCTTGTGAAAATGATCAAAATTCAAAGGGTAAGGAAGGACTAAATGAACTTACACCTAATGAAGAAATAACTAGTGTTCCACTTGAACCACCATTTCCGCATGCATTGAATAAACCAAGGAAATCAAACAATTCTTGAAATTTATGAAATCTTTAAGCAAGTGAAAGTTAACATTCCTTTATTAGATGCAATCAAGCAAGTACCTTCATATGCCAAATTTTTAAAGGACTTGTGCACTGTTAAGAGAAAACTGAAGGTAAAAAAGAGTGCTTTCATGGCGACAGGTAAGTACAATTGTCTACTAATAATAAGTTGAAATATAAAGATCCTGGTTGTCCTACCATTTCTTGTATTATTGGTGATCACAGAATTGAGCATGCTTTACTAGATCTTGGTGCTAGTGTTAATTTACTTCCATATTCAGTTTATCTTCAACTTAATCTTGGTGAGATCAAATCAACTTCAACTACACTTTTGCTTGCCGATAGATCAATTAAAGTACCAAAAGGAATAGTGGAAGATGTTTTAGTACAAGTTGATAAATTCATCTATCTGTGGATTTTATTGTCTTGAAATCGAACTGTTGTGAATAATTATAAACCAATTCCTATAATTTTAGGTCGACCATTTTTAGAATGCTAATGCTTTGATAAATTGTAGGAATGGTTTAATGAATTTATCCTTTGGAAATATGACTTTGGAATTGAATGTTTTCAACATGTGCAGGCAACTTAATGAAGAAAATGAGAATGAAGATGATCTTGATGAACAAAAAGAATTGCTTGAATCTTGTATTGAGGAAAATATTGAAAGGGGATTTTTTGAACTCTCTAATGTTTGTTTAGTTAATTCAATTAATTCAAATAAGCAACTTGAACTTGATATTTCTAATATAAATTCGTTGCTTGATTCTATCTGAACTTCACAAAACTATGATGATGAGCCAAAATTTGAAGAGCTTGGAAGTATTGAAAAAATAGAACAACAGAAGCACCTAAATTGGAATTGAAACCTTTACGAAGGATTGAAGTATGCTTTTCTTGGAGAAGAACAAACTTATCTGTTGTGATTTCCTCTACTTTAACAAGCGACCAAGAAGGTAAGTTAGTAAGCTTGTTCTTAAAAAGCATAAAATGCAATTGGATGGACTTTAAATGATATTAAAGGTATTAATCCCTTAATCTGCACACATAGAATTAATTTGGAAGAAAATGCTAAAACATGTCAACAACCTCAAAGAAGATTAAACCCACACATGAAAGAGGTAGTCAAAAGAAGTCCTTAAATTGCTTGATGTGGGAATTATCTACCCTATTTACGATAGTAAGTGGGTAAGCCCTACACAAGTAGTGCCTAAAAAGTCTGGAATCATTTGTTGTTAAAAATGAAAAAGGTGAATTAATTCCAACACGAATTACATCTAGTTGGCGCATGTGCATTGATTATAGAAAATTAAATGAAGCCACTAGAAAAGATCATTTTCCATTACCATTTCTTGACCAAATCTTAGAAAGAGTAGCTAGACATCTTTACTACTGTTTTTTAGATGGATATTTGAGTTATTATCAAATTCCTATAGCACTTGAAGACCAAGAAAAGACCACATTTACATGTCCTTTTGGAACATTTGCATTTAAAAGAATGCCATTTGGGCTTTGTAATGCCCCTGCAACATTTCAAAGATGTATGCTAAGCATTTTTTGTGATATGGTTGAACATTGTTTAGAGGTCTTTATGGATGATTTGACTGTGTTTGGGAATTCTTTTGATGATTGCCTTGATAATTTGGAAAAAGTTTTGAAAAGATGTGTTGAAAAAGAACTCGTGTTGAATTGGGAAAAATGTCACTACATGGTTACTTCTGGAATTGTTTTGGGTCATGTTGTTTCTGTTAAAGGAATTGAAGTTGATAAAGCAAAAATTGAAGTCATATCTAAATTGCCACAACCAAAAACAGTTAGAGATGTGCGATCTTTTTTAGGACATGCAGGATTTTATAGGAGGTTTATAAAAAACTTTAGTGCCATATCTAAACCACTTTGTAACCTCTTATTAAAGGATGCACCTTTTGAATGGAATGATGATTGCCAAAAATCTTTTGAGAAAATAATTTGTCTTTTAACATCTGCACCTATTATGCAATCTCGATTGGTCTTTACCTTTTGAATTAATGTGTGATGCAAGTGATTTTCTTTGTTGGTCTTTGTTTTAGGACAAAGAAGGGATGGTAAGCCTTTTGTGATTTATTATGCGAGTAAGACTTTGGATAGTGCTCAAATGAATTATTCTACAACTGAAAAAGAATTACTTGCTTTGTGATATTTGCATTAAACAAATTCCGTTCATATTTACTTGGCTCTAAATCATTGTGTTTTCTTGACCACGCTTCTTGTGAGATATTTGATGAGTAAACAGGATGCCAAACCGAGATTAATTCGTTGGATTTTGTTACTTCAAAAATTTGACCTTACCATCAAAGATAAAAAGGGTCTTTGAAAATGTCGTTGCTTGATCATTTATCAAGACTCACATCCAATTGCAGCGATATAACACCCATTAATGATTCTTTCCGCGATGAATTTTTATTTTCTATTACTTCAATACCATGGTATGCTAACATTGTTAATTTCCTTGTTACAGGTAAAATTCCTTTGCAATGGAATGCTCAAGAGAAGAAGAAATTTTTTGTTGAAGTAAAGAAATTTTATTGGGATGACCCTTACTTGTTTAAATATTGCCCAGATCAAATTTTTCGCGATGCATTCGATAATGAGGTAAGTAGTGTCATTAATTTTTGTCATTCTGAAGCATGTGGTGGACACTTTTCTTCAAGAAAACTACTTGCTAAAATTTTGCGGTGTGGATTTTATTGGCCTACCATATTCAAAGACACATATGAATTTTGCAAAACTTGTGAAAAATGTCAAAAATTGGGATCAATTACTAAAAGAAACATGATGCCCTTAAATCCCATACTTGAAATTGAAGTATTTGATTGTTGGGGAATTGATTTCATGGGTCCGTTTCCATCATCTTTTGGATTTGTGTATATATTAGTTGCGAGTTGATTATGTCTCAAAATGGATTGAAGCAATTTCTTGTCGAAATAATGATAGTAAAGCGTGGTTAAATTTTTAAGAGAAAACATTTTAAGTCGATTTGGAATCCCTCGAGCCATTATCAGTGATGGAGGTAAGCATTTTTGTAATAAGTCATTTGAGTCTTTAATGAAGAAATATGGAATTACACATAAAATTGCTACCCCTTATCATCCTCAAACAAATGGTCAAGTTGAATTAGCAAATAGGGAGATAAAACAAATTTTAGAAAAAGCGGTTAACCCAAACCGAAAAGATTGGTCTCTTAGACTTAATGATTCACTTTGGGCCTACCGTACTGCATTTAAAACATCATTAGGAATGTCACCCTATCGGTTAATTTATGGTAAACCTTGCCATTTACCTGTTGAACTTGAACATAAATCATTTTGGGCTATTAAAGTTTTTAATTCAAATTTGGATGATCTTTGGTAATGTGCGAAAATTACAATTGAATGAACTTGAGGAATTAAGGAATGATGCATATGAAAATTCAAGAATTATTAAGGCAAGAACAAAAGCATTTCATGATAAAAGAATTTTTGAAAAACATTTGAGATTGGTCAAAAAGTGTTGCTTTATAATTCTCGTCTTCATTTATTTCGGGAAGTTAAAGTCAAAATGGAGTGGCCCATTTATTGTAAAAATGTATATCCACATGGGGTGTAGAAATTGAGAATCCCAAAAATAATGTCACATTTAAAGTTAACGGACAAAGAATAAAGCCCTATCTGGAATACCAACCACGTGAAGAAGACAGAAATCAATTTGGGTGACCCACCACTTCTTGATTGAGTCGTTAATGAATGATTGAATTTTGTTTCTTTTGTTTTGTTTCTTGTTATTTTGCCGTTTCATTTTTTTTTTTCTCTTTTGATTGATGCCTGTACATATTTCTTAGCATTACTTTTTCTTGTGTAAGCGTGATTGTTTGTGATTGTACTTTCTCTCACCAACTTTCATTTACATCATGAGTACTTCACTAAGAGATTTCATGTTCAAACAAATGAGAACATTTCTGCGTATAAAATTTCACTTAAAAAGCGATCTGAAGCTGTAAATCACATCCACTTTGGGATCTGCAACCACCGGAATTGGTGTCCTATGTTGAAAACCAAGAAAGCCAACTCAGAGCAGTAGAGAGTGGTATATATAGTATTCAATTGGAGCTTGAGGTTAACTCAATAAGAGGACGCATGTAAATTCATTTTCCTTTTACATTGTAAGTTTCTTTTTGTTCGCTTTCACGTTTGATTTGATTTTGCAGATTTGATTTTGGTGTGTTTTGATTTATTTTCCCGTATAAATGGCGGATAACGGTACTCCGTGACTCTTAAGTCGGTATCTTCAGTTTCCCACAATAACTGAAACCCCAAAATCAAACATGGAAGAAATACAACATAAAGCGCATAAGCGTTTTCCCTCTCTCCCTCAGAATGCCCTCAGGAAAATTTACAAAGCTCGTTGTGAACGACTTCGTTTGTTAATGATCAATGGCATTCCTTCTGACGTTCGTTGGTTAATTGAAGCAAAGGTCCGATTAGCAGGTGAGTTTTCTGATCCATTTGTTTCTTACATGCCTGGTTTTGGTAAAAGTACATTTGCTAAAAAAAGGAGAGCTAAAAGACTTGGCTCAGAATGTCATAATTGTATACGACTTAGTTGCAAACGAGAAGTTTGTAAATCTTTAGGAATAGTGTCTGATACTCGTGAAGATAAAATTAAATTCGTTAAAGATGGCATGAGTAAAGAATCATTGGATAATATCTTACGATCTCTTGAGACGCATCGAAGCGGACATGTGCAATATGTGATACACAGGTTATGGAGACTATTCCAAACTGAAAGTGCAGATTTAGTCTTGGGAATCGACTCAAAAAAGACCTGTTTGCCGGTTAAAAAGAAAACTGGATGGGAAGCCTACCCTCGACCCATAGAGGGCGTTCAAGCCGTTACTGGACGTAAAACCAGAGGAAGATGTGAGCCACAATCACAACTACCAGTAAATATCCTTTTATTTTGTTGTTATTTTATCATTTGCGTTATTGCATTTAGTGGTGTGATTTTGTATTTAATAATATTTGTTTTCTTTTACTGTTGTTTTTAATTACTGTTTGCTTTTTAATCACTATTTTTTTCCTTTTCTTGTTTGCTTTTGAATTATTGAGCCACGAGCTTTACTCAGCATTTGACAAATATGCCAACCCATTTACAGCTGTTTCTTACTATTTCTGTCACCAAGATCTTTAAATATAAGCTCGTTTTTCAAACACTCACAACTTGTTTTTGAAAGATTAGTCCAATGGCAGCATCTTCGAGTAAAGAATTCAAAAACATTTGTGTGCTTTCTGGGTTTCACTATGGAAAGTACAAAGAGTTCGTTCAAGCAGCTGTAGATCTTGGTCGTGTCATAGCAGAGAGGAAACTGCATCTTGTATATGGAGGAGGTAAACGAGGGTTATCAAGGCTTGTCTCAGAAGCTGCTTTTACTAGCGGAAGCCAAGTACTAGGCATAATCCCAAAAGCCATGAAACCGCTAGTATGCATGTCTGGCCCACCATTTGGAGAAGAATTAGTGGTATCAAGTATGCAAGAGAGAATATCGAAATGTTAAATCATCTTTGATGCTTTCATTTTCTTGCCGGAGATCTTGCAACTTTTGAGGCACGATTACATTTGCATCTTGGGCCCATTTGAACATTCATCAAAACCCATCGGTTTGTTAAATGTTAATAATTTTTATGATGGCTTGCTAACTTTTATTAACCATGCAATAAAGAATCATTTTCTTCCATATTCTGTAAAAAAACTCTTTATCTCTGCTTCTACTGCTAATGAGCTACTTGATCTTTTACAAGCTTATACACGATAGGATCCAAAGACTTTTATTTGAATTGGGTTGATGATGGTAGCGGTAGCAGTAATAAGAAGTGCAAATTAGATTTAACTCTCTGTCTGTAAATATTAGTGTTCATGTATTATCTTCTAAACTCTTTCTCTTTCCTTTTAAAACATTGAGGACAATGTCTCTTTCAAGTTGGGGGGAGGGAATAGTTGATAGTTGTGGAATGTTTTAGTCCTGGTGATGTTTTTACAAAAAAAATTTTTTGTAAAGACTGACTTTGGACTAAATTTGAGTCGAAGATGGCTGGATATGGAGAATGTAGTATCTCTAGAAACGCATCTTCTTAACTTAGGGTTGACTAACTTAGGATAAATTTGAGTCGAAGATGGCTGGATATGGAGAATGTAGTATCTCTGAAACGCATCTTCTTAATCTTAGGAGTGTTATTTTCAAAAAAAAAAAAAAAAAAAAAAATTTTCTTTTTTTTGTTCTTTGTTATACGCTTTTAAACTTCGCATCAAGTTGGTGAGATCTCTCTTCTTCTTCTTTTATTATTAGTTTTTTTCGTAAAATAAAAAATGTTAAGATAATGTTTAGATTAGGTTGGAGGGTGGGGATAATTCACGTATGTTTTTAAATATGTGTTTTTTTTTTCCTTAAAAAAAAAAAAACGTTTTTGTTTTTGTCGAGGATGGCTGTGTAAAGAGTTACGACTTTTGAGACGCATCCTAATAGTCTTGTTGTATTATATTTTGATTTTGAAATTCATAGTGAATTGTTTTTGTTCCTTTTTCTTTGAATTACTCAAATTTGTGAACTCTCCACTTGGTTATTAAGAAATTTAATTGTTTACTCATTTAACAGATATTATTGAATCATTCTTCACACACACACTATAACACATACTAGTGGGTTGTAAGTTAAAATTTTTGCAGCAATTAGTTCTTTTGATTTATTGGGGATAACATCTAAGGTAGTAGAAAGTGTATATTAAAAAAAATAAAAAAAATAAAAAAATAAAAAAATAAAAAAGAAAAAAAAGAGAAAAAAATGAATATTTTTAATTTTGCTATATCTAGAACCCGAGTAATTAAGTCCGTTGGGATGCTTCAACACCTAGTGCCCTAAGGCCAACTGGTTTGAGAGTCACTGACCTAAAGCTCGCTACATGGGTTATAGATATATTTTTTGCTTATTTATTAGAAACCCGAATAATTAAGTCCGTTGGGGTGCTTCAACACCTAGTGCCCTAAGGCCAACTAGTCTGGGAGTCACTGACCTAAAGCTCGCTACATGGGTTAAAAATATAATATAAAAGAAAATATATGTGTGAATAATCTACTGCCTACAAATAGAATTTCTAATAAATTTTAAAACGAAAATATTGTTTTTCTTTTAATAAAGCCCCATAAGTATTGTGTTAATTACTTGAGCACAAAAGAATGTTTGATGATATTCTGGATAATGAGTGAACATCAACAAGGTAAAGAAATTTGGGAGAGTTCATTTATTTGGTAGTTTAGAGGATAGATAAACAACTATTAATTTGCATGTGAATTTTGTAAATCTTAATTTAATATAATGCTTTAATTGCTAGGGGCTAGCAATAAGCTGGTTGGGGGGTGTGATTAGTGTTAAAAATTGTATAATTATCAAGCGATAATAATGTTATTTTGTGTTTAATTTATAATTTATATTTGTGTTTATGTAATATATTAGAAATTATTAATTATGTTTTAAATATATCTAATTTTGTGTATTTTTGTGTATTTATTAGGAAAAATATTAATTTCACGTAAATCGAGGCTCCAAACAGTTAAACCGAGGTGAAATTTGGATTCGGAGGTCGAAAACTTTAAGATCAGTCAAGATCGGCTAAAAATCGGGCTTGTGTAAAAGAGTTGACTTTTCATGTTGTGAGCTCTTATTGGATCTTTGAAATGAGCTTACAATAGACTTGAGTGCATGGGATAGCTGGCAATTTTGACTGAATCTCAACCGTTCATGATTCAATGGCCATGATTGTGCCACGTGGCAGTAGTTGGTAAATCAAGTTGCAGGATCCGAATCTTTGTATTCGGGTCGACCCGATCCACCCATTAACCCGCCAAATCTCAACCTTCTTTGGACAAATCGGACGAGTCAAATGATGCCATGTGTGATGTTGACTTTTGAAGTTTGACCAGCCATTGGATATTGATCTAAAGGTTGTGAGGAGCACATGCATGAAGCTTATGATGGACCGCAAAGCACTGGATTATGAATTTATTTTTCTATAAATAGAGCCTCATTTTTATGTTTTTAATCTCTCTCTACAACTCTCTTCTTCTCAAATTCTCTCCATCTCCCTGTAATCTTGATTCTAAGGTGTGTTTTTAATATTTTGTATAATTATTTTTATAAATAAAATTAGTTTTATTTTCAATTTTAGTTGTTTTTATTACTTTCAATTATAAGTAATTTAATTTTAATATTTCCTTTTTATTTCAATTATGCTTAACTAAATAATATTAGTTAGGGAAGGTGAAACTCTTAGGAAATAAATATGATTTAATCAAATTCTATTTTTAATTTTATAAATTAAATTATTTTCTATTTAATCTTATACATATTTTATATTTTGAAATTTTGATTTATTGTAGACAAACAAATGAATTTGGCACAATAAATTCTTAAGATCTTAATATAAGGTATGGTAAAATGGTATTTTGACTTATTGTAGACAAATTAAATTTTGGCACAATAAATACTTAATCCATCATAAAATTAAAGGGAAAATAATAATAATTTATATAATTAATCTTTTGGGTAATAAATCTTTAAAAAATGGCAAAAAGAATTTATTAAGTCTTATTTATTTCTAAGAATGGATCCATAACCCTAACTAGTTCAACTTCATAGTTTCATTTAAATTAAGTTGTTTATATTTAAGTTTAATTTCAATTTTTAGATAAAATAAAATAAACAAATTAAATCTTTTCTCTGTGGATCGACCTCGGACTCACCGAGCTATAATACAACAAGGCACTCCTATACTTGGGAGTTTAAAATTACTTTTAAGTTGTGTCAATTGTTGTGCTCATTGGAGTATTTTTGGTCTTTGAGTCATCAATGCCGAATCGCTTAAGTAGATCTTTCACATACTTGGCTTGATTTATGAAAATTCTTTCCTCTTTTTATTTTATTTGTAGCCTAATGAAGCATTTCAACTCTCTCATCATACTCATTTCAAATTCATTACTCATACAAGATGAAAATTCTTTACAATTCATTAGTAGAACTAAAAATAATATCATCAACATAAATTTGAATAACAAGTATATCTTTATTCTTATGCTTAACAAAAAGAGTAGTATCCGCTTTACCCATTGAAAAATTATTATCTAATAAGAAATTCTTAAGCCTATCATACCATGCTCTTGGTGCTTATTTTAATCCATACAAAGTTTTAAACAACTTATAGACATGATTTGGATATTTTTCATTTTCAAAACTAGGGGGTTGTTTCACATACACTTCTTCCATAATATAACCATTTAAGAAGGCACTCTTCACATCTATTTGAAATAAAATAAAGTCTTTATGACATGCAAATACCAACAACATCCTAATTGATTCTAGTCTAGCTACGGGTGTAAATGTTTCATCAAAATCAATTCCTTCTTCTTGGTTGTATCCTTGAGCCACTAATCTAGCTTTATTCCTTACAACCACACCGGATCCAAACCCAAGAGGGGGGTGAATTGAGATTAAAAAAAATTATTCAATTCTAAAGCAAAACTCAATTTAAATCTAAAAACAAATTCAAAACAATAACAAATAAATCAATCACAATATAAAAAGATAAGAGAGGAGAGATTCAAACACGGAGATCTTTGTTTGAATTTGAATGAGCTTATTTATAGTTGGAGCTGAAAACTAGCCGTTATGCACTTTCTACTCACTGTCGGATCACCGTTAACTCAATGTCAGATCGCCGTTTAACTGATCAATATGACCGTTGGGCTGAATTTTTAAATTGTCGGATCGTCGTTTTCAAGCTGTCGGATCGCCGTTAGTGTCCAGAAGCTAATCTCTCAATTTTGTTCCAGGTCGGCGAGCCGTTATCAAAATGTCGGATCGCCGTTAGTGTCCAGAGACTATCTTTAATTCTGCTCAATGTCGGCGAGTCGTTAATGAGGATGTTGGCGAGCCGTTAGTATCCAGAGGCTATTCTTTCAATTTTGTTCCAGGTCGGCGAGCCGTTTATCAAGAATATCGGCAGCCGTTATCGTGATGTCGACCAAGCCATTATTGTCCATTTTCAAAGTGTTACCAAATCCTTGTTATTTCCAAAATTCTCAAAGTTTTTTTTTTTTGTTTTCAATTGATATCATTACAAAGAGATATTTTTCATAGAATATAAAATCTTTATAGAATGAGAATTATGATTTTAAAAGAATATGAAAACTATTTGAGCTTTTAAAGGATTAATAAATCTTAATTAAGTTTATTATCATCAAAATCAATAATAAAGAAGAATTTATGTTAACAAGCTTTGTTGATGATTTTAGTGGATACACATGGATCTATCCTCTAAAGCTAAAATCAGAAGCCTTAAATGTCTTCAAATTGTTCAGATTACAGGTTAAAAAACAATTTCAAGCTACCACTAAAATGCTGCAATCTTACTGGGGGGAGAGTATAGACCATTTACTAATTTCTTAAATCAACATGGGACCATCATTAGGCACTCTTGCCTTATACTGTTAGAGTACAATTTATGCACTAATTTTACATTGTTTACTTTCTTTAATATCGATGTTTTGCACTTAATAATAGTGATTTACTTGTGTTTTATTTTTATAGGTGTAATTCTTTTGATTGGTACTAAAATTGAGCTACAAGATGATTTTTGAGGATGATTGTTTTCCTGGATAAATTATGAGTTTCAGAAAAAGTTTGTTGATAAGGTGTGGGCGCGTGCTGTCAACTAAGGACCTGCAATTTTTATTTTAACGTGTTTTATCTTTTTTATTATTTTTGTAATTTTGAATTTAATATTTAGATAATATTTTAGATATTAGTATTTGATTTTTGGAGGAACTCTAGAGGAAAAAAAAGGAGCGAAGGAAGAAAGAAAGAAAACCCTAAATCTAAATTTTCTCTTCTCTCTATGAAGAACTAAACCTATTACTCTGGTTGAAGGTTAACAAAGCTTTGATTCATCATTACTGTGAGATCTTTCTTATGCTTTAATTGTTTTATTGCTTTTTGGGTATTTTTTTATTTTCTGAATTATTGTCATGATTATGTTTGTTAACTAGATAATTGGCCACTATTTAATTATCAACTTAATCTATTGTCAATTAAAAGATTCATCGTATAAAGATTTTAATGTTTGTGACAAATAGCATAGCAGTGCGTTGTGTTATGAGAATGAACAATTTAATTTAAATGAACCATCATATGCGTTTGTTGATTAGGATTTGAGTCTCTCTGATTTTTCAGGCTGTTAATTGGTTAAATCCTATTATCGTATCTAGGGTTGTATATTGATTAGGGAAATAACCAATGGTCGTACCTTGGTTATCGACTAGTTAAGAAGAGATTGGCTATTAAAGGGTTTTAGTAGTTATAACCGGTATATTCATAAGTAGTAATTATTTATATTTGAATCAATGATCAGTAGTCAAATCAAGCTAAGTTAATTCCTTTAACCAGAGCTTTTCCCAATTTGAATTACAATTTTAATTTGCATTCTTGTTATTTTAATTTGATTTTTATTATTGTCAACAATCCCCCCATTTTTCATTTTAAAAGGATTTAAATAATTACCGATCTCTGTGGTCACGACCTTACTCAATCACTATACACAATTTATTTAGATTAGATTTTTATTTTTGCTGGCTTCGACAACCATCAAATTTTGGCGCCGTTGCCAGGGATTGGTGTCTTTTATTTAATCCTTTTTACATTTTACTTGGTGTATGATCCTGAAATTAAGAAGACAGCTCGCCAGGTGAGATAGCAAACGAAGCGAGCTAAGCAACGATCCCGTCGCCTTTGCTTTCTGAAACAGATATGGTGCCTGATTTGGTTGAATCATATAGCGATTTAGAAGAACAAGTGATGGATAGAGTTTCACCTATAGAAAGAACTCTTAGGGAGTTAGCTGAACCAGACTTGAATTAACAACCACTCTGCATTCAATATGTAGACTTGGAGGTAAATTTTGAATTAAAGTCTGGTCTTATTCATTTATTACCCAAGTTTCATGGTTTTGCAGGTGAAGATCCTCATAAACATCTTAAGGAGTTTCATGTTGTGTGTTCAAGTATGAAGCCACAAGGCGTGACTGAAGAGCAGATTAAGCTGCCTGCTTTTCCTTTCTCTTTAGATAGGCTAGCTAAAGACTGTTTGTACTACTTGCCTCCTGGATCGATTACAACGTGGAATGGTTTGAAGAAGCAGTTCCTCAAGAAATACTTTCCTGCTTCAAGAGCTGTCAATATCAGAAAAGACATTTGTGGGATCAGACAACTTCCTGGGAAAAATTTGTATGAGTATTGGGAGCGATTCAAACAATTATGTGCCAGCTGTCCTCAGCATCATATATCTGATCAACTTCTTATTCAATACTTTTACGAATGACTGTCATTGATGGATAGGAGTATGATAGATGCTGCTAGTGGAAGTGTGTTGGTGAACAAGACCCCTACTCAAGCAAGGGAGTTGATCTAAAATATGGCTGCCAATGCACAATAGTTTGGCAGCAATCAAGATCCCATTTCAAAGAAGGTAAATGAGGTAAATATTTCTTCTATTGATCAACGTTTAGATAAACTTACTTCTCTTATGGAAAAGTTTATTGTAGGTAATGTGCAACAGGTAAAGACTTGTGGCATTTGTTCCAATATGGGTAATTCAATTGATATGTATCCTACACTTTAAGAAAAACCCGTTGAACAAGCCAATGCAATTGGAGGATTTCCAGGCATGCCTTAGAGGAAGTATAATCCTTATGCACAAACATACAATCCGAGATGGAAGGATTATCTAACTTCAGCTATGGAGTTAGGCCGTCAGGATTCCCACAACAATACTCACCAAGACAACCAACCCTTCCACAATCAAACCCCAAGTCAGGTATATCTCTTGAAGAAATTGTTAAATCACTTGCAACTAACACTCAACAATTTCAGCAGGCAACTACAACAAGCATTTAGAATTTGGAGAACTAAATGAGTCAATTGGCGACTACAGTGAGTCGCCTGGAGTCTCAAGTATTAGGGAGATTGCCTTCACAATATGAGGTGAATCCAAAAGAAAATGTTAGTGTTGTCATCCTTAGAAGTGGGAAGGAGTTACAGAGCCTAGTAAGAAAGTGACAAAGCATGTAGAAGATGAGCTTGAAAAGAATAAATTGATGGCTAAATCTTAAGATGTGCAACCCACCAGAGCGAAACCCCTACCTGCGGTGATACCTCCTCATTTTCCAAGCCAGTTTGCAAAATCCAAGAAGGAGGAACAAGAGAAAGACATCCTTGAGACATTTCGCAAGGTTGAGGTAAATATTCCTTTATTAGATGCTATAAAACAAATACCTCGATATGCTAAATTCCTTAAGGAATTGTGCACCTCCAAGAGAAAATTAAGAGAAGATGAAAGAGTTCACATGGGAGAGAATGTTTCAGCAGTTCTCCAAAAGAAACTACCTCCTAAGTGCAAGGATCCAGGTATGTTTACTATCCCTTACAAAATTGGTAGTGTTAAAGTTGAGAAGGCTATGTTAGATTTGGGAGCTTCTATTAATGTCATGCCTTGTTCTATTTATTCATCTTTGAATGTTGGTCTATTAAAAAAAACTAGCATGATAATTCAACTAGCTGATAGGTCTAATGCATATTTTGATGGGGTATTAGAAGATGTCTTAATACAAGTTAATGAGTTGGTTTTTCCTCCTGATTTTTATGTAATTAATATAGAAGAGGATAACTCCTCTAATTCTGTCCCAATTTTGCTAGAAAGACCTTTTCTTAAGACTGTTAGGACTAAAATTGATGTACATAAAGGGACTCTCACTATGGAGTTTAATGGAGATGTTATAGAGTTCAATATGAGTAATGCCATGAAATATCCTAGTGAAGAACATTCGGTATTTTCTGTGGATGTTCTTAACCCTATAGTGCAGGAAGTTTTTTATTTAGATGTTGAAGATTCATTGGTAGATGCTTTAAATAACAGTTTGGCCTCAAAGGATTGCAAAAGGATGAAAATGAGTTTGTTTTAAATTCTGTATTGTAAGAGACAATTTATGAATTAAATTCTTTGAGAACTTTAACTCATCATATGTTTTACATTGAATTACCTTCATCTCATGCAAAACTTCTTCCATTTATTTTGTAGACACCGAAAATAGAGTTTAAACCGTTGTCGAGTCATCTAAAGTACATGTTTCTAGGAGATGGTGAGACACTTCCGGTGGTCATCTCTTCAAAGCTTAGTACTTTAGAGGAAGAAAAGCTTATTAGAGTGCTGAAGGATTACAAAAAGGCTATTGGGTGGACAATTTCTGATATTAAAGAGACAAGTCTGTCCACATGCATGCATAGAATACTGCTGGAGGAAGATGCAAAACCTTCGATTCAAGCTCAACGCCGTTTGAATCTACTCATGATGGAAATAGTGAAGAAAGAAATTCTGAAACTTCTTGATGCAGGTATAATCTATCCAATTTCGGATAGCAAATGGGTAAGTCCGGTACAAGTGGTATCGAAGAAAACTGGTATAACAATTGTTGAGAATTCTTATGGTGAGTTAGTACCCACCCGAGTTCAGAATGGGTGGAGAGTTTGTATTGATTTTAGAAAGCTTAATTCACTCATTAGGAAGGATCATTTTCCTATTCCTTTTATTGATCAAATGCTCGAAAGGTTGGCAGGAAAATCTCACTTTTGTTGTCTTGATGGCTATTCAGATTTTCATCAGATACCAATTGCGCCTGAGGATCAGGAGAAGACTACCTTCACATGTCCTTTTGGAACCTTTAGGTACTGACGTATGCCATTTGGTCTTTGTAACGCTCCCGCCACTTTTTAGAGGTGCATGGTCAGTATTTTTTCACTTTAGGCTTAACCAAAGTGAATATTTTTATTATTCTCATGGTTATTATTATTATTATTATTATTATTATTATTATTATTAACAACTAAGGGTCTTCTAATAATTTGTAACCATTCATTTTAATGTCAAAACACTGTAAACATATCAATACAAATACTATGCATTTCAATTCCTGCAACTCAAATGAATAATTTATTTTTTGATTCATACAACTTAAATAAACAACTTAACAACTTATTTTGGTTTTCATTATTCCTTCTTATCCCAATTTATTCTTATTCTAATGGATTCGGACTTTCAGTTGATAAACACACCATAAGTTGATTGAAAATTATACTTTGTGGATAAATACATCAATAAAATTATATTTACGAATTGATATACCTATCTTGTATAATTTTAGGTGACAAACTTATGTCGTATGAAATGATTGATTGGTTACAAGAATTGACGGCTTTCACTTTTTAGTGAGTCCCTTCATGCCACGTAAAGTGGGATAAGGGTTCTGAATTGATTGGGTGAGAAACACCAAAAGACTTGTAACGATTGTAATATATAAGCGTTGTGACTTGTGAGATAGATGGATCATTTAACCAAAAGAATGCTTGCGGATTCAATATCACTATTTGCAATTGCCAAATTTATCATCCTCTACCTACAACTCATATGATAGTGATACATAGCTTCTGCTCGTCCTCTCTATCTCTATCACATTAACTTGATTTAAAGAATGTAATACGAAATAAGTTGTAATGTAACATTTATATAGCATTAACTCTTATCAATATCCTCTTTAAGGGAAGAAAAAAATATTAATAAGCAAACAAACAAACAAACTTGTATCAGTAACCTTTCATTTCAATCTCAGTGTTGGATTCTAGCATATGACTAGTGGTTGGCAGAAATAATTGTTATTAAACTGATAACAACGTTTCTAATTATATATTATCATCAAAGATTCAAGCAAAGAGTGCATGAAAGTACGAGGTAATTATAGCTAATGGTTGACACAAATATATAGTTGTCATTAAACTAAATGTCGGTGTTTATCAAATTAAATTATAGCTACCTTAATACTAAATATGAGCTTAATTAGATGAGATTAGATTTGATGTGCCTTAAAAAGCTTTGTCCCCGAGCAATGCTCCTTTATAGTATACCAAAGGTTCCACATTACAATCTGATGTGAAACCACCAATTAATAATATTAAGACATATTACAATAAAAATTAAAAAAAAAATTGGAATAAACAATACATATTCCCCTCTTTTTATTATCCCTCCAAAATTTTCAAAGTAAGATACAAAACATAAAAATTGACTTTCTGACTGATTATGCATAATATGTAAATGATTTTAGTAATATAGGTCCAAAAGTAATTCTTTGTAATTATAGAAAGAGTTTTAACGGATTTGCCATGAAGCTAGCAAAAGAGAAAGCTCAAATAATGGCTGTCGGTGGGGGCTGAACATAACTCTTTTTTTTTTGGTGACTTGTTAATTAATTTAATACCAATTTTAATTTGCCTTAAGAATGAAACTAAGGGACGTAAAACAACTTTTTGGTCATTATTTAAAGCTATATTATCCTTGCTGTTGATTTGGCTTCAAAACGGGCTGAAACTCTAAATGGTATTTTTCCTTTGATGAATAGATCGGGGAAGCAGCCAATCAATTTCAATTATTTAAAGCAATGGGAGGCATAGGATCTGTGCGCATTTGCAAATCGAAGCTTCATACTGCAACATAATGGAATTTCATGAGATTTCCCAGCGAGTAGAAAGAGCAACAACAGTGGAAAGTGATGCAGTAATTGGAATGTTTGACACTGGAATTTGAGTAGAGTTTGAAAGTTTTAACTAAAACGGCAGCACTCATGTTTCAAAAATCATCTTCTCCTCACCATCAACAGAAATCTTCTCCTTCATAATAACAAAAATTAACTATGATCATTTTCATCAATTTAAAAAAAAAAAACTTCTTCATTACATTTCCAAAAAAGGGAGCCGGTGCAATAAAGATGATAGATGAAGATTTTGGGGTGAGAGAGAGAGAATTAGACAGAGTTAATTAAGGATGAGAGAAAAAAATTTAATGTTTTGTCTGTTAAAATTTTTGGTGGGATAATCAAAAGTGGATAATATGTAATTTTTGTTTCAATTTTTTTTAAATTTTTATTGCCACATGTTTAGATATTGATAGCCAATGATTTCACATTAAATTATAAATTATGACGATTTTGGAGTTATTATAAGATAGATCACGAATCATAATCACACAAGTAAAGTAATAAATAATAAAAAATTCATTATAATTTTAATCGTGTAGTTATACAAATATATTTTATCTTAAAACAGTTCTAACATAATTAAACCCTCAATTATAATATGATACCTTGGTTATATTGTAAAATTTCTCCAATAATGCCATGTTTCAACTGGCCAAGCATCAACCCAACTCCTCAAAAAAAAAATTTATATGAAAAATAGTAAAACTAATTTAAAATGTCAAAATATCGCTATGACTTTTCATTGGTATTAATGCCAAAATTCATGCTATTGATTGTAGACTCAGAAGTCAACGTCTTCCGAAACTTGGTTTCGTAATTTAAGAGTCACAGCGAGTCATGGCGAGTTTACAATCAATAATTTTTAATGCTCGTAACTTTCTCTAAATTATTATTTAACTCTAAATTATTATTTTAAAAAAAGAAAGAGAGAGATAGGGATTTAGTACTAAAACTTTTTATAAGATTGTAATTACTAGTTATTAATTTTTTATAAAAATAAATTTATTTAATTAAAAATTAATTATATAATGCTATAAATGCACGAGATCTATGTTAAAAAATTTAACAATTGACTTAAAGTTCAATATTTAAAAGCTAAATAATTCACTTATTTCATGGACAATTAGACCTGTGAGAGCATTAATGATGAGCTTTCTGACTTCAGCTCACGACCAAACGTTTTATTATGATTCTCAGAGTGTACAACGGTACATTGCATCATTTATATATTTAAAAATTTTGCGGTATAAATGCTACCGAACTATCTGACTTCGCCACTACAGCTGGATCTTTTTTTTTTTTTTTTGAAAAGCACTATAGCTGGATCTTAGTTTCACATAACTCGATCATTTGAAATCAATAACAAACTTAGGAAAGCTGTTTGTTTAATTTTTAAATTTTAAATTAAGTGTTCGATTAATTTTTATATTTTAAAATATAAATATTATTGATTATATTATATTTTTATCCTTATTTTTTCTTTACTTTTAATAATAATATTCTTACAACAATCTTTAAAATAATTTTTATTTACAAATGCCAAATTAATATCAAATTAAACTTAAAAGTAAAATAATAGTAAGAAATTTTTACATTAATTTTTATCTTCTTTTATGTTTAATTTGATAAATGAATATTTTTTCTCTTTATTAATACCCCAATGATTATTGCCAAGATATTTTTGTAAAAGATATAAAAAAAAGGCGTAAGGACATGAATGTACAACCGTACATTGCTTCATTTATACATTTCAAAATTTTGGGTTATAAATGTGACCACACTAGTTGAAGCTCCTCACCATTAAAACTAGACCTTACTTTCACATATCTTCATCGTTTGAAATCAATAACAAATTTTGAGAAAATATTTATTTAATTTCTAAATTTTGAATTAAGAGTTCATTTAGTCCATATATTTTGAAAAGTATCTCAAAGCATCAATATTGTTATACTCTTGTTCTTATTTTTTCTTTATTTTTACAATAATACTCTTACAATACTCTTTACTATAGTTTTTATTTAGAAATATCAAATTAATATTAAATTAACCTTAGAAGTAAAACAATAGTAAGAAATTTTTACATTAATTCTATCTACTGTTATGGTTAATTTGATAAATTAACTTTTTTTTTCTCCTTATTAATGTTCTCAAGACTATTGCAAGGATAGTTTTGTAAAATTTGAGAAAAAGTAAGGATGTAAATGCTACATAATTAACAATAGGGTGTCTTGAAACATTTTTTAAAATATAAAGACTAAGCGGGCAAGCCAACAACTAAATATATAGAGACTAAACGAGTATTTGCTCAAAAATTTAACATATTATTGCAATGGTGTTATGAGTAGGTGTGGCAAATCGTGCTATTGTGTCATATTAAATTTAAGTAAACAAGTGTATAACTTATTTATTAATCATGTCGAAACATCAAAACATGGATACGACCTATTTATTAGTTGTGTTGACCTGTTTAAAATTCATTTAAAATATAATAAATGTGTCGATATTATTCCTAAAAATAGGTCATAATAAATAAGCTAACATACTGTTAAACATGACATGAGTAAGATTATGACACAATATGGATATGACATGAATAATTAATTTAGTACTAAGTATATATATTAGTTATTTTTAAATAATATTATTACATATTAATTGATAATCATATCATAAACGAGAAAACATGTGGGGATAGTTCAATATGAATACGATATGATTATTACTCGTGTCTTGTTCTATCAATTTATGTCAACACAAATTCAAAAAAATAGTACCCTGTCTTTATCGTGGCCCATATTAGCACATCTACTAATGAGCATAAGATTTTAATTAGCCGGAAATGTAAAATTTGAAACCTTAAATATCCTATGCCGAATCTCTTCTTTCATACAAATTTTATTAAACATTTTTCAAATGTTAGGTTTGAGGATAAGTATGTGCTCTTCTAAAATTTCCAGAATTCATCCCACATAACTGATAATTTGTTGGACGTGAATTAAATAGCAAAATAATATAAAATAACACCAAATTGAAAAAAGGCCATGAGGCTGCCAAATCTCTAAATGGAGCAGGATGGAATTGTAATCTGTGGGCTGTGGCAATGAGGCTGCCACAGTGCCAAGTCTCAAATTTTGGTGCTGTACATGTCTGTTTTTGTTGGGTGTAATAACAAAACGGCATTAAATTCCTTTTCCACGGTCATCAAGTCATTCAATTCAATTTCTTGTCAAACTTAAAAAATAATTTGGCCCCCCTGGTCCAGGACATGGCTATGGTGCAGAAGCTGCAAGTAACAGCTTCGAACTTTCCCATTTCCATCATCTTGCATTGGGACCTCTTTCTCTCTCCTCTAACACCCGTGGAAGTTCGCCATTGGCTGCTGTTACTTACAGAAGCCGTAACATAGAATTCTCCCCCGGTCCATATTTGCATGGTAATCTATATTAAAAAAAAAAATTTTTTTTTATATTCGCGGTGGATAATTTTTTCTGAATTATGTTTGTAAGGTGATGATACTACAATTTATAACCTATCTTAGGACTCAATTGGAGGGAAGTAAGCTAGTTTTGGTGGCTGTAATGATATACACTTGCAAAACTGGGTCAAGAACTAGCCAAATTATTTGTCCACAGGTCAATGTCTCAGTAACCACAATCCCATTTTTTGCAAACTAATTAACGCTTCAGTGACTTGTCCCAATATATAGTGGTTACATGTCATAATCTGAATTAATTTTTCGTTGTTCAATCACAATCATCAATTTTTTTCTTTCCTTTAATTAAAATTTTAAACAGTAAAATTTTTTTCCCCCGGAAACAGATTCAGATCGGTGCTCAGTTAAACTTGTGCTGAACACTGGATTAATGGTCAATAATTATTTAGGACCCACGTAAGACAATTGTACGGGTAAACATTTAACAGCGCAGTTAGCAGCACCATGGCACTCAGCAATTGGTCCGAGACCAAAGAACTAGTGGTCCCTGGAAAATGCAAAACCCCATGAAAAAAAGGCAGCATTAAAGTATAAAAAAATGGGTAGTTCTGAAAATTATTGGTTAGCGGAAAAAAGAGGCTTACTTGTTTGGGGGCAATCCAAAATTGTGGCCTTTGCATGCGGCACGTGTGCTCATAAATTAGATGTGGAAAGCAAAAGCACTGTTTCCATAAGGTGGAAAAAAAATTAATAGAAGTGCTTGTATATTAAAGACTCCAGTCTATATGACCATATATAGTAAAGAAGCAGACTGAATATAACAGACACCCAGCTGTTTCATTTGGACTCAAAACAGAACCAAGTGCGTTGCAGTTCAGCCGCCCTCTCTCATATCCATTTCCAAAAAAAGAACCGATTAAGCACAGTAAATTAAATTAAAAAAATATGGGGAGAAATTGCCATCCTTTGTTGAGTGGGAGGAGAAGCAAAGCGGAGAAACACAATCATGGCCTCAGTTCAGCTGAGTTGCTCTCATTGGCTAGCCTATGCGAGGTCTTTTTACCCCCTTTGCCTTCCGTTTCTTCGGAAGGCAAAGAGGATCGTCCTAGCCAGGCCCTGGAATCTTTTTACAAAGCTTCTGGGGCTCAGGCCCCAATTCCTGATAAGGTAATTAAGTATTCAAATTAAAGGATTAGTTGATTTTTATTTTTTATTTTTATCATTTAGAATAACGAGTCAATGCTCGTTAATCTGAAATTGATCATTAACATAGTAATCGAATATCCAACTTAAAGATTAGCTCTTTTTTTTTTTTTTAATTATTCAGAATAACGAGTGATTGCTTGTTAACCTGAAATTGATCACTAACATGCATTTGTTTGTTTGACTGGCAGGTGGCGGAGATTGTGGTGAAGAGGCTACTGACTGAAGCTGTGATATTGATCAGAGTGGTGTTGCTGATGCTGTCCACAAAGCTGGGGACGTTGATGCTTTGTGGGTCTCTTTGTTTAAGTGAGAAATGGCCTTATATTAACAACTTTTCAAGCATGTCAATGGAGAAGAGGGAAAGGGTTTTGCAGAAATGGTTCAAGAACTGGATTTTTACTCATGTTAGAATTGCATTTTTTATCCTCAAAATTTCTTGCCTCTTCGCTTTCTTCTGTCAGGTAATTTCTTTCACTTGGAAAATTTCTTTGCATTTTTTTGTTATTTTTGACATATAAATCTACATGAGTACTTTTTTTAAAAAAAAAAAAAAACTTGTTGCAATTCTACAGAACTATTTCAATATGAAATTTGTGAGATTTTATATACATATGCTTGCAGTAGCTTAGATATCAACCGAGCATTGACTTAAAAATCTATTCTCACAAATAATTTGAGAGAAATATATTTTTAATTCATATTTATAATAAAGTAATCTTTAAGTTACATTTAATATAACTTTAATCACTAAAATAATGCAAAAATAAGTAATGAGCAAGTGGGTCAAGTGGGGCTAATGTTATATTTTTACCTTGTTTTTAGCAAATGGGGCTAATCTTATATTAATTGTAACTTAAGGAGAGCCTTATAATAAAGGAAATGAGAAGAACCCCTGTAATCAATAAATCAATTAGGTCTTATAATTAGAATCTGACACTATGGGTGCGATTGAGATTGAGGTTAGGCAGCTGTACTTTAAAAGTTACCGCACTAAAACATTTGGAAAACACTACCTGCTATATGTTGGAAGTTATGTTGAGATGATTTTTCACTTTTATAATGGAAAATCTATTATATCTTTAATAATTTTATCAATTATATCTTTAATAATTTTATCAAAATTATTATTTAAAATTTATATTTACTACATATTATTAACTTTATTTTCGTAGTTACAGTTTTTTTCTATAGTATCTGTAGCTTAAAAGCTATAGATTAGACTACAACACCTCAATGCCAAACAGAACCTATAAACCATAGTTTAATATTTAATTGCTGCTCTATAGTGTCAAATTCACATTTTTCTAAAAAAATGTGGTATATATTATAAGTTTTAAAAATATTATAATTTTTGTGATTAATATGTTTCATTTATTTTCCTGCCTAGGAAAGTGCCGTTTAGTATTTTACATATGAAATATTGAAAATTATAACCTTACTATACCCACAAATTATTATTCTAAAATTTAACTTCAAACATGCCGCATCCGGACGAAAGGACATATTATTTAGGAGTCGAATTTTGGAACTGTTTTATGAACTGTCGTAAATTGTTAGCTTTAGCAAATGTTTTTGAAAATAAATGGGTAGGTTAAAGACTTGAGAATATAAAAAATGGCAAGTAATAAATATGATTTTATCATTTAAAAATTTTCAATAAATTTATAAATCAACAATTTTTTCTTATTTATTATAAAGATCACTTTCATAATTCAACACAATACAAATTAAGGGGAAAAGTATACAGCCAGCCATAACTTAGAAATTTCCAATCTCTTTGATTCCGAGTTTTGAGTACTATTTTAAGATTCCTGAAAAAATGGGAAAATCATTTTTAATAAGAGAATTCATCCATGGCCAAAAAGACTCTATCATGGGTCATTGGTCACATATTAATCACACGCATTAAAGCAGCTGTTGTAGATTGGATAAAAAATTTTGTGCCGACGAGCAAATATAAAAAAAAAATAAAGGAAAACAGAGAAACATGTTGAAGGTTAAAACATCGTTATCATTTTTAATTAGGTAGTTTAATTAATTTATATGTAGGAACCTTAAATGAATACTCAAACGAATGAATTGCATAAATACTATCTTTGTCATTGAAATGGAATGAACAGATAGAGAGATAATAAATTTGCAACATTTAAGGGCGAGGGCCTGAGGGGGGAGTCCCACATAGCTTGATTAGAACTCAAGAATTTGGTTCAAGGACTTTTGAGTGGACTCACAACAAAAGCTATCTAATTAAGATAATATATATTATACCTAAAAGCAACCTATTATTACAAGAAGCTATGATGTTGAAAAATTAATATTGTTTTGGTGCTACCTTTGACCAAAAGATTTTGGGATTATAGATTTGTTCTTTTAATTCAATTGCAATACTTTTTGGGTACAAAAGTCAAGAATTAAGGTAGAGAAAAAGAAAGATCTATATTTGATTTATATTTATGAGAGGTGATCAGCTGCGCACAATCGCGCTCTATATCAAGTTCCTTATATTTATTTCTTTGGTGCAAAGAGGCAAGAAGCTAAGCGAGTCATAAAAGAAGCTTACCCTTAAAAGTTAAAACATAACACACCAACCAATAAGAACACAACCAGTATACAAATTAAAGCACATTTGTAATTCACAAATTTGCCGTTCCTTCTTCAGCTCGATGAAAATGGAAAAAATCCAGCATGGGAAGCGATTGATTATCATGTAGAAAATGATGAGGACGTGTCCGAGATTCAACAGGAGAGGCCTCTAGAGAAGGGAATAGTTGAAACAATGTATGAAACAGACTCAACCATTGTGCAATCACTCACTCAGAAAGGCCTCCAAGTTACGAAAGATTCTAAACAGAATGTGTACAAAATCAAATGTGATGTTGTAATTGTTGGCTCTGGTTGTGGAGGTGGTGTTGCAGCAGCTGTTCTGGCTAGTGCTGGGCAGAAGGTTGTTGTAATCGAGAAAGGGAACTACTTCACTCCTAAGGATTATTCTCTCCTTGAAGGTCCTTCATTTGAGCAACTATATGAATCCGGAGGGATCCTTCCAACTACTGATGGGAGCATGACGATTCTGGCAGGATCAACTGTTGGTGGCGGCTCAGCTGTCAACTGGTCGGCCTGCATCAAGACACCAAAGTCCTTGCTTCAGGAATGGGCGGGGGACTATAAGCTCCCACTCTTTGGCAGCCCTGAGTATCTTTCGGCAATGGATACCGTGTGGGAGAGGATTGGTGTTACAGAGAATTGTGTACAAGAGGGGTTCCAGAACCAAATACTTCGGAATGGGTGTGAAAATCTTGGCCTTGAAGTTGAAAGGATACCTAGAAATTCCTCGGAGAATCATTTCTGTGGATCTTGCGGTAATGGCTGTAAAAGCGGAGACAAAAAGGGGACTGATAGTACTTGGCTTGTTGATGCGGTAAACCATGGTGCAGTCATTTTAACGGGATGCAAAGCCGAGAGATTCATATTGGAGAAGAGCAATAATGGAAGCACAAGGACAATGAAATGCTCGGGAGTGATAGCAAAAGCTTTGAATAACGACATCAGAATGAAGTTTCAGATCGAAACAAAAGCAACAATCTCAGCATGTGGGGCTCTTTTGACACCCCCTTTGATGATCTCTAGTGGATTGAAGAATCAGCACATTGGCCAGAACCTTCACCTTCATCCTGTTCTGATGGCCTGGGGATACTTTCCAGACTCAAACTTAGAGTTCAAGGGAAAAACCTATGAGGGTGGAATAATCACATCAGCCCACAAGGTGGTTTCAGGAGATTCCGAAGTGAGAGCCCTCATCGAAACTCCTGAATTTTCACCAGCAAAATTTTCTGTATTGTGGCCTTGGCTGTCTGGAATTGACTTTAAGCAAAACATGTTGAAGTATTCAAGAACCGCACACTTGATAACAATAATCAGGGATCGGGGGTCTGGAGAAGTTAAGGTAGAGGGAAGGATAAGCCATAAATTAGATCAATTAGACAGAGAAAATTTGAAAGCCGGATTGAGGCAGGCATTGAGGATTTTAATAGCAGCAGGAGCAGTTGAAGTTGGCACTCATCGGAGTGATGGGCAGCGACTAAAATGTGACGGAATTACCATAAAGGAAGTGGAGCAGTTTCTGGACACAGTTTATGCAGTGGAAGGGCCAATGTCACCAGTGGAGAACTGGATGGTCTATGGTACTGCCCATCAAATGGGAAGCTGTAGGATGGGGGTTAATGAAAAAGAGGGCGCGGTTGACGAGAACGGGCAGAGTTGGGAAGCAGAAGGCCTATATGTTTGCGACGCTAGTGTTCTTCCAAGCGCTGTTGGTGTCAATCCCATGATCACAATCCAGTCTACTGCTTACTGTCTCTCAAAGAGAATAGCGGAATCCTTGAGAGAACAGTCCTCATAAGTTTTACTAATTTTCTGTATTGCTATGAGTGAAGGACTTGGGTTGTTTCAGTCTTCATATGTCAAAATGGTATCACCAATCACATTTAGAAATTGTAATGACATGGATTGAGAAAAATTTGGGCATTCATCAGATGAAAAAACAAACAATATTTATCACTGTTTTGAGATTCGATACATAAATGTTTGTTGGCTTAGAAAGAATATATTTTGGGATTCTTTAAATTTTACCAATGAATCTCACGAATAAGACAAATAGGGTCGAAGAAAGATACCTGATATGCGTCCAGATAACAAACAACAGCCAACCAAGCTTCCCACGTAGTTAGACCATGCCTGGACTTAATTTTTAGCTTGTTTTGAAAATAAACGAGTTCTGGACATGTGGACCACCAACTACATGTGCAATGTTGCCCATTTTTCCCATTATTTCCGTGTACTATGCATTATTGAGCGTGTGTATCTTTTTAATAGGAAAAGGACTATAACAAACAGTTGTAAATTAAGCAGAAATAAATTCTTTTCTTATTTATGTGATTAAAATAAGATATGTACCATAAATAAATAGATAGAAAAATAAATCAATAAATCCAAAGCAAAACTAACCACAAGAGACAGATTTTACGTGAAAAATCTAAAGTAGGAAAAACCATGGAACCATAGTCCGATATAATCTTTCATTATATTTATGGGATTACAGCACAAATTCTTCTCTAGATAATACTAGAGGTTACCAACATCAAGAATCTCACTATTCTTGGCTTACAGTAACAACCTAATAACAGCCTAATGGCTATCTCTCCAACAAGTGAGTATCTCAAATAAAAGCCAAAGAGAGAATAAAATAAAAATCAAAACCAGTAGAATTGTAGAAGGTGATGCCAGGATCTTACCCTCAAAATTTTGAGAGAAAACATAAATAATTTCACCTTCCGATCACCCAAGTAAAAATTAAAATTATTATTTTCTTCTATTGACTTTTCTCTCTCTTGCCGCTTTTCTTCATTACTGCCCCTATTTTTCACGCACAATTCTACTAGGGCAGCGCTTGCTTTTATATCCAAATTACATGGCAAATTTCATGTAAATCCAAAGTTTAATAATAATTACAAACTAAATAAACTTATTTAAACTTTAGACTTTTGGGCCCCAAATGAGATGGACCCAATAAGCCAACACTTTTGTTGTTTATAGGTAGTTAGTAATGTGAAGCATGTGCTCCCATTGGTTTGTATAAAAAGCGTAGTACATGCTTGAATGGGACACAAAAAAAAGGGCTAAAGCTACAATGCCGGGACACAAGTCCCCGGTACCATGCCGGGGTAATTAATTTACCGTTGGATTTAAGTTCAAGGAATCCAACGGCTCAAATATAATAATTTTTTAAATTAGAAAATAATTGGCTACCTTTGCAACCGGTTACACACACACACACTCCTGGGAAGATTTTCGCTTTATTTTTCCTATGACCATATATAATCATAGTGATGTTTGCCTTTTTCTTTCTACCATATTGTCTTTTTATCCCTCAATTTTTTTTTCTTTTGCTAGCATATTTTCATTCATAAACGATTGTAAATTTCAATTGAGGTTAGAATTTTTGTGACTGAGTAATTTAAATTATCCACCATGATTAGTTTGGTTTAAAAAAAAATAAAACAAAATACACCCAAAAAATATTATTATGCAACAAATAAGAATAGGGATTTTCACTTAAATTTTCAAATTCTTTTTCGAACTATTATTAGACTAAAATAAGGAAAAAAATATTGGATAGATAAATTCCCAAATATAATTATTGGGTATAAGTTGAATTTAATTCAATTTAATGTATCTTTATTAATAGAATCTAGTTTAGTAAAATAACGTGAATCTAATGAGTAATTAATGGGGTTTCACCACAAAACATAAGATCAAAATATTCATGTGTGTGTGCGCGCGCATGTCTCTATATATATAACTCTATAATATTACATGAGCTTTGAATATTTTAAAACACAAGAGATTTGATAATTCCAATTCCATAGCAAAGTATTTTGTTTATTTTCTATTATGTTTTACAAATTTATAATTTATAAAATTCTATTTTTTGTTACTATTAATTGTATTTTTTCACAAATTTTTAATTAATTTATTATCTTAATTAATATTTAAATAGTATACCGTTTTAAAGTGTTTAAAATTTTGAAAAATGACATGAACCATTATTGAGCTAACAGTTAACCAACAGTTTCTAGAAACATGTTAATTTAATTCTGTAAATTATCGGTTAACCGTTTGTTAAAAACGGTTCGCCGTTTAAGTCCAGTACCTTGCCTTCTTCATTTATGCTAACCGGTTGAAACTTTAAGAAATAACCCTGTTTTGGAATTTATCAGTTAATCGTTAATTGTAATGGTTCACCATTTACTTCCAGATTTACACATTTCAACTTAATTTCACTAGAAATATTTTTCCGATTTAAAGATAATGATTATTCAAATTTCATGAACACAATTAGAAATAATTTCCATCATTTAAGAAAGTGTTTATTAACAAAACTCCAACATTTTAATCAAGAACATTTAAAGTTTGTTATCATCAAAATCAATATAATAAATATATACATGTAAACATATACATATTGACTCATTATAAAGCTATTGTTTAATGAGGCCACCAATTGAAAACATTAGAAAATCAGATAACGGTTCACTGTTATCTTCCAAGAGCACATTAGAAAATCATATAACGGTTCACCATTATCTTCCAAGAAGAAGTTTATCTGTCCAGAATGATTCTGAAAAATTACGGTTAGCCGTTGTCCAAATTCGGTTCGCCGTTATCGTCCAAAATGATTCTTGAAGATAATTATCAACCGTTTCAGGATAACAGTTTACCGTTATCTTCAGTGGCGGACCTGTAGCAAGGCTAGACTGGGCAAACCTAGGAACAAATCATCTACACTCCTCATTTTACCATTAATTATACACAATAATAGAGATTTTATTTTGTTTTCATACATGTCCCTAATACAATTATCCTTATATTTTCATTAATTTTATACTATAATAGAATTTTTATTTTATTTTCAAATATGTCCTTAATTCAATTGTATTTGTTTCCAATTGAGATTAGTGAATTATCTTATAAAATGAGTAAATTATATATTTATTATATAGATTAAAAAATTATGGGGTAAAATGTTATTACTTTAATTTATTTTAAAAATTCTAATTGAAAAAAAGTATGTCAATCTAATATAAAATTACTTAAAAAAACTGGTTTTAATTTGATAGAAAAATCATCGACTTTTCACTAGTATTAAACTACTTAAAAAAACAACATATAGTAACAATTATCAACATTTTCATAAACTTTTATGTGTATTTTGAGATTTTATTTATTAGTTACATTGACTAAGATAAAATTTGAATATTTTGAGGAGCTTTAATTTGATAGAAAAATCATCAACAACTGATTTTTTAAAAAGAGCCAAAGCACCTAGAAAAGAAACAACGACACCCAAATACATTTTTATTGGGTTGAGTTTAATTTGTTAGTAAAACTTTTGACAAATAATATTTTTATAATTTAAAAAGAGGAATAAATTTGAATTGTGTAATTTATTAAAACCCGGTAATTAAGTACTTGACTTCAAACGTTAAAGTTTTATTTATAATTTTTAATTGATTGTGATTGCATGTATTCATTTATTTCAGTTCAAAATCCTTAATTAATATATTAATGCTTATATAATCCTTGTATAATTATATTTTATTAGAGTCAGATTCCATATTGTAAAATAATGTTTTTATTTTTTAATTGCCTTTATTTTCTACTCTTTTTATATAACTATTTTTGTTTAAAGTACGTACTTATAGGGATAAGATTTTTCATGTCCCCCTTATTTGATGCACTTTTTTCTACTGATGAATTTTTATGCTCACTTTAAAATATAAAATTTTTAATTTAGCCAAGGGTAATACAAATTCCTGGGTCAGCCCCTTATTTGATGCACTTTTTTCTACTGATGAATTTTTATGCTCACTTTAAAATATAAAATTTTTAATTTAGCCCAGAGTAATACAAATTCCTGGGTCAATTGTTACACTTTAAACCTGCAGCCGTGACGTCCGACATGCAACAATTGACGTTAAACATGAAACTTGCAACACTTCACGCGAAATATGCAACTGATCACGTAAAGTTTGCAACTTACACGTAGGCTTGGCAATTTAGCCCGACCCTATTTTTGGCCCGATTGACCCAATCCTAATTTTTAGGGCTTTGGCCCGAATTTTTAACTTTAGGGTCGGGCTAGGGCCAAAATTTTAAGGCCCGAACAAATTTAGGGTCAGGGTCGGGCTTAATGCGGACCCGACCCGACCCGACCCTATTTAAAAAAAAAAAAAACACAAGTTAACACACGCACACAACACATCCTTACAACATCACACATTGTGTGTTTTTAATTTAATTGCATTGTGTTTTTATTTGTATAAGACATGAGTTTTTTTATTTTTTATTTTTTATGTTGGGTTGTTGAATTGAATTATATATGACTAAAATAGTTATGGAATTACATTGTGTATTTTTAATTTAATTGCATTGTGTTTTCATTTATACAAGACATGAGTTTTTTATTTTTTTATTTTTTATGTTGGGTTGTTGAATTGAATTGTGTATGGCTAAAATGATTGTGGAATTACATTGTGTGTTTTTAATTTAATTGCATTGTGTGTTTTTCATGTTGGATTTTGGAATTGATTTGTGTGTGGGGTTGAAATATTTGTGGAATTGGTTGAAATGGTTTGTGGAAAGTGGAATTGAATTGTGTTTGAAATGGTTGAGTAATTGCCGAATTGGTTGAAATGGTGGTGGGAAATGAGAATTGAATTGTGGGGTTAATTATTTCGGTAGGGTCGGGTTGGGCCCGACCCGATGTTGGCCCGATTCGGGTCGGGCTCGGCCCGACCCTAACTAAATAGTGTTAGGGCTTTTTTAGGGTCGGGCTTTAAATTTTTTTTGTTCGGGTCGGGTAGGGCTTGGTCAAGCCCGAGGCCGACCCGACATTTTGCCATTCCTACTTACACATCAAACATGAAACGGGCGAGAATATTCGAGAATATTCTTTATTTTGGCTTTATTCAAGACATGCAACATTTAACGTCAAACATGCAGCTGTGACGTCCGACATGCAACAACTGACGTTAAACATGAAACTTGCAACACTTCCCGTGAAATATGCAACTGATCACGTAAAGTTTGCAACTTCGACGTCAAACATGAAACGGGCGAGAATATTCGAGAATATTCTTTATTTTGTCTTTATTCAAGACATGCAACATTTAACGTCAAACATGCAACCGTTACGTCAGACATGTAACAACTGACGTTAAACATGAAACTTGCAACACTTCACGCGAAATATGCAACTGATCACGTAAAGTTTATAACTTCCACGTCAAACATGAAACATGCGAGAATATTCGAGAATATTCTTTATTTTGGCTTTATTCAAGACATGCAACATTTAACGTCAAACATGCAACCGTTACGTCAGACATGTAACAACTGACGTTAAACATGAAACTTGCAATACTTCATGCGAAATATGCAACTGATCACGTAAAGTTTGCAACTTCGACGTCAAACATGAAACGGGCGAGAATATTCGAGAATATTCTTTATTTTGGTTTTATTCAAGACATGCAACATTTAACGTCAAACATGCAACCGTTACGTCAGACATGTAACAACTGATGTTAAACATGAAACTTGCAACACTTCACGCGAAATATGCAACTGATCACGTAAAGTTTATAACTTCCACGTCAAACATGAAACATGCGAGAATATTCGAGAATATTCTTTATTTTGGCTTTATTCAAGACATGCAACATTTAACGTCAAACATGCAACCGTTACGTCAGACATGTAACAACTGACGTTAAACATGAAACTTGCAATACTTCATGCGAAATATGCAACTGATCACGTAAAGTTTGCAACTTCGACGTCAAACATGAAACGGGCGAGAATATTCGAGAATATTCTTTATTTTGGTTTTATTCAAGACATGCAACATTTAACGTCAAACATGTAACCGTTACGTCAGACATGTAACAACTGACGTTAAACATGAAACTTGCAACATTTCCCGTGAAATATGCAACTGATCACGTAAAGTTTGCAACTTCGACGTCAAACATGAAACGGGCGAGAATATTCGAGAATATTCTTTATTTTGGCTTTATTCAAGACATGCAACATTTAACGTCAAACATGCAACCGTTACGTCAGACATGTAACAACTGACGTTAAACATGAAACTTGCAACACTTCACGCGAAATATGCAACTGATCACGTAAAGTTTGTAACTTCGACGTCAAACATAAAACGTGCGAGAATATTTGAGAATATTCTTTATTTTGGCTTTATTCAAGACATGCAACATTTAACGTCAAACATGCAACCGTTACGTCAGACATGTAACAACTGACGTTAAACATGAAACTTGCAACACTTCACGCGAAATATGCAACTGATCACGTAAAGTTTGCAACTTTGACGTCAAACATGAAACGGGCGAGAATATTCAAGAATATTCTTTATTTTGGCTTTATTCAAGACATGCAACATTTAACGTCAAACATGCAGCTGTGACGTCCGACATGCAACAACTGACGTTAAACATGAAATTTTACTTTTTTATTATTTTTAATTTTCTTTATTTGTTAACATTTTATTTAATTATATTATATTGTATTATATTATTCAATTTCTTTATCTTTTGCTATTAATTATATTATAAAATATTATTTTTTACATTTATTTTATTTTATTTATTTTTATATTATATTTTTAATATATATTTTAAAAAAAAAAAAGGTGCAGCCGGTTAACAGTCTTTGACTGCCAAATGGCAGCCAAAGACAGCAGGGCTCTCTTTTTGAGAGCCCGGTTGGCATTGTAGCCAAACCCAAAAAAAGGACTATTTTTCCCATAACTATTGTCTTCTCTAAATTCTTTTCTCTCCACTGCTATTGTGACTTTGAATCCTTGCAAATTACATATCAAAGTGGTACCAGAGAATCCAACAATCCATGGCCACACGCAATAAATCCAATGCTGAATTTTGTGAAGAGGTTCAAGAAATTCTTGTTAGACATGAGTCCAATTTTGACCAAGTTCACGCTACCCTTCAAACAATCCTTACCGAACTTCAATCTTTACGCCTCCAACACACTTCCCAGGAAAGGGAGATCAACCCATTCTCCACAGCTCACATCCCTTCACACCAGCCAACCTCACTTTCCACCTCCAAACCAAATCGGTTCCATACCCATCTCTTACTTCCTTTTTCAAAGTTTAGCAGTGACGACCCTGCCGGATGGATTTACAAAGCCGAACAATACTTTGATTTCCAGACATTGCTTCAGAACAATAAGTCCAATTGGCCTTTTTCCATCTCGTAGGAATAGCAATACAATGGCATCGCTGGCTGACCAAGTTCAAAGGACCACACAATTAGACTGAATTTACCAAAGCTCTATTGCTTCGTTTTGGTCAACGAATTATAAGCATTCTTCTGAACCTTTAACACGCCTAAAACAAACTTCCTCAGTGGCTGAGTATTTAGTATCAGGAAGTTATTGAAAAACTTTCTCATCAAGTCGATGGTTTACCTGAAACTTTTTTAATTGGTTATTTCATTGCAGGTCTTCAGGATAAAATACGACTCAATGTCAAGATTAAACAGCTTAGTACCTTGGCTGATGCCATTGGTGTGGTAAGACTGATTGAGAAGCGGGATTTTCTCTACTGCTAGCCCGAACACTTTTCTCAACCACCACCTATTTCCGTGATACAACAACCAATCCCAAATAGTTCTGCTGGGATCTTGGGCCCCCCTCCTAAGGCAAACCAAATAGCCAATGCCACCACTCCTCCTCCTATCCAGCTGTTGATTAACCAAGAAGCACGGCCTCGACGAAAAAAGGACTATTTTCCCCAAAGCTACTGTCTTCTCTAAATTCTTTTCTCTCGACTTCTTTTGTTACTTCGAATCCTTGCAAATTACATATCAATACCTTGCAAAAGCGTTTATCGTCTACAAACAAAAAAAGAATAGTTTTGGTTTTCAAACACCTGTAGACCGTGTAGTTTTCAAACACATTAAAGTTCATTTAAATGGTGGGGAAAAAAAAAAAAGTGGTCCGACAGATCAGTTCCGTTAATTGGTATAAGCCGATCCAAGTTAGAATGCCTAATGCACAAGCACAGTTGCTGCTTTCTTGTTTTCATCCTTATTACAACGTTACAACACTTGGAGCTTTACAATTGACAAATTGAGTTGGATCTGTGATCAGTGAATGATAAGGATTTTCTTCCACATTGTTGTAATAAAATGCGGATCCTTCTTGCCTGAAGTAGCTGAAATATATGGCATTCCTGCTCTGTCAACAGTCATGCACTTATGTACATTAATTTTAAGAAACAATCTTGTCTTATCAGTCAGAATCCATCTCGCGGAATGGCAACGGAACTGCCTTCACAGCCCTGAACTTGCCAACGTTGCTTAGATGTTCATTCTCTAACCTGTTATACAAGGCTGTATAATTAGTACAAGGCCTAGTTGTCACCGAATCTATAATGATTGTGTGAAACAGAAAGTACCTGTAGAAATTCCAGTGCCCTCGTCGTATGACTTCCAATGAAGCCATGAAGAAATCTAGCATACGCCACTGAACAGTGGTAACATGGAACCGCATCACAGTCTCTACCCAAGCTATCCTTAGAACTACATTCAAGGCCTACAATCGAAGTTCTCACTGTGTTAGGATAAGTTTTCAAATGTTTGACGAGAAAGCCAAGATTAACTCTGGGAAAATAGACAAAAGACTCACAATGGAAATGTAGTAGATGCTTTTGTTCCTCAGAATCAAGTCATCTCTAAGCCAAGGGTTCCTGGAATTTGGGTTCAAGAATCCCCAATCCTTGACAAAATCCCAGTACAATTGATAAATAGTCGCCACCACAGAAGTCACCAAGACTATGCCAAACCACAGGTAGTTGCTCTGCCTAGTGTATGTCAATCTCGCGCCGGCTGCCACCATGGCTGAAACATACTTCCCCATGTTAGCCAAATGGTTTGTGTCATATTCATCAAACCATCGCCTTGCACACTGAGAGTCAAATTATAGAACGTTAGATTTTATGGTGTGTCCGCGGAAGCCAATAAAGAAATTAACTACTAAGTGTATGAGTTTACCTGCATTGCACGCCAATAATATGGCAAAAATGAGATGACGTAAGCAAGCTCTCTGTATAGTCTTCCATTCTTGCAGGTATCATAATGATGTGTTTTGAAACTTCCAGCTAGAAAATAGCAGGCTGTCGATTCTAAGTGTCTCAATAATGGAATCTGAAAATAAGAAACAATTGTTGATGATCACAGAAGAAATATACGGTCAGCTGATCATGTAATTGAGAAAACTTCATGCCTTGTTTCACAAGCAAGTTTCGATACTTTAAGTTCGAAGCTTGCATTGCCCCTTAGCATGTGTTTGATAGATAAAATTATAACACTGATTGCTGGTTAGAGTGATTACCTGGCTAGTAAGTTGGTCAGCCATGAAAAAGTCTACCATCAAAACCTGCATTCATCGAAGATGATGTTATATTTGGCTGCTTTTAGATCCACATATGCAATCCATCTCTGTATTGAAGAAGTGAAAGTAGGTAAACGCACCTTATAAAATGGTGAGCAGATTATGTTACGAATTATGCGAAGGAAGCAGTAGCGAGTTGGGTGATAAAAGATGTCAAATGGGCAGATGAGCAGACAAATTGACATCTACAGATATATAAGAGTGTATTAGTAGTTTAGGATGTAACATGGTACTTTTTGCTACTATCATATGTCAACAAACTCACATACACTAAAGTATTTCTTGCAATTAATGCAATAATGGAGCTAACCAGAAGGAGGATTCCAGGTATGGCATCGACTTTGCTAGGCGAAAAACCGCTAGCTCGTAAGAGGAGGTGCATAACCATTGCTGCAACAACAGCAGTCATGAAAGTGGTGCAAAGGAGAAATGCATCTCTGTACTTGAGTGCAGTGTTGGATGCAAATTCAAATATGAAGTTGTAGTTGATCCTTGTGCTCTTCCACATGAACAAGTTACACCCATACATAAACAAGTGCAAGCACAATAATGCAAACACACTGCACAACAAAAATAAAATTTCCTTCAATTCTAACTCAATGCATATCAGACCCAGCAAGGATGGATGCAAATGGGCCCAAGCCCACCAAAGTCATTGATTGGACTCTAGCCCATATGGTAGCACCTAATTTCTAGGCTTTTTTTTTTAATCACTTTTAAGTGCATGTTGTGCATTGTTCTATGTTAAACATAAAATGCACACCTGAAAACAGGATAAACAGTTTCCATGTAAGCAGCTTCAGTGTTGGCGGAAAATATGCCAGACAAGTGAGCCAGAATTGCGTATACACAAAATAATGATACAAAACATCCGGTAAAAAGCCCTGCAATAATGACAGCAAAAAGAAACTCAAATTTCTCAATTCATCCATGGTAATAAATTCTCCGAGCATCTGCCTCAAACATATGGTGGGGAATCAAATATATGCACTATCTTCTCATTGTAACCCAAATTAATTTTTTTTCCACTAGTGGGATTAGTGCTAGGTGCTAGCCAGATTTCTTGTGGGATTGAAAATTTCAATGCTGCTTTGCATTATCTTATAGTTAAAGTGATGTTGATGCCATTAATAGTGGCGATCTCCAAAATTGTAATGCTAGAACATATATACACATTGAGAGCATCCTTTAATATAATGTGACTTTGCTATTGCACTAGGGCTGCTACTTTATGATTTATGAATTTCCTAAATTAGAAACGGCTTTTTACAAAGATTGAAATGCAGTGTTGATGTGATTCATTAAGAAATAATTTTTCAATTTTCAAATGCCAAAAGAAAGAGGGAGAGAGTGTGTGTGTTACCAACAAAAAAAGTGACCATGTGAGATTCCTTCTGTTGCTGGGGTCTCAAGAACTTCATTGCCTTTTTTCTGTCATTGTTAGCGAAGTGCTTTGTGAATATGGACTCCACTTCATCCATTAGTCTAACCACCTAATCAAACCAAATATAATAACACACTTAATCACATGATTAATTAATTACCTATTATAATTAATAACGCATTTCCCATGCTCTAAATTTAGCTACAAATTCATATATGATTATATGAACTATAGGAAATTTTCTAAGGTCAAAATAGTAATTAAGTAGAGATCTAGGAGAGAGTACCAAATATTTATAATGGGATTTTTTTACCTTATCAGAACTAATGAAATGGGATCTCTTCACTACTTGTAGATAACTTGCTGATGCCTTCTGGTTTGACACCTGTTTACATGAGAAAATAAGTATTTGTTTAGAGTACTAAGACATGCTACAAATAAATAAAAAGTACAAAATCCAATCTTCCGAAATATACAATACTACAAAATGATCGAAAGACGTTTTATTTTCTTTTTCCGAAAAAGAATATTTTTATGTGAAAAAAAAGTTTTTTTTTTTCAACTTGAAGACTAATTTTATCAAGTCTGCGTATTATTTATTGTTCAGTGCAATCACCACTAAATCATGTATTATTTATTCATCACACTTATCATTGTCATCTAACTGCTCATTATTTAATTTTATTTTTATCATAATTATGTAAATGATCTAAAGAGAACTCTCTACGAAAAGGAAGATCTAAAGTGGGAAATTAAAGCAAAACCTTTAATTACCAAAAGTAAAACCAACATGACTAAAATATCTTTATTTTGATAATTTCCTTTTTATATATGTATCATGTCATGTGCGATGTGGCCTGACATATTGTTACCACCTTACCTTGTCGAATTTCTTGAGTATCTTTGCAAAAGCCACCATATTCAGTGAGCTGCCAAAAAATAGTTTAAAGATTAGAATTTTTTTTTTTTTTTTTTTACTTACGCAAAAGAAGAAATATAAAATCTTAGCAACTAAATAAAGAGAAGCCTAATAAACTCATGTGATAATATTATTTGATGATGTTACGTTGAAATCAATGCAAGATTTTGTCACCAGTCACCACCCCATGATTTGTATTTTATTTTCGTGCGTGAATGTGTTATCACATAAAGTAAATGTCAACAACAAGGTAGTCAAATCAATTGAAGGTCTTGCCGTCTTGGTTATGTTACGTCCCAAGAAATGTTCTCATTAAAAGGCACTAGTTAGTGCCCCTATATTTGTTAAAATACGGCAGCCTAATTAACACTTGACAGTTTTTTTTTTTTTAAAAAAAAAAAAACAAAGAGCTTGACGTCCGAGCTTAAGAATCCTGCAAACATCCGCATATGAGAACCAATAACTTTCAATTAAATATAAAAAATATACACGTCTTTTGTAGACCTTTGACACTAAAATTATCATTAATGCAAACCCTAAGGACACATGCATGATGAATCAGATAAGATTAATGTAATTGAAATTTGGAAATTACCTATACGTTTTAAGCAGACCAAGGCCTCTATAAAGCTCAACAAATGCACCTCTAATCATCTTTTCGGCACACTGAATCTTCTTTCTATTAATGAAATCGCCAGTGCCTGATTCTTTCTTAGGATTATTGACCAAATCTTCCCAAAGCATCGATGTAACAGCACTTATTGCACGTGCAGGTGTCTCCGCAGGAATATCAATCCTCATGGCCACCTTCGGCTTCCCCTTTTTTGTTTTCGCCCTGCTACTCGCTGCGTTTATAAAACTCACTCCATTTCTCTCCAGTGCTGCTATCACATCATCTGTTTCGGTGGCTGCAGCAGTACCATCACTGCTCAACGCTGCCCCCCCTTGACCATCTGGAATATTAATTAATTAAAAAATAATAATTTAATTTCAAGCATACGTTGAAAATTTTTTCTTCTATCGCAATCAAGACCAAATTTTCACGCAACATATATAATAAAGCTGTGACAGGTGTAGCAATAACAATAAGGCTTAGCTAGCTACCAACCAAAAAACAAAAAGTTACGTGGTGATAGTATCCATATTGCTGGACCGCGTTATTAACTGTAGCTTCCTGCAAAATGTCTCTTGTGCCTATCTATTAAAGTTGAATTTGAACTTTAACAAATTAAGGACTAATATGAATAGGTCTTTTAATTCGGATGCGTAACTACCGATTTGAAAATTTTCAATGTAATTTATATACGAAGAGATTTTTAGGACCTTGAGTATAGAATTCACTTCGCATTTTTTGAATAATTTATTCGCGGCTCTCTTTCCATTTCAGGAAAATTATTTTTTGTGGACCTAGATTTAATTAGTGCACCATAAATGAAGACCAACATCGATTGTTGTTGATCCACTTTGTCAATTGGAGTCTCAAAGTTTCCATTTGCTTCCAGTGATTTTCTGATTTGGACTCGTATTGTCCACTACCCAGATTTGTATAATTATTCAAAAGTACCCATTAGCGACCGAAAGATAATTCCATGGCTAAACATTTAATTAGGACCATGAAAATCAAAAATAAAAAAACTTCAAAAAAATTATTTAGATATGCAACAGATCATGCAGTGTCGTCACTCATTATAACGTGAAAATGTCCGCCCGTAAAAGTGAAAGAAGAAATTAAGCTCACCCGAAAAATCAGAATTTCGAGGACAAGGTGTCCAAGAACGAGGGATAATTCCAGCATTGGGTTTCCGGTGCCGGTCGATTAGAATCTGCTTGAGTTCAAGAAGTATTTGAAGTTGTTTGTTCAAAATTTCTCCTCTCTCTAGAAACTCACTCTCTTTGGTCCTGTAAAATTGGTTCACCTGATTTAGCTCCCCATCCAATCTCTCAAAAAACGCCCTCACCTATTAATAATAACAACAAAAAATAATTAAAAAATAAGTTAATTTATATATATATATATATGTATGTATGCATGTACACACACACCTCATCTTCTTCAGAAAACAATTGAGCAAGCTCAGTCTCATACACTTCATGATCATCTCCTTCTTCCATTACTTTTCTCTTGACCTGCAAGTACAGAAGAATATTAAGATATTTATTTATTTATTAATTTTTTTTATTTACTTTCAACAACCTGAGCTCTGCCTCTGCATGTCATTTTTCGTCTTTTTCACTGTTTTTTCTCTCTCTTTTTTTTTTTTTTTTGTAATTAATTGTTTGTGGGTAGCTTTCCTTTTTTTGCTAGTCACGAAAGTTTCGTGATATTTGCCGTTTGTTTTCCCTTTTTGTAATTAATAATTTATATATATATGAAAGAAAATATATTTTACGTTATTATCATACTTTTAACATTTGTTTTTTGTCCTACGACTGAAACGGGCGGTGGAGATTTACTACACGAAAACAAACAATTCTTACTACTGGTGGGACCTACTTTAATCCGACGGTACTGATATTTTCCAGTTGTTATTATTTTAAATTTTTTTATCAGCTACGAAAGCAGAAAATCACCTGAGCAAACAGAAAGCGGTGTTCTGGTACGGCGGTACGTAAGCAAACAGCAGAAACAACGAGGATCAAATTTTCAGGGAAAAAAATTAAATTGAAAAAATGAAACCCGAAATATCGGAGAAAAAATGGGCCGAACCAAGAAATTTTTTTGTTTTTTTGGCCTGAAAATAATGCCGCTTTGCTTTTCACACACTATTGGCCTGACGCACAAACAAACACTAGCCACTTATTAGGCGTAGTGTAATTTCACCAATTTAAAAAAAAAAGCAAAAAAAAAAAAAAGAACGTATATACTAAAAGAAGATCATGATAATATCATATTGTTATTATTATTATTATTTTTGTTTTGAGTTACCTGAATGATATTTTCAGCTTCGTTATCACGGGAAAATTTAGAGGCAAGAAAACGAACGGGGTCGCAAATGGAGAGTCCAAACGCTCCATTATTATGATTGAAATCACGGTGATGGTGGTGCTGTTTTTGTTGCATTATGGAGAGCTTGATTTTCCTGATGTGTTTCTTGAGTTGCCAGTAGTTAACGAAAGCATCTTTCCATTCAGGTATCAGCTGAGCTTCAAGCTCTTTTGAAAACTTCACCATTGCTGTTTGTTGTTGTTGTTGTTGTTGTTGTTGTTGCTGCTTCTGAAGATATATGAAGAAGAAGATGAAGAGGAGGAAGATGGGGCCGGTAGCTATAGCTAGCCTAGCTTATCTTAGCTTAGCTTAGCTTATTATTAATCATAAACAGGGAGAGCGAGAAGAGAGGGTTTGTGTGTGTATATATAGAGAGAAAAAAGAAAGAGAGACGTGTAGAGAAGTGAAGACAAGTTTGCTTCCTCTAACTTGTTGTAGATGGAAGTATTAAAAAAAAGAAAAGAAAAGAAAATTGTTGCATATCATTCGGTGATAGAGGAGAAAAAAATAAAATAAAATTAACACGCAATAATGGCATTTTTGTGGTTAGATGTACAAAATAGTATCAAACATTCTCTTTCTCTTTTATTAACTTGGAGTATATTTTGATTTGGTTGATAATGATGATTAATTATTAATCAGAAGACATATCCAATATTCAATATTCGTCCAAAGTTTCATTAATTAGTACTGAGTTTTCATGGCTTGTAAGTCATTGTTGCTGTAAAATAAAAATAATAAGTTCTAAAGTTCGTAATTTTTTTTTTTTTTTGCGCATAAAGTTCGTAATTTTATTGAATTCTTTAATCTTATTGAATAGTAAAAATTAGATATATCTTGTTAACCGTGTCTTAAAAATCACAGTTGTTGGACAACAATATAATAGTAAACAAAGCTAAATTCTCTTATGCAGCCCTTTTGGATTTGTTTTTATTTTCAAGGGTATTTAGTTTTTTTTTCACATTTTATTTAAGAGAAAAAAATTATATGAATTTTTGTAGCAGTTAATAAATTTGATTTTCTAATATTATGTGGGTTTACATCTTTGAACATATTTTAATCAGAAAGTGCTCTCTCATTCGATGAACCACTAAAAAGTAAAAAAATAGTAATATAATTTCAGATATGGTGGTTCACAAATTGCAACAAGTTAACAGTGTTTGAATATATGATAAGTTTATTTAATCAATTTGTTATTACTGATATCATATATTTTCCCTTTCATATGAAAGCAAATGAAATGTTAATTACCGACCCCACCATTATTCTTTTAATTAATTTTAAAAATTTAAACCTTGTCGGTTGTTGCACTGGTCTGTATATGATCAACTAATGGAAGGCTTCGATTTAAGCAGAAACATATGCCATGCGTAACCATATTTCTAAGAGGACATGACCATACTTGCTTTTAGGTCATTAAGGAATTAAAAAGGCATAACTCATCAATGAAAATAAAAGCACCAAATACAATGAGTAGTGATTTGAGCATTTGTTGAAACATAATACTTTTTTTGATTTGAGCTCTTGTTGAAATAAACACAAAATGTTGATTAAGTTGAAAGAAAAATTGAGTGATAGGCACTTCAATTTTTTATTTTAAATAATGTACTATTGTAATGTATTATTCATTAAATAATTAATAGTTTTTTAATTAAAATTTAAATGAATTAATTGTATTATCTCACTTTCAAATTGATAAATAATACAAATTTAAGATGTATTGTACTATTCAGTAAATTATTAACTGAAGAGTAAAATTAGGTGCCCACTTATTTATTGATCATTAATTAAGTTGAAAGAAAAAAAAATTAAATGAGTGGATTATCAGGCACCTCCACTATTGTACTTTTGTAATTAAGTTTAGTGGTATTGGGGAATAATCCGAAGCAGGATGTTGATAATGTTGGCAAATATTTTACTTGATTCGTAATGCTAAGAGCAAAGGAAATTTATTCAATATTTTTTGTCCTTCATCAGAATCTTTTTCGTTACTCCTTTTTTTCATATATTTTTAGTTTTAATTAATTTTATAACCAGAACGTTAAAGCATTAAGATACTGCTTTGAATCTTGAGCACTATAGAAGCCAGAGAGAGAGGGGAAATTAGAGGAACTAAAAAAGCAAACTCGTTATTAATGCCCTTTATTATTTAATATTTAATTGCAGCAGTTTTATCCTCCATTAATTCTTTGAGTTGCCTTTGATCGATTGAGAGAAGAAAAATCCACATAGGCTTGGCTTCTGTTTATTATATTATATATATAGATATGCATATAGGATGCTTGGTAGGAACACAAAAGACGTAGCGATTACCGAATGCAAGCTGTATGTCCAATATTCTGCGTTCACGTAGCATCATATTAACTTGGAGCTATCAGCATTTGGTCACAGAAATAGAAAATAATCCTTTTTTTAACTTGTAATATTATTTAAATGAATTATCTTAATTTTCTTTTTCTTCACACGTATTGAATATAGCTTACGAAAATTTGGGTCTGATGTTCGTTATAATTTATATGTAAAAGGATAAGAGTCATGACAAAGATACGCAAGCAAATACAACAAATTAATAACTTTTCTCAACCTTTCTCAAATCAACTGCTAGCTCATCAACGGCTAGAAATTCTATCACAGAAAGAGAAATTCCAAAATTATACTAACATATTTTTCTGTTACTTCAGCTTACTGAATTTTACATCATTTGAGGTGCATCTTCTAGGGCAAATTGAGTAAAAAAAAATAATATTTAATCCGAAATTTTGTTAATCCAAATCCGGGCGTTGTACCATCGCCTAAAGACAGTTGGCCGACAATACGCCCTCTCCCAATTTTAGTTTGATTTCAATGAAAAACATTATTTTTTCAGTAGTTTTGGTGGATAAAAATTCGGTTAAAAAAAATTTTTCGTACGTTTTGTTCACACTAATCAAAGAGCTTGAGGTCCTCATGGAAAATCAAATAGTGTTGACTTTGATAGCAAAGAAATTATATGTGCTTTTCTTTGCATATCTTTTTTAAGGCCAAGAATAAGCCATGCAATCAAATGGGGCACAATTGATTATATACGTGGCGCTAGCTATTTGGAAAGCTACACAAGCAATCTTCAGATAAGAGATCAAGAGCTTCAGAAACGCAAAGAGAATTATGGGCAAGTTGTTAGAATATAATTAGTCAAATTAATTCAACAAAGTGATCTCGAATAAATGTTCAGCTTCTTTTCCTTCAAAAGCGTCCCTTCTTTTTTCCCTACAGAAACCTCAAATGGAAGATGCTCTTGTACGGTATCTTAGCAGAGAATATTCCCATATAAAGAAATGAATTAACGTAAGCATATTGGGGAGTGGGAAACGCATTTCGACCAGAAGCTAAAATCAATGAATAATAAGTTTAAGTTGGGAACCTCATGCACGTCCCCGCCCCCATGATCATTCCTGCACTGCTAACTCATCTTCCACGATTCACAGCAAATTAAGTAATAGTAATTGCAAAGCTTCATCTTATGTAAGTGGGGATGTTTCTTTGCATTAAACAATGAAGTAAATTAACTTGATATGTTATTATTGATTCCGCCTTGACTCAGGAAAAAACAAAAAAAGAATGGTGTAATAAACAGGAATAATTATTTGAAATCCAGATTTTTACAGTGTAAGCATAAGCAGTCCCAACATATAATAGGAAAATTATCTGTCGTCCACTTTAAGTTTACCACATTATTAAAAAAAATACAAAAATTTAAACTTATTCAATTTTTCACCTTAAATTTGTAATTTATATCGATTATTCACCAAAAAGACATATTACTCTTACAAAATGACAAAACAAATCTAAGCACAAATTATAGTAATAGTTATTTTGTAAGGGTAATTTTATCTTTTTTAATAGATAGTTAATACAAATTACAAAATTAGGTGAAAAATTAAACAAATTTAAACTTTTATAGTATTTTTTATAACAAGTTAAACTTAAGATGGGTGATTGATAATTTTCTATACAGTATTGTATTAACTAAAATGAAAGCTAAATTGTGGTACACAAATTTATTGATTAATGGGATTTATGACCTAAGCATTTTCAAAAAATCAGTTTAATTTAATGGAAATAATTGTCCTTTATGTTCTATGGTCCAATCAACTTTAGTTGCCAAGACTTTTCTCTCATTTTTGAACCAATGATTAAAACTTTTTAAAGTAGTTGTGTTTTTCCCCCTAATTCTGCCAGCCACTTGATTATATTCATGAATTCCGCATTCTTGTTTTAGCATTGGCTGATTTCATCTCGAGTAACAAAGGGACAATGCGATGGAATTTTGCAAAGTGCGATAATAACATTGAGGTCCCAAATGTTTTAATTTTTCTTTAACTGATAAGTTTACTAATTTGTATCAAGTAGGTCCCCGAAATCATACTCTTTTGTTTACATCTTTAGTAATTACTAGTGTATATATCACGCAATATTAAAGAGTCAGCAGCATTTGAAAAATAAGTGTTGTTAATAGCTTCCATATAATCTTTAAACGTGTGTATAAATCAACAAAACCTAAATTCTTGGCTAATATTTAGCATCGTCATCTTGTTTAGCGTAGTCATTTAAGAGCCCATTGCACCTTGGTGGTAGCCACCTGGACTACTTACGGTGATTAATTTATTAAACCACAACTAATTAGCGTTCTAAAATTCAACAATTTGCCATTCAAAATAGAATTAACAAATTGAACGTGGCAAACAATCAGACTTAAGAAGTGGAGAGCCTTTGGGTGCGTTGGAAGCACGTGTATAGATGTTTTGCCAGAATAATCGATGTTGCATGCCAACTAAGCAGGATTCTAGGGGCTATCATAAAACTATTAACAAGTTGTTTTGTACAGTGTTAAAAGTCCAAAATATTCATTAGCTTTTTAGTGGGATTTTGATTTTTGGGTGAAGAAAACTGAATTAAAATTCGCCAATACTTTTTCATTTTAGTGTGCATGACGTTTGCAAACGATTGACCCTTTCTGTGTTCCCCCACTAACAAAATTATCCCCCCACATTTTATCATTTAATTGCTTAGTGGGATTATGTAGGGTTCGAACCTTTTGATGCATCAATGTTAATTTAGAAATTATCTTTTACAATAGAAAAAAAAGTAACAAATAAATTTTATTAGAGGTTGTTTGTTAAATGTTTGAATTTTAAAATTTTATTAATTTCATATCTTTGTTTAAAATTTACTTGTTTATTTTTTGTAACTTATGTATGATTTTCATAAATTTACATCTGAATAGAAAAAGTAAACTTTTATGATTTTTATTTGAATAAAAAAAGTCTGAATGATAAGTAAATATTATATTCTAGAAATCTCTCTATAAAATAACTTATTTCTTAAACTATAAAATAGAATCCTCCTTTTTTATTTTAATTTACAAGTTTGAGATATTTTTTATTATAAAAAATACTATTTATATTCAAATATTAAAAAAAAAAAAGCAAAGATATGATTCAAATTTTCGTATTCAGACTCATTCAGACTTCATAAAAATTTAGATTCATTCAAATTTCAAATAAGAAAAACAAACGCTACCTTACTCTATATATAAAACACGTGAAAATCTCTGTGTATTTAGAGGACTTTACCCCATTCGTTAGTTGTATTTAAATTTTAAAGGTGATAAAAGGCTGAAAAAGAGATTTGATTTTTATCTATTCTCTTATATTGTAACATACATACATACATACATACATACATACATACATACATACATACATGCATGCATATATATATATAAAGGAGAATTTAAAAATTAAGAATTTTTGTTGGAGAATTTAAGAATTAAGAATTTTTGTTGATTAGCAATTGATATTTGCGTTGATTAGTTTTATTTTTATCTTTGTCTTGATTCTTATTTTCTAATTTTCTGATGTTAAATTTTGAATAAAAGAATCTACTTGTAATTTAGATAAATCAAAAGAGAGTAATAGATTTTTTTTTTAATTATCGTAGCCTATTGACAACTAAATTATCTGCCTATAGCACTCATAAAAACTTTATAAGACACTATTTCTGCTGTCAGGATTTGAACTTAGAATTTTGAAACAAGAAAGAATTTGCCATTGTGCAACTTCGGATTCAGTAAAATAAAACTGAGAAAAGAGGGGGACAAAGAAACAACAAAAGCAACTCTTGGGGTGTTTGAAGGGGCTGAAAAACATTTGATTACCAGTGGGGAGCACAGTACTGAGCAAAAGGGAGCAAATTTTCGTGGGGCTTAAAAGGATGGCCCTAAAATTGAAATCAAAGATTAAGAAGTCAAGAAGCTTGTATAATATGTTTTAGAGTTAAGGGACAATTTATAGTTTAAAAGTGCCTCTTGGCTGAAGGAATCTAACTGGAATATACTTTGGATATCATCTAGATAAAATCCAATTTCGATTACAATAAGTTTTGTCACCCTTAATCTTGGAAGGGGATAAGATTCCACATAGTATTACACTACAGTGTTAATTTGAATATCGAATTAGTTGTGACTGGTTGGATTCCAACTATTTAAATAATCGTATGAACTACAAAAAAAAAAGGAAAAGAAGAAATTAAGAGAGAAATTCCTTCACTATTCTTTGGCTTCATTGTTGAGGTAAAGGATTTGAATCTCTCCACGTGTTTTGTCGCCTTTGGAAATAGACTTTCTTCTAATATAAAGTAAGAATACATATTTTTACCCTTAATTTAGAAAATTTTATTCTAACACTAAAATTGAATAAGTAAAAATTATTAATTTAATTAAGTCCTAATTTTATCCAAAGGGAGATGAACAGTAATTGGGTCCCCATTGTTCTCATATTTACAGTTTAGGTTTTTAATTTATTTTTAACCATCCATTACAAAAAAACACATTTTTTTGGTTCTCTTTTACTGTTATAACTTTTCGCTTACTAGAAACTAATGCGATGCATTTTTCAAGAGATAAAGAAAATTTTATATGTTAAAAAGTCACAGTTATCTTTCAACAATAAACTTTAAATATTAAAATTACAATGCTAGACATGCAATGAGTAATTAAAAAAATTAGGGAGACACCACTCACTAGATCAAAAAATAGCATAACTGATAATTAAAATTTCATTTCCACTCATGCCCAAACCTCTTACATCAATCTAAAAGATTTTACCATAAATGCATGAAACTTAACTTCTAATTTAGTTTTTGATTTTAATCGATTTAAACGTGATTAAATTCATATGAGGATTTTATTAGAAAGTTGGTAAATTAAAAGCAAAACATGTACCGGTCTATTAGGTATTACTACTTTCTTTCAAACAAAAATGAATCATAACTTTAGACTTTAATTAGCAGAACTATTGTTGATCATTTGCTCAAATCATTTTTAGATTATTAAAGGAAAATTATCTCACAACTACCGCAAGAATATGAAAAGTGTAACTAGCAACCATGAACTTCTAATAATACCTCATAGCCACTTGAAACTTATATCAACCATTCACTTTTCTTTGATTCCATTGACCGCTATTAAAGATTCTAAGACCATTTTGCCCCTGGAGCCGCCCAAAACATCATTTTACCTTTTTAAATGAATTCATGAGTAAAATAGTCTTTTATCTAATATTCTTTAACGGAAAAAGTGATTGGTTGATAAAAAATTAAAATTGGAGGTGATTTCAAGATATATCATAAACTTGTAATTGCTACTGATACTTTCAATATTCTTGAGTTGATTGGAAATAATTTGGCTTTATCAAATTGTGTAAAAGATAAACTTGTAGTAATTAAGTAATTTAACGCAATGCACAAGAGTTTAGAAGCATCAAAAGGTGACTCTATCATTGAAATACAATAGCTGGATACAAAAAAAAGACTGTCATTGAAAGTATATTTGTGGCTAACACCTTCACCAACCCAAAAAAAAAAGGGATAAATACAAAAAGTATGTTTCTTTTTAAACTGCTAATGAGCCTTCATTTTCCACCAAAGAGGGATAGAACAATTTCGAATTCTGTAAGAACATGAGATTCCGTTTCTATGTAACCTTTCATTTTAAGTCCACTTTTTTATTTTTCAACCAAAAAAAAAAAAATGAAGTAAATTAATGCACGTCCCACTAATGCATCATATCTTCCTTTTTAATTTCTTTTTTTAAAAAAAAAAAATCATGGTATGGTGCCTTATTCTAGTTTCTTACTCCTTCATCTTCCCCTTTTATGCTTACTTTAATGCAATAAAATAAGCGTTGTTTCACGAAAATATATACTTTTAAGTTAATGGAGTGCAATGTAATCCATTATTGCTTTATACATATGACAAAAGTCTGCATGAACAATATTGGCTAGTGGAAGTCGAATTGCCTCTATTGAAATTTCTTTCTGACTGCTAACAATACCCACAATATCATGTATCAAGAGTATGCGGTTGATTTTATATTTAGGTTTGAACTGAGGTTTGGAAGTGGGTTGGATCCATTAGCATTTCATTATCAAATACAATTAACCTACAACATCTTATATTATTGTGAAATCAACTAAGTTTTCGTACATATTCATGATAGTATATGATGACTGGATCGAATACCTTTAAAATATTCTTTTATACGCCTTTTCGTTCTTTCATGTTAATCCAATTCATCGAAATATAATAAAAAAATTAGAAAGAGTAGAAATTCGAAATTGGAAACTACATGATCGATGAGATTAAGATTCCACTTAATTAACAATTGATAATATGGAGTTTATCTAAAGTCAAAATATGGCCCCTTAATCAAAAACCAACAACTAGTGAAAGTCAAATTGTTTATTACTTAATTAGATTGCTTATAAGCTCATTAATCAAACCAGATAAGAAAAACCAAATTAAAATAATAATAATAAAATTTCATCAATTAATTAATTCTTGATGAAAGACAAGCGTCCATCTTATCAGACCCCCCAAAAAAAATAGATTTTGTGGGCGTTACGCTTCTGAAGTCTCTTGACTTTTATCACAAATTAAAACAAACAATTTCGATTAAATACGTACATACATATATACATACATACATACATATATATATAAAGGCTACATATAGAGATATACACTCTGCATCGAGGGCCTAACTGATTAATTTTCAAATAATTTTATTTGAATAGTGGTTCAAATCCTAGGAAAAATATAATGAGATTAAAAAATTGATTTGAAATTTACCCATCCCTATACTTTTTTAACCAATAAATAAATAAAAATATACATTCTCTTTTATTCTTTTGCTTCTTTTCTTTCCTTGAGCTAGTAGTGTACCACATAAATGGATGTGCACATCCCATCCCAAATTCTTTCTGCACAATTAGGTCAAGGTAGACAACAGAACGTACTGAAAAAGTAAATCTTTTATCTATTGTACATATGATTTTTTATACAAAATAATACTAGTTGACCTAAATGCTGCATCGGATCGCAACTTTATTTCCATTTTGCATCACCTCTTTAGAGATTTGAATACTTAATTCAGACTAGCTGTACAGTATGGTACAGAATCACTTATATTTTTACCCACGCGCATTTGCTTGCTGTTCCAATCACAATTACGCAATATTCAAGCTTGCCAGTTGCCCATCAGCACGTTGTGTATCGTCGCCTAAAAAACATTCCAAGAAAAATATAATAGAATTAATTAATGCTTGGAAAAAAATTGGCTCATTTGGGATCATATTGAATCAACGGTAAAGTAAATTGTTTTTTTCTCCCATTTTTGCTGCACCGATAATGGGCGTCGTTATATTATTTCGTGGGAAATCTTTAGCCTAGTGATAGGATGAGGTTCTATAATGGAAGTGATAGAAAAATGCAAAACATGAACTACCAATCAATTAATTTCAGTGGTGGAATAAGGATTTTTGTTTGGATGGGGATAAAAAGAAATGTTATAGTTTAAGTAAAGTATAGTTTAAGTAGACTCTAACATAAAATTTGTTAAACTGAGAGGTAGTCTATGGGATCATAATAGGGAAATCATAAACTTTGCGGGGAAAACAATAAATATAAAAAATGAGAGGACATTTTGTAAAATATATAAAAAGGGAAAATACAGTTAAATCCTCTCTCTCTCTCTCTCTCTCTCTCTCTCTCTATATATATATATATATATATATAACTTTTAACTTTTTAACCCTGAGGGCCAGGGTCTCTCAGGCCTCCACGTAGTTCAACCCTAATTAGTGCCAAAGATCTTTTACGATTCATTTTTTTTAACTTTTTTGGATCTCCTAATTCTCTATTTTTGAAAATAAAGGGAGACAAAGATTCGTTGATTATGATGATTACCAGTGCAGAAAAACAAAAGGACAAAGTATAAAATATAAATAGTTACAACGCAAAGATAAAGGAAGAATCAAAAAAGTAAAACCACAGAGTATAAAAAAAAGAATCAAATAAATTATGAAATTTATGGGATTTTTTTCTAATAGGGAAAGCAACAAATTAAAGCAAATCAAAAATGAAGTAAACATGCAAAATGAGGGCAGCTATTTCTTTGATACCAGACCCCAGTTGAGTTGCTGGTGCATGCAGTTCGGTGTTTGTAAAAGAGATAAATGTTTGATTTCTTGAACAATCACGTGCCTTAAATGGACGAAAGAATGCGTTTTTGGTTGGATTGAAAAGCTGAGCTGATACTGTTTGTGCACTGAATTAACGATTATAATTTATCTCACTGTTCAGCACTAAATTCTTATCTTTTTGGATTTCTTATTTTTATATGAACACCCAATTGGTGTCAAACCGTTAGGGGTGGTAAAATGTGACATGACTTGTCAATTTTAAAAAAAATACTATAAAAAATTTGTGGTTTCAAACTAACCTAAAATGACACAAATATATCTATTTTGTGCATGTATTTTTTTATTTGTAAAACAGATAATGACCAATCTGAACAATGTAGGAGTAGTATTTTTTTATTTGGCTACTTTATCTATCATGTGCTCTAAATCGGAGGGAATGTATTATGGTTTCTTATTTTGATAAAATGATTTGCGGGCAGTTTACTTTAGTTAGTCAACCGAGTTTGATTTCTGGAGAGCTGGGGGTTAAAAGTATAATCGATGAACCTATTTACAATCTAAAATTTACTTTATATATTTCATTTTTCAGAAAACTCACATAGGAAAAGTTAAAAATTAAACTTTTACCATGTATACTTTGTTAAAACTCAAAAATAACCTTAATTATTTTTCAACATGCCACATCATTCTTATTCTTCTCTTCTTCTTCGTTTTATTTGTGTTTTATTTCTTGATTTGCTTTCTTTAAACAAACATAGAAGATAAGATCTGAAGAAAGAGATCGCAATTTTTTCAAAATTTATTAAAATATTTCAAGAATAAATTTATGGCTCTTGGCATCCTATTAATTGATAACTGATCTCACTGAAAAAGTCTGAGTTCCTTACACAATAGTTAAGAGTTGTAGAAATTGTTTAATGCTTTAATGAATCATTGTTCTTGCTACGTGAACTTTCAACGTTGCCTGCAATTTTAGGCCATAACTTATGGAATCTATTTCTTTTTATTAATATTATCTGTATAAAAACTCATTGCTGAAAGCATTTGGGTGCTGATCCGTGCACTAATGAAGAATTTACCACTTTAGTTTTGTATCTTCAATGAGCTGCAAATGATAAATTGACGAAGAATTTAATGATTTAGGGATTATAATCAATGCATATATAAAGTAATTTTGTTTTTAAGTAATTGTGTCCTTTCTAGTAATTTTATTAAAAGATATTTATGCAATAAAAATATTTTTGAAATAAAAGAGTGATCAAAATATTTTTTAGAGTGCAAATAATCTCACTTAAATATTAGCCCATCACCTACCTTTTAAAAATATATATATTTATATTTCTGATTTTTCTCAAAAATTTATCTTTTCATGAATGTATGCCCTATAACCATGTCAGCTTGACAATTTACTTCCTTATTTACATACTCTTCTTTTTTTTAATTATGACCCCTACAAGTTTACTTTAATGACTTTTGGCCGCGGAATTTTTTGTCCTGGACTCGCCCCTGTGGCTGATTACTTATTTAATTTTCATTTAGTTACAATAAGACTTTTTTAGGACACACTCCAACTAAAAAATAGAAATTAAATTTTTTTCTCTCCAAATTCAGTATAAGAGGGACGCAATGCTTTCCTTACTTCAATAGTGAACAAATAATTTTATATTGTATCCATCTTCACAAAAACAACAAACTTATACCGAAAAAGAGAAATAAATATATATAACACTTCTATCCAATAAAAGAGCTTTAGGTTTATATTGATATTTTTTGTTATTTACAAAGTTTAGATTTTAATGATTGTGCCATGATTATCTAATGGTGTAACTAAAAATTTGTTTATCACATTAAGAAATCATAATATGGATTACACATATTTTTTTCCATAAATATTTCACAACTTTTGCAAATAAATACTAACCGTTAGGGCAAAGATAGCTAGCAAAATGTCGGCATTAAAGAAAGTAATCACTTTTAAAAGTTATTCATTAACCATTATAATTTGTAATGAATTTAGCAGCAAAGCAATAAATTTTCACCCAAAAAGAGAAAAAAAAAAAACCTAATAATTAATAAAGCATAGAAATCGGGACCCAAAAAAAGAAGACAGAGCTCAATACCTTGGACAAGAGTCAAGAACTTGATTGCCATAGATGGGCATAGTTGAGCATAGTTTGAATATAACTCTTTTAAAGTAGAAGCAATTGTACATGCTTCCCATCTTAAAGTGCTTAAATCAATTGACAAATAGGGTCACATTTTATCTTCTTTTCAATTGATAAAGACCTTCGATATTAATCCACCCGTTGAAATATTTGAAGTAGCTAGTCCCCTTTGGCGTCTCTCAAGCATGCATTCATGCCTGCATTTTGAGAACCATCATTTCGTACATCGATCGCTCAACTTTGTCCAAGCATCATGGAGACGCATTCAATCCAACCAAAATTCTTGGCCACTAACTGTGTGGCATGCACTTGCTGATTCTCATGTTCCCTTCATTACTTGATCTTTTTGTTTCTATAATTTACACTTGTTGCTATTGTATTCACTACTTTATAAGGTGCATTCACTGCTCCATAAGGTGTATAACATATATATATTCACTACTTTAAAATTGCGGGGTTTTAAAAGTTTAAAACTTAAACCACATAAACCGTACGGTTTATGCGTTTTCTCGGACATTCTCGCACTTTAAAATTCTGGTATATATATATATATATATATATAAGCAGTGCTATCAACAGTCGACCATAGTCGCTGGTTTCTTGTGTTGACACATGTTTTTCTTTTTTAGTTCATTTATAGCTATTTAATTTTACCATAATATCCTTATTAAATCTTCTTCTATGAAGCTTTTTTTTCCTTGGAAACCAATCATGCATAATCCATTTCTGTCCATCATTCAATTCATCCATTCAGTTTCTCTCTGTAGGCCAAACCAAACCCAACACCAAAACAAAACCACTTTCCCAAGCGTGAAAGAGAAAGAGAGAATAATGGAGGCTGCTGCATTTTATGGTGGCAGCAGAGGAATCCCATGCATCCATCCGCCTTCTTCTATGAAGCTTTAATTTAATAAGTTCTTATGAAAATTTTTTTTTTTAGAAAAAGTTAAACAAAAACCCAACTTAAGAGATGACTATCCTGAAATTTGCAAGACTTCTGATATGTGTGTGTGTGTATGTGTATTTTTGGTGTTATACTAAAGATTTTATTTATAAGCAAATCTAAGCCCTTTTTGAATGGTTGAAAAAATTGGAGCAACTTTTTATTTGGTGGGTATTTTTGTTGGGGAAGAATGTGTTAAGAACATACTTAGCTCAGTATGTAAGCTATAATAGTTAGTTAACTAACTCTGTTGATGTGGTAGCAGAGTAAGCAAAGTCGTTACAAGTTTGTTTTCAAGTTGTTAATTAGCTCATGCTTCTGGAGTGTATGGAAAGTTCTGGACATTAGTATAAGTACAGGTTGTAAATTCAGATTAATTAATGGAAAGTAATCAATCAAAGCATTTATCAATTTTCTCTTCAGTTTACAATTTTCTCGTTTCTTTTCTCGTGAACCAAATAAAATAAGTAAACTTTAATTTGGTATTAGAGCCAACAGATCACAACTCCTATGGCTTTATTAAGCTTGAATACTAATGATTCATCCTCAATCACAACATTTACATTCACAACACCGATCAAGCTTGACAGATCCAACTATACCATATGGAAATCACAAATTCTCTCTTCAGTTGGTGCAAATGAGCTTGAAAGTCTTCTTGATGGATCACGAGCTTGTCCAAATCAATTTCTCACTGGTAGGGATGGCAAAAATCCCCACGGGGATGGGTACCATTGGGGATTTTCCTCATTCGGGGAGGATACGGGAATAATTTTATACCCGATTTCTTATTCAGAGAAAGGATAGGGAAACATTTTTACCCAGTTTTTATTCGGGAAAGGGATGGGGATGAGGTGGAATCCCCAACCCCTCCTCATTTCCCCCATTTTAATTTTTAATTTAATTTTATTTTTTAAAATTACTAGTAAATAAATAATAAAATTTGAATTATATTATAAAATTATAAATATTGGTAAAAATAAAAATATCAAAATATTTATATTATTAAACTTTTAGGCCTAATTAACTAATTAAAATCTTAAATTTTTATTTAAGACATTAAAAAGACCAGGTAAATTCTATTAGCCCAAAAATTTTGTTTTATTAAAAATATTAATTAAGTATCTACATTGATTTCATTTATTTTATTTTCGATATAAAGGTAAAATCTTTTTTTTTATTGTAGGATTATAAAGATTGACAAAGATAATTATTTTGATAATTTGTATTTTGTATGTGACTTTTATAATGGATCAATGTTAATGTAAGATATATTTCGAACTTTACTTTTATTTGAATTTTTTATTTTAATATAATTAACACAAAATCGAAAAAAATATTAATTATTCGAAGATCGGGGACCCTTGGAAATTCCCTGTTGTTATTCGAGGAGGGGATAGAGATTCTCTCAAGCAATTCTGACAAGGACAAGAAGGGGACGGGGACATACGAAAAATATCGGGGATGGGTACGGGGAGATTGGTCCCCTCCCCTCCCCTCCCCATTGCCATCCCTACTCACTGGTGATTCTTCAAATGTTGATGATGCTGTACAAGAAAATCCAGCTTATGCTATCTGGAAGAAGCAGGATCAAATGTTGCTGAGTTGCCTTCTGTCCTCCATTAAGGTCGAGATACTTAGTCTGGTGGTAACATCTAAAAATGCTAATGAACTTTGGACTAGTTTAGAACAACAATTTGGATTTGAAACTGCTGCTAGAAAGGTTCATCTTAAGATGATGTTGAATAATCTTAAGAAAGGATCCATGACTGTGACAGATTACTTCAGCAAACTTAGATCTATAACTGATGAATTGGCTATTATTGGAAATCTGGTTAGTTCCTTGGATTTTATCACACACTTAATCTTAGGCTTAGGTTAGCCTTATTATCCTGTTGTGGTGTATATTGAGGCAAACATTCTTAAGATGAGCATCAGTGAAGCTTATTCTATGTTGCTAAAGCATGAAGCTAGACTAGAAAATGCTCAATATACAGCTAGCAAAGAGGCTAAGTTGAACTACGCAGCCAATATAGCTCAAGCTGGAAATAATCATAAAAGAGTTGGAAACAATACTGGTTTTAATACTAACTCTCAAGGAAACTTTGTGCAAAAGAATGGCAACAATAATTGGAATGGAAATTTTAATGTCAAAGGAGGATATGGTCCAGGAAGAGGTGGTTACATGGGACAAAATTCTGGAAACAGGTGGAATGGATCTCAAGCAGGAAGATGAAGTCTCTCTCAAAATTGTGGTTACTTTGGTGGCTTCAACAACAATAATGGAGGCTTTACTGGATGTTCTCATGGCTTTGGAAGAGAAAGAGGCAGAGGATCAATCACCTATCAAATTTGCTTCAAGAATAATCATTCTGCAGTAGATTGCAAAAACAGATTCAACAAAAACTTTATTCCAAATTTTCCAACGCAGAATTATGCTCTAAATCAGTATCAAGCTCTTAGGTCAGCTTATATGGCAACCTCAGAGGGTGTTGTAGATCAGGACTAGTACTTAGATAGTGGAGCAACTCATCATCTTACCAACAATGTTCAGAACTTGACTGAAGGTAAATCTTATTCTGGTTCTCAGTTGTTAATGGTAGGCAATGGTTAAGGACTTGAAATTTCACACACAGGCAATATATGTCTTTACACTTCTTTAAGCACCTTATTGAACTTAAAAAAAGTCTTGTGCGTGCCTAAAATTACCAAGAATCTTATCAGCATTTCCAAACTTTTGCTGGATAACAAAATAATCATTGAATTCTCTTCTAATCTATGTTTTATCAAGGACAAGATGGAGGGAACTTTTTTGGCACATGGGATAGCTAAAGATGGTCTCTATCAACTATCCTGTCACAAGATGATTATGTTGAACATTCTGTTCTAAACCCAACTCAATGTTGTCTTTTATTTCTAATAAAGAACTTGTAAACTCTTCAGAAGAGTCAGTATTTTTCAGTACTTGTACTCAACCTGCAAGTTTTCTTGCTTCAGGACAAATGTCGCCAAACTTGTTACATCATAGGTTTGGACATCCAAACAAGCAAGTTTTACAAACAATAATAAAACATCTTCCTTTGCATAATGTTTCAAGTCAAAATTTTGATTTATGTGATGCCTGTCAAGATGGTAAAATGAATCAATTTCATTTCTCGATCATCGATAGTAAGACTAGATCACCACTTGAATTATTGCATACTGATCTATGGGGTCTAGCTTCTGAGTACTCTATGGATGGTTACAAATATTACATTTCATTTGTTGATGATTTCACAAGGTATTGCTGGATATTTCCTCTTGTTTTTAAATCAGAAGCATTTAATACATTCAAACAATTCAAACTCCTTGTAGAAAAATAATTTTCTTTACCTATTAAACCCTTACAATCAGACATGGAGGGTGAATTTATGACCTTTAAATCTTATCTTCGGCAAGAGGGAATCCATTTTAGACACAGTTGTCCATATACTCATCATCAAAATGGGATGGTTGAGAGAAATCATAGACATATTGTTGAGACAAGCCTTACTCTCTTACTTCAATCCTCTTTGCCTCTTTCTTTCTGGTGGGAGGCTTTTCACACAGCCACTTACTTATTTTATCGAATGCCAACTCTTGTTCTTGGTAACCTGTCTCCTTTTCAACAGTTACATAACCAACTTCTTGATTATCAATTTATCAAAGTCTTTGGTTGCCTTGCTTTCCTTTACTTAGACCATACAATCAACACAAACTTGACTTTCACACTAAAGAATGTGTGTTCATTGGGTATAGTTCTCTTCACAAAGGATATAAGTGCTTGTCTAAGTCAGGAAAATTTTTTATTGCTCGCCATGTCACATTTAATGAAACAGAATTTCCTTATTCTGAGTTGTTTTCTAACAACTCTCCTGTTGTAATTGAGTCTAATTCCCTTTCTTCTCCAGTTCAAGTTTCTTTCTTTCACAATTCAAATCTTGTTGACAATAGTAATAAAGGATCATAGACAGCTTCATCTGCTCCAACTTTGTCTCATGCATCATCCACTTATGAGACACAACATACTTTATCCCAGTCCTCCATTAACTCTCTCAGCCCTTCTTTAGTTTATTTACCCCCACCTCGATTGCCTACACATCCAATTATTACTAAAGGTAAAGTTGGTATTTTCAAGCCAAAAACGTATCTAGCAGCAACTCAGAATTTTGAACCAACTAATGTTAAGGCTGCCTTACAAGACTCTAAGTGGTATCTGGTTATGAAAGAGGAATATGAAGCATTATATAAAAACAACACATGAACATTAGTGCCACCTCATACAGCTACCAAAATAATTGTTAGCAAATGGGTATATAAAGTCGAGTACTATCCAGATGGTATCATCTCCAAGTACAAAGCTCGTTTAGTGGCTAAAGGCTATCATCAAACTCATGGGGTTGATTGCTTTGAAACCTTTAGCCCTGTAGTAAAGCCCTTCACCATTAGAGTGGTTTTTAGCTTAGTTGTTATGCATCACTGGCCTATAAGGCAGATGGATGTCAATAATGCATTTCTTAATGGAGTTCTCACAAAGGAAGTCTTCATGCATCAACCTGAGGGGCTCATTGATCCCATCTATCCCTCGTACATTTGTAAACTTAATAAAGCTCTCTATGGCCTTAGGTAGGCTCCAAGGGCTTGATATGACGGATTAAAGGCTTATTTACTGTAGTGGGGTTTTCATGCTTCTAAGGCAGATACATCTCTTTTTATTCAACATTTTAGTAAAGATATTTTACTTATTCTTATCTATGTTGATGATATTTTGACCACTGGATCCAACTCAAGTCATATTAAAGCCGTTATTCATCATCAACATTCTGAGTTTGCTCTCAAAGATCTTGGGGAATTCAATTATTTTCTTGGTGTTGAGATTATTCCATCAGTTGAGAGTCTGCATCTTTCCCAAACAAAATATATTGGTGATATACTTAAGAAGGCTAACATGCTGCAAAGCAAAGGTTGTTAAACTCCTATAAGTGCTAGTGAAAAGTTATACAAGGACAAAGGTGCTGCTTTTGAGAATCCCTCTTTGTATAGAAGCATTATTGGTTCTCTGCAGTATGTTCTTTTAACCAAACCAGATATAGCTTATATTGTTAATAAGCTCAGTCAATTTTTACAAGCTCCAATAGTCCTCCATTGGTAGGCTTGCAAGAGGGTTTTGAGATACCTTCAAAGCACAACTCATTTTGGTATTCAATTTTTCCATTTTGGTTCTTTATCTTTAACTGCATACTTTGATGCAAACTGGGCTTCAGACCCTAATGATCGACGCTCCGTTGGTGGCTACTGTGTTTTCTTAGGTAACAATATTATCTCTTGGTCCTCTAAAATGCAGCATATTATGTCTAGATCTTTAGCAGAATCTGAGTATCGTGCACTAGCCTTAGCCACATCAGGGGTTCTATGGCTAACTTATTTGCTTAAGGAACTTAAAGTTTCCCTTGTTCACACTTCTGTTCTACTATGTGATAATCAAAGTGCTAAAGCTTTGGCTAACAATCCAAAGTTTCACTCTTGCACTAAGCATATTGAGTTGGACCTTCATTTTGTTCGTGAACATATTACACAGCAGTTGCTTGTTATTCAACATGGTTCTAGCTCCAATTAACTGGCAGATATTCTCACCAAACCACTTGCTTTCGATCATTTTGCCTCTTTACGTAGCAAGCTTAATGTCTTACCCCAACCTTAAGCTTGAGGGGGGATGTTAAGAATATACTTAGCTCAGTATGTAAGCTAGAATAGTTAGTTAACTAACTCTGTTGATGTGGCAGCAGAGTAAGAAAAGTCGTTACAAGTTTGTTTTCAAGTTGTTAATTAGCTCATGATTCTGGTGTGTGTATGGAAAGTTCTGGACATTAGTATAAATACAGGCTGTGAATTTAGATTAATTAATGGAAAGTAATCAATTAAAGCATTTATCAATTTTCTCTCCAGTTTACAATTTTCTCGTTTCTTTTCTCGAGAGCCAAACAAAATAAGTAAACTTTGATTGAATGGAAGTGGTTTGAGGAGTTATTAATGATTGATAGGTGAGAGTGGATTTGAGAGTGAGGATAATGGCCATTGATGAAATAGACAAATCGAGTGAGTTCAGTGAGACAGAGAGGGAGAGGCGTGAGGGCCTGAATGGATGGAGGAAAATTGAGGATGAGAAGAATGAAAAATGGATTGAAGGATAAATTTGTAATTTAAAGATGATATTTTTGTTATGATGAATAAAAGTTTGGAGTCTTACGTAACTAAGTGAGGGTGAAACTTTTAAAATAATAAAACTGACACGTGTCTATATGTAGAGCTGCTACTTAGACACTCGCGAGTGTCCGTAGCACTCCTCATATATATATATATATATATATATATATATATATATAAGGCAGAAGAGGAGTTTTATCGGGATCGCTCATTTCAACTTTCAAATTAAATGACAACACATTAATTCAATGGCTAGAATAATTGAACGAAGCACATATAATAACTGCTAAAATGATGACTATTCGAGAAGTGGACCAACAAGTATTGGGATCCCATCAACAAATTAAGTAGATCAACTGAATTGTTCTGTAAATAAATGATTTAATAGTTTGCGTTAAAAAAATAATAATATTGAGAAAATAACCATTCACTCTAATAGATTTCATGCAGTTCAAAGGCCCAATTTACAACCAATTTTATACAAGATTATTATGGATGACATAAAATGAGCATAATTACTATGATATTTAAGATATTTTTTTTTTTGGCATATTTGTATTGATCATAATACTTGCGCATTTACAAAAATTATTTCATATCATTTATAATCAATATAGGTTAAAAATTATATCATCTCAATTTTAATGTTGTCGATCGTTTGAGGTGGTCCTTCGTTATCAAGAAGTAGAGGACTATATCTTGTTCTTGTTGATATCATCAGGGATTAAGAAAATTTATCAACTTCACAAGCTGTAACCAATAAGGATGAAGGAAAGAAATAATTATAAGTTGCCTCACCTTTGAGTGGAAAACCTTGCAAAATGCATTATAATGTATTATGACTAATAACGAAAAGCCCGAACCACCCAATATATATTAGTGGGGGCTTTTTAAAACAACTTTGATGGAGACAACCATTCGAATTTAGATAGAAAAAATTAGTAGTAATAGTTGATGTAACACATTGTTTTGGCCCTTTCTTTTTATGTATGTGTATGTGAATGTGTGTATATATATAATTATTCTATAATACAATATCCTCATTTTTTTAATGTGAATATATTGTTAAATCGTATAATTTAATAAAATTAGTACAAACACAATATTAAATTACACGATTTTATAATATATTAAAAAATAATTCTATTAAATTGAACGGTTTAACAATTAGTCCGTATTAAAAAAAAATGAGGGTAACTACAACTGAAAATGACTGAAAATGATATATATATATATATATATATATATATATATATATATAAATATATATATATATATATATATATATATATATATATATATTTAGACACACACACTAACCTTTCTAGACCACTGTAGCTATGCCATATTGAGATTTGATGAAATGGAACAAAATATATATATTTTAAGGCTAAACTTTTGATATTGGTCGTACGATTAATTTGGAATGTTCAACCAATGATTTGATGTGGGCATTAGTGTACTGACGTCAGAAGAAAATTTATTATAAACAAGTCATTTTTCAGTAACAACATCATTGAAATGCGCAATACACTTAAATCCCATCTATGACTTTACGTTACTTCACAGTGTAACCACAAACAAATACAAATATGAGATCATATTACAGAGTTGAAGGTAAGATAGCCATAAAAATTGATTTTTCTTCAAATATATATATATATAATTACACTCTAGTTTTTGCTAGGCAGTCAGCGGAATGTAAAATTGGGACATAGGGCTAGGGCATCCTTATAATATAAGCTTGGATAATGAGTAAGTGGCATGTACTGTCATTGTGTCTGGGATTTCAAAATATTGTAACAATTATCGATGTAAGCGATACGCAACCATGATATGATCATGATCAATTGATCATGATTAAGTTGATACAATGATACATGTATGTTAGGGTGCTAATGGAAAACATCATTAAGTTGTTCAATGTTCCATTAGCCTTTTTGAAATAGTTTGAAGGAGTGGAGAAATGTCACTACAGCTCCGATTTAATTTGTTTTATGATCATTGGCATCTTTGGAGCCACAAAACATAAAATAGTCTGCTGATAAATTCCAAAGGTCGTTTATATATGGTGATGAGAAGAGAGATTTTGCATTATTGCTAATGAAGGACCGTGAATTCTCTGGAACAGAAATGAGCGCCCATAACTAAGCAAAGAGAAACAATTTCTTCAGAATTACAAAAGTGATAGAAGGAGTATACTTGAGTTACCACTTGGCTAAAGTTAGTTTAATCTTTCTTAATGTTTTTAAAGTTTTTGTTTAACTTTAGGTAGATATTTATTTAATTCTTATATTTTAATTTAAGTGTCCGTTTATTTCTTATAATTCAAAAAATATCTCAAAATGCCCTTTAGTTAAATATGTTACATTTTTATAATAATATCTTTGTAACAATATTCTTGACATTAATTACTTTATCTTTTAAAGTGTTAATTTTAACAAATTAACCAATAATTATTTATTAGAAAATTAACCAATAAAAATAATATCAAAGAACTAGTATTTTTTGTACATGTGCAACAATTCATCTAATAATTATTTATAAAAAAAAATTAACATCAGTCAACTTAAAACAATGTTTATATCTTTGCAGCAATCTTACTAATAATTATTTTATAAAAAAATTAATTTATCACATAAATCCTAAAAGTAAAATAATCATACAAAAATTTGGGTAAATTTGTATGTTACTTCTAAGGGTAATTTAATAAATTATCATTTTTTTAACATTCTCAAGAATATTATTGCAAGTACGTTATTATAAAAGAAAAGAAAAAGTAAGGGTAGGAGTATTAGCGCATAAGGTGTCTTGAGTTATTTTTTTAAATACAGGGACACATAAATATAAACGATACTTAAATCAAAATATAAGAACTAAACGAGCATTTACTCTTAAATTTCAATCTCTCAACACAAAATAAAATTATAATTCACACACACAATAAAAGCAAGGTTTTTATATTAAATTCATATGAAAAATCTAAATGATCTTACATATGAGAGGACTATAGTGCTAAATTTATTTATTCTTACACATAAAAAGAAAAGTTCACTTAATTATTAGCCCAAAGAAAAGCTAGTTAAATTCAAGTGTTTATGCATGTTGAAGCAAGTTTGTATGTGGAACTCAATATCAGGTTATATGTCATCTACAAAATTAAAACCACAAATCAATAAACTATATAACTTTGTTGTCATCACTAGCTAAGCGTTGGGAATTGAATAGCAGATCAAACTCACACTATTAGCGTCCCCTTGTGAAGCATTATAATTATAATAAGATTCCATTCCATTCCATTTTTATAGGACTTGGTGTTGTGTCATGATTTGTTCAACAGATTCTTGATGTGAAATTAAGTCAACTATATCTTATCCTAAACTAGAGAGCCAAGCAAGGGAAACTGGATCTGGTAGTACGTCATATATGGGCAAAAATAGTGAGAACTAAATGACATTTAGTTAATGGAGGAACTTGTGCTTGCTTTCAGCAATATAACAAAGTGTGTAATCTTCTACTTCATTGACCTTCAAATCAATACGTTTATACATTTTTATTTTTCCCAGTGAAGTGATGACAAAGACTTGATTAATTTTTCGGACGACAAGCTCATTCGAAAAAAAAAAATCAAACTCTTATCGTCTTTTGTGCGATTAAACACAAACTAGGGGGCCAAAGGATCTTTTCTTTCACTATGGGTTTATTCGTAAATCTCTGTTTAGAGGACCAAAGTGTTTTTGGTCCCTAAATATAATTATGGGCTAATGGCATTTCATCTTTCTTTTTAAAAAAAAAAAAATTAAAATAAATGGTGGCACTAGTTATGTGGGAAATAATGGGCTTCAGTTTGATGATGGGGCACCAAGGTCTAGTGCACAATACTTTAGCCCAGCCCACCCTTATCTTTGAGCATATTTTGAATAATATTTTCATAATATTTTGAATAATGGGCTTCAGTTTGATGATGGGGCACCAAGGTCTAGTGCACAATACTTTAGCCCAGCCCACCCTTATCTTTGAGCATATTTTGAATAATATTTTCAAAAAGCATCTTAGCGCCACAACTCAATCAAACTTGGCGGCGAGTGATTTGTCTTATGAAAAACTACATGCTCTCAAAAACAAAAAAAACTAGCCAATAATTAATTAAATATTTTTTAGAAAATATTCCCCACCAACTTTGTCCAGTTTTCGGTCAAAATCGAACTATGAGCTGCTTAATGAAACAACAATTGGTACCATAAAAAAGTGATCATAAGGTAGAGAATCTTAACTAATTTAAAAGATCGTTTGATGTAGTTAAAATAAATGAATCTGTGATTATTCGATCAAATAAGAAAAATTCAATAGAATTCATAATTCTCTAAGTGTTATCTTTTATTTTTTAAAATTTTTCGTTATTATTTGAATATTCAAAAAGTAAGACCACTCTAATGCTCCTTTTTGCCGTGCAAAAACTAAATCAATGACTAAGGTGAGCATGAAAATGAAAGCTTCTACAAATATGGGTACTCCGATGATAAGATTTTTACTAACAAATTTTATTTATAGTGATCTTAATAAAAAGACCCAGCTCTTAAAGTATGGAGTGAGTTGTTTCCGTAACTCATCTTGTAAATATCATAGCGAAATAAAAAAGTTCAGAAAATCTTTTTGAAAAAAAAATATATGTGGATAATTTATTGTGTATCTTATTATGATTTTTATTCCAATAATTAGGATTTTACGCACTAATACAACTCCGGATGCTTTTTAGTCAGTAATTTTCGCCAATAGCAGCACAAAAGTGACCGAATACAATTGACCACGTTACGTGATCATTATTCGCTGAATACAACTCAACTTATTTCCCTTATTCTCTGTATCGTAACGTACTCTGGGATTAATCTCCACAAGCTATCAGTAGCCTTTATTGTCTTCGTTTTGAATTCTCAAGTGATCAACGTTTGATTTTCCATACAGCTTGCTAGACATAAAGCCTTTGATGTAATCTGACATACCAATCCTCCTAAATATTGCTGGAGTTTTTGGTGTAATAAGGCTTGGTGCTGGGCCTAATTCTCCATCCAGTTTTGCAGTGCAGAATGTCGCGATAGATAACCTTTCCTTAGTTGAATTTACGGTTGCACGATGCTCGATACTACGATAAATTCCATTAGTGAAAAACCTGTAAAATCAAGCAGGTGACGTGGTGTTTTTATTTAACTAATCGTATTTAAAATCATGTGGGTCATGTGGATCATATTTATGTCATATCAATTTGTATAAAAATTTATACTTAAATCATTACATAAAAAAGATAGTCAAAGGCAATTAGAGGCTATCGAAAGTGACAAAGAATTACCTCCAAAACGTCACCAACATTAATGATAAAAGCATCAGGGAGGGGTATCACAGGAACCCACATTCCATCTTTTTTTATTTGAAGGCCAACCGTCTCATTGAGTTGGAGGAGTATGGTAATTGAAGAGGCATCGGAATGAGAATTAAAGCCGATAACTTGCTCAGGTTTTGGACATGGAGGATAGTAATTCATCCTCATTGTTTGCATTGCTTCTTCAAACAACGCTTTTACATCATTGGGATCAATTCCAAGTGCTTTTGCCATTTGGTGAAGTAATTTTGATTAAAGCACCGTACATAGTTAAACCACCTCTATTAACCAGAATAGTTAAACCACCTCTATTAAGAAGTCGTAGGCGCAAAGCAATGGGGAGAATAAGAAAGAAGCTCTTTTCGTAATTATTTTTATAATTATAATTTTATTTAGATTTTATTAAAAATTTCTAATTTTGGGATTTATTTTTTATTAAACTTAGGGGTATTTTTATAATATAATTTTCTTATTTTTTAAAATTTTTATAAAATATAATAGTCTTTTAATTTATTTAAAGATAAAAAATTTTATTTAAATTTTTTAGTTAGAGAACATGATACAAATTTAAAAAAAAATATAGTGCAGAGAACATGTTAATTTTTTTTTGTGGCTGGATGAACATAAGACAAAATAAAAGTGGTGTAATGATAATTTCCCTAGCTATAATAATATGTTAATATCATTGTTTGGCTTAATTTTCAGAAATGCAGGATATCTCATTTTTTGAGACGGAACATGACAATAAAAGTAACTATATTCAGATTTTGCTTTAAGGATCTTAGGAGAACGGGAAGAAAGATTCGATAGATGATAAAGAGGATATTCAAGAGATTTTTGGCTGAAAATGAGGAGTCTACCATTTGTTTTTTATCCCGACACCAAGGATTAACCAGATTTATTACTCTTTCCTATTCATTGATGAGTTGGAAGGTAATTCGTAATCAATCTAGTACTATTCAAGTCTTCAACAAATCAATTTTTTTTTTATTCTTACTCTTGCTGTTACAATATGGCAGACGATGGACAAGGTTGTGAGATTAGAGGAATGGATGGAATATGAGATAGGCGAGCTGATAAAGACAGATAGTGAACTCTTGGATAACCTCTACCAACTGGAATTGCTAGACATGTCATTGAACTGACTTCAGATGTGAAGCACTTCTCAAATTTTGATAGTTTTGCACTTTTACTAATGCACTCTCAGTGGTTTTAAAAGGTTCCTGATGCATAAATTAGAAGGTTCCTAATGCACAAATTAGATGTTTTGAATTTTAATAGGCAAACTCTGATGAGCTTATTTTGGCCTTTATTCATCTCAAAGTTTCTATCATATCAATTTTGATATAATTGTATATTACATCGTAATTTCAATTGATTGAACATCTTCTCAAACTAATCCGCACATAAAGAAGTTGTTCTCTGTGATTAGACCTCCAACATTGTAATTACTTTGGTGCATGTCCAGTTTGCATTATTTTCACAAAGTTGTCAAACAATATATCTCCATTTCCCATTAATAAATTTGTAATCCAGCATTTAATTGGAGCTATCTGACCTTGTGGTTAAAAAAGAAAAAAACTCAATTCACTATGACCAAGAGTGTATTGAAGCTCTAGCTTCGAGTGTAAATAGACTCATCACTGCAGGTTGCTTTGCGAACGAAGTATCTGATTTAATAGAGAATTTGTGAGCAAAAGGAACACCATTGCGGGGAGTTTGATTTTGAGCAGCAACTGAGAAGCCGAGAAGAAACACCAGGGTTTGAGGAGGAAGAGTTAGTAAGGGGGGGTCATATTTTTAGATGAAAAGGGTGTGTGCCATAAGAATTTCATTTGATTGTCCCAACGCAAAATTGAATCGAGCCATCCAAATACTCCAACTATAGCCGCATGTTGCAGCCACCACCAACAACGCAATACTGCAATATGTTTAATCACAGTCACTATTATGATCGACGTGTAAGTGCCGCTGTTCGCGCACGCATTGCCCGCGTTGCAGTCGGATAAGGATCTGCTTCTTATTATTGTAACTGCGGATGAAATTAATTAAAAACTCTAGAAATTGGGCTGAAATTCCAAACCCAATTGAGTGGGCCCGCGCCAAGTATCAACTTATAAAATATAAGTTTTTTTAAAAAAATCCAATTTTATTCCCAATTCCTGGACCTTGCGGATTCAGTTCAGAAATCATAAACCTAATTTTGGCATTTAATTTATGTGAATCGTGTGCTCGGAATTGGTAGAGTTAGAATGGCAACCACTCAATTAATGAAATCAAGTGCGCTGTTGTTAATGTCGTCAAAGCGGAAGCAGAGACAGAATTTGAATTTGCAAGGCAGAGTTTGTTGCATGAAAGGGGGTAAATTTATGGCAAGTTACAGATATGATAGCGGTGAATGTAAAAGGTTGATGACTTTGACTTCAAGTTCAACTGAGGGCAAATCTGATTCTGCCGCCGTTGCAAAAAGAAATCCTTTAACAAAAGCAGCTCTCAATCTTCCTCCAGCGGTAGTGTTGTTGTTAACGATGATGATGTACGGCCGCAACTATGCATTCGGGAAAGAGAAGGACTATGTTATTCTCTCAACCCCTGAAGCTGCGCACCGTTATATGTTGGAGAAGAAACAAAACAAGTTGGAGAAACAACGATTAATGGCAGAACAAGAAAAACTAATAATGTTGGAGCAACAACTATTAAGCGAAAAACGAAAAAAAATTGAACTTGCGTGGGCATGTATTGGATGGTATATCGTGTGCTTGGAGGTAATTTTTGTTATTGGCATCGAGGCCTGGCAGATCTGTGATAACGATAACAGAGCCAAACTTCGGACGCCCTGCGTCATAAGTGTGCAGGTACAAGATTAAATTAAATGTTTTTGTACTTACTTTGGGCTTGTTGTGTTTAATTTGGAGAACCAAACCATATAAGACAGTATTATCAATGATAATAGTATACAATACTTATATATCTTCAGATTAGATCACTAGGAAAACTAGTGTTATACTTTTTCTCATTCAATAATGTTGCTTTTCCCACTACCCAGGTGGGATTGTTTGTTACTGAACCAAGTCTTATAAAGCTTCTCAATGAAATTGCGACAACTGCTGATACATCTAACGACTCTGGCCGTCGCTATATTTTGGCCGGTAAACCTTTTTTCTTTTTTTTTCATGCTTGTTTTACTAGTTAGTTATATACACTTTTTATGCTTTAAATCTACATAAATAGAATCATCTTATTCTCCAATAAAGTTAAATTGAATTCTTTTTTTTTTCTTTTAGTTATATATTAATAATGCATTCTTAGACTATACTTTTAGTTGGATGGAATGGAGGGATGCTTGGGTAAATATTAGATGCATTCTACGTATGCCAATCTCAGTTTTCATATTTCCAAATCTCTGAGGTCTAACTTGTCGATAGTTGGTTAATGATATCCACATTCCACAGGTATTGAAGTCAAATATTCTCAACTTCGTGTTCTAGAAAATCTTCCTGTGCATCATTTAACTACAGAATTCTTTTTAATTTTTTTTCTCAATTAGAGCTCTAATTGAAGAAACATGTGGTCTGGGAAATTCCCAGCTATCTGACTAATAACTACTTTTTGTCCCGATCTGTGTCTCTGTCAAATCAAAATCACTTCTTTAAGGTTTCATTATGTAAGGCTAAGAGGACTGATAATTTAATTTCATCGGATCTGCAAACTTATGCCAGTCCACATAAGGTTGATAAATCAATTAAGTGAAAAGCCAAAGAGCCTATTCCTGCTTTAAAATTGTCGGGTGGTAGAACCTACTACTTGTACCTATATTTATGTTGAGCTGAAAGTTGAATTTACTGATGAAGGCTAACATTAGTTTTGCCAATATTCTAAAAATAAAATTCTAATCTTTACAAATTGGCATTTGCTTGTTTTGATCAAGAGCTTTGCAAGGTTTGAAATAAAGAAGCAATAAGTAGCATCGATCCTTGCTGTTATTAGTCACTTTATTATATGTTTGTTAATCATTCTATTTATTAGTACTGGAACATATTTAGCTAATTTATCTTATTCATTGTCTTGGCTGTAGAGACGGTAAAAGCTTTACTTGAGCATTTTGTGTGTTGCAATGCTGCAAATGCATCAGTAACTGTAAGTTGAATTTCTTTTTTCAGCCAATGTAATTTGCTATATATTCAAGTTAACTATTGAACTGAGTCCTATTGTTAGTCATTTCATTTGTGTTGAAATCTCAGAGCTCCATGTCATGTGATTATCTGTTTCAAAGGGTGACACAAGCACATGCCTTAAAACACCCATTATATTGTTTAAATGTGGCTACATTATCTTCTGGATTTGCAAAGGCTTAAAAGTGCTTGTTATGAATCTATAAAGAATTAACTGAATGCTGCATTATATGTCCCTTCCCGCTTTTGATGCATGTTTGCTCCTTGTTCTATAATACATTTCCAGCTCTTTCTTGCTTTTCTGTTGGGGATATGATATTGTTGGGCTACTATCACATGCATGACTTTTTGCAGGTTAAAAGATGTACTATAGGTGCGACGAATCATTTGAAGCTACTTTCAAGTGAAGAGCGTTCGAAATTTAATAGGAAAGCACTTAACAAGTTTGATGACATGAAAAAGGAAAGCATAAATGACTGGGGAGCTAATCAGCTCGGTAGTACATGTGTGGTGGTAAGGTTAAATTTTAAATAGTTTGTTCGAGTGAAAATCTCAGTTGTATCTTTTCTCTGAAAATATGTGCAAATGTGGTCGCATTGATGTTATTCTTCCAGTTCATTATTGTCTTAGTTCGGTAAATATATTCTCTAATGTTAACATTAATTCTTTACTTGCATATTGCATGCAAGTTGAGAAAGAACATTTTCCCAAGTGCCTTGGGAATATTGGACAAATAGGACATTGTGATGGAAACCTCATGGCACGATGGTGGATTATTTAGCATGATACCTAAGCCAAAAATTTTGTGTTTATTATTAGCATTGAATATTAGTTGGGTGCTTCATATATCAATATTTATTTAATTCCTTCTGTGCTCTGTTTATGCTGTTACAATGCTGTTGTTTAATTGAAATTTATTAATTCAGGTGACAATTATAGTGGCTGCTGAAGGTAAGGGGGTACCAAATTTTCCTACCTCCACTGCCAACAAGAAAGATTTGAGAAAGACCTTAAAGCAGCTTCAGTACATTTGTAATAATGCAAAGATACATGTAAATATGACCTTCTCGTGCTTGACTAGATCTTTATGATAATTTTATGCTTTAAACTGACGTCGTATGTAATACATGCAGGATATCAGAGTCTTGCAGAACCCTCGGAGTGGAGATGTCATCATGTCGCCTGAGGAATTTCATAAAGCTTATCCTTTACTAAAATGTTTTACAAAATAATTAACTAGTTCTTCTTTAATCCATATAAAACAGTGCTAAAACTAATAGTATGTTTATTGCTCAAATTTGCCCGGGATTTTGTTATAGGTAACACATAGCAGCTCAATATGCTGTGTTTCCTCAAATGCTATTTTAACCTCTTTAGTAGCCTTTTACATTTCTTTTCATGTTCTCGAAATTTGAAGGTTATGAATGAGATTATGCAAAATATTTATACAGTATTAAGTATTGTAGGCTTTCTGCATCATGTTACTCATTTTAGGCATACAACATTCCAGGGCTTCCATAACACGTCCACCGTCCACAAACAATAATGCAATACTTGCTCAAGCGCCGAGTTTCACGAACAAGCAGGAACAAATTTGAAAACAAAAGTCTCCTTTTGTGGGCATGAATTCGAGTCCTATCCACTTTATACCCCTCTAAAATTTAAAATTGAATCGGAGTAGCTATTTCTCACATGGTTTAAAGTTTTAATTTAAAGATGAAAAAAAATTATTAAATGTGGCCATGTGGCAAGACTCTGAAATTGTAGAGTCGGGGGATAGGTTAAGCAGATTAACTTTCTCCCCGACGGACCAATGAGCTACAGAAACGAGTTAACAAACAAGTCCTCTTTGCATAAAATTTATCTCTCATCTCTTTAAGTATGTCTTTTGACTCCTTATAAAACCCCACTCCAATGAAATTTATCTAGTTAACTAGAGATAATTTAATTTAAATTAAAATTCAATTAAACAGTTAACTAATTTATTCTTTTAATAATTTTTTTACGCCTATCCCATTTGACAATGTATATTTTTTTATTTTAATCGAAAATATTATTTTGATAATTTTTTAGGAATTTAGATTTATGGAAAGGATAAAATTATTTCAACCCATTAATTTTCTCATTAAACCATCTTTTATTTAAGAATTTTATTATCAAAATAATTTTTAATAAAATTACTTAATTAACCTTTTCCTCTCTTTCTCTTTTCAATTTCACAATTTCTTATCGATTCATTCAAATATGTTTTTTTAGCTACAAATAATTGATATCATCAACTAAGAGGAATAAACCCACAAATAAATAACAATAAATTTTTATCAACCATGAAAATTAATGAATATCAAGAAAATAATTTTTACTAAACACAAAAGTTAGAGAATATCAAGAAAAAAAATCTTATAAATAGAAAATATAAAATAGAGATCATGATATACTAAGAAGGTCGAAAACGTGAATTCAAAAAAAAGAGAAATTAAGTGTTTAATTTGCAGGTTGTGAGAGTAAAGAGAGAAAATGCAATTGTAAGGTAGAGAGAGAGAGAGAGAGAGAGAGAGATTAGTGAAAGATAATTTTGAGATTTTCAAATTTTTAATATTAGATTTACTTTTAAAAATGGATATAGAAGGAATTTGGTAGGATCAAATAGCTGCATCTTTATGGAAATGGAAATTATGTAATAAGAAAAAAAATAACTTAAGAGTTTAAGATTTGTATGCATTTTATAACTAAAAACTTAAAAGAAACGCTCTTTTGAGGGTGAAATTTAATGACAAGATAATTGATTTTAATTTACGGGTTAATTTTTTATAAATTAAATTGGGGGTATCCTAAGAGATATAATTTAAAAGGGATGTTATATGGATTTTTGAGGGTGTTAAAAGCTTCACTCTTTAAACAATTTGAGTGAAGAAAAAGCACTAAAAAGAGTTGGACTTTTGTCACCCATCCAAAATCCTCTTAAAATCGGCCATTATTGAAATTACATCCTACGAAACAACATATCTAACTCAACTCAAACCTTTTGTTTTTTTGGCAAAAAACTCTTTACACAAATATGTTATATATGTATTACTTGTTATTCTTAACAAAATTTTAACACCTTATTGTATACCTCTTCTTTTCTTATTTTTGAGCATGAGTGAGGAAATAAGAAGAATAAATTTATAAAATAAAAAAATTTGCAATTTTTTTTCCCAAAAACGTGATTGTTTTGTAGGAAATCTTTTTTTAAAAATTTCTTTTAAAAAATAAAATAAAATCTTCACGGATATGGGATTGACAAAGTTTTAATTTATCAATATTATACTGTATTTTTTTTTTTAATATATTTCATCAATTTTGAAAGTAAAGAATGACATTATATTTTTGGCTTGTGCAAGACATTCCCGACAATCCAACTCAGTGGTCTGTGCAAGTCTTCTTGCATGCATTCATTTGAAAAGCATGGCGTATCGCTATTTCACTTCCCGATCAAATCAACCGAGAGTAGTACTTACAACACAATTTAAATCAAAACCCAGTTTCAACATAAAGCAATGCAGTTAGAATGTTAGATGCTGAAGGTTGAAGAAGCATAAGATGAAAAGATACAAAAATATAAAATAAATGAAACGTATTTTTTTAATTATTGATATTATAATAAGAAGAATATTGATATTTATAACCGGATGATTATTGTGACTATTCTACATTAAATTTATGAAGCACAATCTATATTTTCTAGCCTCACTAATATTCAAAAAATATTTGTTCTACTTATATTTCATGAGGGAAAGAACTGTTTTTACACAATTGTTCTTAATTAAGGGAGGAAATCTAAGTCTCTATTTTCGAATTAGAACTTGAGTTATGTGAGAGTAGTAGCCCACCACTTGACTGACTGGCTAAATGAAATGCACTTACTATATGTTTATGACAATATTTTATTACTTTTAGATATATAAGCCCTAGAAATTATGAGCTCAAAGTTAAAGTTCACTATAGAAAACCAAAGAAAAGAAACTCTCACAATCAGATTACATAAACCTAAATTTCTAATTTAATTCGTGTAAATCGTGTGCCCAGAATTGATAGGTGCAATTGTTGTGGAGCGTCAATGACAAATGTTTATAATTAGGAATCACAATGTCAATTCTACCATTTTTGTAAATGTATTACCATATTCATTTCTTTTAAATTCTTTTTAAGTATAGCTGAATACTATTCACGGATCAATAGAAAATCAAAATCAATTCATTTTTTAGTGGCGGATCGTGATCTAACAAGAGTGGTGGTGGCGGATTGTGATCTGGGAGCCTAAATGATTTTAAGGAAAAAAGTAAAGATTGTTCATCTTCTTAGGTTACGATTTCTAGATTACGAATTCTTATATATTGTATAATATCGATCCTAAAAAATTTTATTATAAGAAAAACTGATTTTCCCCAACATTATGCTAGGCAAAATTTTGGAAAAACTTAACTCCTATCACTAGAGGAATTGAATATGAGTGATAGATGTAATTGAGAAAATATATATTCCGTCCTCGATTGATTTTCATTTTCAATGAATAATACATATCATCTATCTATTTTAGAAATATATATATATATATATATATATATATATATATATATATATATATTTTTAGAATGTGACACTAACATTCATAGTGTGGATTGTGAAAGCACAAAGTAATGTAATTTACTTAAAAATCTATAAAATTCCATTATTCATTGTACGAATGTCACACCACACACACACACACACACATGTTAGTTCATTTTAAACGAATTTCATTATGATAATTGTTGTATCTTACTTAACCGATCACTTAGGTTGAGTAAGAAATCCAAGTACGTTTACAATTACAATATTATTATCCAACCAGGACTAATCTATATATGTGTCATCTTTTGGGGATACTTTGAGTACGACATGGGTTTGAAGAAATCTTTCTTTAAAAGGTACTTTGATCACGAGGTAAGGTATCTCGGTCTTGAAAGCAGTTACCAAAAGCTCACAACTCTCCCATCTCTTTAACTATTAAGTTGTTATTTTGGCAACTTTCAGTCCCTGACTTAAGCATCGGATGGTTCTCACCGCTAGCACCACTAGTACCTTTACGATCTCTTTTGTTTTGCAGGTGAAAAGCATTGAACCAAAAGACTGAAACTTCCCCGAACTACCAAGGCATTAAACCAATCTCTCCTCCATATAGAAATCTGGTGGGGAGTCGATCTCATCGGCCTCTTACCAACTGGTAGAGGACAAGCCAAGTAGATGATTGTTGCTATAGATTACTTTACCAAGTGGATTAAAGCCGAGCCCCTCGCCACAATATCGAAGAAGATAACGAGTTTTGTTAAGCTCAACATTCTCTATCGCTGTGGCATACCTCGCGTTACAATTACTAACAATGACAAGCAATTTAACAACTCCAATTTTAGAAATCTTTGCTCCGATCTTAACATCGACCTTCGTTTTACTTCACCAACACATTCAAATACCAATGGTCAAGTGGAAGCTGCAAATAAAATAATTAAAAAGGCCTTGAAAACCCGACTTAAGGAACACAAAGGAGCTTGGGTTGACGAACTTCATGAAGTGCTATGGGCATACCGAACAACTAGCAAAACAGCCATAGAATAAACTTCCTTCTCCCTGGCTTTTGGTCATGAAACAATAATACCAATAGAGATTGGACTGCCAACTAATCAGATACAAAGTTATAGCGAAGATGAGAATTGATAGATTAATGCACCAACCTTGATTTTTTGAAGGAGAAATGAGGGCTATCTTAAATACGGGCGGCAGCCTATCAACAGCATGCAAACCCGCATCATAATTAGACTGTCAGAACTCGCACCTTTTCTGAAAGAGATCTTTCGCTTTGAAAGGTCACACTCAACACCAAACGTCCCGAGCACCAAATAGGAAAAACCATGTAAAATCTTCAAAATGATGCGTCCGGGGACTTATCTCAAAAGTATTGACGGACGTAAACTTCGGAAGAATTGGAATGCAGAGATGCTGCGGAGATACTATGCTTGAAACAATCTCATTGACCGTTGTATGTTCCATGTATTTTAATTTTTACTTTTAGAATTTATTTCTTTTTGTTTTAAATGTTTGTCATAGCTTGTTCACTAAAGTCTATGACCTTTATCAAGGCCCAGATTTACTAATATTGGCCTTTATTACAGCTCTTACATACATCTCGACCTTAATTACTTGGCCCTTGTTGCAGACCGATCATTTGGTCCTCATTGCGACCCGGTCATTTGGCCCATACCGCGGCCTGATCAATCAGCCTCAATTACGGCTCGATTTTAAAGTTTTGGCCTTTAATTGTGGCCCAATTTTATTTACCGGGCATTGTTAAGGCTCAATTTCACAGCACCTAAGCTCAAGATTGTTGCAAATCGTTTCCAAATTAAGGGTGCGTTTAGAATTGAGGTTGGGCAGTTGTAATTTTTAAGGTATAATATTAAAATATTTAGTAAATACTAATTGTTGTACCTTAGAAGGTATGTTACTATAAATTTTCACTTGTATAATAAAAAATATATTATATTTTTAATAATTTTATCAAAATTATTATTTAAAATTTATATTTACTACATATTATTAATATTTGTTTTATAATTACAATTTTTTTTTCACAATATCTATAGCTTAAAAGCTACAATACTTCAATTCCAAACGCACCCCAAATCTTGTGTTTACTTCTTATATGACAAAGTAAGAAAAACAGAAAAGCCTCTTACAAAGTTCAAAGTCTTAATACTTTTAAGTTCATGAAAAATATACAAACTTCTTTTGTTTTACAAAGAGTGTGTTCTTCAACTTGGTCTATTCTCAGCTTAACTGGTGGACTCCTAATCATTGCCTCGTGGCTGATCCACCTAGACCTAATTGCTTCCCCTATCACCTCATTAGTTCTCTTCTAGGCCAACCTTTCCTTGTATTTCAGCTTTGGTCACTTGTATCTCTTATTTGACACTCAAGACATCTAGGTCAGGGTACTTATGAAGAATGAAACCTAAGGTAGACTCCAAACTAAGAAGCGTCTTTTCATTAAACTTTAGCTGATGCTCTTTCCTTAGCTGATTGATTGTTTCTTTCTGATTAGCTATAGTCCTATCCTTCTCCGTACGCATATTCTCGAAAGCAGAGATCTGTTTCTTCAACTCTTCAACTTTGCTTAAATCGCACTCCAGGTCCTTCAGTCTCTGCCTTAAGCTTTCTTTTTCAGCTTAGTCGAGCTCAACTCTTTTTTCAAATGGATCCTGTAGGGTATCTATTTCCTTCTTGAACATACTTATATTAGGAACTTCTGAACCTCGCTTCACAATTGGTTGAGTTATTTTTTAAACCTGCAATGGACGTAGTTGGCCTGACAAATGTACATGTTAGTATAATAGTTCAGAATTTTTCAAAAACAAATCATGTATTATTTTACTTATTGTTGTCATTTTGTAAATAATTCTCAGGCTTATATAACTGAAAGTTTGTTGAGTTCTTCCACTTTCTCTCTGCTCATGTAAGCCTCAGCATAATGAGCTACATGCTGAATATATTCAAACCTTTCTCTCTTTTTTTTCTTCTATTTTTTGCTTCCGTAAGAGTTTGACCTGGCCTTACAGTTGTTTCACCAGGAACTAATAGAGCTTAGGAAGTAGTTGCTGCTATGATAGAACAAATGACCAAGGGAAATCTCTGTGTCAACGATCCTAAGGTCGGCAAAGATGCAGTACATTCTTCTTCCTGGAACTACCTTCTGATTGTTCCTCCCTCTGCTTTTCAGTCTTATTAGAATCCCCGAAGGCATCTTTCCTACTCTATAAAGTCAACTGATAATCTCCTAAAAACAAAATATCTTAAGAAGATTTATAACTTTCCTCTTCTTCTAAATAATCTGTTTTTGCCTGGCCTCATGCAATAGAACAAGTCTACACATTTGTAAACTTTCAAAACTTAGCAAGATTGTGTATGATTGACAATGTTGCCAAGCACCTCTGATGTAGGATCAATATTGAGTTGTTGTTTTCAGTTGGTCTCCCCACAAAACTGCATCAACATACAATAAGCGATCCTCTAACATTGATTCTCAAAATAAAAGAAAGGAACTGTTATAAAAATCCATGGTACTGAATACTTTAAATCCGCTGAATATTGATCTCATTCTTCATAAACACAGAACCATCGATCTTTAAAATCTTTATTCGTGGTCGGTAAATCTAAGATTAATTTCTTCATCGGTTGATAGATAATACTAACCGTCATATTTCTTCTAGTTGCTTTTCATTTTGAAACATCTCTTTAGCTCGTGAAATATGGGCTGGGGTAGACCAGCTCTCGCACATAATACATACATATCACCTAAGACTCTCCACCCATTTAAAGCTAATTGACAAGGAGATAAGCCTAAAACACATAATATTTTCCTAAAATAAGGTTGTATAGGCAACCCTATCCCATGGTTAAAGAATTTTGTGCACACGGCTACCATACACTCAAGCGGATGACTAAGTTTCTCTCTTCATCAGGGTAATCTCGTCCTCACCTCATTAGAGATGTTGTATTGTTTTCTCAAGACCTCAAGGTCGTCTTCTCCAATAATTGACTGTATTCTATCTATATCCTACTCTATGGGCTTGGTTCTAATGATAGGTTTGGGATCCGATTTTACTGGTCTTTTCTTCTTCTTTCTCCTCCTATTACCATTGCTAGGCTCCTCATCCTACTTGGTAATAATGTCACTAATCTCATCTATATTAAACGTAAATGAATCAATCTACCTAAACATTAGGCTATCCTCGGTTTTCTCATAATCTACTTCGATTCTAGTTTCTAATATTTCCTCACTCGACTCTCTGACATCCTTATCCCTAAAAGCCTGACCCGAGAGGTTTCTCCTGATGGATTTTGAGAATTGCTACCAATAAAGTTTCTATGATCAACCATTTTATGAGCAAGAACTAGTCGTGACTTCGCAGGCAACACCCAAATCAACACACTCTTTATTTCTAATCCCTATTTGTTATCATAAGTCTAAAAAAGGAACAATATACAAAGTTGGGATAAAGAGAAAACATATCAGCTATCTCTTCACGGTCGATTCTTCGTCAAGCCTAGTTCAATTTTCTAGTTATCACCGATTCTCTCGTCTCTTTCTCTTATCTTTTTCGATTTTTTGAAGTTTGAATTGGAATGGGTTTCTGAAAATGAAAATTGAATGATTTGTTCTGCTTCTATCTCTAGGAACCTGCTCCAGCCGATACAAATTCAAATTGAACCAGTGTTTTTCGATTGTTTCCTACCATTTTTTTTTATTAACGATTGTAACCTAAAATCCTTACACGTGAAAAATCTTAGCATGATGTGTCAGGCCGAACAGATCGTTCCCGCCACTTCTTATTAATGTGTTCATATGCCTAAGTTCGTAACTTTGTTTGGACGAACTCAGATTTTACCCTTAAATAATAAAGACTATCTGGATATTTCCGACCTAATTTCCTGAGTTTATCTTGACCGACCATCTTTATGTTTTAATAGTTTACCTGTCCTCCTGCTTCGAACATAGAACAAGTAAACTAGGGGACAAATTGTTGTACCTGACTTAACCAATCACTTAGATCGGGTAAGAAATCCAAATATGTTTACAATTACAATATTATTATCCAATCAAGACTAATCTACGTACGTGTCATCTTTTGGGGATACTTCGAGTACGACATGGGTTTGAAGAAATCATTCTATAACAGGTACTCTTGACCACGAGGTCAGGTATCTTGGTCTTGAAAGCAGTCACCAAAAGGTCACAACTCTCCTCTCTCTTTAACTCTTTTAAGTTGTTATTTTGGCAACCCCTAGTCTTTAACTTAAATATCAGAGGGTTCTCGCGGTAACAACACTGACACCCTTACGATCTCTTTTGTTATGTAAATGAAGAACATCGTAACAAAAGACCGGAACTTCCCCAAACTGCCAAGGCGTTAAATCAGATCTCTCCTCTATACAAAAATCTTGGTCCCAACAATAATATTTATATTAAAAAAATTTGAGAAAATGCATTCTACCGCGCAGGAAGTTACCATGAAATTTCCTTTAAATGATTAAAGAAGAGGTTACTCATTATTCAAATAAAAGGCTTGATAGCTGACCAAAGTCCCTTGTACGGACAGAAATTGTTGTTAGAATCGAATAAAACGTTGTCACAGACCACAACAAAGCTATATATTATTCTTATTTAGGATCTTACAAAGTTCAAGGACGGCATTTGCGAAGAAATTTTGATTTAAAAAGTAAATGATCTCTATTAGAATTAATTGCCGACCATTTAGAAGAATCTGAAAAAAAAAAAAATTGTGAAAGTAAGGGCACCCAGATAACGATGAGGACAGCTCTTGCCAGTGAAAGAGATATGTTTATTTTATTTTATTTTGACAGTTATATAAATTGGTGCAACTTAGAAGCTCCAGCCTACAGGTGCAGAACTTTTCTTTTTTTTTTTTTCTGTTGCTTCAAGGAATCGAAGCATGAAATTTGGTATTGGCCAGCCTGCCCAATGGAAAGCTCGGCTTTGTGGCTGTGGAAATGACTGTGCTACATGTAAGTTCTCTCCATCTCATATGTTCCAATTATATCATCAATCGGACGTTAATATGTAAGCTAATAACATTTGCCAATTTCACTCATTATTTGTTTGTTGTTTATTGCCATTCATTTTTTTTATTACGGGGACACATTTCAAAATGCGAATTTGAGGTTAGGACTAGTGAAAATAATTGAATTCTATGATTTCATATTCTTTTTTTTTCATATATTTAATTTTGTTTGTCATAATGGTCTTGATTTTTATATTATAGTACTTTGATATTACTGTTAGATATTGAATTTAAATCCCATATTGATCTAAGTAGGGCGAAGTTTTTAATGTTATCGCACTCCAATTAAGGTCATATCAACGTGAAATCCAAATTCTTGTTGATTCAGGCCACAAACCCATCTACTTACTCATATTTATGCACATGATTTTTTGGTCGTAATTAAGTTAAATGTAGCCAGTTGAATTTATTTAACTGATGAGTCACCGCAGGTTGCATAACATGCTGGCTCCCATGTGTCACCTTCGGTCAAATTGCAGAAATATTGGATGAAGGACAAAGCTGTAAGCATTATTTCACAGACATACAGTATCAAATTACACAAATTACAAAAATGTTTGAGCATTGACGATTAATTATTTAATTTAAAAAACAAAAAAAAAGGAAAACAAAATGAAGCATCTTATTTCTTCTGTGGCTAATTTCTGTGTTGTAGCTTGCTGCACTCAAGGTTTTGTATACGTAATTCTATCTCTATTTGCATGCAACTGCCTCCTCTCATGCGTGTATCGAGGCAAACTACGAAAGAAATACGGCTTGCGGGGAAATTCTTTCTGCGATTGCTGTGTTCATTGCTTCTGCGAAACCTGCGCTCTCTGCCAAGAACACGCCGAGCTCAGAAGTAGGGGACTCGACCCATCTAGAGGTTGTGCCACTATTCTTACGCTTACATAGTTGAAATACATAATTCACAACATTATATTTCTTTCAATTATTACTATATAACATTAATTAATAGTAATCAATGATTTTGTGTGTTGATGTATTATGTATATAGGTTGGGATGGTCAACCGATAACTGCAGCTCCGGCGCGGATGATTCCCTCCATGTTTAAAAAATGATGTCTACATAAGGTAGATGATTCAATATCTTCTTTCGCGTTGCTAACTTGCTATATGATATGCAGTTTTGTGTTTTTTTTTTTGGTTGAAAAGAAATAAGAACTTTCATTCTTGATTTCCATTGGGAAAGAATCCAACCAAACAACAGTGTCGGAGTAAACAAAAGTTAATTTAGCTGAAGTGTGGGCAATCGCATTATAAGATTTCGGAGTGTGTTGAACTTTGCGGAGTTCCTTAATCTTATCTTGTATCTCTGAAATAACCCAAAAAATCTCGTTCTTGCTGCCCCTCCTGTTGTTAATCAAATCTGCCACCATTTGAGAATCAGTTTCAATAATTAGAGAGACTAGCCCTATATTCTTGGCCACCTGTAATCCCCAGCTTGCAGCTTCTGCCTCTGCATATGCTACATCCCCGTAGAACTTTGTGGTCTTGACAGCAGCAGCTATGGCCTTCCCAGCTGAATCTCGAATCACTACTCCCAAACCTGACAGTTGTTTGTCATTGCTTATGGCTGCATCCACATTCACCTTAAAACAATTTTACGGTGGGGGTTGCCATCCGCTGGTTTTGTTTTCCTCCTTAGTGGCTCTACACTTCCCCTCTGGACCTTTAACTTTCTGATTGGCTTCCATTAAGGCCCCTGCTGTTATTACTAGCATCTGAGGATGTGGCTTCTTTGCTTCAAATAAGTATTTGTTCCTTGCTTTCCAAATAGCCCAGCAAATAATGGTCATCAATTCAAAGTCTATTTTGCTTATCTTCTTTGCTAAGTCATGAAAGACAGTAAGCAAATCTGGACCTGCCAGGCTTTTAAGACTCTCTGCAAAGTTTGTGAGCCTCCAAGCTTTTTGAGCTGCCTTACATTCCATCAAAGCATGAAAAATTCTCGAACCTGTGACCACAAATTTGGCTAAAAGGCTCATGTAACACCTGCTTTTTTCCACAAATTCACAGCCGTTGGCAGCAAATTTTGAGTGGGCTCTCCATAAAAAGATCTTGATTTTTTCTTGAATATATATTGAGAGTCCAAATAAAAGAACTAGAGATATAGGAGTGTAATAAAAGGAAAGAGTAAGATCTCATCGCGTGTATGTGATGTACGCACTTTCTAAAATATGAATTTGATGTCTTATATTATTGTAAAAGACTTTTATGATGCTAAAAGATTCTTTTACAATGTTGTAAAAAATATCTAATTTGCACTTTAAGAACTCATCAAATGAACTATAGTTTTTTACAGTTTTAAAACAATGTGTTGGACAAGCAAGAGTGAACTGTATTGCAACAGGCCAATTAAAACACTACAAAATCTTTAAAATAAAGAACAACAATTGTAGAAAATCGAATGATGATGCGACCAACGAAACAAAGCACCTAATCATTGTGTCATCCTATTGGGCATGCAGCTTCTCACCAGTTAGACAATCTGCATGCATGCAATTCACAACACAAGCGAACTAGTGAAGATATATTAACCCCCGCGCCACGCTAAGTTGATCAAATCAGAATTGAATAAATAAACTTTACTCTGATGATCACTAGCATTAATCATCGTACTTTCAAGTGTAAGTTCTTTAGCATTGCACCGTATCAATTCCTTCCCATTGTTTACTAGGTAGTCATCAACCACCCGCAGAGTAAATACAATCTGATCGATTTTTTCTTTTTCTTTTTTTATACTCAATGGTGATTCTTACGTCGGCATCAGAGATTTCATCGAAGAGTACGCGCAGCCAGAAATTTTGAGGAACTTTTAAGCAACTGTTCAACAGTGATGATCCACTATTTGTAACAACCTGAATAATGTGTTCGTTTTTTCCGATTTAGCCAACTAAATTGGCAGTGACACTCCTTTATCCTCCGTATGACGACGGTAGTCGATTTATTTGGGGAGCGCGTGAGACACCATATATCTTTTCTCGTCTGCCGACGATTATGCAGCACCGGACGCCAGAGACATTGCCGACACCGTTGATAGCTCCGCTATTTTAGTTATTTTTGAATAATTATATTGTTTCATTGAATGGTATGTTTAGAAATATGTTGCTATGATGAGGAGAAAATTGGTATTGCAGATTATAATATTAGATATCTGATTCTCAATGGCTTTGAATGTTTCGCAAAATAATAATAATAATAATAATAATAATAATAATAATAATAATAATAATAATAATAATAATAATAATAATGTAAGAACTAGATTTGTAAATATTTTATTTTAACAGATATCAAACATTTTTAGTTGTTAGATTATTAAAGAAGTTAACGATTTAAAACAATTTTAAGGATTTAAAACAATTTTAAACAATTTTAAATATGTTATTTGACCCATTTTATATGCGTACATGGGCTTTGTTAAAGTTGAGTAAATGATATGGTTGTCCAAATCTTGATATTTTTGTTTTTGGGATCTTAATACATAAACTTGTTTGGTAGTGAGATGACTTCTAAATTATAGATATTATGAGATAAAAATTAAATTTATTAAAGAAAAACTCATAATTTTTGTCATAATTTTTATATGTAATAATTATTAAAAAAGTATGAAATAAAAACTACACAGCCCAATGGATTTTACAAAACACCCTAGTTAGAAAACAAAACCAAACGAACCCATAGTCCATTGAAATATATATGTGTGTGTTTTAATTAGAGATTTATAACTATATTACACATAAGGATAAATTAAAAGATTAAAAAAAATTAATGTAGTGTATTTTATTCTGTTGTGTATTGAAACTTGTATTTTTTTTATTTTTTAACTTATCCTTAATTTTAATATGCTCATGTCTCTGATTGAAAATTCACACACACACACATATAGTGGCTCATAAATAATTTACAAAAAGAAAATGAATGTTATGATAACCTAAACTCTTTCCCACAAAATAGGAAAAGAGTGTTATATCCGTTATATAATAAGTAAATGATATTATAATATATGTGCATTTATTATAAAAGATTATCAAGTAAGTAGTTGTTATATTAAATTCAACTATACATATCATGTATATATTAATTAATTATATTACCTCTGATATATTATAGAATTTCTCCTCACTTAGTCAAATGTTTGTTCGAAGTGCAATCTTGATAGCAATCAAAAGTACACGAGACTTTCCAAATTTTTTTTTTTTCATTTTTCTTTTAATCAGCCATCCGGTTCCAAAGTTAGTGACAACACATAGAAGGTAGATAACAGTAAGGCAGCGGATTTTGGCCCTTGCTTTAACAGTCTCAAGCGGTCAAGCCTAATAGCATTTCATTGAAGAGGGGAAGTGTATGTTACCCAAAAAAAAAAAAAAAACTTCCATATGCAGGGTCCGACCTGCTCGTGTATATAATTTGAGTTCTAAAAAAATCAAACGGAAATCAATAAAATATAGTCATTTGATGAGAGATTTGATTTAATGCGTATAGTCGCACATTATTCTATTGACAGATCTATGAATCTCGCAACGTAATCCCATCAATGAAAACTCATCACGTGCGTAGTCACGCACAACAAGATATGCACCTGCATGCGTCCGATCGAATTTCCATACGATGGCGTTCAAGCCATGAGTATTATATGCGTAATTACAACTCATTTTCGACCTTTTTAGGACTAGAAGAGTTGTTGTGTGGTCAAAGCTGCAGTGCTCATGGCCGAGTCAAATAAGATCGCCCGCCCGCCCGCCTGGCCCCATCGTCTAGTGTTTGTCGCTTTCAAACTAAAAACTTAAAGTTAACGTTAAATATTTTGACAATATTACAATTATAAAAGCTTTTTTATTCAATAATTAACTAACAATCAATAATTGGTCAAGACACTTTCAAAAGAAAAAAATAATAATAATAATTGGTCACGCCGTCCTAATAAATCCGTTTAGACAGGTACCTTATATCACATAAGCTCATTTTCAAGCATTTCAACACTTGCGTGCCTTTTTTTTCCCCCTGAAATTCAAGTAACTAATGGACTTTTAGCACTGGTGTGTTAAATAACAAATAAATAAATAAACAAATAAATGCAGTTCAAACTTCAAACAAATAGACTTGAAATGATTTGAAAAGATTTATCTGTGGAGTCTATTCAGAACAAAACATTATAGTAATGTGAAAACATAGGATAAATTGAAAATGGTAAATTTATAGTAAAATATCAAACTATAAGGAGTATTTATATTTATATTTATATTAAAGAATTTAACACAATGGGTACAAAACAATTGTAAGATTATATATATATATATATTTTTGAACTGATTAAGTATCAGGTTACTGTATTACACAAATACTTACAACTGCTATAACAGTAGATTATTGTACTGATATTTACAATCAGATATATACCTGAGACTTATATTATTACATTTTTATTCTAAAAAGTACATACCCGACCAAATACCCCTCATGGAGGAGAAATATTTCCACTCCACTTGCATTTCACAAGAGAGTAGAAAGTTTCAAACAATTTCCACACAATTAAATTTAATTAAGGGAGGTTGAATCCGTGGGGACTCAACATCAACCAAAATCACGCTGACTTTAAGGGTAAAGTCACGGACTGACTACAAACCCAAGTGGCATTGTAAAATTATATTAGGTAATAGCACTAAATAAAAAATTAATATTTTTATTAAAGAATAATATAATTCCCACAATTTTATAATTATTTTTATTAATCGTGGTGTCGCTGTTACGGCTATTTATCATTTTTAAACCATGAAAGACTAAACAAATAGGCAAGTGAAACACATTCCTCCTCCATCGGTGCTACAAAGTGGACTAATGTTTGACCAAACAAATAGCCAAGAAGTTTCATAGAAGCAGCCATGACTAATAATAAACTAAGAAATTCATATCCCTGTCTTTGCAGCTGCAGATCAAACAAAGTGAAACCAGCTTGTCATTTCCTTAACTAAATTTCTTTATCATCGCATTGTGGTGACTCCTCTCTTAACGGTGAGCTTTTGAAGAGAAGTTATTGTTGATCATCACAGGCTTCACAACCGCCAGCCATGTCTGATATAGTCAAAGAAGCTTGGAGAAAATATCTTATACAACTCCAAGTTCACCCTATGAGAACCAAGGTCTGTTCTGTTCTCCTTCATCTTCAATACCCGTGTTTTTTTTTTTTTACATAATTTTGTTTATTAAATTTTGGTTTGATTATAGGCAATCACAGCTGGGGTGCTAGCTGGGTGTAGTGATGCAATTGCCCAGAAGATTTCTGGGGTCAAAAAGCTTCAACTGAAAAGATTGCTGCTTCTTATGGTACCTGGAATTTCACTGAATGATGTAATGTTGTGATGGTGTTCTTGTAGTGATTATGTTTTGAGTATAGAAAATTCTATTTTGCAGCTTTTTGATTTCGGATATGGAGTACCATTTGGGCACTTTCTTAACAAGTTCTTGGATGCCATTTTCAAGGGAAGGGACAACAAATCTGTTGCAAAGAAGGTACCCTCTCTGCTTATTACATTCAAATCAAATTTCTTCTCATGCCTAGTTCATGAACCTTTCAGAATTCAGATATTTTGATTAAGAATTGAAAGTTTATAATTTTGATTGTTGAACTAGGTATTGTTGGAGCAACTAATATTTTCGCCTTGGATCAACTTTCTGTTCATGACTTACTTTGGCTTGGTGGTTGAAGGTGCATAAGCTTCTTTTGAGTTATAACATCAGTCTTTCTCAGCTACAAACATCCGCATATTGTACAACTCAAGTTACTTGATTTATTAGTTGAAATTCATATTTTATAAAATGCGGACGTTCCTACCTAAGAAAGTTTATTCAATTTCATACGTCCGAGCTTTGATATATTGTCATCCAGCTTCTCTGTTTTCAAAAAATTGATCATGGATGTCATCTTAATTTGTGAACTTACAGCATTTCAAGCTGTAATCTTTCTGTTGCTGTATATCTAGTAGATTAAATTATCCTGGTATTGTAGGAAAACCATGGGGTTCAGTCATGAAGAAAGTTCGGAAGGACTATCCTGCTGTTCAGTTTACTTCATGGAAGGTATGAAATAACAGAACATCTTTTCTGCACTCAGCAAAATTCATGCAGAAGTATGCAGAATTATCAGCAACATTTTAAGTACTCATGATGCATAATATGCTTCCAGGTTTGGCCAACTGTTACTTGGGTGAATTTCCAGTACGTCCCTCAGCAATTCCGAGAACTCGTTTTCAGCTTGGTTGCCTCCTGCTGGTGTGCTTCTAAAACCTTTCTTGCTTCCCTTAGCAATGCATCTACATAAAATTTATTAGTACGACCCAGATTCAAGTAATTACGCATGAATTCTTTTGGTAAATTCTAAGAATTTTTTTTCTCCTGCAAATTAATCTCTCAGGGCTATCTTCATCAATTTGAAAGCTGAATCCGCTGCAATCAAGAAGGACTAGATGGAGGCTCCAAGGGGTCTGGCCGGTCGAGTGGTTTTCAAGCAGCCGAGTCAAAATCCTGAGGAAAGGAGGGATTTAAAAAATTGGTTTCAGTTTTGGCCAACCTTTTGCCTTTTTAAAATTAGCTAAATATAACAAGTAGGACTAGATGGAGGAATTGTTTTTTAAATTTATGTCCCTGGGACTACTATTCAGTGAATGGATGTCTGCATTTTATTCGACAATTATTTGTACAAAAGGGTTATTACATTCAACTCTCGGTGTAGAGTTATTGATTCGGAGTATTTGATAAATCTACTTCTGAGATGCTTTTCCAGAAAAACAGGATTAAGCTGCAAAAAGAAACTTGTTTTTATTAATTGAAAAAAAAAACTGTATGTATGAGCAAAGAATAAAAAAATTCCTCTGCTCACAAATAAATTTAGAGGTCGAAAAGTGATGAAATGGAAAGAAAAAAATTCCTCGGCTAATCCTTTCGGCTACTGGTGATGAAATAGTGGCGGAGCCCCGCTCATTCCAAAAATTTTCTCAGTATATTTTCTTTTTAATTTAGTTAAACTATACATTAGACTAATAAAATGTATAAAATTCAAGTTCAAAATGTATAATAAAACTTTCATGTTTAAAATTTATTTAAAAATCACATAAATATTTTTACACATGTGAGTGTGTTTGAATTCCAAACTTCTTAAAATTTATTTTAAAATCAAAAAGTAAAAAATTTATGTACACGTGAGGAGAGTTTGGACTCCAAACTTATTGTTTTTAAGACAAAGTATCTTATACACACATATATATAATTTAAATTTTAAGACTTTATATATTTTTTCTTTATTTATATTTCACCCGTCAAAATTTTTGTTCTCGCTGATTTGTTTTTCTGACTATGCTACTGATTGTAAACATGATATGTTCCCGACATATGTTGAGGGCATGAGTTTGATTCTTGTAGGTCCTATTTCATTTAAAAAAAATAGGAGGTTTTTCTTGAAATATTGAAAGAGTAGATTTTCATTACTCAACAACCAATTAATGGATCAATGCGGGTCAAACCGGGTTAAATTGACCCACCATTTCTTCATACAGGCGGCGCACGTAAAGCATTCCTAATTTCCTGGCCTTTTCGTTGTTGTGAAATGGAAGTGACAGGTGAGATTAAACAAATCTACACGTGAAACAAGCGCGGCGCTGTGCATAAAAAGACTTTTATTAAAGTGTTTGACCAAAAATAGGGACTTAAGATTCATCGCAGCAACAGTTCAATATCAGAACACTGACCCCGATCTCCACCTAACACCACCACGTTGTCATTTCATGTATCATTGCGTTGTTATTTACTTGTTTATTTGTCTGCGTAAGAATTAAGAGGGAGTTTTTGAAGAGCAGTTGTTGAATCGTCATTCGTTCATCACCAGGCTCGTCACAGGCTTACGGTCGCCAGCCAGCCATGTCTGATTTGGCTAAAGAAGCTTGGAGAAAATATCTCATACAACTCCAAGTTCACCCTTTGAGAACCAAGGTTTGTTCTTTTCTCTTTCTTCTTCATTACCCATGTTTTTTTTTTCTTTAAATTTATTTTGTTTTGATTATAGGCAATCACCGCTGGTATATTAGCTGGGTGTAGTGATGCCATTGCCCAGAAGATTTCCGGGGTCAAAAAGCTTCAACTTAAAAGATTGTTGCTTCTTATGGTACGTTGACTTTTCATTGCTCTCCGTTATTTGGTTGTCAAGGAAGTCAGAGAAAAGGGTTTTTATTTGATAAATTCATTTGATTGACCAAGTTGTTAAACTAACTAGCTCAGTTAATTGAATGATCATGTAACAGTATCTGACATAAAGATAAGTGATACGTTTAAGTTGTTGCGATTGTGAGAGTTTGATGTTTTCTTATTAAATGTTGAATATAGAAATTGTGTTTTGCAGTTTTATGGTTTTGCATATGGAGGACCATTTGGGCATTTTCTTCACAAATTGATGGATATTATTTTCAAGGGAAAGAAGGACAAGAAAACTGTTGCGAAGAAGGTACCCCATTGGCTTAAATTGCAACCCTCTGTTGTTTACCTCTCTGCTATACTTTTGATCAATGATTGAAATTTGTGTTTTTGATTAATTAGGTGTTGTTGGAGCAACTAACTTCTTCACCTTGGAACAATTTCCTTTTCATGATGTACTATGGCTTGGTGGTTGAAGGTATGGCCATTGGATTTAATTTCATCGGGTTATACGCCTCATCTTTATTTACATTTATGCTATCATTTCTGTTTTTCCATCTCTTAACTGAATTAGCTTTGCTTTCAGTAGGAATGTAGGGGGTGGCCTTTCTTATTTTGTCACATGTCAGCAATTCAAATTGTAGCATCTTTGTCATTCTTGTCTTGGCATTCATCGGTTTTTCAAAATAAATTATGGCGTTTGATTTCCAGAGCATGGTCTGTGATCAAATGAACAGGGTCAGTTCTGGAGAATTCCAATATCTGAAAGCACCTGACTTTTGTCAATTCTACTTACCCATCTTTCAAAGTAATTTGTCACAATTTGGATTGGCAATCAAGTGCAACCTTTTTAACTTAATTTCAAGATTTAAATAGCTCCGTTCATCTATTGTTTCGAAATCTGAGCTCAGCCATCTAAAAGTAGTTAAGTGAAAACCGGATTTCTTTAGCGTGTTCAATATCGGTTTACACGACAAATATGTGGGCAGCTATTTGACTTCTTCCTTGTTGTGGATTGAGTGCTCCCATATTTACAAATCATTCACAAAAGTTAAAATAACCCTTCAATAAGGCTTCTGGTTCTGCCTCTTCCCTGTAAATGGAAAAATATAACTTCTAGGCTGTAATCGTTATTTAGCTTTCCTAGTTATTTATTGGCCAGCCTTAGTTGTAGTTCAATTTGGGCAACTGATGGTAATCATAAGATTGCTGACTATCCATGGTTGTTATTTTCACCTCATTTTTGGTTAATCAAAATGGCAGTCATTTTTTAAGTTTACATCAAACCTGAAATTCTGGCTGTTACTAATTAGGAACAAGAAAAAGTGCATATTACTGGCATTCCTGTAAAGTCAAGAAAAGAATTGCAGAGTTTAAAAGCAAGCTATAACAATTAAAGCAGATATTCTGAAGTAGTTTTGTTTTGCTATTGAAAGATAAGAAGGTAATGAGTCACTGGATAAGCCTTTGTTCAGACAGAAGTTTCCGGTTTTCTTGGAGAGCTGGAGATAGGAACAGGAATGTGGCCCGGTTTTTAAATAGGTCTTGTTGGTTCAAATACCTTCAAATAATGGAAACAGCTAGAAACCATACCATATTTTGGAAGAAAAAGAAGGTGTTACCAAGAATGTTTTGAACAAAAATAACCTAACAGTGTAGGGATGATATAGGTTCAAGTTCCAAATGCCATAATCTTTTCAGCTTTCCGAACCCTAACAAATAGCTAAGGTCCAAAACACATTACTGCTTTATTTGCTACAAACTTTGTGTTCAAGATTAGATCTAATTGTTGTTGAACTGTTGCTAAGTTGGGCTGAAAAGCTTGTAAAACATTTCTATTGTACTTGCTTTTCCTAGTGCAGTGTAATATTCGATAGAGAATCAGATAATGTTCTTGAACTCTGACTAGTCCAAATGATTACTGGATATATTTTCCGTAGCCAAGTAAAGTGAAATTTTTAAATCATCTCAAAAGTTTATTGAAACTTTAACATGCTCATGTTCTATTCTTAGTTATTGGTGTATGAAGTAAATATATCACTGTTAGTTTGCAATGTTAGATTCTGTTATCCTGCAAACATTTGGGCTCAAAAATTTCTCTTTTCTCACTTTCACACAAATGTTTGCACCCATCAATAGAAGCATTGCTACTTACATTATCTTATAAAAACATCTATGCAATGTTGAATGCACATGACTTAGTCTTTTCAAAGAGCACCTTGTTTTTATGAAGAACTATTTGGTTTTAAATATTATTTTTGGATATTGCAGGAAGATCATGGAGTTTAGTCAAGAATAAAGTTCGGAAGGACTATCCTTCTGTTCAGTTGACTGCATGGAGGGTATGAAATAACAAACCATTGTTCTTTTGTATTATCACTTTCAAAGCAAGTCCAACTGGTATGCAAATGCACTAACATTAAGTTATTATGCTTTTGACTGGCAGTTTTGGCCTATAGTTGGCTGGGTGAACTACCAGTACATCCCTCTGCAATTTCGCGTTGTGTTTCATAGCTGTATTGCCTCATGCTGGTGCGTTCATACATCCTTCAGCTTAGCATTCTTGCTCTACCTAATAAATGCTCTTCCCCCATCAATCTGTGCTAATTTATCTTGCTTGCATGCGCACATTGATACACTGGAATCTATAAATCATATTCTAGATCACATTAATAACAAACCATAATTACTGATGAAGCAGGCTACTTACCAATGTACAAAATGTGAAAGCTTGAATTTTTATGTAACTACCAAATTGCCCCATGTCCTTTTTTTTGTTAAAGAATTTATCTTTACAACTCTGCTTTAGCATATTCTTTCAAAGTATAAAAATTATTTGGTTACCTCAATGACAGTGACATATCATCATATATTAATTGAAATCTTAGCATTATGAATCTGGAGTGTTTAGAGCCGAAGTACCACAAGGCCTATGACCTGTGTAGCTGGATACATAAACAGCAGATTTTTTTCTACATAAATCACATCTTAAGTTATTTGATACTTTTAATATGCTTTGCAAAAGTAGAGAATCTATTTTCTCAAAATTTCGTGCTGGCTGCTGAAAGTGTAATATAGGGAAATGCCGATGCATGAATTCTTTGGTGCTAATGCATTTATCCATGTGCGTTAATCTCAGGGCTATCTTCCTCAATTTGAAAGCAAGATCCGTTGCAATCAAGAAGGACTAGATTAGGAACCTTTTTAATATCTGTTCAATTTAATTTCTTAGATTTTTATGTAAGACTTTTGTAAGTGAAAAACCCCTGTTTAAAATTATCCTCACATTGTATAATTAGCTTGCTATATTATTTGGCATTATAATAAATTTTCATAATTTGCCTTGATATTAACATGCCAACTGCTAAAGCAATGTGATGGAAGCGTAATACTATTCTTGGCAAAAGTAAAGAAAAGGCATCCTGCAAAAATTTTGCAAAGCAAAAAGGAAGTGTGCGGTGAATCTCCCTTTATAATCTTTCTTTTGTTGTAGAGGTCTTGTGTTTTTTATTTTTTTTTATTTTTTTTTTCATTTTATTGTTTGTATTGTGTTGTGGTGCATTGTATACACTAGGATTTTTCTTTCTCCGATTAGAGAGGGTTTTATTTGTATTCCGTGAGGTGGGTAGGCAAGCCCGTAATATTCCTTTAGGTCTTAAGTAGTTTTAATGTGTTAAATCCTTCATTCTCCTTTTGGTTATTACAAATTTAGATCCGGTTACAGTACAATTATAATACCGGAACAGTACAATTATAATACCAGACTACAGTTATACCCGTCGTTGGATTCATTTAAATAAATAAGATCCACTTAAATTCTTATCCATGCAGTGCACAGTTTAATCCTATAAGTTAGTAGTATTTGTAGTTGTATAAACTGTGTTTTGTTATTAGAGGTCGCCCTCACTTAAGGTTGAATCTTAAGTCTATCCTATGTATTATATTTTGCCTGATGTGACCCTGTATTTGTACTCTTGAGGTGATCTATTGTTGCCGATTATTAGATTTTTTTTTTCTTTAGAGAAAAAAGTCTTTCATTAAAGAGTTACAAAATTTTGACAAGACATGAAAGAACTAAAATATATTGTATTTTATTTCAAGCTTCAAATAACTACAATGATATTTTGTTTAACAAGTAAACTTTTAATTATAAGCCATTTTGAAAATCCATGACAATTGACCGTTTGATAATATCTTATTTTCAGATTGATCAATCATGGTAATGAAAAGGGGGAAAAAAACCATTAGAAAAGAGAACAAGTGACATGACTTAATAATCTATCTCAACAGACCTTTCCATATAAATTTTTCTTTTCTAGTACATTAAAAATAATTTTTTTATTTTGTACAATTATCATCTTGTCCTCCATTTGTTTACCTCCCCAAAACATGATTAATTGTTAAAAGTCGTAATCAAACGTCAATATCTCACGCCTATAAAACCTCCCATGATTAATAAGAACAAGTCAGTCACCCAACACCAAATTGATAACATGTTATCCTCTCTTTGCGGGAAAATCAAGCTAGTGCCGTGTAACAAATTTCACTGCGAGATAATTATTAACATTGAATTTGAAACAAATCATCCAGCATTTCCACTTTCATCAACTGTCCCAAAGGAGAAAAAAAATATATTAACTGATAATAACACTTCATTAAGGATCTGGTGGGATTTTTTTTTTTGGAGGCTCAAAATTGACTTGAAAAAGTTAAAAATTAATTTTAATGTTTAATAAACTTTTTTAGAAATTACTTATGATAAAATCACACCATTAGAAAATAGATTTTGAAAAGTAGGAAATGAACAATTTTTCAAAATCTGATTTTGAGAATCAATTTTATACTTAATACAATTTCATACGTATCCTCTTATATATTATAAATATCAAAAAATTATTCTTCTTAATTAGGAAATAAAATCATTAATTCAAAAAGTTTATAATTATTAACAATTATATTGAGATAAAAAAAATAAATAATAAAATAAACAATAATTAAATGTTTATTTTAATTATCAACTGTTATATATACACAATAAAAAAAATATTTTATAAACATATTTATAAATGTATAAATATGTTTCATTTAACCTTATATCTAATTCAATCATTTATATTCTTATAACAACTTAACAGTAAAATTTACTAAGGGCCCATCTAGGATTGCTTTTGGAAGGCTTAAAAGTGATTTTAAAAATATAAAAGTTAATTTTAGTGTTTAGTAAAAAAAAATCAAAATCATTTATATCAAAATTAGCCTTTCTTACAACTGATTTTAGAAAGCCGGAAAAGAGTAGCTTTTAAATTTTGATTTTGAGAATCAATTTTATCATTTAATACAATTTCATAAATATCTTTAAAATTATTACATAAACCCAAAATTATCTTTATTCAAATTGGAAAAAATATTTTTAATAAATTTTTATTATAATTTATCAATATCAATTTTTTGGTCTAATTATTATTAAATTTGTTTCACTATATAATAAATTTAATTATCAATTGTTTTAAGATAAAAAATAAAAAATAAAATCAATATATTATAAATATTATTTTTAGCAAAAATTATTATAATACACAATTATAAATATGATACGTACATGTTTTTATACGTATAAGTAAATTTTATCCCACATTATGTACATTTTAGTCATTTATTTTCTCTCAACAGTTTAACAGTAAAATTTACCAAACATCCATAATTATTTTCAAATCTCACAGTATTTCTAAAAATAAAATTTACTAAACACTTAACTGATTCTCTCCACAGCAAATTTTTTATAGGGATGGCAATGGGGAGGAGACCAATCTCCCCGTACCCATCCCCGATATTTTTCGTATATCCCCGTCCCCTCCCCATCCCCGTTAGAATTGCTTGAGAGAATCTTCATTCCCTCCTTGAATAATAACAGGGGATCTCTGCGGGTCCCCAATCCCTAAATAATTAATTTTTTTTCAATTTTGAGTTATTTATGTTAAAATAAAAATTCAAATAAAAGTAAAGTTTGAAATATATCTTACATTAATATCGATCCATTCTAAAAGTCACATACAAAATATAAATTATCAAAATAATTATCTTTGTCAATCTTCATAATCCTACAATAAAAAGAAAAAGAATTTACTTTTATATCGACAATAAAATAAATGAAATAAATATAGAAACTTAATTAATATTTTTAATAAAATAAAATTAAAATTAAAACAAAATTTTTGCGCTAATAGAATTTACCTGGCCTTTTAATGTTCTAAATAAAAATTTAAGACTTTAATTAGTTAATTAGGCCTAAAAGTTTAATAATATAAATATTTTGATATTTGTTATTTTTACCAATATTTATAATTTTATAATATAATTCAAATTTTATTATTTATTTACTAGTAATTATTAAAAATTAAAATAAAATTAAAAATTAAAATGGGGGAAATGAGAGGGGATGGAGATTCCACCTCATCCCCATCCCTTCCCTAATAAGAATTTGGGTATAAAATTATCCCGGTACCCTCCTCGAATAGGAAAAATCTCCGAGGGTAGCTGTCCCCGTGGAGATTTTTTTCATCCCTAATTATTTATACAGCACAGTTAACAATAATTATTTTAGAAGCTACAACATTCCGAAACTGACCCTGAATACATACAACTGCTTTTAAAATTTACAACTTTTAATAATAAATTTTATCAAATATTTAATTGATTCTCTTCATAACTATCTATTTTAAAATTTATAGTATTTTTAAAAATAAATTTTACCAAATATTTAATTGATTCTCTTCATAACAGTCTATTTCTACAATATAATTTTCATTAATTATTTTAACACCAACAATATTAATTGTACTAATTATTTTAACACCAACAGTATTATCTAACTGATCCCAAGCCTTTTGATTGCATGTTTGCATTATTTATGCAAGGACCTGAAAACAAAAGAGCCCATGGCGTAGTTTTAATTCTTGTCTGTAAATTGGCAAACATTTGGTTAAGGGGATCACATTCCAATACATAATTATGTTTACTTATTCAAATAAAGCCATATTAAAGGTGCTGATCTACTGTTAACATTGTTGCGGTAGGAGCATGGGCACTGGTTTTAATTATTTTTCTTGGCAAGACGTTTACTCGGGAGCAAATGCCCTCTACGTCAATGGTTTCAGTCAATTACTGAATTAGCCCTCGTAACAGATGGGGAGCAATTAAGATTTTAATAATTATGGCCGTGCAACAGATCTGTTTTTTGAGTAATTTTTAAAAATACGGATACTAATGGAATGTTTTAATATTATTCATTTTTCGACTGTCAAATTTATCCATTATAAAAGAATTGAATTACCCTCCAAAGTCCAAAGAGTGGGACTAAATGGGCAATTTTCAAAACATGAGAAAAATATTAATTTCTCTGTACGACAGAACAAAAGTGTACCCATCAATAATTTGTTCACTGAGAAAATCCGACTTTCTCTGAAATAATGGAGGGTGGTTCACGCTTTACATGCCATCAGATATTCTCAAAGCGGCAAAATAAAAAAAAAAAAACACATACATTTTAAATTAGAATTCGATTTTGTTGCTAATGAAACGGCTATCTCTTGATCACTCATACATATCATGTGCAGGCACACGTTGCTTAAAATTTTACAGCTAAAGACAGTTGATCCATAACTTTGTGATAAAATATATATGTGGTTTTTATTGAGCTGTCATAATCTCTTTTATTTATTTATTTATTTTTTATTTTTCCTTGGAGTAGGTAGGAGTTGAACTTGCTTTAGTTTGGACTGTGATTGATGGTTATGAGGTTAATTAACATAATGAATGGGGGGGTGATGTTGATTATCATCATAAGAGAGGGATTAGAGAGTACTTTCCAAAATTATATAATTTAAATACATAGAATGAGCTTGCTTCATATTTAATTACTACTCCTAAGTTATGTCTAAGGACTTCTTGAGAAGGTGCTTGACCTCGACTTGGAAAGTTGTTTCAGCTAATTCAAAGAAAATCCCATAACTATAATAATAATAAGAAGAAGAAGAAGAAGAAGAAGACGACAAAGCCAATGTCTGAGGTGGCGAAAACAAATCAAAACGACATTGGAAATGAGAGGGAAGGAGCAGATGAGAAAAGAAACAATAACGTACGATCATGTAAGAAATAAAATTCGAAGACCCCTAAAAGATTTAATGAAAATTAATTTTTTTTAAATTACAATAATGTCATGCGTTTGTTCTTTTTCAAAAGAGGGGACGCATAACAAATAATATACAGTATGTGTTATACACTTGACAAAAAAGTAATTTGCAATTGAGGGAAAGGGATTTTTGCTTAAATTTTGAGGATTCCTATATTAATTTACTGGGGTTTCCCTTATAGACACTTGATTCCTTAATTCATCACATGCGTTGTTACTTGTTCATTCAATTACGCACAAATAAAGCTGAGAATTGAAGAGGAGCAAATGCAACACACCACTCAACCTAAAAAGCCAAAAAAAAACCATGTACGTTGCCCCCCAAAAAAAAAAAATTACTCGGTATTCGGTAATGCCTTGTCCAAGGGATTAACGAGGAAGAAAGAACGAAACACCGCTTGACTTTTATTTCTATTTCTCAATTCTCACCCAGAGACTTTGGGTGCGTTTGCTCTAATTTTTAAGTTATAATTACTGTGAAAAAAAAACTGTAATTATAAAACAAAAGTTAATAATAGATTTTTAAAAGTATAATAGATTTTTTATTACACAAGTAAAAAATCATAACAACATAACTTCCAAGCTATAATTGTTAGTGTTTATCAAACACTTTAATACTGTAACTTTTAAGTTACAACTGTTTAACCTCAATCCCAAAAGCACCATTTGTCAACTCAGCAGGCAACGGTACCCACCACTTGAAATCTACTTCATACATCTAACACACCAAATTTCATTCAACAAACACTTGACATCGGGAAACTTGCCAACTCTTCGTTGGTTAAAATATTTTTTTTTTTTTAACACATGCTTTTTCAACTTTAAGTTCCAAGTTAGCGGGTGCTTTGCATGCAGCCGGCAAAAGCAAAGAGACTCGGTCATTACTCATATAATGGCATAGCCGCTTAGGCATTCTTATTCTTCACGAATAATACAACACGAATAGTTCGACATATAAAGGCACGATAATATATACTCTTACTCTCATATGCACACATCAACCTTAATGAGTAGCGTTCTAAGCACATGCATGCAAGCACAAACACGTTCTGTCCCGTATTTTATAAAATCAGGATCTATTTACAAAGTTTTAAGCTTTTTTTTTTTTTTAAGGTTTATAACGTTGCCAACAGCAATATTCTGAAAATAAAATAAGATATTCAGAAAGGCCAATATTACATTAAGTTCACTAGCTACGATCAAAAGTCCTACAACATCAAAATAAAATTCCAAGCACAAAATATTTAAAAGAGATAAAAGTTTTCAAATCATTTCCCGTCACTGAAGAAGAAGCCAAGAAGAATCAAAGTATCTAGAGAGAGAGTGAGAAACCCTCATGCATGCTTTGCTCGATGCTAATGTAATACTGCCACCCTTTTTAGCTCCACACAAAGACGGGAATTTGTCCCCAAAATTACCCCCCCAAAAACAAACCAAAAAAAAAAAAATATGTGCGTCGACCCTTACGTGGACTCGAAGTTTTTCGTTGACCAATCGTGTTGTTCCACATCATCCCATCTGGATCCACCTCGCCAGTTGAGTAGGATTAACTATTCCCGGTATGTGGGCCCCCTCGGTCTTCAATAAGCTCGACACCTCAGCGTAGCTCTTCGTCTGCTTGTGCTCCTTCTTCTGCTGCAGGCTCGGCTCCTGCTGTTGTTGTTGTTGCTGACGTCCTTCCGGCTTCGTCGAGCCGGCCAACGCCACCGCCTCGGCTCGAGCCGGATCATACTTCTGACCGAACAACGTCCCCTTCGATAAGAACTCGTACGCCATGTACCCGGCCAGCAGCCGATTCGGACAAACTGGCTCACTGGAAACGGCTTTAGAACTGATTGACTTTGCTGTTGCATTAGCCGCGGCTTGAGCCTGAGCCGGAGCCGGAGCCGATAGCTTGAATGGATAATGGGCTTCTCTCTCTTTTCGCTTTCTCGACGCCCCAGGCGTCAAAATCCTTCGCGGGTGGTTACTCATCTTACCCTCACCACATGCCACGTCAGCAAAAAACCCGACTAATATTTTTTCTATTTCCCAGGGAGACAAAAGTCAAATTGCGATTCGAAATGCGGGCAAAATGGTCCAATGATTTTCTGAGGGTAAAACCGTCAAATCATACTTTTAGACTTTTGGCGAGAGGTTAACTGAAACTTCTACACGTGTCCAACCCGTTAAAGTAACTGGTGCAGTTAACACCGTCAAGTTGAAGGGTAAAATAGGAAATTAGATCAGGTGGACATTTAAAGTATTTTAAAAAAAATAAAAGCGAAAAATGTGTAAAAAAATTGAAAATATTCTAAAAAGTTCAAAACTTCAAATAAAGGAAAAAAACGACAGAGACAGACAGAAAGGGAGAACAAGAGAGAGGCGGTTATCGAAAAATCAGGATCCCGGCGACAGGTGACCGGAAAGCAGAAAACCGGCGGGATCTATTGTACGGACGTCGGTGAGGAATACGGCGCCGGCGGTGATAAACGGCCGGGGAAGAATTTGAGAGACTAAAGCCAGAGAAAACAAAATGGAGAGAAAGAGAGAGATGGACTTTTATAGAAGAAGGGAGAGGGAGGGGAGAGAATGAGCCAGAGGAATGGTCCAGTTAATTTATATGGTTTCGCGATTGTTAAATGTCCCCATCTTTTGCAGGAAATAACGAGGATGCCATTACTTTATCATAAAATGACGTAAATGTCCTTCATTTTGTAACTTGCAGTTGCAGCGCTTTTGTTTCCGTTCCATCTGTCGTTTCCAAACTTTCAGATAGGGTTTTGGTATGAATTTACGTTCCTGCCCTCAGCAGCTCAAATTAGACGTTAAAAAACATAGGGGAATTGCAGCACGGATAATTCTACACCGTCCATCCCTCACCAGTTTTTGTTATACGTAACAAATTTTTCTACTCTATGATAATAACATTACCATTACATTTAGCAAGTTTTCGTAACATAAATTGCATAAAAATATAATAACAAAAAAATATGGTAAATACATGTACATATAATAAAAAATTTATTATTAATAAAACAAAACGTGTTACTAATAACAAAAAATACAATAAGTATATAATACAACATTGCACCTTAATCGCATCTAAAAGAGATAAATTTTATTGGAGTCCATAATCTTTCATTGTCCTTAGGATGGACCACTGTTTGTGGAAACTAAGCCTATTGGATAAATAGCAATATAAAGAGACAATTTTTCTTTCAATTTATTCATTACTTGATTAATTTGAAATTGGAAATTGTTGGTATGAATAAGTTAAAGGATCCAAAACAATTTTAGGTACTTTTATGTTTAGGACCACTAATTTGTACTCTTTAAGATCTTGGGTACGAGAGTTTCATCACGTTCATTCAATGAAATCATATTACGTACGTAACAAAATTGAGTCAGAAAAAAAAAATATGTACATAACAAAATTTGTTGAATGGGTTATACAGACGATGAAACAATTAGCTTGTCTCGTCTAAAATTTTGCCCATATGGCAATGATTATTACGATTCATAGGTGATTTGTGATTGATTTTACTTACAAATTCGCTCACTATATGATCGAGAAATTCTCATTAATTGATGAATAAAAAAAAATATTACTTTATATCTTTTACGTACGTAATCTACTTTGATCTTTATTCCTTACCATGTTTTGAGTTTTCTTGACTTTAAAGGGGATGGTGTTAAAATAATATAAATATAGTAATGGGATAAAATAATCCTTTTTTCAGATTATGTTAATAAATAATATTAGGATAGCGATTCTAAAAGTAAATCTAATATGATTATTGAATTGTCAATAGATTATTCATTTAATAAATATCACGTAACATGACTCATCATTTTAAGTTATATTTTTTATTTGTCTTACCATATATATATATATGTAACTAAATAAAAAATTTATAATAAAATTTAATAGTTTTTTACATATTAATTTAATTTTCAAATAAAAATTAATATATGTAACTCATATGAGTTCCTCGTGTCAAACTGTCTGAAGTTTGAAGTGGTGCAATAAATATAAGGTGCGAACTTACTCATGGATAGGAGATGAATAATTAATTTATATTCATCTCATGCAAATGAGATCTGATTCTAAGTTTTTCAATTACTCAATTTCAAATTTTAAATTGAGATCAAGATTCAATCATTCAATTGGTGCAGAATGCGGTAATAAATGTTACTTGAAGAGGGAAAAAAAAATCATGTTATCATTTTGTTGAAGGGGGGCATGTCTAATGATTTATTTCGTGAAAGTAAAGGGCTAGCTGGTCGTGAGTTACTTGATGAATTATTAAAATCAAATAGACATTAAATCACTCAATACGATTAGGTAATTTCTTTTTTTACTTCTTTGTCAAAAGTAATTAAAAATTTTCACTGCTTTGTCAAAACTTATTAAAATTTTCATATCAGATATTATTCGTATGAATGAACTTAAAGGAAGATAATAAAAAAAAAACTTAATTGTCTAATATAACCATTATACAATGAGCAATTTTAAGAATTCTAATAATTAAATCTTAACTTAAGTTCCAACTAATATAGTATTTATTTATTGAATAGTGGTTATGTTATTTTATAAGTTATAAAATCCATCATCCAATAAATTAATGATGCATAGTATTGGAATTCAAATATTAGAATTCCTAACATTATTATTGTATAATTTCACAATAGTTTACTAATTAAAATTAGTAAATTATAAACTTTTTTTAAAACTTATTTGTAGTAGATCTTAGGCCTTATTTGGGATGGAGGTTGGACAACTGAACCTTAAAAACTACAGCACGAAAATGTTTTGTAGACACTAACAATTATAACTTGAAGTTGAATTGATTTAATTTCACAATTATATGATAAAAACGTATGATGTCTTTACTTTTTTTGTCAAAATTATAATTTAAATACTACGCACTTTTAACTTTTATTTTATATTTATAATATTTTTTTTCACAATAACACTAGTTTAAAAATTAAAACACCTCAATACTAAAAAAAAATTTAATTTATTTTATACATTAAGAGCAAATTATGTTATAAGCCACAACATATCCAAAGTCCAAACTGGCCCTTAAACACAAAATGTCCACGAAATGATAATCATCCATGCATGCAGCAAAATTATAACTTTATACTAAAAATAATCTTAATTAAGATGCCACATTGAGAGTCATTAATTAATAACATCATCCAATTAATAATCATGAAATTGGACATCAATGAAAATTCTTATCAAGTCAAGTATATGAATATATACCAATCTTAGGTCTACGGGATTTTAATAAATAGGTAACAACATTCTAACTCCTTTGTTAAAGATACAAATTTATTTATTTATAGTAAAATAATGTTACCACAAGCTTTTCATAACTATTATATTTTTCAAAAGGTTGAGGGGTGAAAAAAATTCAAATTAATTTTATAACTTTATACTTTCTTAGGATTCGAACTCGATAGATCAGTCAAATTAAGCAGTTTGAAATCTATTCGTTCTGTTATCCCAATTAATATCTAACTAATCAATAATTTTGAATACACCTTTTTTTTTTTTGAAAAAAACACTAACATCTTAAATCTACTTTGATTAGAGGGTTTTTTTCCCCTTTCAAACAAATTGTAAAATCATAAGGCTATATTTGTCAATTAGAAAAATAGGAAGGGTAATCAAGTCATTTAATAGTAAAGGTGGGATGAGAGCGTGTGTGGAGGGGAAACGACTAACGAGGGAATCCTGGGACGGTGACCAGTGCTTTTCTCAATATGCTGTCTACTCCATAATCTGAAAAGTGGCAAAATCTCAACCCTCCATCTTCACTCCCACAGTCGCATTGATAGTGTTGTCTTTTGCTGTTTTGAATTTCGTAATTTTTAATCCAGAGCATAATTAGACCCATTAAGTTATAAAATAAAATATATTTTAATTTATTAACTAATTAATTTTAAAACAAAATATTTTAATTAATTGTAAAAAAAATTGATGAGAAATCACGAAATGAATTGATTTTCATTCATGCAATAATTAAAAATAATAATATTAATAAAACATCTAATTTTGAGAAGGCTCGCGAGTAGATATCAACTTTTGATACATAAGAGCCGTACTACGATTTTAAAATTAATTATCATATGTTATCTCAACCAGCATAAGACTCATTCATAACAGATCATCCGCCCACAATCTATCTAAATCAAAACGCGTGTGCATTATTTATTTGATAATTTACTAGTTATGATGATAATTAAGGTATATGATTACAATGTTAAACATGCGACATGATTTATCGGATAGCGATTTATTTATTTCAAAAGTATTTTAAGTTTTAAATTCTCATTCATGGTATGATTTACAAGGTTTTGATTAGACACATGCCGTTACGCACGTTAACACATAATGTTAGCCCTCTAAAATGTCAATTTGAAATCCAATTTCTTATCTCACATGCATCAAATAGTGAATACTTGAGACGAACAAAAACAAAGTTCTTTTTATTATTCGCGAGAGGAGAATCATTTGAGATACGTTTATATCTTTAAGATTACCAAAACAAGCATAATGCAAGCACAATCAAACAATTGAACTCTCTGCATCAAGTAATACTTTTTATTTTTTTGGTAGATTCTCATCAGGCTAACAGAGATAAGTTAACTTATTTTTATCTGACTATTGTGAGAAATCAAAACAAAACTAGAAATAACATATTAAGACTTACAAATATTAATTTCTAAAGATTTATGGTGCATTTACTTCCTAGATTGGGGAATCGAAATCATTGACACTGTTTACTTCGAAAGATGGAGGCATGAATTGAAATTGGAATCGTGCGGCCCACACGAATTTAGGAACGAAGAATGGGGGATTGATTCTCAATGAGAATGTTGGGAATCAATTTTTTATTCCCATGATTGACCATTTTGCCCCCATAAAATAAAAAATACTCATTTTGTCCTCAATTAAAAAATTATTATAACTAATTAATTAATATAATTATTCTAATTAATTAATATATTAATGTTAGTTGTTGCTACTATTAATGATACAAATTTTTTACAATTAATTAATATATTGATATATTATTAACAAAAATTATTAATAATAACAATTTTTTAATAAATTATCACGATAATTAAAACATAAAATAATAATTACGACAATAGTTCATTAAGTATATACATTTTAGTAGTTTGTTAAGATCTAACTAATTTCAATTCCCACTGTTCAAGTAAACAACTTATTTTAATTTCCATTCCAGCCGATTCCTATTCTTATCCATTCCAATTCCAATCCATTCTAATTACACTTTAGTAAATGCTCCATTAATGACATTTTTATTTAGTAAGTAGTTGTTATTATTGTTTTATGGTTCAAAATGTAGAATCAAGTAAAGAACAAAATAATAAGCGAATCTGATCCCATAACTTTTTTTTGTTTTAAGTACTGTTTAGTGGCAATTAATTTCTCTTTCCACTTATATGAACGAGATTCAATCCCAACACCATTTAGCAAATGCATTAGGTACGAATTTTCTACATGAAATAATATCGTTAACATAATGCTGTAATTACAACCATTGAGGTTGCTTTTTTCATGAAGTGGCATTCAATCTGGTAGGAGAGTGATTCAACTTCTCCACTTGCATGTTTACAGAATTCTCTCATTTTAAGCCATGGCAGCTTCATATCCAATGATTCAACTGTACGAAGAAAGTTAGCGGTACGAATTTTCACTGCACTCATATTTTCAGTCAGAGAGAGAATATTTTAGTTGCAGATTGTATGGCAAAAATAAGAGTTGCTTGCTCATTACATCATATCTGGTGACTGGTGAGATATTCCATTTGCCCCTACTCGAGAGTTTTTGCTGTAAGATTCTTAGGGATTACCTGGTTATTAGTTTACTTAGTCGTTTCGTAATTCAACATTATTATTCTTTTCCTCCTTTTCTTTCTTTCTTTTTTTCATTTATAAAATTCGCATTATTCATCCAAAAAGAAAAAAAATATATCATTAACATATATATACATGTAAAATTTGAAATTTGAGATGGGACTATAAACTATTTATTAATTTATTTATCACGACTTCAATAAACTTGAGCATTCTAATAGTTTTTTTTTGGTTTTTTTTCCCCTCCTTTTCCAAATGGTTAAACACTTAAGCTATTATATCAAAAGCTAAACGATAAGCTTTACTAATAATTTACAGCTCTTCTTGAAACAATTATGCATAACTTAAAATTCCAATATGTAGTTGAAGAAAACTAAATTTTAATTCAGAGACACCAAAAGAGTAGGGTTTTAAATTTAACAAGCAATCCATACATAGCTTTCCCAGTTTTTATTTTGATTTTGATTTTTGTGTTATGTCCATCATTATCGAAGTCATAAAGAAATAAAAAAGGCTACCATTTAATAGGGAGAAAATTAAATTAAAAACTACTTAAACAAGTATAGATGGGTTGGTTTGATGTGAAACTATATTGTCTCATTCTTCAAGTGCTTTCCCTCGAAGATTAAACATTAGAAATATATACACATACGGTGCACATATAAATGGTTAGCCAGTCCACGTCAGGTCCCAGGATTGGAAATATTTGGTCTCCCCCCGCAATCGATTTCAATATTTGACTTTGTCAATTGTGTTGTGCTTGCTAGCTAGCTTAGCCTTACTACATACGTTTGATAAAATAAAATTAGAAATAAAAAAATATATACGTATATTGTAAGTTTGTAACTATTTGCCTAAGATAAGAATGAATATTATAATAAGCAAAAATTAATAATATCCAATAAGAGCCACTCCTATTATGGAAGCTTAATCATATTATAATATATTAAAGCTCTTTGAAGTTTCAGATACCATTACCAGTTCGGTCATGATTCTTGGATTATTGGATGATAGTCTTGGATGTAAAGTAATTAATTAAACAATTATTCTTTTGCACTTTGTATTAGGTTGCTACCTGTTTTATTGCCCACTTTGAACCTTTTTTTTTTTTGGTTTTTTCCTTTTAAAAATAAAATATTCTAAAAGTATTTTAAGGAGGAAGCAAGTTGGATGCAAAGTTCAGCATGCAGAGGATACCCTTTGGAGAAAGAGAGAGAGCGAGAGAATAAACCAGAAAAGAATTTTTTTTTTTTTTTTTGGTCATTGTATTTCTGTATAAAATTTATGAAGGGCTATAAATTAAAAAATAAAAAAGAAAAGCGAAAATGTTGTAGAGTCTTGGAAAAAGGTTTAAAAAAGGAACAGTTAGGCCTGAGGCGCATTTATACTAGCCGCCGCTTTTGTCTGAGCCCCAGACTTAAGGCCTTGGGCCTTCCGCCCGTCATTCAAGCCGATATGAGTAGAAATTTAAAATTTATTTTTAATTGAAATTACTTAAATAATTTAACAAGAATTAATTCATTTTTTTTTGTTTTGAATAGAAATTCAATTGAATACTAAAATAAATAAAATTTTAATAAAATTTTTACACCAAATATCATAATTTATATTTATATTTTAAATTTGAATTGAAAAATAAATTTATTTAAGAAAATTGTAAGAGTTTAGAATTATGAATATGTAACTTACATAATAAGAAGAAAAAAAATTAAAACATAAATTTAATATTTTTAAAAATTTATTTTTTTTTTGCGTAAAATTATTTTATCAATTAAACTGAGAAGATTTTACGAAATAACATTCAAAAGGAAGGAATTTTAGAGAGATGCTAAAAGCTCTACTCAAAATAAATATGATATATCAGTCCATTTAAGGAATAATTGAAATGAATCCTATTATTTTCACTCTAAAAAAAAGAAAAAAGAAAAGAAGTTGCTTCTCCTTAGGGATGGTAATGGGGAGGGGAAGGTACTGACATCCCCGTACCCATCCCGATATTCTACATATATCCTCGTCCCCTCCCCGTCCTCATTAGAATAGTCTAAGGGGATTCATGTCTCTTCCCCGAATAATAAGAAGGGATTCCCGAGGAGTCTCCAATCCTCGAATAACGTCTGATACATTTTTAAATTTAAATTCTGAACTTGATTTAATCATATTAAAATAAAAATTTAAACCAAAGTAAAGTTTGACAATATATCTTATACTAATATTAATCCATTACAAAAATTAGACTACAAAATATAAATCATCAAAATAATTATCTTCGTTAATCTTCATGATCTTATAGTAAAAAGAAATTACTTTTATATCAATAATGAAATAAATGAAATGAGCATAGATATTGAAATTAATATTTTTAATAAAAGCATTTACTCTTGGTCTCTTGCATCTCATGCTCCTCATGTTCTTCCTCACGGAATGTGACAAATTGAGAGATAACAATAGGTTTCAAATCTAAAATAATAAAAATAATATAAGCAATATGACTCATAATCTAAAACAGTTTTGGGCCAATACTTTTAGAATAAGGTTTGGTCAAATAGTAATTTAGAACTACAACTAGTTAAGTATGCTTAAAATTTTTATAGTAGATATGTATAAATATTCTGATATTTGTTATTTATACTAATATTTAATATAATTCAAATTTCATTATTCATTTGTTAATAATTCTAAAAAATAAAATTAAAATTAAAAATTAATATGAGGAAATGAGGAAATGGGGAGGGGATGGGGATTCCACCTCATCACCGTCCCTTCCCCGAATAGGAAACTGGGTAAAAAATTATCCCCATTCCTTTCCCGAATAAGCAATTGGGTATAAAATTATCCTCATTCCCTCTCCGAATAGAAAAAATTCCCGAGAATCCCCGTCCCCGTGGGGATTTTTGCTGTGCCCACAGTTCGATCTCCTCCTCACTACAGCTGTATTAAAACCTGGAAGCTCTTTAAATTCGCATTGCTCACTTTGCAGGTTTCATTGCAAATTGGTTTGTTAATTTGCCGCAATCAAATAATCAGTTAATATGCTAACTACTCTCATTAATATGCAATCTTCAGTCAAGTACTCCTATTTGACTGGCCTAGTCAGGTTTTGAACAAGTTCCATTAGACGAGATCATTCTTATTGCTGTAGTTAGGCTCGTAATGCAAGTTCAGAAATGACCACTTTTTAATTTGCAACATTTATCGGAGACACTGTATATATTGTCTTCGATTTTCATGTGAAAGTTTTATTTCAATTTCTTGAGCAGTTTAATTTTGACTTCTCATCCCAGTCTATATTTCATGTGAGAGGAACTGTTAAAACTTATGTTTAATATAGAATTTTCGATAATACAAGGTTCATCAATTCATTTACTAATGAGTTGACAGAGAGTTTTGGTATGCTAGGGAGACTCTTTCACATTGGAGAGGAAGAATCTTGGGACAAGAGTATGAACTTGCAGCAACTATAAATTTTATGAACTCGCTTTTGATCATGAGTTAAGCTCTTATACGGTAATAAAAGTCAAACTATCCATAAGTGGGTCACACACATTATGTAAATAAAACATAGACAACCGGCAACTCATGAACATGCTTTTGAGTATGACACCTCCTTGAATAAAAAAGTAGTTTAGTTCTTGGGATTTTTTTTTAAGAGAAAAGGTGGAGGAGTGGGCAAGACTAAATTACTTTGTAATTTTTTATCTTCTGAGAATTCAAACTTAGGTGGCCAGCTAAATAAACTGCTTAAAAATCATTTGACTAAGTCTTAAATGACAATTTTAGTACTTAAATTTGTTATTCATGGATTCCGCATTCCCATTGGTTCTCGATGAGTTCTTTAAAGGAGTCTTTACTGAATTTTTTTTCTAAATTTAATTCTCCTTGGGTTGGCTTCTATAGACTCAGCATTTAGGTTTAGATTAAGACTAGCCATTGTATATGTCATCATTAAGCTCTGGTAACTGTACGTGGACACAAAATTTATTTGCTAGCAACTGTAAGTGGACACCAAAATTTATTTACTTTAAAATGAGAAAATAAAATGATCAATTTTAATATAAACTCAAATCTAGGAACGTCACATGTTGGTATTTACAGAAAAAAATGAAGGGGCTCAGCTACTAACTCGTTTTCTGTTTGTTTGATAAGAGCCATTAATAGTGTGTTTGAAAATGGAGCATTTTTATGTAAAATGCAATAAATTCTTCATCTACCAAGCACATGCGTTTGTCCATGCATGGATATAAGGATGTCAATGGGGAGGGGAGGGGAGGGGATCAATCTTCCCGTACCCATCTCCGATATTTTGCATATGTCCCCGTCCCCTCCCCTTCCCCGTCAGAATTACTTGAGAGAATTCTCATCCCCTCCCCGAATAATAACAGGGGATTCCCGAGGGTCCCCGATCCCCGAATAATTAATTTTTTTATTATTTTGAGTTAATCATATTAAAATAAAAAAATTAGTAATTAATTGACAAGATCCCGGATAATTAATTTTTTTATTATTTTGAGTTAATCATATTAAAATAAAAAAATTAGAATTTAATTCAAAATTAATTTTTTTCAATGGTACAGACTTTATAAATGGGACTTTTTACAAGCAATAATTATCGTGAACAAAATTAGAATAAAAAAATTAGTAATTAAACACAAAGTACAAAATTGTTACAAATAAAATCGAATTTAGATTCAAAATTAATTTTTTCAATGGTGGCGTGGGCACTTTATAAATGTGGACTTTCCCTTTATAGTACAATAATTAAGTCGGAGCAAATCAAGAGCAAATATTAGATTAGATTAGATTAGATATTAAAATTGTGATTCGTTGTGAGCAATTATAACATCTAAAACTAAATAAAAATAGATTTAAGTTTAAAATATTTAATGAATTTAAAATTAAAATAAAATTTTTGGGCTAATAGAACCTACCTGGTCTTTTTAATGTCCTAAATAAAAATTTAGGATTATAATTAGTTAATTAGGCCTAAAAGTTTAATAATATAAATATTTTGATATTTGTTATTTTAACCAATATTTATAATTTTATAATTCAAATTTTATAATTTATTTACTAGTAATTTTAAAAAATAAAAATAAAATTAAAAATTAAAATGGAGAAATGGGTAGGGGATGGTGATTCCACCTCATTCCCGTCCCCTCCCCAAATAAGAAATTGGGTAAAAAATTTTCCCCATCCCTTCCCCGAATAAGAAATTGGGTATGAAATTATCCTCATCCCTTCCCCGAATAAGAAATTGGGTATAAAATTATCCTCATACTCTCCCCGAATGGAGAAAATCCCAAGGGTACCCGTCCCGTGGGGATTTTTGCCATCCTTACATGGATAAGCAAGAGAACCTACTTTGGATTCAAAATCCTATAAATTATTTGAATATTTGGGTAACGCTTCTATAATTCTATTTATCAGTTTTAGGTCCTTATTTACGGCTGCCCCGATTTTGCTTTTTTTTTTTTGGTCTTATCTACGGGTATCAGGTAGGTAGGGCTTTCAATGTGGGAGACACTTTAAGCCGTCTGTACCACAACATATTAAGTCCCGCTTTCGAAGCAGGAGGCCTGGTTCTCCCAACAAAGGCGACTTCCATGTGACTCGAACTGGAGAGTAAACCCAATCAAGCCACTTAAAGGGACTCCATTGCCAGTGGAGCCAACACTTTGTTGGTTCCCCGGTTTTGCTTTTTAAAGCAAATAAGATTGCAAATAGGAATCAAGTTTTTGAGTCAATTATTAATCGGGGCCCAGCTAATTTAGCACCGTAACCTTACACAAATGCAGAAACAAACAACTGTGGTTTCAAATGAATGTTGAGTACGAAGAAGACACTTTTACGAAGACATGCAAGAAGCAATTGCATGTGTCAGACTGGACTTGCCGTATACAAACTATTTGCAAATTATTGGAGTCTTTTACTCTTTTACGTGAATCCAACGGAAACAAAAAAAAAAAGAAAGTAGAGAGGGGCCATTAGCCGATGATCGTAGGAGCATTTATGATATTACCAATCAGAGCAGTTAGTGGTTGTGACAATTTAATGCAAATAAAATGGCTTATAAAAACCATTGTGGCCTTGATGTTCTCATCAACGAGAGCTCACTCTCTTGAAGTACAAGCGAAAAATGGTTCGTGGCATTAGAAGAGTTACTTTGTTATCTTTGTTTTGCTTTCATATTCTCGCAGCGTGTGTGGTTGCCAGGGATGTTAGTAATAAGAATGACGAAAAAACATTCATAGGTGCTGGGAAGGAAGGTGGATTCGGTGGTGGGTTTGGAGGAGGCGGCGGCGGAGGTGGTTTTGGAAGTGGATTTGGCGGTGGTGTAGGAGCTGGGGGTGGAGTTGGTGGTGGCGGCGGGCTTGGAGGTGGTGGCGGTGGTGGATTAGGAGGTGGGCATGGTGTTGGTGGGGGTGCTGGAGGTGGTTTTGGCAAGGGTGGTGGTGTTGGTGGGGGCATTGGTAAAGGTGGTGGGCTTGGTGGAGGCATTGGCAAAGGCGGGGGACTTGGTGGAGGAATAGGTAAAGGTGGTGGGCTTGGCGGCGGTATTGGCAAAGGCGGGGGAGTTGGTGGCGGCATTGGCAAAGGACTTGGTGGAGGAATAGGTAAGGGAGGAGGTATTGGCAAAGGTGGCGGGCTCGGTGGTGGGATTGGAAAAGGCGGTGGACTAGGAGGCGGTATTGGCAAAGGCGGCGGGCTTGGTGGTGGGATTGGAAAAGGCGGTGGACTTGGAGGCGGTATTGGCAAAGGTGGTGGGCTTGGCGGTGGGATTGGGAAAGGAGGTGGACTTGGTGGAGGAATTGGCAAGGGAGGCGGTATTGGTGGCGGCATTGGCAAAGGCGGTGGACTTGGTAGTGGTATCGGTAAGGGAGGTGGAATTGGAGGTGGGATTGGAAAAGGTGGTGGATTAGGAGGTGGTGCTGGCGGTGGAGGAGGCATCGGTGGTGGTGGCGGCTTTGGAAAAGGTGGAGGCATTGGAGGTGGATTTGGCAAAGGTGGTGGAGTTGGAGGAGGCATTGGCGGTGGTTCTGGGGGAGGGTTTGGCGGTGGCTTTGGAGGTGGAGGTGGAGGTGGAGGAGGAGGAGGAGGAGGAGGTGGGTTTGGAGGTGGCGGTGGTGGTGGTATTGGACGCCATTGAGCTTCACGTACCTTGCATGCATGCACACATGCACAATATGCATGGTAATAATAATAAAAAAAAGAGTCTACTTGTTAAGCCATATTAGTGTTTTGAATTCTTATTTACTAGTTCAAAAAGATTTGGACTTATATTAATGATTTCATGTTAGTAATAACGTCTTACAAATAACAAAATGTACGCTCTTTCTTTTTAACTTATTGCAATACAAAGTCATATTTATTGCAAGTAGAAAGTTGGTCATATTTTCCACTTGAATGCTAAATGCTCTTTCTTGGAAAGAAAATAACAGAAAATAATTGATATCGTTTTGTGGGAACGTCGGTTCTTGACAAATTTAGTTTCGCTACAAATACATATAGATTACTTGAAGGAAAAAGAAAAAAAAAACGAATATTTTGACCATAAAAATCTATTGTGATCACATATACATTAGAAATCTAAATTCATATAAGTCGCTATAAACTAATTGTACAAAAAGTAATTCTAAAATAAATAATATATTATACTAAAAATTGTATGATTTAATACTATTATATCTAACAAGTTTGATGCTAAAATAAACAATTGAATAATAGTTGTTATTTTTGCACTAAATATTGCTGAGTTTTGGGCCACTATTGATGGGCTAAAAACCGGGCCATTATGTGAAATCTATGCCTCTAGCTCCACGCCTCCACCGACTCCCCGCGCTCCATAGCCAGCTATATAACAACTGGGCTCCTTTAATTTACCTTTGAATAATAGATTTTTAATATTTTAGATGAAACAGCGGTAAAAAGGACAATTCCAAAAAGTAAAACAAAATAAAATAAAAAAAAGGTTAAAATCATGCGCGCACGACTTAAAATCAACTGCACGTTTCGGAAAACATGAATAATGTTTTTAAGAAACGTTTTTAAACTCTTAAATATTTTCAGTTTTGGCCTTTTCTTTTGTAAAAGCTTTTACAGGTAGCATAATTTATAATTTATAAATAGAACACTTTTTTGGACATTAACAAATAAAAATGACTTGAATAAGTTTTTGTTCCTATTGTTTCTTTCAATAGTTGCACAAATATATAACATATTAACAATGTAAATTTTACACAAATAATAAATAAAAATTGTTTCAATCTACTTTCTAAAAAAAAAAAAACCACTTTTGCATGATTGCATCATTAGCCAAACGCGTCTTTACGTCGAGAGAAAGCACTTTCCAATTGTAACGGGCCCCACCGTTGACTAAAAAACGAGTTAGCTTCAAAGTGGGCCCAGCACATACTCGGATTTTTTTGAATAATTAAATTTAATTAAATTTTTAAGAAAAAGAAAAATATAAAAGAAAAACAAAAAAATATTTATGACGAAATCCTGTCTGTGTCCACATTTCAGACAAAACTCACAAGAGTTAGATTTCATAATTTAATGCGCATTCAGTCTCTCACTGAGCTTCAACAGTTTCATGCTTGAAAAATTCTTTAAAATAAATAAATAAATAAAATAATATACAACATAACAAAGTAAAAATAAAAACAAAAACCAACACAAAGTCTACAAGAAGAGGAGACAGAACAAGTCGATGATGATGATGGGGCTTTGGATTCTTGCTTAAGAAGAGAGAAAATCAAGAGTTTTTTCACTTAGTAAAATTGTTGTAAAAGTTAGACAAATGGACAGTTCAGTGAATGTATTGTGGGCTCAGTCAATGTTTTTTTACCATGAAAAGGTGCTTTTTTCCTTTTTTTTTTGGTTTTTCTTAGAGCAAATTTTTGATCTTGTTGGGTCATTAGTCTTTTTTTTCATAATGCTTCTAATGAGTTTATTTTACTGTCACCTTTTTAGCCTCCAATGATTGTGTTTTTGCTGTTTTCTGGTGTGAAATTCACTGAATTTATCTGGGTATTGCTGTTCTTTTTACCGCTTCAGGTTTTTGTTTATCTTTTGTCTTTTCTTTCTTAGAGTGAACTATTCTAGTGTGTAAGTTTTGTGTTTCACTGATTCTGAACTTTCTGCAGGTGGGATTTTTATTTATTTATTTTTTTTTGGTTCTTGAAGTCTTATTGACAAAGATTGCATTTTTCAATTTTTGTTCTTCGCTGCTTAAGCCATTTATATGACCTTTGTAGATTGATTGTAAAGTTTGTTATGTTTTGTTGTTGATGCTACTTTAGGAGAATTTCAAGTGTGACACTACATAATGAGAATCAAGAGTTGGATCATTAAGAGATTTGGCATCCGGCCAAAGATTAGGAAGATGATAAAATGCATTTGTTCTCGAGAGCAACTAAGAGTAGATGAGTTAATTTCTTCATCTGAGTCCCTGGCAACTCGAGACTATTCTGCAAGTGGATTTTCGTCTCGAGCTGGGGAAATGGACGCAAAAGTTGACAATAGTAACATTGAAGAAGCAGAGTCATCACTTCGTGAGAGTGGCTATCTGAACTATGAGGTTGGTTGCTTGCATCTAAGCATTTGCTTACGTTGTTTGATTGGGATATTTTTTGACCAGTAAATAATCGTAAGATGACGAGTTAGAACTTATGCATGACATCCTGATACCAGACATGGCGGGTGGCATCCCTCTATGGTATGGACATTTTTTGAATGAATGCTTCTATATTGGTGACAGTGACAGCAATGTCTTTTGCTTTATAGTGGCTACAATTCAACGGGTAGTGAAAATAAGTGTTGTATGATGAAGTCATCTTTTTGCTTAATGTGTTACAACGGTTTTGCTGTAATTTTGCTTTAAAATGGTAGTAGCAAATACAATGGAAGTGCTTGATTGTCCACAGTATTGAAGTCACACGTAGTAGTGCATCTATGAAAATTTGAAAATGACTGCATTTCTTTCTTATGTGGGTGGTTGGCGTGATGTTCAATGTTTCACCGTGGCCTTTGATTTGCTAACATTTAGTGTGATGTTTTCACAATATGTCATGAAACTAAGCAGTCATCTTAATTTTAGGAAGCTAGAGCATTACTAGGAAGGCTTGAATTTCAAAAAGGAAACATAGAAGCTGCACTTCATGTATTTGAAGGGATAGATGTAGCAGCTGTGACTTCCCGGATGAAAGTTTCCCTTTCTAGAAGATGTGATCAAAATCGGCGCCGTTCACAAAGTGATGCTGCACCACCCATGTCTATGCATGCTGTGAGTTTACTTCTTGAAGCAATTTTTCTCAAAACAAAGTCGTTGCAGGGTCTTGGAAGGGTTGAAGGTACGTCATTTATCTGTTTTCTCCCTTCCTATCATAGTTTATCCTTCGTTATTTTTTTAGTTCTTTCATCTTTCATTCACCTTGTCATATATGTTTTCAAGTCAGGGGATACGTTTGGTGAGAAACAGTTCTTTATGTATCAACAGAATTGTCATGCATGCAACAACAATGTTTTATTCTTCTGGAATTGTATAATTAATGCAACGAGTCTGAATCTCCAGACTATTTTCTTTTACCAAGTTGGGTATTTATAAACATTTTATAACCATCAAGAAGCAAGGGTTAGATTTCAAGAATTCAGAAACAGACTTTCATTTGTTTTTCATCTGTCTCTCTTCAGTAAATGGAGACACCCGCAGTGGAACAAAATTTATAAAACTTTAGATGGAAAATATCACTTATAACACTGCATGCCTAACATTTCTTTGTGGCCTGCTTTCTAGAGGCTTGTCGATCGTGCAAAGTTATTTTGGACACTGTTGAACACGCGTTACCTGAAGGCCTACCTGGAAACCACTCTATAGATGGTAAATTACAAGAGACTCTAAACAAAGCTGTTGAATTGCTTCCGGAATTATATAAACTTGCTGGGGATCCAGACGAAACTATTTTGTCATATCGACGGGCCCTCCTTTATTATTGGAATCTTGCCATCGAAACCACGGCAAGGATAGAAAAGAAATTTGCAGTCTTTCTTCTATACAGCGGTACTGATGCAAGCCCTCCAAATCTACGTTTACAGATGGAGTTGTCTTTTGTGCCAAGAAACAATATTGAAGAGGCTGTTCTCTTGCTACTGATTTTACTGAAAAAAACTGTTCTGGGAAAAATTGAATGGGACCCATCAATTATAGATCACCTCTCGTTTGCCCTGTCTGTTTCAGGGGAATTATGGACTTTGGCCCACCAGGTTGAAGAGTTGCTCCCAGGGGTCATGGAAAAAAAAGAAAGATATTGCACTCTAGCTCTTTGTTACTTGGGAGAAGGTGAGCACATGGTTGCTTTGAATCTTTTGAGGAACTTGTTGGATCCTGGAGAAAATTCAGACTGCAATCTGGAATTATTGCTGGCCTCAAAGATTTGTGCTGAGAACAAGGTATGCATTGAAAAAGGGATAACTTATGCTCGTAAAGCGCTTTCCATGTTGCAGGGGAAGTGTAGGCAGATGGCTAGCATTGCAAACTGCTTACTGGGTGTTTTACTGTCAGCTCAATCCCGATCTGTTGTTTCTGATTCTAAGAGGATTTTGAAACAGTCTGAGGCACTTGTAGCACTGGAGACTGCTGAGAAAACAATGAGAGAAAGAGATCCATATATTATATACCATCTTTGCCTCGAAAATGCTGAGCAGAGGAAGTTGGATGTTGCACTGTATTTTGCAAAGCAGCTGCTGAATCTTGAGGCTCGGTCTAATGTTAAGGGATATCTCCTTTTGGCTAGAGTGTTGTCAGCTCAGAAACAGTTTGCTGATGCAGAGTCTGTGATTAATGATTCTTTAGACCAGACTGGGAAGTGGGACCAAGGAGAACTTTTGCGAACTAAAGCTAAACTCCAGATAGCACAGGGCCGTCTAAAAAATGCCATAGAAACGTACGTAAATCTTCTCGCTGTTCTCCAATTTCGGAAAAAAAGCTTTAGTGCTGGGAAGAACCTCGTGAAGGTATGGCATTTATGATCTGTTTTGGTTTTTATGATGGTATCTGATCATTGGATGGAATGCATCATATCAGTATCTTTCATGTTGCTGATTCCATCTAGCTAACAGCTCTTATATTTGGGACTTTTCCTTTTCTGAGTTGTTTAAAAACATCCATAATTTATGAACTAAATGGAAATGTGCTAATAGTTTTAGAAATGATTTGTTAAATCATATGTGAAATGCTGAGCGTTACTATTACTGTAAAGATGTTTTTTTTATTCTTTTCACTTGCCAAAATTTAGTTGTGCCAACAGCTTGCTGGTCCTTCATATTATAGCCTTGATAAAAATCAGGCTGTATGGATGAAATTTTGAAACAAGCCATTGAGGCAGAATATATCATTGAGCATACATTTGATTTTATTTAACACAGTATCATCATCTAGTATATGCAATTAACACTGATATTGGGAGGGATTGTGTTGTGTATTCCATTTTTTTACTGGTCACTTTGCACCACATAACACGTCATGAAAATTCAATAGTTAATTTTAAGCAATGGACTCAACTAATTTTCAACAAATGGAGGGATTTAAAAGTCTATTTCCTTCATTATTTTCTACATTTACAAATATTTAGGGTGATATGAAAGTTTCTTAATCAGGAGGATGGACTTTAAGGCTTAACTTGAATCCTGCATACCAGTTAGTTCTCGTAAGCTTACAAGACAAACGATTGTTTGACTGATAACTTTGTTGATTCCTTGTCCTCTCACAGAATAGGCAAAACCATGATAGAAGTTTGGAAATGGAAACATGGCATGATCTAGCTAATGTTTATACCAGCTTGTCTCAGTGGCGGGATGCTGAAGTCTGTCTTTCCAAATCGAAGGCTATCAATCCTTATTCTGCTTCAGGATGGCACTCCACAGGTATGGTAAATATGTTCCATTTACCAGTTTTGCCCTTCGCATCCCTGATGGTTTTCTTTAATGTTTATCTGGAAGCTTACATTTTTATCGTACTAAGATAGTTCCTAAAAATTTATGCTTCTGTTATTTCTTACTCATCTTTTTAATGCTCTCACATAAATAGAAATTTAAGCAAATTACTTAATTTATTCAAACTTGTTAGGTTTACTATATGAAGCAAAAGGCCTTCAGCAGGAAGCTCTGGTATCATTCAGGAAAGCATTAGATGCTGAACCAAACCATGTCCCAAGCTTGGTATCCATTGCCCGTGTCCTCAAACAGATTGATGGTGAATCAATGGCGACAATAAGATGCTTTCTCACTGATGCACTTCGACTTGACAGAACAAACACCACAGCTTGGTACAACCTCGGGCTGCTCTACAAGGCTTATGCTGGTGCATCCGCACTGGAAGCTGTCGAATGCTTTGAAGCTGCTGCTCTTCTTGAAGAATCTGCACCAGTTGAACCCTTTAGATGAATTACTGCATAAGTTTGTCGATGTTTGTGCGAATGTAAATTATTTATTGTCTTATTATCATTTTCAGGGATTTAGAGTAAGCACGTGTAACTTTATCATGTAACTTAGTGGTGTTTTTTCTTTTTTTTTGGGTTAATAGAAAAAATTGAAGCCGCAAGGAATTTCGATAGTTAAGTCTCAATTTGAATTTTAATTATTTTGTGTCAAGCACCAAGTGGATTATAAATCTGTAAAATTAATATTCAAACATCTAATAGTTGAAAGTTATATCAGTTGGGAGTCAAGTTGGAGGTAAACTCATAGGATGCCGAGCATTATTGAAATTGAAAAGAAAAATTGTATTTTAGTTTGTTATTTTCCATTGCTTCCGATGATGGTCCGGTGAGCGATTCACATAGTGAGCGATATTGGCATGTGATATTGTACTTAATCCCTAATTTTAACACTATTCTTAAGGAGATAATAAATCGCATCTTGTGTTCAGATTCTAAAGATGTCATTTTATGTTTACTCTGCAGTAAATCTGTAACTGCCACGTGTAACGCCCAAGCATTTCATCAAGCCTTGATGTGTGCCACCACCCATGAAGGTTTTAAAATCATGGAGGCTCTTCTGCACTCATGTGGTGCATGTGATAGCCTATAAATAATTCCATGTAATTAATGAGTTGGTGGTGGTGGAGATAGTTCTAAGCCTATCATTTAGAAATTTCTTTATACTCTATAGATAGGAAGAGCCTCATTTGACCAACACACAAAAGAAACACACAAGAAATCTTGCACATACATTACATAAAAACATTTTAAGTTTTCCTTTGAGCAATTAAAGTTCTTCTCTCATCTTGAGCTGAGTTTAAGTAGGTGCTCTTTTCTACTTCTAAATCCAGCAATGTTTTGAGTGTGTAAGGCTGACTTAAGGCCTAGAGAGTGGGATTTAGCGTTTAAGGCAGCACGATTCAACGAGGGAACAAGCTGGTCGTGACACATGGCATACAAAAAAAGTTCAATCAATTTATTTAAATAACTCAAATCGGTTAATAGTATGAATGTACAGCTGATAATATAACATTTATTTTTGATTAAAATTCAATGTTTAACTGAGTTTTTCCTAATTAATTGTTGTTTGACAATTTGAAATTTTGAATGAAACAGATAAAAATAAAAAAATAAAAAAAATAAATCATGATCACTGATTAGGTGCCCGACAACAACTCAACTCAGTACTTAATTTTAATCTAATTTAAATAAATTTTTTAAGTATCTAATATTAATAAATTATTATTATTAATATATTTAATTTTCTTCTAAATTAATTCAATTAATCAAGTTCAAATTCAATTCTGTATAACGCAAGACAATATTATATATATATATATATATATATATATATATATATGACCAAAATAAACCTTAGAAGTTAGGACATAATCTGAAAGTAAGACAAGATAAATATTCGTAATTAAAATAATTAACGAGATTTAATTCCTTAGAGGAATTAAAAAAAAAAGTATCTCTTTACGCTTAATTAATCAAAAAAAGAAAGAAAAGAAATTAAGAGTGCCTGAATCTTAAACATTAAACCCTAAAATCACTGCCCCTATTTCCAATTTTAATTAATTTTACACCTTTCTCGTTCAAATTTTTTTTTTTAAAAAAAAGTCTCTCTGTGCAGTATTTGTATCTGATTTTGAAATTCTTTTGGCCCCTCAACTTTGTTAGTGCAATTTGTACAACCAGAGCTTTGTTAAGGTATTTTTTTAACAGTTTTTTACGATCTCACTGTCTCATTGATTATTGTGGTCAGTTTTTTTTTTTTTTTTTAGGGGATATTAATAGGTTCAAAAATGTCAGACACTCAAGCTCTCGTGAGTGACTTAGTCTCCAAGCTTCGAAAACGGTCAGTTTTTAGTATCCACTGAAAACATTATTGCTTTTTGGAAGTTCTTTTGTGAAAGAGCTTCTTAAAAACTTATTTTGATAGTTTGAAGCGCGTTTTAGTTTTTACATAACACCAACGGGAGTTCAATTTTGTCTGTGTTATATGAGCATTGTGGGTAATAACTTTTCATGGAAATTTATTTCGGTGTGTTGTTTATGGAATTTAGCTACATTTTAGTATATAAGATTTTAGCTCTTATTCGAATTTAATTCACTCTGGCAGAAGAGTTCAAGGTTCATATGAAACAGCTAGGCTCACGGCGGAGTTACTACGTGCAGTGATATTACAACACAAGGAGCCGACTACAAATGGCGCGGCGTCTCTCATCGAGGCAGTGTGGAGAGTTGGTGAGCAGCTCATTGCTGCTAATCCCATTGGTAAGTGCTTCTTTTAAGTGCAGTTTGCTTTGGTATTGCTTCTGTCGCGATACAATTCATCCAAGTATTTGAAGTAGGCTGCTGAATGGTGAATATAAGTAATTAGAGCACCTGGACTTACAGAAACTTGTTGCGCAAGGAACTTGGTTTCTCTTCCAAGAGTTAGATTAGGGATTGGTGTTATGTTGAAGACTATGAATTGGATATTCCATTGATTGGGAGAGCACAACACCTGTCAACCTAATAATATAGATTAGGATAATTAGGAGACATTTGATTGTGTTTGTTTGAAGACCAAGAATCAGTTTGTACCATATATTCTAACGAAATGTTGAATGGATGGGATTGCAGAGCTTGCAGTCGGGAACATTGTTAGGCATGTCTTGCATATCATTAGAGAGGAAGATTTGTCACCATTGACGGATATTGTAGGAGTGTTGAAATTATCGGCTGAAGATGACATTGAAGATTTCGCAGAGGATGAAAATAGCCAAAAATCATCTGCTACCACTGGTGGATGCTTTTTGAAGCCCCCTTTGTTGCTTGCTGTTTTTGAACATTTACCTGACTCAGCAACAGCCTGCCAGACTTCCTCTTCAGAGAATATCTTTGCAGGAAAAGGTAAAGTAAGCTATCATAGTTGTTTTATTTTGATATAATACTATAATGGTTCTTTTTTCTTTTTCTTTTTTTTTTTCTCCATTTTTTTGTTTCAATATTGAAATTTTATCCTCTGCAGCTGATAAAAGTGCAAGGAAATTAAAGTCTGACCTAATAAAGGCAGTTAAGGAGCTTATTGAAGATATCAATACTTGCCATGAAGGGATTGCAGTACAGGCAATGGAGCTTATTCATCAGAAGTATTTTTCTACTAACACTCAGTATTATATTCTGCTTATAAGGTTTATATACCATAACTATATACATTATCAAGTAATTAACTCATAGAGAATAGCTTGTAGGTTGGATTACTACCAGACACATGCTCGCTGCACATGCAAACAGATTTATTGGATTTTCTTTATATCAATGCAATCTTAATCAACTGCCACACAATGTGAACTGGTTTGGTACTTTCATATACATCCTACTGATATTCCACCTGAAACTTTGTTACTAGAGTAAAATTAATAGGTCAATTGTAAATTCTTAAATTAAAGGAAGCACACTAACTGTTTCTTCTATAACTATACTTTCCATTGCCTTTCATGCATGATTCCCTGTCCCCTAAACATATAGTAAGTCTAGATAATTCTCTTCATTTCAGTTACTTTTTCTAGTTTTCTCTGTTTTGCAGTGAGGTGATATTAACTTTAGGTCATTCAAAGTTTGTGAAGGAATTCTTGTGTGCTGCCAAGGAGAAAAAGAGTTCTTTCCAAGTCTTTATTGCTGAGGGTGCTCCAAAGTATGTCATTGATTCTAACCAAAGTATCCCATTTTATAGCCTGGGTAAAAGATTTCTCCATTTGTTTTTAATAATTCATTGCTCCTTTGTCATGGACTAGATTTGAGGGACATATTCTTGCAAAGGAATTGGATAAAAAAGGTTTAAAAGCTATTGTGATCACTGATTCAGCAGTTTTTGCCATGATTTCTCGAGTGAACATGGTAATTTCAAACTTCGGCAACGAAACTGTTCAATTATTTTATATAATGAATAAAATTAGCTGCTTAAACTTATAATTTGTTCTAAAGGTCATAGTTGGAGTTCATGCTGTGATGGCAAACGGTGGTGTAATTGCGCCTGTGGGGTTGCATATGCTTGCCCTTGCTGCAAAAAAGCATGCTGTTCCATTTGTTGTGGTTGCTAGTACACATGAGGTATGTTGGCATTAAAAAAAAAACACTATTCAACACTTCATTACAATAGCTCTTGTCTTTGTGGATCCTTTGTTTGCAATTAGTTTACTGTCTTATGGACATTAGCAATAAAAATTTTCTTATGGTAGAAATATGCCATAAGATCACCAATCTGGTGTATTCCCTGTTTGAAGATGCTTGAGTACATTGCATTCGTCTTCTATATTTTTTCCCTTTAAATTGATGGTAATGAAGATCCATGTAATTTTTCATGTATGATATAGATATATAAGCATATTTTGTCTTTAAACTTTGTGGATGCTAATGATTCTGCCAAATGAATGCTTATTTTTGTCACTGCTGTGTTGCTTCTGGTAGTTGTGTTCACTGTATCCACACAATCTGGATGTCTTACTAAATGAAATGAGGTGCCCTTCTGAACTGCTGAATTTTGAAGAATTCTCAGACTGTATAGATTATGGAATTGCAAGCAGTTCTTCTCGACTTCATGTAGTCAATCCCGCATTTGATTATGTTCCTCCGGAGCTAATCAGTCTTTTTGTTACTGATATGTAAGACTCTATTCTTTCTATAGAGGCAAACTGGCTTTGAATATAATTGTGTGTTATAATTGTGGGAAAATGTTCTGAAGTTCCTTTATTTTTCTGCCAGAGGAGGATATAGCCCCTCCTATATTTACCGACTAATTGCTGATTATTACTCTTCAGAAGATCTGCCTCCACAACAGAAGCCTGCTTACTAAGAGTGAGATTTCTTACTCAACCATGATTTATCTTGGATTAATTTACTTACTATATGAATTGAAAATACCACGTCGTCTTTTTTGGTGTTTGCCGGCTTTGAACATGCCTTTGTAATTCTTACTTGGAATGGAATTTCGCCCTATTTGACTTAGAACTTTAGCAGTTTGAATTCTTTTTCTGTCCTGCTTTCTCCTTGATTAAGTTCTGGGCTCTCTTCCTAGTGCTGAAATGAAAAGAAATTTTAGTGTAAAATTAATTTAGGAGTCCACTGCTACCTGTAATAATTTTGTCTAGATTTCCTAGGAACAGTTGTTAAAACCTGCACTCTATACTTAATTAGAATATCCTGAATTTTGTTGAAAAGTTGAATTTAAACAACCTTTCTGAAGGTCAGCATTGGTACTCTCCTTCTAGGCTTAACATGCATATCAATTCTCATAATCATCTGACATTAAACCATGGCATTAACATAATACTTGTACGAAGTACTCTTCGTCACATTCTTGTCACATGAATAGCTTTGTAAGTGACGATAAATCAATGTTAAGGCAAAAAGGAACCAGGATGAATGACTAAAAAGTTATATGTTACATATGGTGGTGCTACTTGACATTCATTTTTCCTTTACCTCCATCTTTGTCTTTGCAGGCGCAGATAGTATAAAACATCACAAAAAATTTGTGCTTAAGCTAACAGGATCATGACCATAGGTTACCTTGTGTCCCGGTTAACAGCAAAACTGCTTACCTTGAAGTTCTGTCTTTGCTGACCAAATACACACTACTAATATCTGAAGAGGACTTAACCTTTGGCTTTAGAACATTTTTTTTTTTTTACCCAGATCAGAGTTAATCAATTTTTTATCTTGTATACTGATGAGCTAGTAGTATATCAATATATACTTCAATTTTTTTTTTGCCTAAACGTGGAGTTGAATGGTAAATATTACTCAACTTTCTGCAGTGTTAACTCAGTGGGCTTCTAGTTTTGATGATGTGTGCCATTGAAAGTTTCATTTCCCTGCATTGGCGCATTATACATCCATTAAATTCCTTTACGGAAATTTCACATTTTGACACTGTTATGGTGATTCTTTATCCATTTTTCCTTGAAAGCATTCGATAAAATCAAAGTCACATGAATTTTCTAATTTTATAAACTGTTTCCCTTGCACGACTGGTCACTGAAAATTTTCTTTCAAAATGCTACTACTTTCAAAATAACTACAAAGGCAATAAATATCAGCAAAAATGCTGTTCTGTATTTCACAATTTCTCTTCTTCTGTTAGAAGATCATACAAGATGTACTGAATGCTCATAGAAACACCGACACAAAGCCTCATGATGACATGCCAAAATGAACTAACAAAAACCTTGAGGCTTTAATGATCAGTATTCTCATTTAATGGGGAAGAATTCAATAGAACAAGCAAAAAAAAAAAGGCAACATGAAATTAAATTTCAAGGAGAGAAACAGTAAGCATACAAGCTTTACCAAGAGCTATGGGTAAAAATAGTTAGACCATCTATATCATTCCTTGCGAAGATCTATTCCAGCCTTCTTAGCAACAGCATCCAATCCATTTTTCTCTATTGTCTTTAATGCCTTGGTTGACAAACGCAGCTTCACATAACGCTTGCCGGCCTCCCACCAAACCTTCTTATACTGTAGGTTAACAAACTGCCGCTTAGTTGTCTTGTGGTTAGAGAAGGAAACTTTGTTTGCCTTGTTTGATTTCTTCCCAGTGAACGGACATACTCTACCTGAAAAAATATATTAAATTATGAGTGAAAATATGTTGATAACCATATTTCAGTTAGTCTGATAAATTCAAGTAAAATGGATGTGAATGGTTATTAAGAGATCTAAATGAACTCATGCTTGTCTTATAAATATCATTTCCGGTAGGCACCATGAAACCTCCTTAAAAATTATTTTTACCCAAGGGTAAAAACGAAAGCCTATTTCTAAATGACAAATACAAAAGAATTCTCTTACACAAATCAAATTTTCAGCAAAAAAGTACAATAAAAGAACAGTGAAAGCAAATGTTAAGACACCCAGTAAACGCACATCATCACTCAGCATGTTAGTACCAATCTTAAATTACACTGCACCAGTTAACCATCACATCGACCAGAGCTCATTCTGAGTTTCCGATAACCCCTTAGCCTCTAATTTACCCATACACACACATTTGAGGAGCCCACTTTTTTGGATCCAAAAATCCCTATTGGGTCCTAAACAGGGGGCTGTTGTTGGAGTCGACAAACTTGAGTAATCAAGAAACTCATGTGATGATGTGAACAATACCTCAGCTATTGGGTTCTATAGGTTCCCTACATTGTTTGATTAGCAGAAACTGATAAATGACAAACTTATCTCCCCTAACACGATCATCATTTCAAACAAATCCAAGTCCAAACACTTGGGTTAATTTCAACAGGTGTTTCATTAATATATAAATTATAAAGTACTAATATGACAAAGTAAAATGCTCTAACACAAGGTTAATTCAATCCCCAGATTGCAAAATCTTTTTTTTATTTAATTATTATTTCTTCATTCATGTTTTGCACACATTCTAAGGACCATGCCATTGTTGCATACACAAGAAAACTAATAAATTAAAATATAAAAGCATAATTATTGTAAAATAAAATGAGAAAAAGAACAAGAGAATTACGCGCAACAATAGGTTGAAGAGCGGGGGCGAAAGGACGAGAGGAAATGGGTGTGGCCGCGTCAGGTACGCTGTACGAAATTTTGATGCCACTGAGTTGTGAAGTAACGAAACCCAGTTCTTCCGTGGAGGAGACTGCCTTAACCATGGACTTCGGAGACAGAAGTGGGCGGCGAAAGGGTAGTTTGGAAGTGTTTCCCAATAAAACTCCTCCCGGTGTTGCCATTGTTGCCATTCTTTTCGATTCCCTGTGTAGTTTGTTGTCTGTTTTCTTTATGGATAGACACAGACTTCACCGCCTCTGGATTGTGCTTTTCGTACCAGTAGCAATTAAGCAAGTTGGGCTTTTTGATTATTTGTCAGTGGGGCTATTCGCACCCCAATAGTTTTCTTTTTAACCGTCCATTTGTTTTGACAAAACCTATTTTATTTGCCAAACCTTTCCTAAAATTTTCAGGTTCCTTTTTGATCAGTTCCTTCCACAAAACTCCAATTATAAATATTTTTTTTCTAAACTTTTGGATGATTAAATTTATATATATGTAAACTGAGTAGAATTTAAAAGGGATTCAAATAGTTAGTGTGTAATTTTTTTAGATTAAAAAAATTTAGAATGCAAAGTAGTTGTGAGGAAATAAAAAATGTAAAGACTTTTGGTGTATTTGTGTGGCTATAAGACTTAGAGAGAGAAACTTATAAAGAGAGAAATATATGGATTTAATTAGATCTATATTGTCATTTCATGTAATTGTAATAGAAACGTAAGTTTTATGAGGATTAGCCAATGGTTTGCCTCTTTTTGTCAACTCCAACAAGTAGGTAAGAGTTAGTAGTTCATTGAGGAATGATAATGATACCCACAAATTCACTCGCCAAACTCTATCCATTGCAGATAATTTTGAGGCTTACAGACAGATTTGGTATCACATATCAAAATCCGCACCAAGTTGCGAGTGGAGTTGATATTTACTAAATATCCGGTGTATACCCAGCCAAGCTTGCACTTTTTTTGCAAAATATTTTTAAAATTTTAATTAAAAAAATGTAGAACTAGAAATATATAAAGTGTATAAACATGCGTGTGGTTGCAGCGTGTAAGCTATAAAGTCCATCTACTTCTTCAGCAGGTCTCTCATCTAAAGTAAACTAAAGAAAACCAATTTATCATCTACCTTCAGCCGTGATCGTGAGTTGCATACCTACCCTGTTGCCCAACTCCCTTCTCAATCCAAACAGCTAGCACCCAACTCCCTTCTCTGTTGCCTCTGCTGTTGTTACTTTTGAATACTAGTTTTTTGTTTTTCTTTTAATTAATTGAAAACACTTTTGGGTTTTGATGGACTTATATATTTCATACTTAAATTTGTTGGATTGACGTTGAAATTTTAATTTTTTTATTTACATTAATTAAATTTATAATTGAGTATTTTTTGTGTAATTTTATTATTTTAGGTTATTGTTATAAATTTATATGGTGAATATTTATGATTTTAAATATGAAAACCCACACAAAATTTGTCAAGTAATATTTTGATTTTGATGATAGTCAAAACCTATAATAGATTATGGGTGAGTTTGGTAATTTAAATTTTAAGTGGGTACAAATTTGATATTGACAAGTTCATAAAAGATTGTACCCATTACCATCCCAAAGCCCATTTTAATTTTTTGATAAATAAAATATTCTTTTTTTAATATGCTAATACGCATGTTATAATTAGAAAAATTTATTGGGACAATCATAGATCAAGGTCCAAATTGGTATTAAGGTCAAACAACAATGTTAAAGTATTTGGTCACAGTAACTATTGTGGCTTGGAAATTAGGTGAATTTGATTCACCATTTATATGATAAAAATATATAATGTCTTTATTATTTTTATCAAAATTATTATTTAAAAATTATATTTATTAAATATTATTAATTTTTATTTCATCATTGTAATTTTTTTAACAAATATAGTTTTTTAAATTATAACACTTTAATACTCAATATGACCTAAGTTTATTATATTACAGTACATAATTTTACCTTTACGGACATATGAGGGATAATACGGGGAACGACTTCTCAAACCCATGCTACCAATTCCTTTTTCTTTTCTTTTTCCGATAGACCTCTGCTCTCAATCTTGATAATAAATTATTAGTATTATATATTTTTTAAAATTTAAAATCTAAACAGATAGTCTGATTATTTCCAGGTTATAAATGTGATACGGTTTATTTTGCTCATAGTTGTAATAGTAATGATTAGTTTGAGAGGGTGAGTTATGGATGATCAAATTCTTCCCATCAAAGACAAACCCCACCAAAAAAAAAAAGGCTCAGTAAACAAATCTGAAGGAATGATTTTTAATTAATATGATGCCTAAACTACAGTGATAACGACTATAAAACTAGCTGGCCTTGTGAAATTAAATCTGACCAAGATTAGTTAATACAACATATTTTTAATTGTATGTATTTTTAATACATATTCCATGTATTTTTAATTGTATCAAAGTACAAACGAATTAAGATCATCATATTCATCATATTGGCTTCGCAGTTCGCATAGAAAATACATGGAATGTCCAGTGAACTGCTTACTACATAAAACTAAATTTCCATTAACCCCTCTCACTAGCAGTTTCACAGAGCTCCAACACCCATTTCCTCATTAAAGAAACTCCAAAGCAAAATAAGTCAGATATCTGAAGCCCATCTTCCATTAGAACAATCTTTCAAATCCAAGCTAATCAAGTGGGAGTGGCTTGTGTTTAAAAAAGTCATCTGGCAAAGAGTCAAAATTAGGCAGAATTTCAACAATTCACTACAGAGGCATGTGCAAGACTCATATGATGTTATGCCAATCAATCCTAGCTCCAGTTTTGATAATCCAAATTGGTTCATTTTGAGAACCTTGCCTGGTAAAGATTAAGAGGAATGTATTCCACTGTCACAATCCGGTCATCAAATAACCGTCTGTGCAAACTATGTGCTGCCATGCAAGAGGCTTCTGCTCTCCTGTACTCTACAAAGACACAGCCTGGTTCAAAAATGTGTCCCTGATTAGGATCCTGGTTCTCATTGTCACCATTCTCAACAGCACTGTATTGCATCCCCATCTCATTGGACGCTCCCGTAAAAGCTTCTGAATGTCCATTGACTTCCTCAAGATTCAAATCTTCTTTAGCTGATGATTTGTTTTCCTCACCCATGTGCTCCAATTGAATGTTAAAAGTAACTTTGTCATCATGAGCGCATGGCTCATCCTTCAAGGTGTTCACCAGCGTGGGGACTTCTTGAGAAACTATTTCTGATGTACTATCACGGGCTTGGTATTCAACAGCCATGTCAGTGTCACGCTCACATAGTTGACTTGGCTCATCCCCACTTGCAGGCATGTTGTCTTTAACATTGTTGACTTCTCCTGCTTCCATAACTTCTTTCGAGTCGTTAAGAATCTCTAATTCATTATTTTCTATGGACTTGTGATCAGTGACTTCTTCTAACCTCTCTCGTTTTCCATTTGTTTCGTCACTGGTCAAGTTTTGCCCAACTCCAGCAGATGCTGTATTCTCATTCCCTTCACATGCTTGAATGGTAGAGATATTACCATCTCCATACTTGACAACATTAACAGATTTAACAGTGCCAAACCTGCAGAATGGGTAGCAAATTTAACTTCTATATCAAGCAAAGGGTTGATAAAGTCATGGAGGAAAGTTTCTTTTACAGACCTCGCACACTCTAAACGTACATCTTCTAATACTTCCTCCACCTCCAATCCAGACAATGATGAAAAGCCTTCTGGATTAAACTAATTAACATAGAAAAAGGATAGCACATTTATGCCAACAAGAAATTGTTAATCAAATTGGCCCGTTTAAAAAAAAAAAAAAGAATCTACGCTGAGGAGACGAACAGAAGATAACTACCAAAATGATCACATATATATCAAATAACATACCACATTTTTAAGCTTTAGGACTTCAGTTGGCTTCTTGAGAAGTGGAAGAGCATGCTTGGGGATCCCATAAAATGGTGGGTTTCCACTATTGTCCTAACATGGTTTTGTTTCTTTTTATTAGTATATGTTTCACACATGATAAAACATGTGATGTGATGAAAATGTTTCATGGCAGTTAACACTCGAAATTTTCAAGAAATAATTTTAATGAAGTACCATAATTGATCCATCTAGAACAGCTTGAACTGCAGTTAGTACTTGCCCTCCCACCTTCAGGCCATTCAGACCCGCAATAGCTTTGGGTGTAACTAACTGGTCTACATACTGAGTTACACAACATCAAGTTGCCAAATGCTCAAGGTCAGAAGAAGAAAAGGAATTAATTGCAAACATTGAATTATGTTGAAGAATAATGAAAAATATACATATATAAAGAAGAAAATATGATGCATGCAATTTCACATGGTAGATTGAATGGCACACAAGGGATAGGCCTGTCAATTCAAGATTGTATCATGAAAGCAACAAACAAGATGCAGACTCAACTGTAAAGAAATAAGTCATGTTCCCACTCAAAGTATATTCCATTTCATTTTCATAATACCCAAGCTTTGATTTTCCACAAAATTAAATACATTAACATCACTGAAAAGGTATTTGACTTGCAATTAAATTAATAAAAACAAATGCATTTAACCATTGGAATTTTTTTCACCAATGCTACTAAATTTATGATTAAAATATTTTCGATATAAAGTGAAGGTGCACAAATTATCTAATAATGTGCTTGGAGATTATAAAACAAGTTTTCACTTGCTTGTTGAATGGAATGAAATATAAAATGAAGATGCACAAACACATTTGCAAAAACATCACAATGGTTTACCATATAAAACAAAAAGAGCAACCCAATTGAAAAAAAAAAGGGAAAATGCAGGATTTTACTCATCAGAAGACATTCTCCGAGAAAACGGAACACTGAAGCAAAAAATACTTTATTACCTCTACGAAAGCACATGGTTCCTCATGATCCTTGTTAACCTCAAAGTGGTATGCTTGCAGTGGTCCAAAGGCACAAACAATTTCCATAACCTGGATAAGTAGCATAGGAGCTCTAATTATAGCAAGTTATTGATAAGTAGCACATGTAGAAGGAAAGGAGGCAGAAAAGGAAAGAGCAAGAGGTTTGAAGAGAAATGACGGCTGACAGAAGGGTGGGAATATAAGTATCCAAGATGGCACTTGAAGGTGGTATTGCCCAGAAAGAAAATTAAATTTTGAAATCATATTACCATTTTAGACGATAAAGTGCTTGAAATTCCACCGATGAAGATCTGCACCAACAATGCATATGTAACAAAAGGATCAATAAATAAATTCCAAAAATAAGTCAGAGCAGGTATCATGTCAAGCATATTTAACAAACAGTACAGACTCGTATGAATGATGAGCTGTTAGCTCTCACAACCATTTCATTGGATCCATTATCTTTCTAGAAATGACAGGGAAAAACAATGTAATTAATAAGTTTTATTCAATCGGAAACTAATTGAAACAAATCCACAGTGAAATATGCAAACATAGAACTCACAACAGTAACAACCCCCAACAACATGAAGATGAAAATAAAGAGTAAAAGTACACTACAGTGAAATGAATCTTAGCTTATCCTTGATGCCAAAAGAAGATAAGAAGATACAAGCTTACCAACAAAGACAGACAATCTAAGCATAATTCGAGAAAAGTAGATAAACCAAATAAGTGATAAGATGAAATTTAGGAATTTTAACCATATAAAATAGTAGATATGGCCGCCCCACATTGTAGAGAGGTTTAAAATAAAGATGTTTTCATTTTGTTGTTCACAGCATACCTTGTGAGGTGAATCCTTCACAATACCACTTACTGAATCAACTGAAGCCACTGATTTCTCTGCTTCACCACTCTGCATGAAAAGAGCAACTGTCTGAAAACCTGCTACATGGATAGTAACCACAATATACCTCAGAAACTGCAGAGCAGCATCAGAAGGAAATGCTTTTATTATGAGAAAACTCAAAAATAAAAATGGAATTTAAGATCATGAGGATCTAAGTGAAGCTAGAAAGAAAAAGGGAGGGGGAGTTAGCATAGTATGCATATCCTACGCTGAGGTTCAGAAACATCAAACATGTGATCTGTTGATCTGACAGTACAGATTCCACAAGTAGTAAAACCATATTGTTCAACAATAAAAATCAAATAATTTTGAACTTGTGTGGTAGCTAATATCTTAGCTGTGTACTCTGAACCCTTACCCTTATTACAAACAAACAGTTAATGCTCTTCCTAGTTATATTTGTGTGTCCACCAGATGCAGAAAACCCAAAATGTCATTAAGCTTATTAGAAAATACATACTTTCACCAGATTAAATCAACAATCAATTCCTATAGAAAATAAAAGATTAAAAAAAAAAATCAAATAATCACTTTCCGGATCACTCCCAAGTTCTGCAAGAATACATCAAATTATACACTACAAGCATTTTTCATTGCCAAGCATCATCAAATGTTAGAACAAAAATGCACGAATAGCTGCCATCAAATGAAAATTGATATTGTATCTAACACCTCTATCTCAATAACAATCAAATTAAGTTATTATAAAAGCATTATCTGACCTAAGCTGACATAAACAAGTACCACTTTTAGAAAGTAATTCATGCATACACCATATTTCCTTTACAAGAATTTTCCAAAACCTAGTAACTCCTTATATAACTTTTCCAATCAACTTAGCGTGCATGTGACTCTTGTTATATTATTCCCAAAAACTGAAATTCAGCACCACTGAGTAAATGAGTTTGTTTTTAAGTGGATTAATAGATTGACCAGATGGTAATGCCAAAAAGATCTAATAATAATACCGTTAAAAATACAAGAAAAAAGCATCCCAATATAGAGTTGAGTGCCAGAAACATACACTACCCAGCCCAATGACTAGGGTAAGTTTTTTTTTCATTTCATGTTCTGGAACATTCTGTACATCCATCTTAAGCCCATTTATGACAACAACTATTTTGATTTTGGTTTGTAAAAATTATTATTCTCAACAATAATATAATCAAAAGAAAACTACCTCCGGATCTTAGTAATCCCTTCAATTAAAAATTTTCCCCTTTATCTTTGTATTTATTAAGGTAAGAAATTTACATAAATGCTACCAAGGAGCAGAACTCCAGTACACTGGAATCCTTTTGTTTGTTCTGCCTCACGAAAAGAATTCTACCCACTCACAGAGAGGACATCCTAAGAAATAGGAAAATAAAGAGTTAAGTGAGGATGCATATTTTGATAGAAGTGGGGGCAAGGACAAGCTACTAATCAAGATAAACCATCGGGTGCAAAATGGTCATTGGTATATTAGTTCAGTAATCGGACAGTCAAATCAACATCGCTGACAAAATTAAGACTACAGCTAAGCAGTGCCAGAAATCCTAAAACAACATCTTAGAGCAATTCAAAAGCTGAACATCAAATAAAGCAGATACTATATCCATATTAATTAAGAAGTTACTGCTTAATGCCTACATCAATGACCCAATACCGATGATACAAAATAAGGTTGAAGTGCATCAAAACTTGTCACTACACCTGGGAATCTTCTCAGTTAGTAGAGAGCTCCATCATCATCCTGAATGTGAATTACGACACACCCAACATAGACACCCTATTTAAGAGATTCCAACATGCCAGTCAGAAAACATTTCATGTAACGTGTCAAAAAGATCATTCTAAGTGCAGTAAAGAGCTTGTTAAGCTTTATACCCAACTTAAAAGAGAAGAAAAGAAGAAAAGAAAAGAAAAAAGAAAAAAAAAGCCTTAAATTGGATGTTCGCGCTAGACTAACTTCCTCGGTACAACAAAACCATAGGCATAGAAACACACAGTTTCAGTCAGAGTTACCCATGCTTCCCCTGTACATGTGGATCCATAAGCAAAACCATTTTCAAAATTTCAAAGAAAAGCTGGGTTATTTGCCCCCCCAAAAAAACCCAAAAAAAAAAAAATGAGAGAGACTTGGAAGCCTGGCATTGACTTACATTATGCAAGCAACAAAAATGTTCTAAAACAAAGTGAAGATAGAATCCTTAAATCTCTATAAACAAAATAAGCAGCATCTATAATCTTTTTCACCTTTCATTTCCATGGCATATTAAAAATTAGGCACTGAATGAGTTCGCATCTCATGAAAATCACATATGCAATTTATTTTGGAGCTTAAAAACTTGAACAAGAAGAGAACACATGAGATAAAGACAATCAACAATTATGATATCATATCTATTTTTAAAATTGCATCAATCAACTTAGAGGAAACAAATTTTATTTGTTCTATCAATTATAAATAACTTCTAGACATGCTTCCTAGTAAAGTTCTATCAACAGTCCATTTGAAGCTCAAAACTCAGAAATTTACCGATTCAATCAAAACCATAGCATAGACAACTGCAACTTGAACTCAGAAGAAGTCATAGGACTAAATCCATTTGGTAATTAGCCCAGTTTGACTTGCAGTAAGACTGAGCTGCCAATCTTTTACATCCATGTCTATATAAATAAAAAGAAATTTTAAAATAAAAAAGAAAAATCATCTTGTAGTATTGTTAGGAAGCACGAAATGCAAAAGCACAGACCCAAACTTTACTAGAACCGAAGTGCTATTGACTTGAACTGCAATGCTATCGGCCTGCTGCTGCAGACAAGTCCATTTAGCTTGGCCCAAGGTTATTTTTATTTTTATTTTTTTTTTTTGGGAGAAAATAAATCTTGCGCCTAGCTCACTTTGATAAAGCATCAGCAGGGTACCCAGATCGCAATAATGTGAATTATCAAAGAGATATTATGCATGGCACAGAGAACTAACTTTATCTAGATCAACATCTAAAAATAAGCAAAAGCTGTTAAATTTTGTTTCATTAAAAGGATATATAAATAAAAATAGAATCAACAATTACTCTCCAAAGCAAAGAGATAACAGGTATATGCGAGTGACATATAAAAGTGACAAGCAAATGACCAGTGAAGCAAATATTAAAAAGCTTAGATCCATTTCTAAAAATCTTTTTTAGGTAAGAATATAATCAAATCCCATATAATACAAATAATTACACATAAAAGAGCCATAAACCCATAAGAATGAATACCAATGGAAAATAGTAAAAAAGAACTAATAAAAAATAATAAGATTTTAATTCTTACAGCCACTTCAACAAATTCTTTGGGGCGCTTGATTTTGAGAATAGAGCCTGAGTAGGAACAGCCATCACAACAAAGAGCTGCTGAGGCATCCTCAGCTGTAAGAAATTCCACAAAAGCTTGGCCTTTCTCTCTCTGTATCTGCAGTAAGGGCATAGTAAGCAAGCCAAAACTGCAGTTTGTACTAATATGCATGACAAAGATGAAAATGGAAAACCTAATAATATAACGGAGACTTACAACACATCCAATACATGGGAGAGATCCATGAACATGTTGAACACCCGAAGAGAGCAAAAAATTATTAAGAAACTCCATCAAAGCTTTCTCAGAGGCTGAGACAGGTAAATTTTCTACACAAAGTCTTCTCATACGCCGATTTGATTGAGTTAGCTGAACTGAGTCCATGGAAACATTTAGCTTTGCAAAAGAAGCACTGACTGATATCCCAGCAAGAGGCTTCTGTGTAGTCGAAGTGACAGGATCGGAGCTGACCATCTCATGTGCATTTGATGATGAAGCTTGGTTTGATGTGTGGACATTAGAAGTAACTGAATATGTTTCCATTGGTGCAACATCCCACTTAGCACTTTTCTTCTCAGGTGAGCGATTGATAGGGGAAGGAGTCTTAGCAGCAGCCTCAGTTCTTCTCTTCCTTGGTGAATAGCCACCAAGGCCACTTGTCGATCCATCATGCCGTCTATAATGACCACTCAAACCATTACTAGTTACCCTACTACTGTCAATATCAGAATGCTGCCTTCCAGAACTGCTTTTAGTAGAATGTGAGGGCAGTCCTTCATGCTCTCGGTCATAATATGACGTACGTTTCTGCGCTCTAGGTGATAATGACAAAGACCTTCTATTTTTGTCCTCACGCTCTCGACTCCTTGACCTCCTCCTTTTCAGTCTCAAATTCCCATGTCGAGATTTTGGAGATTCCTTTTTTTCCTTTCTCTCTGAAACTTTTAAATCATGCACTTTACCTAGATCAACTTTCTTTGCAGCACTCTTATCTCTGTTTTTCTCATCATCTCGATTTCGATGTTTTCTCTTGCTTTCTCTTTCAGATTTCTCTCCACTTTTGTCTGCATGTCTGTCCTTTCCAGTTAAATCTCTTGAATGCTTCTTTGTGGCTTCATCCCTTGAATCAACAATTGACTGATCATGACTTCTTCCCTGGCTAGGAATTAGTTTCTCAGATTTCACGTTAGGTTTAGAGGATGTTTCTCTCGTAACATCAGCTTTCAACTTGGTGTCTATTAAACGATTTCCCCTGTCTTTTTCGGTACCTGGACTCCTATCTTTTAATCTGATTTCCGATTTAATAGTTCTTCTATGAATAGATTTAGCTACATAGTCTTCCTTTAATTTGGTTTCCAAGTCACGATTTTCTCCATCTCTCCGTCTGGATGAATCAACATTCTTGGAAAGGGCATTATCTTCCTTCTTCCCAGAACCAACCTTCACATATTCCTCAGATGTATGCACGTCAACACCAGGGGATTTTTTGTGTCCATGATACTTTCCAGATTTGTGATCATCAGATACATTCTCAATGGTACAATCCCCTGGTATATTACTAACGTCCATAGCGTCCTCTTTAATATTTTCAGTCAAGTTCTTACTTTTCCTTCTAATCATTATCTCATCAAAGCTGAAAGGCCTTGTCCGAGCAGCACTTCCTTCATTGCTGTCAGCCAAGGAAAGCTCACCTCTTTTCCCATGCTTTTCCTTTTTCCGACCAGATCTGCCCATCTTGCCTAGTGCACAAACAATCTATACCAGCCTACAAAAAGCATCAAAGGTCATAGTGGAAAAAGGTAGTTGTATACACAGATTGGCTAATAAAGCCTTGAATGTATTCAGACCGCCCCTGTCCAACTATTACAGGACCCAAGCGAAAAAGATCTGCATTTCATCATAAGCATCAAGTAATTTAGCAATCAAATCCCCAATAACAAAGAAATTGCATCCACCCCAAATACAAGTGATCACAATAGTCAATACAATAAATTCAATTAAGCAATCACAAAACCAGGAGAAAAACAGAAGCAAATAGATAATAAGCTACAATACCATGATAATAATATCAACATGTTAATTGATTTATTTACAACACCAGGTGATACTATCTTCAAAGGACTTAGATACAGGACTATATCATAATCTTGTAAAATAATTACCCAAAGTCTACTTCTGGGTCTTAGTTATCACGAGCACTTTACACTCTTAGATGATAATCACGACCGTAACATTTTCCACGACGCAACAAGAACCAACTCAATTTGTCTCAATCAAACTTAAAAGAAAAAAGTAGCACACTACTGTTTCTATACGTGCAGACTGTAGACAAGTTAACAAATTCTGAATAGTTATTAAATCAAGAATCATCCTCATGATATCATATTTCAACTACATGCAACTTCCAACATTGCCATGTGGTAACAACACCAATGAAAGCTATTATCAATAATATACATATCCCGATATTTCAATATAAGCTAGCCACGTAACTCACCCAGAACCAACTACATATCTAAAATATTAAGCAAGACTCAATTTTCACTTATCTTATATGTCCCAAATGTCCCAAATCTTTTCATTTCTCTTTTATTTACTTACTCTCCATTAAAAGATAAGTCGTCCAGGAAGGGGAAAAAAAAAAGAAAAACAAAAGAAGGTTCAATACAAAACCCTACCAGCAAAATCCCAAATGATTACACACAAATAAGTCACCTCAGTATACTTTGAATTACGAATATACTTCAAGAATATGAAATAAATAAATAAAAGAAAAGTGCAAGTTATGGGGCACCTTGGAACGGAGTTGCGACCAGAAGAAATGCAAGAGAAGGGTTGTACTCTGCAATTCGGGCGCGCACACACACGAGTAGGATAGAAAACCTAGAACTTTTTAGGATATAATACAAGCCAAGTTATCTGCTTGGAGAAAAATGGAGGCGCTCATCGATTTTTTCGCGCAGGATGGGACATTGTATGGTTTTGTAAACCGATCCAAACTTAAACCAAGTGGTTCGTAATTTTGTGAATTAACCAAATGGTCCAAACACTAGAATCGAACGGAATTACACCAAATTAATTTAATTTGATTCAGTTCAATTTGGTTCTATAATTTGATTTGATTTGATTTTATTTGATACAAATAATTTTGTCTGATATATTTTATTAAAACGACATAATAGTAATTATTATTACTATAACAAAAAATTTGAATCCACAAATTTAAAAAAAAAACCGACTTAATAAAATTCAACAAAGTATAACTAGAGATGGGAAAACGTATGCGGTATGCGTGTTAATGCCCGTGCTGTACCGAACCCATTATATATTTTGTGTTATGCTGTACAGTGTTAAAATTTTTTTACTGAGGCCTAGCTCGACACACGTGTTGTGTCTATTCATATTGTGTCCACACGTGCCGTGTCGTACCGTGGGCCGTGCCATAGAAAAAAAAAGCCTAATAAACTTTTTAAAAAAAAAATTGTTAAGAGCGCATGTTAAGCTGTTGCGTACTTTTTTTAAGTTTTTGTATATTTCTTAGGTTTATGTCTTTATTCAAATTTAATAGAATTAAAAATTCAAAACTCAAAACTCAAGTCAATATTTAATAATAATAAACTGATAATAGTATGAAAATATAATATTAATTACTAAGTTTGATTTTATAATATTAAAATTTTTTTAATACTTAACAATAATAATAATAATAAATTTTTCTTAAGGGTTAACTTAATTGTTAACTTAGACTTATATAGAGTCATAAACCATAGTTCACAATAATATTAATGCATATTTATAAAATCATGATAGTTATAATTTTATTCATAAAAATCATGATATCAATTATTTATTTAATAAATTATAAAAATTAACCAATTATTGTCTTTTTTAAACTAAGAATTAGATGAATTAAAAAAATTCAATTTCAAGTTATTTGTAAAATCATAAAAATTTAAGTTTAATTTCATTAAAAAATAAAACGTGTTTATTACATATTTTTTTTGATGCCGTGCTTAGCTCATCTATAATCGTGTCGTACTTTTAAGGCTTATATGCCTAATATTTTAAGTCCGGCACTGCCCGTGTGCGTGCCATACCGTGCCGCGTGCCCAACCGAAATATGTTCATGTCGTGCCGTGCTGTACAAACACGTGCCATGCCCGTGCTTTGCCTCGTACCGTCCAGCCCATTGGCCATCTCTAAGTATAGCCATCCACTATAAATTAAGAAAAAAAATCAAAATCCCATTGATCTTAATCCTTCAACTTTCAAATCCATAATACTTACGTTATCTCTCAAATTGAGCCATTAACCATGCACAAGCAACTAAACAAAATAAAATAGAGTATGATATACCTAACAAATAAAATTATCAACTTCATTATTTAAATATTCTTCATGTTAAATCACATAAACCAAAGTTAAACAAATCAAAATTATGCAAACCGATCCATAAACTCATTTTCTTGAATTAGTTAATTAAAATTTGTCATTGTATCCAAGAAAAGAAAAAAACTGCAATTAATTTGTCAATATTCATGCCCCAACCATATTCGGAGTTATAAAACTTCTATACTGATCTATTTATTCTAGGAGTTTTCAATTTTCATTTTTTTATAATTTTTTTTTTCGTGAATGGTTTGATTTGATGGTTTAGTTTGATTTCAAAACTATTCAAAAACTAATTGGTTCAAGATTTTGAAAATATTAGGTTTTTGTAAATTGAATCAAACTGAATCGTCAGTTATACAATTTAATCCACCACTAACGCTCGATGATTTTAGGAATGGTAGAAAAACCCGACCTGAGCTTGGGTGTCTTGGGTCAGGCTAGGCTTTCTAGGTGAAGCTCAAGCTTGAAAAATATTTTAAAAAATTTGAAAAATATATATTGTCTTAATTAAAATACAACATTTAACATATATTTAGCCTACCCATAACATATATTTAAAGTTTTAAATCATTTAAGCCTAACTCTTAAAGTCCAATCTAACCAAAAAAAGTAAAAAACTAAATTTTCCAATTTAACCAAAAAAAAATAAAAAACTAAATTTTCTAAACTATAAATTTAAAAAACGAATTTTATAAATTATAAATTTGTAAAACACAATGGAAAAAATTTAAAAAATGTAAAATTTAAAAATTTAGATTTTTGACCCGACCCAGACAAAAGACATGCTGAAGGCGAACTTAAACCTTACCGAACCCGACGTGGGCCCAAAGGTGATTTCTCTACATATTTCTACCGACAGTCCAGCTAATTGACACGTCGGATTGTTTTTTATTTATTAATTTTTATTTATTTTTTGGATTTTCTTTTCAGACAAAACAATTTAATCCAGAACTTTTGCGATGGAAGGTTGTTTTACCGAATAAATTCCGGGGGTAAGAGACTTGTGAATGCTTGCTTTTCTCTAGTTCAACAAACGAAGGGAGGCGTAATTATCCATAGATCACGGTTTACTATATAATAATGATGTTAATTTTTTATTGTAACACTTGAACTTCCTTCCTGAAGCCTCTAATGCTTCAGATGAAAACTCATTAATTACAGTAGCATTACAGAAGAAGAAACACAAAGGTCTAAAGCAAATTACATGGATAATGCTTTTCTTTTGGGCATCATATACAATTAAAGCCAATAATGACAGTGTGGTTCTTTTGACCACATATCATGCACGGTAATAGAATTTAAGTGAGTAGGAAGCAACAAAGCTCATCAGAATGACAGAGTTTATGATCATCAGATAAAACTCTAAATGAGTTCAATAAAGGAGAAGCAGACAACATCTAATGGCATAAAATCTCTCTGAACAGTTTGCAGTTCAACAAGCTTATATAGAATATTTTTAAGCATGTTCATATCGTGACAAGGATGAAGGCTTCCTACAAACATAAACCATATCAAATGGCTTTCATCCCATGCTTCAGAGATTTATACATCCCGCTCTCCACGATTTGGTATTTCACCGCATGTTTTCTCGGCGACGCACATAGCGGGTCCTGTCATTGTATCTTGGTCTATCTTGAGCTCTCTGGGGCTGTGGTTCCACCCTCCTCTGTCTTTCAGGTGATCTTTGAACTATCTCTCCATTCACAAACAACTCAGCTGCAAAATGAAATACCAATATATAAGATGAAAATATGAGAACAAAGCATATTCTAGTGTTATTTTAAAGCAGGGAGGTTAAACTGAAACAAAAGTGCTTCTTTCAACAGATGTTTGCACTATTGCAATCGTTTGATGTTAGAAGCTGGATGAAACGACAAAAACAATGCAGAAATCACACATACAAGGGCTTCTGCATGACTACAAACCAATAGGAAACTTGCACACTCATTCACTGTAAACAGGAATTTTATTAACAGCTGTGTATCGATAAAAAAATGTATCATCTCCAATGATTCTGAAACTCCACAGATTAGAGGCACAGAACAGGTGAGAGAACTTTCATGTACGTCCATTAGCATTCAAAGCCATGCATTGCCCATATGAGGCTATTAGCTTTGCCAAGATGGACTGGCAATTGGCAAAGAATGGAAAGAGACTGTCCTTACTGCAGCTTGCAAAGCAACTACTTCAATTAAATCAACAATACAAGATAACAAAAAATGTTCCGGCTTTTTTATCTCTGTTTATTAGAGAAAAAAAATAACACTACATACAGTCCTCCAAGTGGGAACATAAATGGTTAATTTCCATACCAAGATATTAGTATTCATAATCCAATCGTGATGAATATATAATGTTTCTTCTTCACTGATCTGCAGCTACACAAAAAATTACAGTGCAGAACAGCTAAGAGAAACACACTTAATTTTAGTCCATTTGCATTCAAAGCTAAACATTGTCCCATAAGACTATTTAGCTTTGCCAAGATGGACTTTAACCAATACTTTTAAAGCTAAAATTCAGATGATAACCTCTCATCAGTAAAACAATATTTCAAATACGAGTCAGCACATTGTGTGGGATGACACTACCGGACAAATAATGAGGACAATTATTCTCATGATCGTCAACACTATCATAGCACTTTAAAAATCTAAATGCTTGAAGCCAACAATAGCTTACCGCCATAGTCTTTGTTTTCAGGATCAACATATGAATCTGGAAGCACAAACAAAACACCTGGCAAGCCTGTTAACAAGAAAAAGAAAACATATTAACACCATTAGAATACAAAACAAAATATTAATTAATTAATTAAATCAATTAAATCAATAAAAAATATACCTTCTAGCTTATTAGAGGTCTCCTCATCAATCTCACAGCCGAATCCAAAATACCTCTCACACGAAACATTGTAAATTTTCTTCTTCGCCTCTTCCTCACTAATTCACAAACAAATGTATATGTATGTGTGTGTTTGTGTTGTGTATAAAATAAATAATAAATAATAAAAACCCATCGATTTCAAGACCGTAATTAGATTATATAGAAAAGGGAGCAATTAAAATAATAAACAATTAAAATCACCTGCCAACCACTTGAGCAAGGGTTTTGATATAACAATCAATCATCTGCTGTTTAGTGGCACCCTCGCCGCCGGGTTTGTCCATGACGATAAGCCAGTGCTCGTAGTCACAGCCGGGGAACAGCGGGGCCATCTCGGTGGGAGGGCGGTCGCTGAAGTTGGACCCGGAGTTGAGCGGGGAGTAGGCGGAGTTTCCGGAGCGGTTTGCACGGCACCGTATTTGGCAGAAGCGAGTGGATGGTAGGGGGGAAAGCAACCCGACGGCGTGGGAGAGCGGGGCTGCGGCGCGACGGCTGAAGAGGAGAGAGGGGAGCGGGGATGGCGCGGTGACGCTTGTGGTGTTTGTGGAAAGCAGGCGCTTTGAGCTGAAGAGGGACAGTCTTGAGCTGCGGATGGAGAGAGCCGTTATGGCCCGTGTTAGGGTTTGAGCCATTGTTTTTTCTGACGGGGATTTATGGGAAATCGAAGAAGAAAATGAAAGAAGAAAGAAACGAGGGTTTTTGAAATGAGAAATGAGATAGCGAAGGGCTTACAGGGATATTGTGGGTATTTATGTTCATTTCACTGTTTGTTTGTTTATTGATATTTTGTTGCTCTGGGTTGGGTTAGCTATAGAGGCCGGGCGGGCCAACGCGGGGTCACGCTTTCGTTCTCCCTTTGTTTTTGCTTTCTTTTTTGGGGGAATATTAGAAAAATAAATAGGAAAATGTATTAGAATAATAGAACTTGTGACCACAAAATATTTTGCCCATTGACATAATTATGCATCCAATCCTTCTAGCATTAATTTTGATCGCAATTGAAGATTGTCATTTCACTAGTACATGTACATAAAAAAAGAACACATCATCAATAGAAGATTAAAAAAAATTTACAAGACAAAAATTTTATGATCACAAATGAAGATTGTATTTCACTAATACATGTACATAAAAAATAACACATCATCGTAGAAGATTAAAAAAAAAATTTACAAGACAAAAGAAAATACAGTATAACGCCCTCTAAGACAATTTTTTTTTTTTTTTTTTTTTTTTTGGGGGTGTGCATTTTGTACTAAATTTTATGCTTTTTTTTTTGGGTTGTAGATTTATCATTATTCTTCACCAACACTATATTATCCAATAGCATATTCCAGCAGAGGATCAAAGTTTGAAGGAAAATTCAGATGTGAAAATGGTTAAATACAATAACACAGACGGGCCATATGGGGATGGCAATAGTAGCTCTCCCCGAATATGGCATTTAATGCTGGGAAAATCACACAAGACGCCCCGCGCGCACTTGCACAAACAATTATCTTTACATTACAAAGCACAGGCCATGGAGCTTCCAACTAGGGGCTCCAGGGGGTTCACTCATACAATAAGTATTATGTGTGTATAGAATCTGCAGCAGATAGGAAATGGATTAACTTCACTTCTGTTGGAGTCTTGAAACCATGTGCTCCGACTTCTGAAAAATATAAAACAGAATGTTAAGTATCTTTTATTACTTTAGCTAGTGGAAAACTTTAAAGCAAACAAATCCATTGTATAAAAAGAATTGTCTAGGTTCAGTACAATAAACGGCGTATCTTATAGCCTGAGGTAATCTCAGTAGAATGAAGAACACATAAACTTGCGAAGTCTTTCAACAGTTGAGTACAGAACCAACTGTTTTCTTTCTTCCTGCTTTCACAAATCCTGTTCTACTAGAATAGAGGCTGATTAAATGGTTCTTATTGCATGACGGGATCAAAATTTCCCTCTCCATGACAATAAATGAGTGCTCAGGTAAGCACAAGGCCCCATGAAAGCGCCTTAAAAAGATTTAAGGTCAGGTGGTTTCAGTGGTTCTCACTCTTTGTCACTCTTTGAAATATTTTTCTTTACTCCACAAGCAAAAAATTCGCTCAATTATTTTCTTAGCTGGTCATTTTAATTTGCAAAAATTACCTTTACATTGGTGTTGCTGTACCAATTTACAATGGAACAAACCTTATCAGGAATTGAAGTAGAAAACTGAACATCAAGAATTCAATATTCAAGGCCATATGCAGCGACTATCACATAAAACTTTTTAATTTCATAAGGAAACAAAATACAATCAAGAGAGCTTCCTTTCATGCTACCGTTTTAACTTTAAAAAGTTAAAAGGCAACATACCTGCTCACTATAAGGCAAATATTTTCCATCAAAAGTAATGACCGCACGATCTTTCCCATCCACACCTTTAACTTTGTCAACAGAGCAGTAAAAGTCTATAGCCGACATGCTAACCAACAAAGAACAAACACAAAACAATAATGAGTGTATGAAGGATCATATTTCTTGAAGATAATGTTTCAATGCAATTACATTCTATTCATGATTTAACTTAGTTGACTAAGACTTTTCAAAACATCAACCCTAAATGCTGAGGCATATTGACTTAATACAGCACTCGATTACTGGAAGCTTTATCTCGTAAACATAAAAATCCTTGTTTTACGTTATTTTCTGCTGGATGTACAAGTGCACAAAGTAGTTTTCCAGATCTCTAATGGATTAAAACAAAGGTTAAAACTGTAAAGCTCCCCTTTTTCTCTTCATTAATTCCTAAACGAGCTTGTGAAACTCATAATCCAAACAGAAAATGAGCTCACTGTGCCAACTTTGATAATCCTAAGGGCAAAATTATATTTCACATAACAATTGTATAAAGGCAAGAGCTGATAAATTTCAAGTTCCCACAACAAAATAAAAAAATAAGTGAACAGAAAACCAAAATCATGTTGAAGCGAGAACTTACATGCCATCACCAAACTCCTCATTGATAATTTCCTTAATGCTCTCACCAAAATGCATAACCGCTTCGTTTAACCTAAAATTCAAAATAATCAACAGCTGATAATTAACTAATAAATTATAATTAATAAAACATTTCAAGCACGTGATATAAAAGTAGATTAGACCAAACCTATAAACGGTGGGTTCCTGTATCAAGTTCGGGTCATACGATCTCATTGGCGGTCTCATCATCTCGTGAATAAGCTCATCGGGCAGCTCGGGCAGGGCTGCCCGTAGCTTGGGGGCAGTTTCGGGCTTGAGCTGTGCTTGGCGTCTGAGTAGCTGCGCAACGTAGACGTTTGTCAGCCCTGTCTCTTGTGCAATCTGATTAAATGACTTGCCGGATTCTCGCTTCACGGCTTGCAGCAGGTTTGTCACGCTCGATTTCCTGCTCGTTTCTGTTTCCATTTCGATCACAAAACACTCTAGCAACAGTCACCACCGGTCGCTTGCTAACGATAAGTTTCTGCTGAAAGGATGGACAAAAAGGAATCTTGGCTGACACGTGCACGTTGGGCTTGGGTTATATTCTACTGGGATTTACTATATACACACCAAATATATTCTGAGTACCCCATAATTAAGAATGCCCAATTTCCGGAAGAAAAATTTTCCCGAATTCTTGTTTAAAACGTTATACGCTAGTGAAAAGGAATAAGAATCCCAGAATTGATACAGTCCGAGATCTCGGATCAGAAGCACACTCTTACATAAGGTAGTAAGAGGTTGTAATCTTTAAAATTCATCGTATAGTTGAAAGTTTATTCTTAAGGTCCGTTTGGGCAGCTGCATAAATAACCTAATATATATCCATTAATTCATGATTCTCATATTTCCAGAACAACAAAAAGATGAGATGAAAATTATTCAAATCTATTATAATATTCGATATTTCAACGGAAAAAATGTTGTTCAAACAGTTCCTGAGTGTGTGTGTGTATATATATGAGATGAGAGAGATATATCATCAATACAATTTCCTGATTGCAAGTGCTAAAAAGAGAAGCATCAGTTATCATCAGTAAAGAAATTTCCAACATAATGGGCCAACAAAACAAGAATATAATTAAGAGAGCAAACTCTCATACAGTTCAGGCTTGTGGGCAGCAGCAGCATCCTTGTGCTCTTCTGCCTTCGCTTCATGGATGAACTTTTCCCGACAATTTCTTTTCTGTTGCTTGCATGATATCATAGCAAGTACAATCACCATAACTGCTGCCACAATTTTACCAAACTTCGAATACAAATCCAAGTCTGTGTTCTAATAAACGCAGTCACCATAGTTGTGATGATGAAGCACTCAATCTCTTATGTAGTCATAAACATGCAATAAGACCCTCAAAGATGTCAAGCCAATGTAGTAGAGTTCTGTAACACCAAATTTCCATAATTTTAAATTATGAAAATTTTGTTTTATTGAAGTTTGTAAATGACATTATTACTCTTATCAATAAGGATTATTCATGGGGTAATTTTAGAAAAGGCTTATTTTTCCAAATTTAATAGATTTTTCCTAAGACTCTTTATAAATTCGTACTTTTTCCCCTTTCATATCGGCATAACCCTAAGTCCACAACATTTTCTTCTATTTTCTTTGTTGTTCATTGCTCTCTTACTCATACCTTAAGATTTAAACTTTTATTTAAGAGAGAATCATAACGGTTGGTAAGTTTACTCTCCCTATTCTCCTCAAGTTTTCCTATCACTCTATTTAGGGTTTTAATTGGCATGATTTTAGATTGTCCCAGATCATAATGCATGATTTACGATGTGTTTAAGTTTTGCTTAAGGCTTTGATTTATTATTGAGTCTTGTTAATCAAACCTTAGATGCGATAAACACACTAGACAATTCTGGACAGCATGAATATCTCAAAATTAAACATATAATTTTTGAATGATTATTCTTAAAAATTTTATCTTTCTAAAAACTAGACATGTAGGACTTATTGAATAGATTTTGTTTCATGATATTTGACTTTTTTCCAATTTTATATGTATTTTCCAAACAGACACTGATGCACTGTAAAACTGCAACTTCAGCAAAATGACAAATTTCATAAAATTATTTGTAATACTAAACAAATTCTAAAAATTATGAAATTTTAAAAAGAGTTTGATATAGTCTATTATTCACTGTTTTAATTTCATAATTTTGTGATTAATTTCTGATTTTATAAAAATCCCAGAACCCATTCTATTCAATTAAGGCACTGTGAAACAGGTTCAAATTTGTCAAGAAACAAATAATTTCAAAAATATTTTTGGTATCGGATCTTCTTGAAAATTTTACATGAGATACCCATGGATGTCCAGAATAGTTCTGTAAAATATTTTGTCACTTTGATTTTTAAATTAAGAGTTAAAATTTTGAAAATCAGGTTTATTTGGGTATGAATTAGAAAATCAGATTCTTAGAATAAGTTCTTAATAGTTATATCTTGTATTTGTTTAAGGTGTTAGAGGTGTCTAAAGCTCTTAGAGGCTTAGAGGTGTGTTAGATCAATTCTTTTATCCAGGTAAGTAATTGTATTTTTTTAATGTACTGAATATGTATGATTATTTTGATATTATTATAAGCATAAGTGTTTTTCTACTACTTAAAAGATTAATTGATTTTCATAGCAAAATTAGTTTACATAAATGTTTTCAAATATGAAAATTATGTTATCTTTTTTATGGTTTTAACATGATATTATAAAAGCCTTTAAATATGTAAATTATTTTGTTAAATAATTATCTTTCATGAAATTGTTTATAAAATATTATAATAGAATTTGTTTTGCAAGCCTAGTTTATTGTTATGGTCTTTTATGAGTATGACAAAAATGTTTTGATCACATATATGATTGAGATTATTTATGATTGTTTAAGGGCACCTCTTTACGCTATATGAGGCCACTTCTCGAGGGCCAAAGCGCTGCGAAGTGCCATATACACTGCAAAATGTCACGTATAATTATTACATATAAAAACTTAATTTGAATGTTTTGACTCATTGTTCGTAATTATTCTAATTCTGATTGTATTATACGATATATATGTTCTGGACCAGTACTGAGTTTTTGTTCTGAGTATGCACACGATATTCTGATTTTGATTTTGATTCTGTTACTAGCTGAGTCACCAGGAGTATAGGTGACACTATGTGACATGAGCTAACTTTTTGTTTTTTGTGTATGTGTTATACGATTTACTGTCATAATTAATTATGCTTCTGATATTATAAATTACTATAAATTTATGTCATCTTATTGTAATATGTCATTTTATGAAATTTATGAATTATAATATACGTTTTAATAAAAAGAAAGCTTGCAATATTTTTGGTACTGATAAGATGACATAATTCATATTAATTCAGAATATCAAAAGCATAGTTAATTATGAAAGCAAGTCGTATAACACATACACAGAAAAAAAAAAAATTAGCTCATGTCACATAGTGTCACTTATACTCCCGGTGACCCAGCTAGAAACAGAATCAGAATAACTATGGACAATGAACCAAAATATTCAAATTAGGATTTTATATGTAATGAGTTGTACGTGACACTTTACAGTGTATGTGGCACTTCGCGGCGCTCTGACCCTCGAGAGGTGACCCCATATAGTCTCAAGAGGTGCCCTTGAACAATCATAAATAATCTCAATCATATATGTGATCAAAACATTCTTGTCATACTCATAAAAGACCATAACAATAAACTAGGCTTGCAAAACAAATTCTATTATAATATTTTATAAACAATTTCATGAAAGATAATTATTTAACAAAATAATTTACATATTTAAAGGCTTTTATAATATCATATTAAAACCATAAAAAAGATAACATAATTTTCATATTTGAATACATTTATGTAAACTAATTTTGCTATGAAAATCAATTAATCTTTTAAGTAGTATAAAAACACTTATGGTTATAATAATATCAAAATGGTTATAATAATATCAAAATAATCATGCATATCTAGTACATTAGGAATGAAGTTACTTACCTTTATAAAATAGTTGATCTAACACACCTTTAAACCTCTAAGAACCTCAAACACCTCTAACACTTTAAACAAATACAAGATATAACTATTAACAACTTATTCTAAGAATATGATTTTCTAATTGATACCCATACAAGCCTGATTTTCAGAATTTTAACTCTTAATCTAAAAATCAGAATGACACAATATTTTACAGAACTATTTTAGATATCCATGGATATCTCATGTAAAATTTCAAGAAGATCCGATACCAAAAATATTTTCAAAACTCTTTGTCTCTTTACAAATTTGAACATGTTTCACAGTGCCTTAACTAAACAAAATAAGTTATGAGATTTTTATAAAATCAGAAATTAATCAAAAAATTATGAAATTAAAAATTTTGAATACAAGACACATATGAAAATCTTTGTTTAAAGTTTCATAATTTTTCGAGTTCATTTGGTACTACAAATAATTTTATGAAATTTGTCATTCTGCTGAAGTCATAGTTTTACAGTGCAGTAGTGTATGTTTGGAAAATATATATAAAATTGAAAACAAAGTCAAATCTTATGAAACAAAATGTATTCAATAATCCCTACATGTCTAGTTTTTAGAAATATAAGGTTTTAAAGAAAAATAGTTCAAAAAATATATGTTAATTTTGAGATATTCATGTTGTTTAGAATTGTCTAGTGTGTTTATTGCATCAAGGTTTGACTAACAAGGCTTAACAATAAATCAAAGCCCTAAATAAAAATTAAACACATCCTAAATCATGCATTATGATTTGTAGCAATCTAAAATCATGCCAATTAAAACCCTAAATAATGTGATAGGAAAACTTGTGGAGAATAGAAAGAGTAAACTTACCAATTGTTAGGATTCTCTTCTAAACAAATGTTTGAATCATAGGATATTAGTAAGAGAGCAATGAGCAGTAAGAAAAATAGAAGAAAACATTGTGGACTTAGGGTTATGGAAAAGGGAAAAGTACAAATGTCTAAGAAATCTTAAGAAAACCCTATTAAATTTGGAAAAGCAAACTTTTTCCAAAATTACCCCATGAATATCCTTATTGGTAAGGGCAATAATGCCATTTATAAATTTTAATAAAACAAAATTTTCACAATTTAAAATTATGGAAATTTGGAGTTACAAGTTCCCTCGCAGGCTTACCTTTATTCGGCCAGAAAGTGTTAGCAATAACCTGTGGAAGCAAAAAGAAATCTGGAACCTGAAGAATATAACTGTGTAGCTCTTTTAGCCATTGGAGCAACTTACTTCTTTTATATGCCAACTTGTCTGGCTGAGGTAGCTTTTCAACTGCGTTCCTTTCTCCGATTATGTGTGTGACAAGAAATTCCATGAGGTGAATAGCAGAAGTAGCAAGGAAAATTTTCTTCTCATATGGTAATTAGCTTGATTGATTGTTACCAAGACCTATATGTTGAATACGAGATGCAGATACTATCTTAGCAAGATTAAAAGTTAGCAGAAGTGCATATAAGGAGAAAACCTTGATTACATAGTCAAGCATGAGAAACCATTCATATCTCACGAAATCATATGTTTGGTAGATATGAGTTTGAAAGGAATTCCATTTGAAGAAAACTTCTCCATTGTTGATTAATGGATTGATATAATATACCATTGGGATGTAAATTCAAAACTAGAGATGTATAAGCAATAGGATCAACAAAATTGTTAATGTAATGCAATCGGTTTCAAGTGCAAACAATTGCCATTATCAGCACAAGCACCCTAAGTATCTCCTCAAAAGTTCTACGAAAAAAATTGTCTGAAAATTGCTTGTCGTGATAAGATCGATCAAAAGGCTTACTGCGTTAAAATAGAGGGGATCTTCTGTTGGACAAAAATCAGTTTTTTTAATTTTTATAAAAACTTTTAGGACTGATCTCATACAATATATAAGAATACGTAATCTAGAAAATTATACCTTGACAATCCGAGAAGTTAAACAATTGAAATTAATCGAGGCTTCCCAGATCACGATACGTCACCACCACGCTTGTTAGATCACGATTTGTCACTACCATACTTGTTAGATCATGATCCGTCATCAATGATCTTTTAGGTTATAACTCAGGTTTGATATGCACTTGACGTGTGGGCACTTTTATCACCACTAAAAGCAACTAGTAGGAGAAAATTTTTCCCTCAAAAGTAAAGAGAAAAATTCTTTTTCTCTTGATTTGTATAATGTGGCACTATTTTCTTTTGGGAGAAAATAAGTCATTTTATATCTCTATCTAGTAGAAATCCTAGGCTCCATATTTTTCTATTTTTTAATTCTATTAAATCAAATTTGATTTAAATTAAAAAAGAATAAAACCAAAGGCAACATTACTTGTTCTTGTGTTAAAGCGGTCTACCTTGTAAAATAACATAAGGCCCATTACATATAATCATATTACGTGGAGCCCCTCACTAAATAATATATTTAGGCTTTTAACCTAAATAACTAGTTATCTTGCTTATTAATCCAGTAGCGACGTAGTCAATTAAATGAGTTAACCCGGGGATCATATGGGTACATACAATAGTGGCTACAATAATTAAGCTTGTAATTAAACTAGCCCAATTATTTAATTCCAAATATACTCCACTAAAATATTGGAATTGACCTCCATAACTATATATTATCCATGATAGTGTTCTCGAATAATAATTTGACCCATGCCACATTAATTTTTTTACTGCACAATCCTTTGTACTACATCGTTAATTAAATTGATATTTTAACTATTCAATCAATTTAATTACATCTTATTCCTTGATACTTACCGATTTCTCTAATGATCATTTTCAACATACTAAATATGTTGACACACTCTGGCCAGAAAATTTTATGATCAAGTGCTGAAAATCCATCAAAAGATATGTTGTACAAATTCTATATTGTTAATCTATAATTCTAATACTCATTATTACTCCCACCAAGATACTGAGTAATCTTGACTACAAGTGTGTGTCGTGCTCATTAGTAACTCAAGTGAAATAACAATTACAATCATAAAATTATAACTAACTGAAGATTAAGATTACAGTAAAATCAATGCCTATAAGATTTAATAAGTCTGACAGTCATTTCAAGGTTAATTAAATATCATATGTGATCCAGCTCAATATAATTAAATTGCATCAGTAAATTCATACATGATTAAGACAAATTATTCAATTAATTTACTACAATCTAAACATAAATAGAGCGCCCAATTCTATTTATCAATTGCGAACTTAATTTATTTAATTATAAGATAACTTGTATTTATGTCTTTTGTGAATCCATATGATGATCACATAAATACATATAATATGATTAAACGGACCTTATTTAATATATTTATGCAATTAAAAATATCTCAAATAGTTTATTAATAAAAAAATTAATATACTTTAAAAGAACACATAATCCCAACATCTTCCTTGCCCCTTTTGCTATTGATGGAAATTCTAACCTTTGGATTTTTCAGCCATCAATATCTCTGGGGGGGTCTCGAATTAGCAGAGATGCGGCTACTTCTCAAAAGATGAAGTAATAAAATTCCAATTCTCGGAGAGATTTAAGATTCCTAACTCAATGAGTGCTTTCTATTTCTAAGAAAGGCTTGGAAAAAGATAATTAAATTCGAATAATCGAATGTGGAACTAGAGGATCCTGAAGTTATGGTCGATCCTGACCCACATTAGAAAGCTTTCGTTCCTGAACCCATGGAGGAGTGCTAAAAGGAATATCTATCTACGAGGGCCTGGGCTTACTTTAAAGGCTTGTTGTGCTTTGACCCTTCTGTGGGCTTTCATCGAAACAGGCGCGAGTCTTCGTTTGTACGACTTTCTTTGGCAAGCCTTTCATATTTAAGGTTCATTTCCCCTTCAATATTCTTTTGAAGAATTCTAACATCTCTGCAACACAACCAGATACACTTTGCCAACAGTTGAGTCGTATAAACCCTCAAAGGACAGTGATACATTGTTGAAATGTTCACCATAAAATGCTGAGATCCCCTGAAGTTTCAATTTTTTTCAGTATTAAAATCAGATGACTGCTCAATCTCTTGATAAGTCCCACTTTTTTTGGGCCTGCAGCGTCTGAAAAGTGAGCCTGAAGAGAGTATCTGTAATCTTTGTGGTTGAGCCTTGGAAAAAGCATATTGACCAGCGGAGACACCGACAGTGAGCTCATCTGCGAGAGAAGAAAGACTAGAAATGCCACCATGGCTTGGGAATGGATACACAAGAAATTTTCTCAAAAAAAATTGCCAGGATGGATGGTTTACTTTCTATTTGAAAAGCCTTTGCTTGCATAATCTTTGAGTTACCACTTTATCTCCGGGTTCCTCTTATACTTGCGAAATATTATGTGGTCAGAATGTCTCTCCTTTTCAAACTATAAAGGAGTGTGAGAATGCGTATCGTTAATGCTGGTTAAGGTCCCAAAGACTGTAGTCCTCTGACTAATGGAGAAAGTGAGGGGGAAGTGCAAGCAAATCCTTGAATTACAGTTGTACCGACAACTCCAAGATAGTCGATCATGCGGAGCTGCCCTTCCGAAGATGTCCAAATTCTTTCTGCTGAAAAAGTGAGGCCAGAGAGACCTAATCGACCTACTGATGGGTATCTCTCTTTCGCTGAAAAAAGAGAACCGCCAGAGAGCCCTGTTCGATGCCTTGATGTGCATTCATATTCATGGATTACTCTTAAGAAGCAAAAACTCTTGATGTTTTGCTACTATTTTCATCAATTCCTTGAGTACACTGCAAGTATTGAACTTTAAGCTTGAAATTGTTAAATGCTCCATTCAGAACAAAAAGGCCGAAATTATTTCCACTAACATTTGAGCCAACGGGTTTCCAGCTCGGTATAATATCAAACATTCCATTTGACACGCTGAAGAGCACCACAAATGTTATTATCTTCAAACAAATCAACCTCCTCATGCAGCAGGCTGTCTTGATACGGAAACGGGCTGCATGCTTTTGATGCAAGTTCTTCAGCCCCAAACTGATTCTTTGATTAGAGACCTAAATGAGAGGACAAATGGACTCTATCAAAGTACTTCAAATCTGATCTTTCATGCAAGCTTTTCATCACTCCAGTGATATTTCCAGTCGTCAAACTGAAGGTATGCTGTACCTCAGAACAAGCAAAACTTGATCATCTAGGATGGGAGGAAGCTGGTGGCTGTCTTCAAATTTATATCCGTATACATCTGCAACGGTAAGCTCTTGTGAAGGAATAAATAGATCACTTGTAGGCAATTTTGAAGTGCCTATAAAACAAAACAAACGCTCGCATCCATTCTCTTCTGATTCGGTATAAACCCCTTCCAAAAGAATTGTCATGGCGGAGAACCTTGCATCCATATGAAACTTTAGCGATCAGCCAGGCATGCAACTGAAACGCTGATTTCCAGAGTCTGTTATGCCTATTTCCATTATGCAACTGACACTAACCATGTTTTTGTCTCGGCGAACTGGATCAACATCAACCACACAGAACGATGCTAATTTCAAGAAATAGTCTAGGCCTGTAGGGTTCCTATGCACGGCATGAAAGGAGCTCCCCCAGACACCTGTTTCTAATCGCTGTTCACAAAAGAAAGTTCCTTTTTTATTCTACTGCTTCTGTCATCATCAGCTCTCAACTCAGATGGTGGAGAGAGAACAGGGCCACACTTCTTTTGAATTTCAGTAAAGCGATTGTAAGCGTAGACTACAAAGGGATCATCCCAATTTGCAAAAGCTTTAAATGAAGTAGCAAAGTTGAAGAAGACCGGCAACAATACCATACATAATGACCTCAAATAAGGCATGAGAGACAAAGTTCCCATAAGTATCCTTTTCAACCCCCTTTTTTCTGCCACATAAGTAACAAAATGAAAATGTGCTTTCACACCTTTACAAATTACAATGCACAAAGAAACTACGAGTCTGTGACTCTAAAACAGGATAGTGAAAGTTAAAGAAGCAAAAGTTAAGGATTTACAGTCAAGAAAGATGGATATAGAAATTTACAAAATCCTACAGTTCAAGTGAATTATCTTTATAAAGTTAGCTGCTCAATTGAGTTCCAAGTAAGTCACTGTGGTTTACTTTAGAATATAATCACATCACAAAACTGATCAGTTGGTTAAAGGAGTAGAAGAAGAATTAAAATTAAAGAATGTAAAAAGCGCAATCTTCAAGATTAGAAAAGAAATTAAAAATATCAATCAGATGGCTATGATTATGAAGTCCACTTAACTTTTTTCTTTTTTCTTTTTTTCAATTTTTGGTTCTTCTAGCAAGTATATCACATGGCTGTTGGATTAATTAAAATCGATAATTTACTAGTAGTATCTATGACCTATAACGTTAAAGCAACTGAGTCAACTTAGTCGGGAATTGGTCTTAGCCTTTTGCTGCAAGAACTGAACCTTGATGAGGGATTTAATGCACTGGTGGTAGCTCGATGTTTGAGATTTTTCCAGCTGGCAAAAAAATGGAATTCAATTCTGATTAAGTTCAATACGGGGCAAATAACTTGACCCTATATGATTTCGATCCGATTAAAAAAAATCAGATTAAGATCAGATCGAATCGGATTGTTTGCCCAACCCGATCGGATGGTATTTGATCAATCTGATCGGATCATGATCGGATCGAATTACACCTGATCCGATCCAAAATTCTGAACTAGTTGGTCATGCAAAAAAAAAAATGAAAACGAAGTTACAGACAAACACAGCACATAGCTCGCTCTCTGGGTCTCGAACAAGCACCACAGCTCCACTTAAAAAAAATAATAATAACGAAAACGAAGTTTCACAGTCACACTTCACAGTTCACTCTCTTCCTTCTCTTCTTTCTCACAGCTCACACAAACAACTAATAAGCAACAACAGCAGGCCAGCACAGTAGTGGGCCAGCGGCAGCACACCACTTCGACCGGATCTGCTGGCTGCTGCATTGACAGCTACTCCACTTCACTTCAACCGAATCTGCTCTTCCCGCAATCACGAACGGAACCTGCAAAGCCATCGACAAAACCAACTGCCGCTTGATCCACGCGAAGCCATCCACGGTTGTTCCACCGAGACCGAGACCGACGGCCACCATCACCAAGTCCTCCAAGCTTTGATTTTTTCAATTCATGTTTCAATTTATTATTTTTTTTCTCAAAAATTAGTGGAAACAGACTAAAATGAAATAATTGCATAAAAGTAATCTTGTAGTAACTAAATAATTGTTAAATTAGCTGATCACTTCTATTTTAAATTTATTTTTTATTAAATTTAGATATATTTTTATAATTATATATTTTTTGTTTGTTAAAATTTATATAAGATGAAATAATTTTTTAATTTATTTAAAAATGACATTATTATTTTAATTAAATTATTTAACAGCGTTAGTATAAACGTGATTAATCGATATAAATTTAAAAGAAAAAATAATCTGAAGAACATCTAATAATTTTATAGTAGTTATATTAACATAAGATAAAAAAAAATGTGGTGGAATGATAATTTTCTTTATAATAATTATATGACATTTCAAGTGGCCGATAAAATTTAAAATAATCTCGGAGTTTTCTTTTTATCTTATACATGAGATAATTTAATTCATGAAATTTTGATGTAGTTAGGTATTTGAGGCATTCGACGTGTTGTGCGGCTACTTTCGACGCGTTCGAAAAGTTGTGTGTCCGGTCGGACGCAAACGACATACCTATAGGTTATGCGTCAGTGCATTCTATTTACAAATTGTCGTTCGCATTTTTGTCGGAGGTGACATGTTACCTTGTGGCTTTCTGCCTGTGCATCTAGTCATCCATTGTTTTGTGATGACATGTCGTTCATAGATGCAGTTTGCAATTAGCTAAGGGGTCCTTATTGGACAAGTAAAACTAGGATTGGTAAATTGCGTGCTTATACCAGACTTTTACAAGCCCAGGCTATTTAAAAGCCCAACCCTGGGCTTCAGCCAGGCCTTAGCTTTTTATTAATTTTGAAATAAACTTTTAATAAAGTAAAAATATCTAAATTAAAAATAATTATCCAACACATAAAAGAATAATAGTTCAATGCATAAAATATTGGTAACACAACATAATAAATCACAAATTCTAATATAAAAACATATCAATCTAATATTTTGAGTTTTTTTAATTTGATTATTTTTTTATTTATAAAGTAAAAAGCGTCCTAAGCCCTTAACTAGACTCAATTTATGAGAACTTTGTATTTTTTGGACTCATATCCAAGCTTAATCCATGCGGGTCATGCCAGCCAGAGCTTTTTCGGCCAACCCTAAGTAAAATCAACTCGAGTTAATTAGTTACTTTTACTTTATTACAATTTAAACTTATTTAAATATTTGGGTCCGCATCCGAATCGAAATATGATTATTTACTTATTATCTTCTTAATATTTTAATATTTAGTTCTCAATAAAAATCTTCTTTTTATATGGAACAATATATAGTGTGTTTATGTTCCCTTCATTTTAAGTTAAAAGTCTTTAAGCTATCTGGTACACGACCACATTAATGCTTATTTAGTCCCTAAATGTTGTTTGAATATTTTTCATGGGATGATCAGTTGAAACTTGTTGAAATCTCTTTCAACTTCTTCGAAGCCTATTTTCCTTTTTTTAGTTTCAATTCAAATAACTAACTGATTTCATTAAGCCATTAGCCTTGAATTTAGAATAATTATATGACATTTCAAGCGAACGATGAAATTTGAAATAATCTCAAAATATTTTTTTTCCTTGTACGAGGGAATTTAAATCGTGAAATTTGATGAAGCTAGGTATTTGAGGCGTGCGACATGTTGTTTGGTGCTTTCTATATACATGAAAAGTCTTATGTCCGGTCAAACACAAACAACATATCCTACAGAGTGTGCACCAATGCATGCTATTTACGAGTTGTCGACTGCATTATCATCTTAGGTGACAAGTCGTCTCGTGGCTTTCTATCTACGCGTCTAGTCGTCTGTCATTTTGTGACATAAACGACATGTCATTCATTGATGCAGTTTTCAATTACCCAGGGGATCCTTGTTGAACAAGTAAAACCGACTTGAGTTAATTAATTATTTCAACTTTGTTACAATTCAAACTTATTTAATTACTTAGGTCCAAATTAGATCAAAATATGATTATTTACTTTTTAACTTCTTAATATTTTGATACTTAGTTATTAATAAAAATCCTTTTTTTATATGGAGCAATATATCAAGTTCTTAAGTTTCTTTTATTTTGAGTTAAGAATCTTTAAGCTAACTGGTATGCAACCGTATTAATGCTCATTTGATCCTTAGATGTCGTTTGAATATTTTTTATAGGATGATCCATTGAAATATGTTCAAGACTCTTTCAGCTTCTCCTGAACCTACTTTTTTTTTTTGTTTCAATTCAAATAACTAACTAATTTGATTAAGCTATCAGTCTTGAGTTTAGAATAATTATATTACATTTCAAGCAATCGATCAAATTTGGAATAATCTAAGAGTTTTCATCTATCTTAAATGAGAGAATTTAATTCCTTAAATTTTGATGAAGCTAGGTATTTAAGGCATACGACATGTCATCTGACTGCGTTCCATACATATAACAAGTCATGTGTTCGGTTGAACACAAAGAACATATCCTACAGAGCCAGTGCATACTATTTATGAATTGCCATCCGTATTTTTGGCGTAGGTGCCATTTTGTCTCGTAGTTTTTGCCTGCATGGTTGGTGGTCAGCCATTTTGTGACATAAACGACATTCGTTAGTCAATGCAATTTGCAAATACCCGAAGGGCCCTTGTCAATCAAGTAAAATCGACTAGAGTTTATCAATTATTTCAACTTTATTACAATTTAAACATATTTAATTATTTGGGACAAGACCCATATTGGAATATGATTACTTACTTATTATCTTCTTAACATTTTCATATTATATCTCAATAAAAATGCTTTTATATATATAGAGAGAGTAATTTATAGAGGCCTGTCATCTATTTCAAGTTAAGGGTCTTTAAGTTATTTGGTATGCGACCACATTAGTGCTCATTTGATCCTTGGACATCATTTGAATATTTTTCATAGGATGATCCATTAAAATTAGTTCAAGACTCTCTTAACTTCTCCTGCACCTATTTTCCTTTTTTAGTTTCAATTCAAATATTTGATTGATTTTATTAAGCTGTTAGTCTTGAATTTAGAATAATTATATGATAGTTCACACGAACACTGAAATTTGGAATAATCTCAAAGTTTTCTTTTATCTTATACAAGAGAATTTAATTCGTGAAATTTTCATGAATCTAGGTATTTGTGATGTATGGCATATTGTCCGACTGGTTTCTATGCATATGAGGTTTGGTGTATCTCCACTTTAATAGGAAGTATTGCTATATCTCCACTTTCCTCCTCTGCTGTTAGTCACTAATGGCAAATTTGTAATTGTATACTTCATTGATCATATATTCAGGCAAATTTAAAAGTTTATACTTTGAGAATAGTGTAGTCATAGAAACCTGTTAACATCCACAAAAATGAATAGTTAATTTTGACATTAATTAATTCAAATGTAAGAACAATAAACTTAATTGTTTAATTTAACTCAATGCCATTAATCAATTACACAATTAAGGCATACTCATAGTGCAAATATGGTACTAGTAATATTGAAAATACACGCTATCAAGGCATATTGGGTGATTCTACTAAATGTAAATTAATTTTTTTTATCTTCTTGCAGAATGAATTGATTTGCTTCATTTTCTGTCCGTTGTTGCTTGATTCGATTGGTGGTGGTTAATTATTGCTAATTTTGAGGTGTTGTCTTGGTGTTGATGCCTTGATGGTGTGGGAGATGGATTATTAATGTTGTTTGTCATGTGGAGATGTGTTAATGGAGATGAAATTATTAATCATGATTGCCATTTTGTTTTTTAGATTTGTGATTTCAATAGCTTTATTATACTTGACTACATATTTTATGTCTTGTTAACTTTAAAAAGACTTGTTGAAATGTTGTTAAGGATGTTTCAATTTGAGATTTTGGGATTTTCAGTGGCTGCTGGCAAGAATTTTTTGGGTTAAATTGTTCCAACCCATTCCAACCCAAACTGATATTTTAACCTGAATTACCAACCTAATCTGATATGAATTATGAACCTGAACCGAACTAGTTCGGTTCATGTTCACGTTTTTAACCTGAATTGGTTCAATTCTCCAACCTGATCGGGTTGTAACCTAAACCGAAATCCAATTTGCCCACCCGTAGTTGTTAGTCCTCAATGTAGAATAATTATATGACGTTCAAGTGGCCAATGAAATTTAGAATAATCACGAAGTTTTCTTTTACCATATATGAGAGAATATAATTTGTGAAATTTTGATGAAGCTAGGTATTTGAGGCATGCTGTGTGTTGTCCGACTACTTTCTATGCATACGGCAAGTCCGAACGCAAATGACACATCCTATAGAGTATGTGTCGGTGTACACTATTTATAAATTATCGTTTGCATTTTTATTATAAGTGACATGTCGTCTCATGGTTTCTGCCTGCACGTCCAGTTGTCTACTGTTCTGTGACATAAATAACATGTCATTTATCAATGCAATTTGCAATTACCCAAAGGGTCGAACCAGTAAAATGGAATTGAGTTAACCACTGATTTCAACTTTACTGCAATATGAATTTATTTAATTATTTGGGTTGGATTCGGATTGGAATATGATTATTTACTATTATCCTCTTGATCTTTAATTCTCAATAAAAATCCTCTTTTTATATGGAGCCATATACAAAGTCTTTAAGTTTCCTTTATTTTAAGTCGAGTCTTCAAAACTATATGGTATGCGACCACATTAATGCTTATTTGATTCTTGGATGTCGATTGAATATTAGGACGATCCGTTGAAGTTTTTTCAAGACTCTTTCAAGTTCTTCCGCATCTATTCTCCTCTTCTAGTTTCAATTTAAATAACTGATTAATTTTGTTAAGCTGTTAGTCTGGAACTTATAATAATTATATGACCTTTCAAGCAGCCAATGAAATTTGGAATAATCTCGAAGTTTTCTTTTATCTTATACAAGAGAATTTAATTCATGAAATTTTAATGAAGCTAGGTATTTGAGGCATGCAGTGTGTTGTCTATTTGCTTTCTACGCGTAGTCTTGTGCCTCGTCAGAAGCAAATGACATATCCTATAGTGTATGTGCTGGTGCATACTATTTATGAGTTGTCATTTTTGTCGCATGTGACGTGTCAAGTAAAACCGACTTGAGTAAATTAATTATTTCAAATTCATTATAATTTTAATTATTTAGGTCCAAATCCAGATCTAAATACGATTATTTACTTATTATCTTCTTAATATTTTGATATTTAGTTCTCAATAAAAATCCTCTTTTCATTGCAGTGGTCATGGAAATCTTTGTAAAGCGAATAAAAATTATACAAAAGAAAGAAAAGACAGAAAGGATCATGCTCTTTCTAGTTTAATCAATGCTTTCTTCCATGACAATTATATATGGCATGTCATTGTGACATAATAAAAATTTCTTAACATTGAATGACACTATCGATGAATATTTGTTAATTTTTTAACATTAGTTTTGAGTGTAACACAAAAGCTACAAGTTAAGTGGTAAACACTAAAATCTTTAGGAGAGACACAATTAATGGGGGCATTTATTAATTGAATAGTGGTTAAGTGATTTAAAAAATTATGAAATGTATCATTTAATAGATGAGTAATATATAATATTAAGACTCAAATATTAAAATCTCTAACATCAATGTTTTATATTATCATAATTTAATATTTGTTACAAAGAATATTTTCAAAGTGCATTATTACCATCTTAATAGAATAATTACTTGCTATAAGCATTGCATTGTAATTAATTAGTTATCACACGTTATCTTCAGTTTGGGATCTTGATCGTGATAACTTAACACGTTTCTCTTTGAAAAAAACAAAAAAAACAAAACAAAACAAATAGTCCAATAATTCGAAAGACAAACAGACTATAGGAACCGAACAAGCAGCTATTGGCCATTTGCATGCTTTCCACCCTAATTAATGTCAATTATTGGCCCCAAAAGTTAGGGTGTCCCTTTCATATTCGTCACGTCCGAGCCCCCAGTGAGCTTTAACTTAATTAAACTTACAAATTAAAGATGGAACAGAAAAATATTCACGCCATTCCAAAATCCAGCCATGCAAATGGAAAGCTCCATGCATTTAAGACACGTCACTCTTTTTCTCATTGCAATAAAATAATCACAACGGTATCAACTCTTCCAAGTTGTACGCTTCTATCATTAGTCTCTCTTTTTTTTTAATTAGATTACTCCTATAATAAATAAATGATCGGAAAATTCTATAATGCCGTAGTAAAATTTACAGTATTAATACCGTAGTTATTTTATACCGTTGGATTAAATCAACGGCACATAATAATTATAGTATAATAAACATATTTTTTAAAAAAATTCATTAACCGGTTTACAACCGGTTAAACGTTTATTTTAAAAAATTAACTGGTTAAAATTTTAAAATCATATGTATACTTTAAAAACTGAAATTTACGAAAGTCCAATTAAAATCAAAGTCTAGTCATAATTCGAAGGTCCCGAAATTCAATCTAAGAAATCGCAGCACGAAGGATCTTGTATTTTTGAAGCGATCGGGTTTGCTGGCTAACCTAAATTTTGTTTTCCTCAATCGTTCCTCTTTTGCTGCAATCTTCGCTTTGAAAACTGCTTGAAGCCAAAAAGAAGCGAATAAGAAGCTCTACAACGGTTGATGTTGGTGAAGGGGCTGGGTTTGTGTTCGTGTTCGTGAAGTGGTTTCGATCCGACGATAACAACTCGGCGTCGGGAGTCGAGAGGAGAACCAGGCTAGGTTCGTTATTCCTTACTGATTCTCCTCTACCGCAATAATGGGTTTTGTTGTTAATTTCGGTATGTGTTTTTTTTAAACAATTTATTTTACTGGTGATACGTCTGCAGATTGCAGCCGTTCTTGAGTTGATTTTCTGTCTTGTTAGAATTGTTGAGTCTCTGCCATCGCTGCCTTTATCTTGGTTTGGCTGTCGTTACCTGTGCAAGGTAAGTTTAATCCTCTGTCTCGCTCGAATTGCTAAGCAATTTAGTTTTCTTTCATGGTCATAATTTGTTCACGGAATTGAATCTAAGAATTAAGAAGTCACTGCGAAGTGTTTGGGTTATCATAGTTTAGTTTCATGGTCATAATTTCTGCATTTGTTCACGGAATTAAGAAGTTCCTGTAAAAAGTGTTTGGGTTTGCTGGCTAACGCGATTTTCTTTTCCTCCAATACTCTTTTCCTGCCAATCATTGCTTTGGAAGTTGCTTGAAGCAAAAACAGATTTTCATAGTTGTTGGCAATTTTTGTTGTTGTGGTTTCTGTTTGTTTTATATTTCACTTCGAGGAGAAGATTTTCAGCTGTATTTGGGTTTGATATGCTTTTGTTTCTGGGCAAATTTTCAGCTGTATTTGGGATGAGATGCTTCTGTTTTTGGTTAAATTTTTCTTGTGTTTTGGGCATCATTTACTGCTGTTTTTAGGTTAAATTTTCTGCTATTTCTGGGTAAATTGGCTGCTGTTTTTCAGTTTATTTTTCTATTATTTTTAGATAAATTTACTGCAGTTTTTTGCTTATATTTTTTGCTATTTTCAGGTAATTTTTCTGGTGTTTTGGGCTTCATTTGCTGCTGTTTTGGGTTAAATATTTTGTTATTTTTTAGTTAAATTTTCTGCTGTATTTGGGATGATTTTCTACCTTTTTTTGTTAAATTTTCTGGTGTTTTGGGCTGCATTTGCTACTGTTTTTGGGTTATATTTTCTGCTGTTTCTAGGTAAGTTTTTTTGGTGTTTTGGGCTTCATTTGGTGCTGTTTTAAGGTTAAATATTTTTGCTATTTCAAGGTAAATACACTGCTGTTTTTGGATAAATTTACTGCTGTATTTGGGATGATTATTTCTTAGTTTTTGGTTAATTTTTCTGGTATCTTAGGCTTCATTTGCTACTGTTTTTATAGTAAAATTTTTGCTGTTTCTGGATAAACTGGCTGCTGTTTTTAATTGAATTTACTGCTATTTTTAGATAAATTTACTACTGTTTTTGGGTTAAATTTTCTGCTGTGTTCAGGTAAATTTTTCTGGTGTTTGGGCTTCATTTGTTGCTGTTTTTAGGCTAATTTTTTTGCTGTTTCTAGGTAATTTTGCTACTGTTTTACAGTTAACTTTTTTGCTGTTTCTGGATAAATTTACTGCTATTTTTGTGTTAAATTTTCTGCTGTTTCTGGGTAAATTTGTTGCTGTTTGGATAAATTTACGACTATTTTTGGGCTAAAGTTTCTGCTGTTTCTATGTAAATTTTTATGGTGTTTTGGGCTTCATTTGCTACTGTATTTGGGTTAAATATTCTGCTGTTTTTGGATAAATTTTGCTATTGTTTTTCAGTTAAATTTTTTGCTATTTTTGGATAAATTTATTGCTGTTTCTTGGTAAAATTTTCTGTTGTTTTACAGGATCCAAAACTTGTGATATTTGACATTTCTTTTTGTGCCTAATATCTTCATGTACAGGTGCTTGTAAACTCGAAAATGGCTGAAAATGTAGATGAGGGTAACGAGAATGATTTCAAAGAGAATGATAAATTGAGCCAGGAAAATGAATTTTTAAGAAAAAATCGGCCTTTCATTGAGTATTTGTAAGTCTTCTTACATTAAATATTATGTGTTTGACTGTTGGTAAATTTATGAATATTTAGTAAAGCCAAGCACAATAATGTTAACGTGCACTGATTATATATATATTTTTTCAAAATATTTAATTGACTGCAGCAAGCAAGAAGCAAAAATATTACGGGAATAAGGAAAAAAAGTGGTGAGTGTAGGTGCGATAATTAATTTCCATTAAATTTGGGACGTGTTACAAGCAATAACTTATTGTCATATTTTTTTTTAATTTTTTAGGATAGAATTAAATTAGGGAAATGTTTCAAAAATTTGAGTGAAGAAGAGAAGGCTAAATTTAGAATGGTTAGTAATGATATAGCGCGGAATAAAGACGAAGAAGATGATTTTGTAAAGGGAACTCAGAAAGCCATGGAAACTAGATGCGCTCCAGATCATTTTGCAAAACTGGTAGCAAAATTGTCAGAAAATAAAAAAAAAGCTGTTGTGGAGTTGGGATTTGAAAGTCTTCTGCACATAAAATGTGGTCGACTGAAACGAGATTTATGTTCATGGTTGGTTCAAAATTTTGATCCATTTACTTCATGTATTTTTTTGCATGGTAAGAGTATCAATCTGTCGCCTCGAGATTTTGAGTACATTATGGAAATAAAAGATGGTGGAGTCGACATTGATGTGGGTCTTGATATTGATGACATAGATAAATTGAAAGATGAATATTGTGATGACAGTGGATACATTAAGCTGAAAACTTTAGAGTCAAAATTGGTGAATCAAAGGGAGGTGAATGATGACTGTAAAAGAAGCTTTGTTTCGTTTGCTATAGCTACAATTATTTTTCCTAAATCGGGGTTGAATTTAGCCCCTTATTACTTGATTTTTTTGAAAGACACCAGTGCCATAAATAAAAAAAATTGGGCAACATGGGCTTTTAAAGGGCTAGTTGAGGGCATACAAAAGTTTAAGGCGGGACAACAAAAAGTTGTTAATGGCTGTGTACTATTTTTGGAGGTAATATTTTTTTTAAAAATGATTTCATCAATTTTATTGTGTTATTTTCTTTTTGCTTTGTTTTGATCCTTTTGTTAATATTGCAGCTTTTTTACATGGATTCTATATCATTTGCACGAAAATTTATTGATAAATCTTTGAGTCCAATAACAACATGGACAAATCGAGATGTAACTAACTTCTTGAGTTTTGTTAAGAAAAATGGTGGTTATGGGAGCTCAAAGGTATGACATCTACTTTTTATTAATTAAATATTAACGTACCATATTGAAATGACATGTATTTAATAGTATGTGGTGTTTATTAGGTTAATTTGCGAGAAATCCATCCTCAACAAAACACGGCCCAAGAAACATTGGATGGAATGAGTCGGAAGAATGAAGAATGCATGCATAGTTGTCAACATCAGAAGGAATTATCACTTGTTCGAAAAGATATTGGCCGTATGGCATTGGAGCTTGATGGTTTAAAGCATTCAATGGGTAACTGGATGCAGCAAATGCAACAAGTAATGGAAACCCTTAAAGAGAACTTAACCCAAAAGCAAGTTGAGCAGCAAAAGGAGAATAATGGCACTGCTGTTGGAATTTCTTCTCCTTCCCGAAAGCAACAAAAGAACGACGAATCAAGCCATGAAATTTCAACTTTTGCCGAACTAATGAAGAGAGCCAAAGAAAGGCCACATGGAGATGATATTATTGAGAAGAAATTACTGGATGAGGAGAATGTTGAAGAGGAACATGATGAGAGAATTTTGACGGGTGGACTAGACCTAAATGAGGGAAAGCGCAAGCAAATTTTCTACAATGCAGCTATACAGGTATTTAGCAATAAACTATGATCTTTTTTTTCACAAGTAAAACATAATAGTGCATAGATGAGTATTAAGTTATAAAGCATAATTTTTGTAGGATAATGGCCGAAACAATGATTGTTCTATTGAAGAGGAATCATCAAACCAGCTTAGTGTATTTGAGGTTAAAGATATGCGCTCCCGAAAGTGAAGGCCTGGTCCATACCAAAAATCCCCTTATAATCAATTTCCCAAAAGACGTAGCAAACAAAAAATTTTTCATGATTCAATCACTCTACTAAATTCATTTTCAGAGGAAGATATGAAGTTGCTGCAATATATATTTCAAGGAGAATTGCCTATGGAGTAATTGGATTTTCTCATGACCCATTTTCCATATGTTATTATTTTTGCATGAACTTGTTATAGTTTTAATTCTATTTTTTGAATCTTATTACAGTGAGCATATTGTTGATGGAATTAGTTTTTTCGTCTCTCGCCAAGAGATGTTTTCTTTGGCTCCTAATACTTGGATTATTGACACAGTAAACATACCTTATATTTAGTTTAATCATTCAATTTATTTATTTTCTTTGTAAGTATTTCAGTCTTCTTGTTTAATGGCTCTATTCGTAGGTCATAGATTGTTTCGTCAACTACTTAACAAACAAAGAACGTGCAAAAATGAGCCTAGAGATGCGTAATTGGTATTTGCCCACCATATTTTTGGTAAGTTGTAAATGTTATACTGTGAATTTTTTTACTTACAGTTGACACAATATGTTGATAATATACTACTTTTGTATTTATTTTATGAGTTTTGCAGCAAAAAATAGTGGCAAACATGACTTGCAAGAAGAAATCAAGCATCGAAGACTTTGTCAAAAATCATAATATTCGAGATAAATACATGTCAGAACTTGCAGTATGTGAAAAGGTCAGAAATTTAATGCGAAATTATAATAAATCATGGCATTGTTTAAGACATTTAATGGTAATTATTCAAAATTATGCATTTGTCATGTAGATCTATGTTCCTATAAATGATGTCTTTGCACATTGGTATCTAGCGGTTTTGATTGTTAAAACGCAAACCGTTGAAATTTGGGACTCTTTACCTAGTCATAGTTCAAATTCACTTCGAGAGGAAATTGTTAGAGCAATTGTAAGTGAAGTTTGCATTTCACCTGTATTATTACCAATAAATGCAAATGTATGCTGACTATTATCATGATTATCACAGTTACAGGGAATTGATGAAGTTTTCCTCGATGATTTTTTGGGAAAATTTAATCAATGTTGGGATTTTTTTAGTTTTAAAATTTCATATCCAGATAATGTCCCAGTACAACTAAATGGAACTGACTGCGGTTTGTTTGTGATCAAGTTCATGGAGACGCAATGTGATTTGTTATCTATAAAACATGTATGTGAAATTAATTTTATATCATAGTGATTTAAACTTTTACAATGAATGATGACTCTGTTTCTCTCTTTTTTCTTTTTTCTCGTACTATATTTAGTATAACTCAACAATAGAAAGATATCGCATTGCACTCCACCTTGTCAACGGAGAAACAAATAAAGTGAGAGATAGTATCAGATATAAGGCTGAAGAATTTCATGATTCGCACAAGAATAATCTTCCACCGAACAAAGTGACGAACAAAGTTATTGGTCAAAAGAATTTGAAGAAGAAAAAGTAGAGTCGAAAAGCCTGCAGATGTTAAAAGTATGTTCTCTTTAACTATCTCTTTCTTGCTTTTTCTGCTCCTATTACATTTCATGGTTTGTATTAGTTATTTATTAATTATTGCAATTATAATTGTTGTTTTACATAAAATTAATTTTTTTTCAATTTCCAATTTGCAATTGCCTACCGAAATCCAAGTGTAAGAGCCGTGTTTATCTTAGTTGTGTAAAAGTCGTGTTTGTCTTATTGTTTTATTCTTTTGGATTGGTTTACTTGCGTTTTGGTGGAAGTTTTATTGCAACATTGCTTTTGCTAATACATTGCAACAATCCAGGGGCTTCAGATCATTAGCAGCTGCCAATAATTTGATTCCAGTGTCATCTTTTGCCAATGGAGATGGATACGGCGATCTTTATGATTGATTGTTCTTGTTACTGATTTTTGTGTTCAGTTAGCTTTAGGAATAAAATTGCAAATATATTCCTTTTCATTTATCAAATGATCAATTTTTTTCTTTTTGTTGTTTTATATGATTCTGAATAATGATCGAGCATGTATTGAAGAATCACCATGATAAAAAAAAGTTAAAAAAACATGGTAAACGAAGAACTGATCGCAGTCCATCAAGTGATAAAAACTACTTCAGATCTGAATGCTAGAAAATTAACTAGTCTACTTACAGCTACTTCAATCAAATTATAAGGAAAAGTTCACTTTTGAATGCATCGGTACTCGGCATTAGCAATGCAAGAACATCTTTTTGCATTTAAAATTACAAAAAACACAATCAATATACCTTGCGATCTCATATCTAGTATAATAAAAAATAAACAAGAAATCATCATAACACACAGATGTCACTGCATAAAATAGAGTTCTAAGGAGATGGTGGATGTGATGAGGAGGATGGTGGTGGAAATCCAAGAGTCAAAAGAGTTGCCGGCCATCAAGAAGTCTGTTGTTGAGCAAAGAGGCGATGTTGTTGATCAAATAAAAGCTGCATTCGGCTTTTGAAAAGACGCTCTCGCTCGGAAATAGATCGAAGTTGAAAAGTGCCAATTTGAGATTGAAGTTTGCCTTGCTGCTCGGAAAGAGAATCCATTTTAGTCAACAGCTGCTGCATCGGATCCTCAGAATCAGCTGAAGTAGAGTGGGAAGGGCCCTCAGAACGTGGAGGATGTGAGCGATGTGGAGCACTTAAATCAGGGAGCCGATGTGGTGGAAGGACATCGTTAAAGAAACGATTAGTTGTAGGAGCAATTTCAGTAACCTTTTTGTTTCTCCAATCTTTATGCCATCCATTGTCCCTCCAATAAAACCCCAAATTTGCTATTGCTTCATCTCCTAATTCCCTCGAATTCAAGAAGGTTGGCTCGGTTATAGGAACTCGGAAATACTGGAGAATGCGAGTAATAATACTAGCATAGGGAAGGATCGTTTGGCTATACTTGGAGTGCTAAGCATGTGATTAAGGATAATATAACCAACATTGAGTACCCTTTCCTCAAGAATGCAGTCCAATATGGCTACATCTAGGCGGTTAACTTCATCCGCATGCCCAAATCTAGGAGTTATAACATGATGAAGAACATAATAAAGGATTCTAATTTGAAGAGGTAAGGCTTGAGATTTCAAAGGTGATCGACAAAACGCAGAGGACAAATCACGCCGTCGACAAATTTTTTGAATGGCATTCTCAATTGAAAACCAAGGATAATTTATTTGGGCTCTAGCACTATATGTTTCCAATCCCTCATTTGGAGTTCCAAGAATACGATTTAACAGAGCAACATCAAATTCAATACGGACTCCCCCAACACTAGTAATAATTTTATCCGAGATTTTCGTATCTATATTCGCATAAAAAACCTTGACTAAATTTTCATAATATTGCTCCTTAACAATCAAAACATTTTTCCATCCCATACTAATAAGGAAATCTGTAAGAGATGTATTACAAATTTGTAAATTAGCCAACTTACTAAGATTGACAAAAAAAGGAGGAATGACCGACCTTGGCATGAAATTGTCGAGAAATCATTTTTGAAGCAGGGGACGCGGACAATGAGTCAATATAAACTCCGAATAGTTTCCATAATTTTCCTTGCGCTTCTTGGCCACTTGTTTTCCCTTGGATTTGTCACCACCCGCCATTGTTGTAAGAAAAAAAAAACTTAAATATGTAATTTCGGGTTTGAAAAATTTGAGTGAAATTGATGTGTTTGAGGCAAGAAAATCAATCCTAGAGATGAATGAAGCTATTATATGATGTAGATTGAGTAAAAAATTGGCTAAAAGAACCTTGGAAATGAAGAGAGAGTAACGGGTAGAATTGGATTTTTGATTTTGGGTTTTATAAAGAGAGCTTATGAAATATTGTTTTGAGAGTGAAAATTAGATGAGTAGTGGATGAATAATGGTTTGAGTGATTGATTTTAACAAGAAAATGGGTAAAGATTGAAGAGATTTGAAAAAGAAAATAGATAAGCACTATTCACGCGTGAGAGAGAAAGATGAACAAGTGAAGAACAAGTGAAAAAATGATGATTGGAAAGTGTTTAATGAAAGTTTTATGCATGGGTATTGATTTGAATCATTGATTTTGGCATAAAAATGGTTGAGAAATGAAAAGACATTGAATGGAAATGGAGGAGAGTGTTCGGTTTTGGAGAGAGAGAGAGGAACGAAGAACACATTGTGAAGAAGAAAGGAAAACAGGGGAAATAAATTACAAACCCGTGACCAAGCGGCTAGCCGCTTGCTCTCGGGTTTGAGCAAGTTTCCATGCGGCTAGCCGCTTGGAGGGGAAGCGGCTAGCCGCCTGGTGGCTGTCCTCAACCCGAGAGCAAGTTTCCAAGCGGCTAGCCGCTTGGTTGCTGTCCATCACCACTTCATTTGCTTTTCGGCTAATTTTGATCAATCCCGTGAGCATTTCGCGATCCCGAAACATCTCAAGAGCTAATTTAATGCATGAATCATTATTTTAAACATTTAAAACTTGACTAATTCAAACAAATAATTCATCCATCAAGCATATATCATGAAGCACATAAGCATTCTAAGATTAATAAATCAAACACCTCACATATCTATCATGATCAAACACTTCATAAACATCAACAATCACCAAGCAAACAATTTTAATAGATTCAATAATATAAATAGAGATGTTAATGCGAAAATTTCATCATCCCAAGTTCATGCCGAATTTTTGAAAATTGTTCTTTGCAAAGGGGTTTGGTACAAATATCGGTAAGTTGTTTTTCCGTAGAAATAAATTCTAATACAATATCACCCTTTTGAACATGATCTCTCAATAAATTCTAATGCAATATCGGCAATAAACAGTAGGACATTGCAATTTCTTTTCGAGAAGAACTATAATTAAAAAGGACCGTAAGGTTTAAATTAAACATGTCAATTATTCGATTTCAAACTAGTAAAGAGGTCTAGCCAAAAAAACAAAAATTAATTGACCTGTAATTGTAAATTAATTGACCTTTATCGAAAAATTACCCAATCTTTGACCAATTCACCTTATTTTTGTGACGCTTATAATCATACTTAATTTATACTAGAGGTTTTATATTTTGAAATTTCACACTTTTGGGCCAAATATAAACCAAAAACTCATATCCTTTTCTTTCTGAAAATTCTGCCACTTGTTACTTGAACATAACGTTGTTAATTGAATGATATTACAATTTTTTCATTGCCACTTTGGGATTTAGGATAAAATTTTCCTTATTTAAAAAATACAGCTCTACTAAATATCATTAAGCATGAAGTACAATACAAACTTATATGAATAGATTTCGCTTAAAACAATATCCTATCAAACAAACATTAATCCATCTAGTAATAAGTGTATGGAAAAATACTAGTTACAAAAGATTTAACCATCACATTTTTTACAACGAAATAATCATAATCATAAACGTTGAGGTTTTATGCTGCCATCATCATCGTCCAAAACTCCAAAAGCTTTTACTACCATCACTGCCAAAATTGAAAAACAAGAAGCAAGCAAGGCCCAGTCAATAATAAAAAAATAGTTGATATTTTAAGCAACCATCATGACTGTCCAAACTTGCTGTGATAGCGTGATAATAATCTGATTATTTAGAAAAATAAAATTACAAGCATAATAGTAACCTAGATACAAAAATAAGACCTAATATAAACAAGATTTCAAACATTAACCAAGTTGTTATTGACCCTAGGCCACAAAGTTTGTAGAACATCATAATAATCTCAAATCTAACTCCTACGCACATGAACACAACGCATTATTTTGCAACAAATTATTTTCAGAACATTATAAGAGAAACTAGAGGCAAAACGAAAAACAAATTATAATTTCTAAAATTACAACCATAGTAGTAATCAATTTATTTAGGGGAAAAATCATTTTTAATATTTTAACACTTACAATAATGCTCAACAGGCAAAACATAATTAAGGCTGACTTTATACTTTTGGGGTTGGATGAGTATTTTCAAATAAATGGGGCCATTTGTAATATTTTGAATTAATGGGGACTAGTTTGAAATTAACCTTATTTAAAACTTTTGCAACTTATCTTGAAACGACAGAATTTAAATACTTAATGGGGACTGCTTTCAAATTAGCCATATTAAAAGCTTTTGCAACTCCTCCAGAAAACGTTTCAAACGTCTTCTTCTAATTCAATAGTTCCATCCAATTTCCTTGCCCAGTATTTTCTAACGACCATATAGAACACAATGGATGACGATGAACAAGGTTAATTCTTCATTATCTTTTAATGATTTGTTACTCTTGCTATTATTTTTTATGTTATTTTCTCCGAAAAAAAGTGTAGTGTTGTTTAACCTTTTAAAATTAATATTAATTGTGTCTATCATAATTTGCAGGCTATTGTTTAACAGTGCTATTTCACTTATTGTAATATTTTCTTATTGTATTATGACAGTGATTAACAAAAATTACAAAGTGGCAGGGTTTGACGTTCCATCATCATATGATATTCCTTTAACAACTCAAGCAGAAATACAATCAGGTTTTTCAGTTGTTTATAACAAAATAATAGAATCAAATTATTTTTGCAATAGTTTGAAAATCAAATAACAGTATCAGATTATTTTAGTAATAGTTTGAAAATCAAATTAATTATTCATACTTTATTATGACAGGGAGGGATGATTCAAACTCTATTTATTGGGATGGTAAAAGTATGTATGAACTCACTGCTGAAGACGTTATTGGAAAGGCATTTGCATCACTTGAAGAAGCTACAGATTTTTATAAAAAATACTCAAAAATAATGGGTTTTAGTGTTCGTATTCATGATGGGAGACGTGATGCAAATGGTGCACCCATAATGAAACATCGGGTTTGCAGTAGAGAAGGTGAACGGGATAAGAAGTATGTTGAGCGTACAAACAGAATCCGTGAACCTAGAGCTATTACAAGAGGAACCTGTCGAAAGCAAAGATTCAGAGTATATTTAGATAAGAAGTCCAAAACTTGGGTTGGTAGAAGCTTTGTTCAGGAACACTCTCATGAGTTGGCAGCAGATTTTGAAACTCAATTTCTTCGATCTCATCGAATGGTTAAAGATTATGACAACGCTCTAGCTAATTCAATGAAAACAGTTGGTATAAAGACAAGTCAGATTATGGACTTCTTTGTTAATCAGGCTGGGGGTTATGACAATTTGGGCTTCGGATTAAAGGATTTATATAACAATTTAGATAAGGAACGTCGATCCATGATACTCGAAACAGACTCAGAAGCTGCACTTGCATATTTAAATGCAAAAGCTGACATGGATCCAGATTTCTTTTGTAAGTACTCTGTAGATGAGGAGAATAGACTTGCAAACTTATTATGGGCAGATTCTATTGCTCGTTTGGATTATAGTTACTTCGGCGATGTTTTGGTGTTCGATAGCACTTACAAGACAAATGAGTATGGGAAGCCTTTAGTTATTCTACTGGGTGTTAATAATCATTATGCAACAAGTTTTTTTGGATGTGCAATTCTCACGGATGAGACAGTCGAGACCTACACATGGGTGCTTGAAACATTTTTATGTGCTATGAATAATAGAAAGCCTATATCTATTGTGATCGATGAAGATAAAGCGATGCGTAAAGCAATTAAAAAGGTAGTTCCTGAAGCTCGACATCAACTATGTATTTGGCATCTACAAAGAAATGCACAGTCTAATGTACATAAAACGTCTGAATTTGTTACAAGGTTTAAGGATTTTCTGTTGGGAAATTACAAACCTGAAGAATTTGAGCAATTGTGGCAGAACATGGTGGAAGAGCTTGGTCTTCAAAATAATGATTGGGTTAAGAAGATATACTCAAAAAGGGAGAGATGGGCAGAAGCATTCTTACGGGGTCATTTCTTTGGTGGCATGCGCACAACACAACGTTGTGAGGGTATGAATGCATATATGAACAGATTTCTTCAAAGAAAGCTGAAGTTGTATGAATTTGTGCGTCAAATCGATCGAGCCTTGAGATGTACATGGAATAACAACTTAGGACATAATTTTAAAACTAAGCAATCTATTCCAATGATTAGTACTCATCTTCCAAGCTTGGAGAAGCATGCTGCAGGGGTTTACACTCAAAAGTTATTTTACAAGGTTCGTAAACATATTTCCAAGGAAGGCAAGTTTATATTGTTGAGCAATGTCACTCTTCTAAATATTCAAGTGTACACATTAACTAGGCATCTAGAATCTAAAAAGAAGTGGACTGTGGTTTATAATCTAAAAGAAGAACGTTTTGAGTGCTCCTGTAAGAAGTTTGAATCTACTGGAATACCATGCCCTCACTTATTTTGTGTGATGAAATATGTGCATGTTAGTGAGATACCTGCTTCACTGATTAACAAAAGATGGACTATGGATGTGAAAGTTTACAAACAATCACTAATGCCATTGGAAAGTCAATCAAAGGATGATCTGAACAATTTTCGGTATGGGTCATTAAATGCTGAATTCAATGAAATTAGTTTTTATGCCTCAAAATCTGATGCTGCATATTGGAAATTAAAAAGTCATCTTGCTCAACTGAAGAGTGAGATAAAAGAGTTAAGAACATGTGACAACGGAGATAGAGATAGACCATGCAGTGCAGAAAAGAAAGCAAGAATTGTAAAAGATCCTCTGGTTGTGAAGACAAAGGGTGCACCAAAGATTTAAATTTAACAAAGGTGTTAACACAAGAAAGTGTGGATACTGTAAACAAGATGGACATACTGCACGAAAATGCCCAAGTAAGAATGACCATGTTACAAGTGTGGACAACTTTGCTGGTCCATTAAGCAGCTTTAAAGAATTTATTTGGTATGGGAAAATAGGTCATTATTTCAATAGATTTTTTTTTTTTTAGTGCAAATCATTGTGTTGTATTAATGATTTTGTTGAAATTTCTGCAGATTATATACTGAGGAGGCTACCTCTCTTGTGTCAATACACACAAAATTATCCTAAAATAATCTGCATATGCCTTAGGGTGTGGATTTGGACAAGCTATTTGCATGTTATCAGACACAATTTTGACTAAGTATTTTTTAGACTATAGTTATGGCCATGTGATGTAGTCTTATATTTTGATGCATTATTATAATAATAATTATTAATATTACACCTCTCATGAGCCTATTACTTTCTCCTACTTTGATGACGATGAACTATGAAAGGAACCTTGAACAATGTAATATTCATGAAATTTTAAGCTTACAGAAAAGGGCCTAATAATGATATCCTAAATCTTAACACATCAATTGATCTTGTTTCCTAAGAAATTGCGACGTGCATCAATTAGGTATCCTAGGACATTTATACATCACTAATAAACTAGTACATCATACCACAGTTGTAATGTAATATTCTTTCTTACCTTGCTGATTAGAAACTTCAGCGGCCAAATGTCAACTACATCAACTTTTGCTTCCCCATAGCTGAGTGAAATTCTCGTAGTTCCTGAATCCAAAATACGAGTAAGAGAAATCAGTGCAGATGTTTATTTATCTTCAAATTCCTTTGAAACTGAGGCCCAAAGAGAAGCTAGAATGAGAGCTCTAACCCACATATTCAATGTGTATAGAAATTCTGCAGGATATAAGGCCAGTTATTATAGAGAGGAAGTTTAAAAAAATACACAATTTATCACACGAAATTAATAGAAAATATAACAAGCTGGATGTAGAAATGGCTTTCAACATACCATAGAGAGAAGCAAAGGCCCAAACTACTAACTCTTAACAAAACAGGAAATATTATGGATGGTAAATACTAACAATATCGAAGTGAATAAAATGATGTTACGTCTTCAAACTGACTGGAAATACTAACCTCACTACAAGAAATTTAAGAATAGCAGATTCAGAAAGTGAGAATTTGCGCATAAGAAAAAGAGAAAGAAGAGTTTCCTTGATACGAAGGCCGCTGCTCAAAAGCACAAAAACCCCCCCAGGTTAACTTGTTTAATTGCATAAGGTACAGAACGCCTGGGGTTAATATCGCAAAGTAGGGCTCTTAAGTGACTGAAATGACTAGTAAAAGCAGATAGAATATGAATCCTAGCAGAATATATCACCTTAATTGCCAGTTCTGCAATCAGAACTACAAGAAATTTACGAAAACTTATTATTGATGACAATGCAGATGCATAAGAAAACAATAGTTAGATGCTCTGTTGGCTTTCACCAGCAACAAGTCAAATGGAACAAAAGCATACCAAATTCAGTTCTGATGCCCTCTTTTAAAAAGCCAATTGAAGTTCCAGGAGCTTGGATAGAAGGTAAGAGTTGTGAATAAGGCTGAGAGAGTAGCCAAGGTGGATATGATTCGAGTTCAGGATCATAACCAACCTTATGAGACACAAAAGACTCATTAGCACAAAAACCTTAACTTAGATGAGTGTTATAGGTAAAAGATCATAAACAAATGCAAATAAGAACAAAAAGGGCCTTCAGTGCATTATTGTAATCAGACAAGCCAAGCTTTCCATGAAGCAGCCACAACAACCAATCTGCCTGATGTAACAATAGCGCCGATTCTTGGTTTTTATCCTCAATGTTCCACCATGAGACAAGCTTGCAAAGGGTAGATGTACCAGAGCAAACTGTGTGGTTTGCAGGAGCAATAGACTTTACCACTGGTAAAGCATCAGGATAACTCTCATTGTAAAGGAAAGGTCTCCATAACGGTTCTCTTGAATTGCTGCGGCAACAAATTCAAATGCATGCCTGATATACAAGTGGTCCTCACTTGACAAAAGAAAATGATACAAGGATGAAGCAACAAATCTGTAAGGTACCCACCTATCTATTATTATAGTAGTTGCAGAAGTGCCATCAATAGAAATGGAAGCTATAAGTGGCCGGAGAATAACAGGAACAGCTTCGAACAACGAGAAAAGTGTGACCTTCCAAGAGCGTAACCAATCTATACTCTCTTCAGTCTTACTACACAAATGTAAAACAACGGTTTTGACTTTCTCGGGCATTTTAATTCCAGTCCATTTATCTGTCTTTAAAGCATCTAAACTCATCAGAATATCGCAACAGTATATCTATCATATTGAAATTAGAAGATCAACTATCATACCCATCAACACACCAATTTGCTTCAATATTATACTAATAAGCCCAGCTATAATATATCCATAATATATCTCTTTACCAGCAAGTCGAAATTCATCAACTACTAACATTTTTATAGGTAACACTATGAAAAAAAACTGAATGCAGAGCTATTACATTCAATTGGATCAAAATTCAAGCTTAATTCCAAGCCAATAAAATCTTACCGTAAATTTTGGATACTCTTTCTTTCCTTCGGAAAGAATTGTCCCGTCTTTATCAATAATTGCAAACCTTGCTCCGTAGTACCAAAGTCCATTACGGATCCTGTTTCACCCACCTGCACATCATCTTTACTACTACTATTACTCACCTTCAACAGATTAACAAATTAGCAACAGATTAGAAGCCACAAAAATTACAACTCCGTTAAAAAATTTAATGTTAATCTACTTGAAACAAAAAAGGTTCATCGTTATAGGACTTACATCAAAGAACACAATGTTCCAATTACCATATCTGTCGTGACGATCAATACCATCAAATCTCAGCTTCTTGTCTTCATTCTCGTGAATAATTTGTGAAAAAAAGAAAAATTCTAAAATGATTTTCCAGATTGCTTACCTCGCGCGATGCTCTCCAAACCGATCTGCAAAGTTTTGGAGTTGGAATGCAGTTTCAGGGTTAAAACTAGCGGATGCTTTTGGTGCTCTTCTTGGTTTCTTCCACAGCCTTACCATCACCAGAATTTGAACGAAATCTCCATGTCATCTCTTCGACAATCTGCATTCTCAACTATTTGGACTGTGATCGACGGTTTCACGATTCACGTGCCAGCAGAATCGGGTTCGGATTTCACGAATCTTGGCTTAAAATTTAGGAGAATTGAGAAAGAAATTCACATTTGGAGAAGCATGATAAGGGGCGGACAGGGCAGTGCTTTTTGTTTTGATTTTTTTTCCTTCTACATTGACGTTGAGAAATGAGACTTGACGAAAATGTTTTTTTTTCCGCCTTTTATTTTCAAAAAAGGAAAAAAATAGATAGTATAAAAAAAGTTTTTTTTTAACTTTTTTGCTGTTGGTGGTGCCATAATTGTTATAATATTAAATTTTGTAATAAATAATAACTATAAAAATATATTAATAAATTATTATAAATTTTAAATAGGTAATATTAAATAAATAATAATAATAAAAGATTAATAAATTATAATGAAGTATAATTATAATAATATCATAATAAATAAAAATGAAATAATTTCATAATGATAATAATAACAATAAAATTATAAATATAATAATATTTTTTACTAAATAATAATATAATAAAATATTATAATAATAACTTATTATTATAATAATTATTATAAATTTTGATTACAATAATATTAAATAAATAATAATCATATAACAAAATCATGAAATTAATAAATAATAACAATAATGAATTAGTAATCATAATTATAATAATATTTTAATAATAATAATTATTATTATTATTATTACCACCAATTGACAACAATCAACAAAGGGCATTTAAGTAAATTATGATAATTCATTCCGATTCCAAGATAAATTAAACACGTCGATGGAAATGAATCTCATTCCGACTTCAATTTCTACATCTCAAATAAATAACTTATTCTTATTCACATTCTTGATTCTGATTGTAACCCGTTTCGATTACTGATTAGTAAATGCACCATGAGCAGATTATTGTAGTTTAATTGGGTCTTTTTTTTCAAACCTAATTAATAATTAGTTTGGGTTAGATAAATTATAATTAACCAGTCTAACCCAACCAAATCTATAATAATAATAATAGTAGTAGTAGTAGTAGTAATAATAATAATAATAATAATAATAATAATAATAATAATAATAATAATAATAATAATAATAATAATAATAATGTGTTAATTCTCAATTACAAAATTATAAAGACATAAATGGCTTATCTAACTTTTTATTCTTTTTACTCTTTTAATAAAAGAGGCTATTTCATTCTTGCATCTGCTGCTCTAGACTACAATTCCAAAACCAAAATCACACCCTCTTTTAAGTAAATTTATTATTTTATAAGATTAATTTAAAAGTAAGTTAGTTTTAATTTATTTTTATTTTTTTAGTGAATACTTAACGGCACATAATTATATATCACTTTCATTTTATTTTGTATATGATGTTAGCTAATTATCAAAAAAGTCTAAATTTGGAATTGGAAAAGGAGATGCACGAGAAATAAAGTCTATATGCTTTTTGTGGAAATTTTCTTAATTTAAAGATAGTTAATTTATTAACTTTCTTTATCGTACACTAGATATAGTGAATGAAAATTTAATGTTATAAAAGATTTATATTTTATTTTAATAAGTGTCATTTCAAGTTTCATATCATTTTCACTGTTCAGTGTAAAATTTTGATTTGACATTCAACCTAATCAACTCAACTAGACGATATAAGGTTTGGATAGAATTGGGTTAAACAAGTTTATTTTGTTAAACTGGATGGATTTGATCTCAACTTATTAAAAAATAGACTAGTTTACAATTTCACTAACTATATCAAACCCAACTCATGCCCACCCTTATATCATTCTATCTAAATCATAAAATGCCAATAATCCAACTCTTTAATCATTTTCACATTGGATTTAACTTGAGGCAATTGACCTCAACTAAATAACCTAAATTCCAACTAAATGTGAAATAAGACAAAAAATTTATAAACCACACGTATTACTTGTAGATTGAAGGTAAAACGGATAAATTAGCGTTAGAGTGGTAAATTGGTCTACAAAATTTAAAAAAATATAGGAAAAAAAATAAAACTTACAAATTGACATTAATTATGAAATGAAATAAAAGATTTGTAATTTACACTTGGAAATAGTAAAAGATGGAAAATTAAAAAATTAAAGTTGGAGTGGTAAATTAAAGTTGGAGTAGTAAATTATAAGCAAGACAAAAACTCAAAAAAAGGACATAGAACTTGTAAATTGACATTAAGTGTGAAATCAGACAAAAAATGTGTACATCGCACATAAAACTAGTAAATTAATGGGAAAATGGGTAAATTAATGATGGAGTTGTAAATTACAAGAAAAACTTGTAAGCAACACAAAAACTGAAAAAAATGACATAGAACTTGTAAATTGACATTAAGTGTGAAATAAGACAAAAACTGTGTAAACCACACATAAAATTTGTAAATTAATGGAAAAAGAGGTAAATTAATGATGGAGTTGTAAATTGCAAGAAAAACTTGTAAGCAAGACAAAAACTCAGAAAAAGGACATACAACTTGTAAATTGACATTAAGTGTGAAATCAGACAAAAAATGTGTACATCGCACATAAAACTAGTAAATTAATGGAAAAATGGGTAAATTAATGATGGAGTTGTAAATTACAAGAAAAACTTGTAAGCAACACAAAAACTGAAAAAAATGACATAGAACTTATAAATTAACATTAAGTGTGAAATCAGACAAAAACTGTGCAAACCACACATAAAATTTGTAAATTAATGGAAAAAGAGGTAAATTAATGATGGAGTTGTAAATTGCAAGAAAAACTTGTAAGTAAGACAAAAACTCAGAAAAAGGACATACAACTTGTAAATTGACATTAAGTGTGAAATCAGACAAAAAATGTGTAAATTGCACATAAAACTAGTAAATTAATGGGAAAATGAGTAAATTAATGATGGAGTTATAAATTGCAAGAAAAACTTGTAAGCAAGACAAAAACTGAAAAAATGACATAGAACTTGTAAATTGACATTAAGTGTGAAATCAGACAAAAAATGTGTAAACCAGAAATAAAATTAGGAAATTAATGGAAAAACGAGTAAATTAATGATGGAGTTGTAAATTGCAAGAAAAACTTGCAAGCAAGACAAAAACTTAGAAAAATGATATAGAACTTGTAAATTGACATTAAGTGTGAAATCAGACAAAAAATGTGAAAATCACACATAAAACTAATAAATTAATGGGAAAAGGGGTAAAGTAATGATGGAGTTGTAAATTGCAAGAAAAACTTGTAAGCAAGACAAAAACTCAGAAAAAGGACATACAACTTGTAAATTGACATTAAGTGTGAAATCAGACAAAAAATGTGTAAACCACACATAAAACTAGTAAATTAATGGAAAAAGAGGTAAATTAATGATGGAGTTGTAAATTGCAAGAAAAACTTGTAAGCATGACAAAAACTTAGAACAAGGACATAGAACTTGTAAATTGACATTAAGTGTGAAATGAAACAAAAAATTTGTAAATCGCACGTAAAACTAATAAATTAATGGAAAAATAGGTAAATTAATGTTAGAGTTGTAAATTACATGAATAACTTGTAAACAAAAGAAAAACTTGTAATTGCTATATAAAACTTATAAATCAACATTTACTTATAAATGTTACATAAAACGTGTAAATCACATGTAAAACTAGTAAATTGATGGAAAAATAGATAAATTAATGTTAGAGTTGTAAATTACATGAAGAACTTATAAACTAAAGAAAAACTTGTAATTGCTACATAAAACTTATAAATCAACATTTACTTGTAAATGTTACATAAAACGTGTAAATCACACGTAAAACTAGTAAATTGATGGAAAAGTAGGTAAATTAATGTTAGAGTTGTAAATCACATGAAGAACTTGTAAACTAAAGAAAAACTTGTAATTGCTACATAAAACTTATAAATCAACATTTACTTATAAATGTTGCATAAAACGTGTAAATCACACGTAAAACTAGTAAATTGATGGAAAAATAGGTAAATTAATGTTAGAGTTATAAATTACATGAAGAACTTGTAAACTAAAGAAAAACTTGTAATTGCTACATAAAACTTATAAATCAACATTTACTTGCAAATGTTACATAAAACGTGTAAATCACACGTAAAACTAGTAAATTGATGGAAAAATAGGTAAATTAATGTTAGAGTTATAAATTACATGAAGAACTTGTAAACTAAAGAAAAACTTGTAATTGCTACATAAAACTTATAAATCAACATTTACTTATAAATGTTGCATAAAACGTGTAAATCACACGTAAAACTAGTAAATTGATGGAAAAATAGGTAAATTAATGTTAGAGTTGTAAATTACATGAAGAACTTGTGAACTAAAGAAAAACTTGTAATTGCTACATAAAACTTATAAATCAACATTTACTTGTAAATGTTACATAAAACGTGTAAATCACACGTAAAACTAGTAAATTGATGGAAAAATAGGTAAATTAATGTTAGAGTTGAAAATTACATGAAGAACTTGTAAACTAAAGAAAAACTTGTAATTGCTACATAAAACTTAGAAATCAACATTTACTTGTAAATGTTACATAAAACGTGTAAATCACACGTAAAACTAGTAATTTGATGGAAAAATAGGTAAATTAATGTTAGAGTTGTAAATTACATTAAGAACTTGTAAATTAAAAAAAAACTTGTAATTGCTATATAAAACTTATAAATCAACATTTACTTGTAAATGTTACATAAAACGTGTAAATCACACGTAAAACTAGTAAATTGATGGGAAAATAGGTAAATTAATGTTAGAGTTGTAAATTACATGAAGAACTTGTAAACTAAAGAAAAACTTGTAATTGCTACATAAAACTTATAAATCAACATTTACTTGTAAATGTTACATAAAACGTGTAAATCACACGTAAAACTAGTAAATTGATGGAAAAATAGGTAAATTAATGTTAGAGTTGTAAATTACATGAAGAACTTGTAAACTAAAGAAAAACTTGTAATTGCTACATAAAACTTATAAATCAACATTTACTTGTAAATGTTCCATAAAATGTGTAAATCACACGTAAAACTAGTAAATTGATAGAAAAATAGGTAAATTAATATTAGAGTTGTAAATTACATGAAAAACTTGTAAACTAAAGAAAAACTTGTAATTGCTACATAAAACTTATAAATCAACATTTACTTGTAAATGTTACATAAAACGTGTAAATCACACGTAAAACTAGTAAATTGATGGAAAAATAGGTAAATTAATGTTAGAGTTGTAAATTATATGAAGAACTTGTAAATTAAAGAAAAACTTATAATTGCTACATAAAACTTATAAATCAACATTTACTTGTAAATGTTACATAAAACGTGTAAATCACATAAAAGATTAGTAAATGTAACTTGGAACTTTAACAAAAAAAGAGTAATTACTTGCTACTTAAGTAACAGGTTACTTATTTATTTAGAATTAATGGTAGAGATTTTTTGTTCAAATCTAACGGTCAACGTCAATTACGGCATCAATGCCGTAAATTTAGTTACGGCATCATAGAATGACCCATAAATGATCATACTATAATCTCAGGAGAATCCCGAAATTAGTAAATTATATTTATTGTAATTTACAATAAAAAAATAAAAAAAAAAAGAGGAATAAATAAGTGAATCAAGTGAGACTAATACCTTATTTTTGTTGGTTGTAAGTTACCCTCAATATAATTTAGGGAGATTCCTTACTTTAGATAAACTTTTAATATTAAAATTCAAAATAAAAAAAATAAAAAAAGCATATTTTGCAACATCGATTTGTTTTTGTTTTTAATATAAAATTTATTGAAATTTTAGTGAACTCTCTTTTAGCACATGTTCTTGACTTGCAAATTACGTTGCATAACACAACACATGGCATGAATCTAACAAGAGAGATTGTGTGTATATATAAGGAAAAATACTGCAAATTACGTTGCGTGCAATAAATTGTTGAATGAAATGACGAAGCTAATACCTGCTGAAAATAGTACGTTAATTTCATTAACACACAGGAGACCGTGCATAGCTATATATTTATGGGCATAGGACAATAATTGACCATTCATAGCTATATATTTAAGGGCATAGGACGATAGCTACAAACTCAAAATCAAGAAAAATTTTATTGGCTCACTCACTCATTAGTCCGGGATCATAATTTATACAATTATGATCCCGGGGACAGCAACCTGTTCTTTTGAAAATAAAAGTCGTCGTCGTCATTATTGTGCATTATGTTATTTTCTGAAAAATTTAGAAGTTTTGGAAAGGGAAATTAATGGTGAAAGACACTTCTTCGATTAAGAGGATATGGCCATAAAACCAGGGACCTTACCATATGAATTGTGGGGGCTCCGTCCTCCATGCCTGCGTCTGTCGGGAAGCAGGGATTTCAACATCTTTAAAAGTTTGGGAAAGTTTAAATTAGAAAAAAGTAGAAAGAGAAAACACCCTTATAATTTAAAATAATTCATATTTAACTGCTTCTTTATTGTTAAAATCTTTGTATTTGGAATTGCTTATACACCTTCTTCTCTCTTATAAATCGAGCGTCTGAGTCTTCTTGTGAGTGTGAACGTATATGAAGGTATGTCTTCTTTAATTCTGATATATGATGGCATATCTCTCTATGTGTGTGTACAAATAATAATGATAATGATAATGATGATGATAATAATAATAATAATTTTTGAGTGATGATACAGCCATAAACTCTTGTATAAATTTATCTTGTATAAACTGATGTGGCATTAATTCATTGGTTGAATAAAAATATAAAATAATATAAATAAATCATGTGGACTAAGAAATATTTAATTCAACTAATAAATTAACGCCACATCAGTTTGTACAAAATAAATTTATACAAGAGTTCATGGCTATATCATTACTCATAATTTTTTATTAACGATATTTTTATTTTAACTAACAGACAAAAAAATTAATGCATTAAAATTTGTATTTGTACTGCTTACTCTTTTATTTTATTAGATAAATAAAAGAATAATGTTAAGGATTTTAATATTTGACTCTTGGTTTAAATTCGAATTGGTGTGACATTGATTATTCAATAAATAAGTGAGATTTAGAGGTTGTTTGTTAAATGTCTGAAGTCTGAAATTTTATTAATTTTAGACATTTTTCAAAATATGATTGTTTATTTTTTAGAACTTATGTCTGATTTTCAGACATTTACATACGAATAGAAAAAGTAAATTTTTGTGACTTTTATCTAAAAACAAACAAGATGCCACTTATATTGGTGTGACATTCATTATTCAATAAATAAGTGAGATTTAGAGATTGTTTGTTAAATGTCTGAAGTCTGAAATTTTATTAATTTTAGACCTTTTTCAAAATATGATTGTTTATTTTTTGGAACTTATGTCTGATTTTCAGACAGTTACATATGAATAGAAAAAATAAACTTTTGTGACTCTTATCTGAATGGAAAAAGATCTGAATAATAAGTAAATATTATATTCGAAAAATATCTCTGTAAAATTATTTATTTCATAAACTATAAAATCTAATCTTCTTTTTTATTTAATTTACAAGGACATAAATGTCAAATAACTAAATTTAAAATATTTTTTATTATGAAAACAAATAAGATGCTACTCATATTCAGATATTTAAAAAAGAAAAACAAACATGTCATTCACATTTTCGTAATCAGACTTATTCAAACTTTAAAAAAATTCAGACTCATTTACATTTTAGACAAAAAAAACAAACGCTACCTAGTATAAGACTGGAATTTTGATACTCAAGCTTTATTTTAAGTAAAGTGATCGGTTTGACCTTTCATCATATTTCTAGAAACGTAATCAATTTGGTAGAACAAAATATCATTGATTAGTATTAGTACCGATGATCTAATGACTAAACAAATATGTGTTTGGTTTGATTTTCAACATATTTCTAGAAAGGTAACTGATTCGGAAGAATTTTGAATCTTGAGTTAATGAATTCCATCCAAATCCTGCATGAGCATCAATCCGATTTTAATTCATTTGATTGGTCTCGAAAGTTGAAATAAACACTAATACTTATCTGAAAAAATTCATCGTATTATATATAAAAGGCACGTAACACTGATCATGTAAATCATTAAATATTAAAATAAATTGCTTTAAAAATTATGAAAGATTAGTCATCGCTTGACGACTATCACGCTTTATTTTGAAATGAATATTCTAGTGGAAGTTTTGGGATGTTTAGTATTTTGTTTCTCTTTAAAATAAAATGAAAATGCTCATTAGGTGATGTAATCTACATCTGATATGAGAATAAAATATTCAAATAATGAATGTGATCAAGTTTTATAAATTTTTAAACGTGATTAATTACATTACACCATCATTTGCGTCACAAATGCCACATCTCATAATCTATGATAAACATAGGTTGATTCTAGTTTTGGGGATAAAAAAGTGTAGATTGGTTCTATTTTTAGAGATAAAAAAAAAGTGTAGCTTGATTCTCTTTTTTGATATAAAAAAGTGTTTTATATTCACATATGGATGTGATCGCAGATAAGTTTCATTACTAGTACTTTTTAATCTAAAATCTAGAAAAAGTATTCATAAACAACTAAAATCGCTTTCACCATGAGTCACGGCAACTTGAAAGATTATAAATCAAAATTTTCAAGGACTAACTAATCCAGCCAGTTGGTACAATCAAATAGAATATGATCACCATAAATCTCAAAATAACTAAAAAAAATCTAAATTGACATCATTTTTAACATTAAACTAATATAAGATTATGATTATATCATAAATTAAATATAACGATTATAAATAATCAGATTCAAATTTCGAATCTCTTATCTCTATTTAAAAGATTTTATCGTTTGAACTAACGAGTATTCACAACAATTTTAAATACTTGATGTTAGAGTTCCGAATACTTTTACAAATTATGTATGTCTTCACTTTTTTTTTTTTTTAAATTGAAAAATCTAAAAGAATTTGTTAACTTACAGCTGCTGTAAGAAATAACTCTCTCACAAACTTTATTGCGAGTCCGACTTAAACTCACGGCGGGGATTGTTTACGTGAGGGTGCTGCACCTCAGCTGTGAAGTAGCCCTCGTCAAATCTCAATATCAATTGCATCTTTGTGGGTCCTTGTTTACCATTCTCATTTAACTAGAAATCTAGAAGCCGTCGCAGTTTCTTACGACTTATTAGTCAAAAGAATAGTGAAAGAGACTTGAAAGATCAAGGCGATGCACACAGACAATCATTCAAGAGTCAAAGATCCTGGTTCCCGCTATCGTAATATGAAAATAAAGCCAAAGGGTATAATAGGGATGGTTGGGTGAAATTGCAATCGTGCAATTCGTGATCAAATGCGTAACCGCAGCACCAACGGGGCTTTTGACTTAGTGCAAGAGTTTTTACATTTATAATATTGACAGTAAAGATTCGAGTTTTTATAAAAATATTTACGTAGTTAGATTCAGTTTTCTTTCAATTATCATATAATTAAGTAGAGACACAATTCTTAAATATTTTAGAGAATTTAAAGAATTTAAATCGTATTTTAGAGGAATACATACCACAACGAAGGTTTTAGTTATATAATTTATTTAAAAAATCTAGGCCACACTTCAGAATAATACATGTCACGATGAAGGTTCTAATTGTATAATCTATTTATAAATATTAATTATAATACCTGATATAATATCAATAACAATATTCTACAACAGTATTTAAAAAAAAAAATATAACCATAGCAATTGATTCTTGTCATCTCTTGGAGTGGTCCCCACTTTGCACAGCCGCTAACAAATGATACGAATCAGAGAGGGCGCGCATGAATGTGGGCGAGAATTTATTCATCATACCTAAATTGTCCCCTTTCGAATTTTGATAATTCTGTTCATACCTTAATTTTAATACAATTTGTTTCACGTGATTTCCTACTGTATTATTCCCTCCTGTAGTGGAAAGTTGAAAATCAAATTTTGGATAAAATATGTAAAATTAAAAAAAAATCATAATATGTAAAATTAAAAAAAAAATCATACTTAATAGTTATATTGTGTTATTGTAATTTACATCACGTTAGTTGAAATACAAAACTCTCTGACCATTCTTTGGTTGAGCGGTGAACACTTTTTAATTTTATTTTTGAGGTATACATTCTACATTCAAATATTCATATTGTGCTATTACGTACACAGTTCATTTAGGATGCTTAAACTTTTAATTGTAAATATTTGTTGATTTTATCTAAAAGAAATTTAAAATACAAATTTCATGTTTGAATGACATATAATTTAATATTGTCCTAGATGTGAAGTACCAGGGAGGCGTTAAACTATTTGATACACAGGCAATTTTATTAAATCAAGGATGGCATAATTAAAAAATTACAAACAAGTGGACAATTTGATTTTTTTTTTTTTTAATAATAGAATACTACTCAACTAGTTCCAGTCTTTCAGACAGGTTTCTTCTTGTTACTTGGCGTTAATAGTAATTTATTTAGAAAAAAAGACATAAAATAATCCTCATGCATATGGTTCAATGTAGAGATTGAATAATAAATAAGATAATGAAAATAATTGTGATTTTAGTTATAAATAACATTATACAAATTTTTGGCACTTATGATGGTTGGTGTAGAAATAACCTAATCAAAACCAACCGTCAGCCACTCGGCCTTGGGCCGAGTGGTCAGAGCTGCTGCCCTCCAAGTTGGAGGGCAGCAGTTCGAACCCCCACACCATCATTGTGGGGGTATTTCTTCCTCAATAAAATTTGAGTGAAGAAAGTTTACTTCCTTACCTAAGCGTGAGGAGTAGACATCCCTCGAATATTAGTGAGGGTTAAAAAAATTTGGGCAGAGCTTCATTAGTATTGATGTATGTTAATCCCAAGTAATACCGATTTGTAGAATATCGGTTCATTTGTAGTCTCATGTATATGAGTTGTAATATGAGCAATAGTCTCATGTAATAAAAAAAAAAAAAAAACCAACCGTCTGATTTCATAATTTCGAAAATTCAACAAATATTTAAAACAGTTCAATGACTTGAGCTAGATTAGTAGCTGGTGAGTGGTGACAGTCTTTAAAGTAATTCGTACGATAGCTGATAGCCGGTCAATCACGCAGTTATATATGACATTAGCAAGAGGAAACTTGCTTAATTTGTCTTTTAATCACCAGTTGTGAGGTCTTCGATTGACTTAATTTGCAAAATTTATTCCGCAAAGAAATTTGGGATCCTACTCCAGAAGAAAATTAAGCTTAACCCATGCATTGAGTCTTGTTTTCGAAGTCTCTACGGAACTATCGGTAATTAATGAACTAATGACAATGAGCTTGTAAAGTCCTGGATATAAACTTTAATTGTGTCGTAGCTGATGCGTATAATTAGTTTTGAGTCTTATAATTTTTTATTCAAAAAATGAATATTGGTGTCACTTCAATTAAGATACAAATTTTATACTTTAACTTTGTTAGTGCCACGGTAATTGAGATATAAATTTTGTATTGTAAGTTTATGAATGCTCAAGAAACATTTTGACAATCCTTTACAAAATTAAAATTAAAAAAAAAAAGAAAAAAATACTCGAATGAGAGGATAAAATGATGTTTTCAATTATAGTAGGGTGAATTTTTCCTATAATAATAATAATGGCACGATCATGATATTCTTAATAGTTTCGATTAGAATACAATCAAATAAATTTTTTTTCTTTTTAAATGTGCAAAGCAAGTTAAGCTCAAACTAAAATCCAAAAGTGACTAACTAAACTCATCAGAATTGAGAATTTAGATTAGGGGCAATTTCGAAACATTTCAAATGAATTGGGACAGTCTTTGTAATTTTAAAATTCTAATAGAGCATTTTCCTAAATTTAAAGAAAACAAAGTTTGCCTTAAACTTATTCTTAAAAGTCTTTCAAAAGGGAGATGGGATTGGGACACAAGCCCAGCTGGCTGATAAATTTTTTTTTCTTTTTATTGAATGGTGCCGTATAAATTTTCTTCCCCAAGCATGACAGTGACACGACACTGAAGATGAGCAAAAACATTTAAAATAAGGCCAGTGTTAAGTTAGGCAACAGCAGTGAGTCCCACCAATGGGTACTATTGCTGTGTGAGAATGTAAGTTACGGTTAAGCATAACTTAGGGAGTTTCTTAAAATAAATAAAATTATTTATCGATAAATTTTATATTATTCTTAGCATGAATTAGACAAATTTTATATTATTCTCTTTATTTTTAAAAGCTTCAAGGCACTCTAATTTTTGTTCCATAGATAAAAGAAAAATGGAGTCAGTCGATGAATTTATTTTGTATTGTTTACAAAATAAGGGAGATAAATTAAGGTTTTAAAAAATAAAAAAATGAAATTAAAAAAAATCAATTCACGAGAGGAATTATTTGACATTAATTCTTATTTTATTAAATGATTATATTAAAACAATGCCAAACTAGTCTTTCTTTTAATTAAGTTTCCCTATAATCAATTTTTTAAAATTTTTTAGAAAGCATCTGATTAATATGAAGACTAGGTACCGTACCATTGCTTTTGTCTTTTGTGCCAGTTTTATTGTAAATTTTCATAGAATCCTTTTTACTCATTTTATTTACATTTTCCTTCATAAATATTAAATTAATTTCTACTGCATCCATATGAAAATTTTAGTTAGCACCTTATACTATTTACTATTTATAAATTTTTATTCTTTATCACATATGTATCAAAATACTCCTCTCTTTATCACAATACCCGCGAACCCGACTCGGATTCCGTTTCCGTTTTCGTTTCCGTTTCCGGCCACTCCACCGGTTAAGGTTGGTACCCATCGGAAGCTTGTGTAATGCCGGTCCTCTCAATGCATCCTCGTCACAAAATGAACCAGTTCGACCCGAACTTTCGAACTCGACTCGGATTTCGTTTCAGTTTCCGACCACTCCACCGGCCAAGTTTGGTACCAATCGGAAGCTCGTACAACTCGGGTCATCTGCATACCATCCTTATCGTCGGAAAGAGTTAGAAAAATTGTCGATCGAAGCCGTGAAAATCCACAGAATCGACGCTTTAATTCGCTGCGATTTCGCCGGTTTTCGGTGATGCCACCACTTGGGTTTTGTTCCCCACAATTTTCTCTGTCTTTTCCGACCAATCACAGCCACTAGGTGAGCTGATTTGCCGTTAATCGGCTGTTGAAAGATTTACAACTTTGGGAGAAATTAACTTAATATTTGTGAAGGAAAATTTAAATAAAAATGAGTAAAAGAGATTCTATGAAAAGTTATAGCAGTGTTGGCACAAAAGACAAAAGTAGTGGTACTGTAACTTCGTCCTAATATGAATCAACATCCTTTATTAATGAATAAAATCACAGACCACAGTTTCTACGGCATCTGTGATTAGATCACCGTTGGATCCAGGATTTAAGAACAACTATCGATTTGGATCCAACCACTAAATCAACAATCAATGCATGATCGCATAACCATAAGACTACATCTGGATCCTTTGTTAATCTGAAATTTTTCTTGAATTTATGCTGAAGTATATTTAACTCTTTACATGTATATTATTATCTACTAACTGTCAGTCACCCATTCACAGTTTCAGATAATGCCGATCCAAGTACCGTTCGCTGTATTTTTTAGCTTTAAAAAAATGGCGGGATACTGAATACAAGTCAAAGGAAGAATTATTATCCCCCAAAAAAAAAAAAAATCAAAGCAAGAATCGGCATATAGGTAAATTTACTAATTATCTTCCCCAGCGAAGAGTAATTGAGTGTCGATAAATTAAAGTGTTATAAATTTATGGACCCTCTAACTTAAACTGTCGAACAAGAAGAAAAGAGAAGGAGCAGCAAATAATTAAATAAAAATATGGGTGGTGAAGAAGGAAATATAGACGATTATACACACGATGGCACTGTGGACTTCAAAGGCAACCCTGTTCGCAGATCCAAGCGTGGGGGATGGAGAGCTTGCTCCTTTGTTGTTGGTACAATATTTGAATTTCTTCACTCTGTTTAATCCTCTATGTGTAGGAGCTACTATTATTTCTATTCATGGCCGTTCCGGATTCAGCCAGCCGTTTTGCTAGCTCATTTCTTTTATTGCAGTTTTGTCTCGCCTTGCAACAGCATATGCTTTTGTTCCATCTTCCATGCTTCTTTGGAACCCTTTTCCTTTTTCCTCCTCCTCGTATGATCTCCTTCACTCCTTGTGTACATGAGCGAGCTTCGAACTTCAGATTTCTTGTACCACTTCAAGAGATTTTACTAGTTTCGCGATATTGCGTTGCCAAGTAGAGACACATGGGCAAAACATGTGCCTAAAAGACAAAAGTAGAAAACACCAAGATGCAGCTTGCTAAATCAATAGCTACAATTGTATTTATCTTCTTTAAACTTTTTTTAAAGTGAATCTTTAAACTGGAAAAGTAAGCTTTAATCAGTACATAGCTCCAAAACTTCGGAGCTCTCAAAGAACCCATGAGTGGTCACCAAAAAGCGGTCCTTTCCCATCGATCCCACCAAATCAAATCACGACTTGTCGTTACATTACTTTTTAGCAGATATTTAACAAAACTGTTCAATTCCCAACTGTTTTCTAATGAACTCTCTTTTAGCGCAGATTCTTGACTTGCAAATCGAGGTACACAGCAATAAGTTAAGCTTACACATGGCATGAATCTAACGAGAGAGATTGTATATAAAAAGAAAAAGAAAGGAGAAATACGGCAAATTACGTTGTGTGCAATAAATTGTTGAATGAAATGACGAAGCTAATCCCTGCTAAAAATAGTACGTTTCATTAACGCTCAGGAGACCATGCATGGCTCTATATTTATGGGCATAGGACAATGATTGACCGTGCATAGCTATATATATATGGGCATAGGACATTAATTACATACTCAAAATCAAGAAAAAATTTATTAGCTCATTCATTAATCCAGGAGAGCCAACAATATTTCGCCAGAAATGCAATGACGACGGCCAATAATTTATACAGTTATGATCCCGCGGAAGGCAACCTGCCCTTTTGAAACTAAAAGTCGTCGTCGTCATTATTCTGCATTATGTTATTTTCTGAGAAATTTAGAAGTTTTGGAAAGGGACATTAATGGTGAAAGAGACTTCTTCGATCAAGAGCATATGGCCATAAACCTAGGGACCTTATCATTCATGAACTGTAGGGGCTCCGTGCTCCGTGCCTGCGTCAGTCGGGAAGCAGGATTTCAACATCTTTAAAAGTTTGGGAAAGTTTAAATTGAAAAAGAAGAAGAAGAAGAAGAAATCCTTTTGATTTAAAATAATTCATACTTAACTTCTTCTTTATTGTTAAAATCGTTATACTTTGAATTGCTTATACACCTTCTTGTCTCTTCTAAATCAAGCGTCTCAATCTTCTTGTCAGTGTGAGCGTTTATTTACTTGTTTTATAGTTTTGAATTCTTGCATTTGACTTCAATTTTAATACCTGAGACAAGTTCCAACAGACATTAGGCTGGACTTCAGATCCAGATATAGTTATTGCATTTTATACGCCTTCTTGTCTCTTCTAAATCGAGCGCCTCAGTTTTCTTGTGAGTGTGAGAATTTATTTACTTCTTGTTTTATAGAGTTCGATTCTTGGATCTGACTTCAATTTTAACATGCGAGGCAAGTTCCAACGGACATTAGGCTGGACTTTAGATCCCGATATACTTAATTATTGGATTTTTTTATAATAATAATAATAATAATAATAATAATAATAATAATAATAATAATTCTCTAGTAATTGCATTCTTATTTTAACTAACAAATGAAAAATATAGATTTCAATACACTAAAAGTAAAAAAAACATAATACATAATGAAGTGAAATTTGTATTTTTTTATATTTTACTGGCATCCTCATTTTAATAAAATAAGGGTACCCTCACTGGAGAATTATTTATACATATGTGTTTTTGTGTATGAATGTATCATTATTTGTTTAACTTACTCTTTTCTTCCCATTAAATTAATAAAAAAGTACAATAATACTACACATCCTAAATTTTTTATCCCAAAAAGTTATCCCAAATGATATGTTATTTATCAATTAGTTGGTGAGATAATACAATTAATTCACTTGGATCTTATAAAGAATTATCAACCAATCAATTAATGACACATCATTTGAAATAATTTTTGAGATAAAAAATTTGGGATGTGTAGCACTATTGAAAAAAGTAATGTCAAGAATCTTAATATTTGAGTCTCGATTTAAATTAAAATTAATGTGACATTCATTTATTGTTGATATAATAGAGTAATAATTAATTTTACTTTCATCATTTAATAAATGAGTATCATTTAGTATTGATGTCGAATGTTGGTACTCAAGCTTTATTCTAAGTAAAACGGTTGGTTTGATTTTTCAACATATTTCTAGAAACGTAATCAATTTGGTAGAATAAAATATCATTGGTTAGCACTCATGATCTACCGACTGAAAAAATAAGTGGTTGGTTTGATTTTCAGCATATTTCTGGAAACGTAATTGATTCGGAAGAATTTTGAAACTTGAGTTGATGAATCCCATCCAAATCCATCAGGAGCATCAATCCGATTTTAATTCATTTGATTGGTCCAAAAGTTGAAATAAACACTAGTGCTTATCTAAAAAAACTCATTGTATTATATATAAGAGGAACGTAACACTGAACATGTAAATCATTAAATATTAAAATAAATTACTTTAAAAACTATGAAAGATTAGCATCGCTTGACAAGTATCACACCTTATTTTGAAATGAATATTCTAGTGGAAGTTTTGGGATGTTTAGTATTATTTTTGCCCTTTAAAATAAAATGAAAATGAAAATGCTCATTACGTGATGTAATCTACATCTGATATGAGAATAAAACATTCATGTAGTAAATATGATCAATTTTTATAAATTTTTAAACATGATTAATTACATGACACCATCATTTGCCTCACAAATGCCACATCTCATAATCTACTATAAACATAGGTTGATTCTATTTTTAGGGATAAAAAAGTGTAGGTTGGTTTTTTGATATAAAAAAAGTGTTTTATATTCTCAAATGGATGTGATCGCAGATAAGTTTCAATACTAGTACTTTTTAATCTAAAATCTAGAAAGAGTATTAATAAAAAACTAAAATCACTTTCACCATGAGTCACCACAACTTGAAACTTGAAAGATTATAAATCAAAATTTTCAAGGACTAACTAATCCAGCCAGTTGGTACAATCAAATAGAATATGATCACCATAAATCTCAAAATAACTAAAAAGTAAATCTAAATTGACATCAAACTAATATAAGATTATGAGACCTTGCTATGTTACAGCTTCTGCAAGTAACACAGTCAATGGGAATCCTCCACGCGTGTTAGTGCTGATGCAACCAGGCCAAGGCAACTGTTCACGCAAGGTGAAAATGCCGAGGCTGTTAGTTGCAGCTTCTGCAACCTAACCTTGTCCAAGATTATGATTGTATCATAAATTAAATATAACAATTATAAATAATCAGATTCAAACTTCGAACCTTTTATTTCTATTTAAAAGATTTTATCGTTTGAACTAACGGACATTCACAACAATTTTAAATAATTGATGGTAGAGTTCTAAATATTTTTATAAATTATGTAAGTCTTCGCTTTTTTTCAATTGAAAAATATTAATGAGTTTACTACCTTACAGCTACTGTAAGGTTCAACTCTCTCACAAATTTATGTGAGAGAGTGCTGTGCCTCGGCTGCAAGGTAGCCCTCGTCAAATCTCAATATCAATTGCATATTTGTGGGTCCATGTTTACCATTCTCGTTTAACTAGAAGTCTAGAAGCCCTCGCAGTTTCTTACGACTTATTAGTCAAAAGAAGAGTGAAAGAGACTTGGAAGATGAAGGCGATGCACACAGACAATCATTCAAGAGTCAAAGATCCTGATTCCCCCTGTCGTAATATGAAAATAAAGCCGAAGGGTATAATAGGGATGGTGGTGTGAAATTGCAGTCGTGCAATTCGTGCTCAAATGTGTAACCACAGCAATTGATTCTTGTCATCTCTTGGAGTGGTCCGCACTTTGCACAGCCGCTAACAAATGATACGAATCAGACGAGCGTGCATGAATGTGGGCGAGAATTTATTCATCATGCCTAAATTGTCCCCTTTCGAATTTTGATAATTCTGTTCATACCTTAATTTTCATACAATTTGTTTCGCGTGATTTCCTACTGTATTATTCCCTCCTGTAGTGGAAAGTTGAAAATCAATTTTTGGATAAAAATATGTAAAATTGAAAAAAATAATATCATACTTAATAGTTATATTATGTCATTGTAATTTACATCATATCAATTGAAATAAAAAATACTAACCATTCTTTCGTTGAGCAGTGAACACTTTCTAATCTTATTTATGAGGTTAGGGTCGCGGGTTTGAGTATTTTCGTGAGTATTATAGAAGCTAATTTTCTTTCGATTATTTATAAATCGATCCGACCCCATTCTAGATCTAGATATTCAAATTGTGTTATTACGTACATAGTTCACTTAGGAGGCTTGAACTTTTAATTGTAAATATTTGTTGATTTTATTTAAAAGAAATTTAAAATACAAATCTCATGTTTGAATGACATATAATTTAATATTGTCCTAGATGTGATGTGCGAGGAGGAGTTAAACTATTTGATACATAAGCAATTTTATTAAATTAAGGATTGGCATAATTAAAAAATTACAAACAAGTGGACAACTTGATTTTTTTTTTTTTAATAATAGAATACCACTCGACTAGTTCCAGTCTTCCAGACATGTTTCTTCTTGTTAATTGGTGTTAATATTAATTTATTTAGAAAAAAAGACATAAAATAATCCTCATGCATATGGTTCAATGTAGAGATTAAATAATAAATAAGATAATGAAAATAATTGTGATTTTAGTTATAAATAACATTATACAAAATTTTGGCACTTATGATGGTTGGTGTAGAAATAACCTAATCGAAACCAACCGTCTGATTTCATAATTTCGAAAATTCAGCAAACATTTAAAACAGTTCAATGACTTGAGCTAGATTAGCAGCTGGTGAGTGGTGACAGTCTTTAAAGTAATTCGTACGATAGCTGATCGCTGGTCAATCACGCAGTTATTTATGACATTAGCAAGAGGAAACTGGCTTAATTTGTCTTATATATAGTCACCAGTTGTGAGGTCTTCGATTGACTTAATTTGCAAAATTTATTCCGCAAAGAAATTTGGGATCCTACTCCAGAAGAAAATTAAGCTTAACCCATGCATTGAGTCTTGTTTTCGAAGTCTCTACGGAACTATCGGTAATTAATGAACTAATGACAATGAGCTTGTAAAGTCCTGAATATAAACTTTAATTGTGTCGTAGCTGATGTGGTGGATGATGTAATATCATTTTATAAGATCACGCATATAATTAGTTTTGAGTCTTATAATTTTTTATTCAAAAAGTGAATGTTGATGTGACTTCAATACAGATATAAATTTTATATTTTAATTTTATTAGTGTCATATTAATTGAGATATAAAATTTATATTGTAAGTTTACAAATGCTCAAGAAATATTTTGACAATCCTTTAAAAAGTTAAAATTAAAAAAAAAAGAAAAAAATACTCAAATGAGAGGGTAAAATGATGTTTCCAGTTATAGTGGGGTGAATTCTTCCTATAATAATAATAATGGCATGATCATAATATTCTTGATAGTTTCGATTAGAATACAATCAAATAAAAAAAATTTCTTTTTAAATGTGTAAAGCAAGTTAAGCTTAAACTAAAATCCAAAAATGACTAACTAAACTCATCAGAATTGAGCATTTAGATTAGGGGCAATTTCGAAACTGTTCAAATGAGTTGGGACATTTTTTGTAATTTTAAAATTCTAATAGAGCATTTGCATAAATTTAAAGAAAACAAAGTTTGCCTTAAGCCTATTCTTAAAAGTCTTTCAAAAGGGGTATGGGATTGGGACGCAAGCCCAGCTGGCTGACAGATAGTGGAGAAAAAGAATTAAAACACACAACATGATTTTATTGAATGGTCCCGTATAAATTTTCTTCCCCAAGCATGACAGTGACATGAAAGTGACGGTGAGCAAAAACATTTAAAATAAATGAAATAATTTATGGGTAAACTTCAGATTATTCTTACCAGGAACCGATAATTTTTAAATTATTCTCTAATTTTTGTTCAATAGATAAAAGAAAAATGGATGCACTCGATGAATTTATTTTGTATTGTTTGCAAAATAAAGGAGATAAATTAAGGTTTTAAAAAATAAAAAAAGATGAATTAAAAATAATCGATGGAAATAATCTAAAATTAATTTTTATTTTATTAAATAATTATATTAAAACAATGTCAAACTAGTCTTTCTTTTAATTAAATTTTCATATAATTAATTTTTTAGTTTTTAAAAAGCATCTGATTAATATGAATAATATCCTTTATTAATCTGAAAATTTTCTTAAATTTACGGTGAAGTATATTTAAAATTATGATAAAACTATGGTACCATAATTGTGCGGTATTATAATTTTATCCAACTGTTGAATATAAAAAAAAAAAATTATTAATTGAATCCAACTGTTGGGCAGCTGCACCCTTAAAATTAAACCACTCTTACACGTATATTATTATCTACTAACTGTCAGTCACCCATTCAGAATTTTAGATAATGCCGATCCAAGTACCGTTCGTTGTATTTTTTAGCTTTACAAAAATGGCGGTACTGAATACAAGTCAAAGGAAGAATCCTCATCCCCCCCAAAAAAAAGTCAAAGGAAGAATCGTGATGGCATATAGGTAAATTTACTAATTATCTTCCCCAGCGAAGAGCAATTGAGTGTCTATAAATTAAAGTGTTATAAATTTATGAACCCTCTAACTTAAACTGTCGAACAAGAAGAAAAGAGAAGGAGCAGCAAATAATTAAATAAAAATATGGGTGGTGAAGAAGGAAATATAGACGATTATACACAAGATGGCACTGTAGACCTCAAAGGCAACCCTGTTCGCAGATCCAAGCGTGGGGGATGGAGAGCTTGCTCCTTTGTTGTTGGTACAATATTTGAATTTCTTCGCTCTGTTTAATCCTCAATGTGTATGAGTTACTATTATTTCTATTCACGGCCGTTCAGGATTCAGCCAGCCGTTTTGCTAGCTCATTTCTTTTATTGCAGTTTTGTCTCGCCTTGCAACAGCATATGCTTTTGTTCCATCTTCCATGTTTCTTTGGAACCCTTTTCCTTTTTCCTCCTCCTCGTATGATCTCCTTCACTCTTTGTGTACATGAGCGAGCTCTGAGCTTCCGATTTCTTGTACCACTTCAAGAGATTTTACTAGTTTCGCGATATTGCGTTGCCAAGTAGAGACACACGGGCAAAACATGTGCCTAAAAGACAAAAGTAGAAAACACCAAGATGCAGCTTGCTAAATCTATAGCTACACTTGTATTTATCTTCTTTGAACTTTTTTTAAAGTGAATCGTTAAACAGGAAAAGGAAGCCTTAATCAGTACATAGCTCCAAAACTTCGAAGCTGTCAAAGAACCCATGAGTGGTCACCAAAAAGCGGTCCTTTCCCATCCATCCCACCAAATCCAATCACGACTTGTAGTTACATTACTTTTTAGCAGATATTTAACAAAACTGTTCAATTCCCAACTGTTTTCTAAATCTTTTGTTGGCTGCTTTTTGGCTTGTTGTCATTATTTGCAGTGTATGAGGTGTTTGAACGTATGGCCTATTATGGGATATCGTCAAATTTGGTGCTGTATTTGACAAACAAGCTGCATCAGGGCACTGTGAAGTCGGCTAACAACGTCACCAACTGGGTTGGCACCATTTGGGTCACTCCCATTGTGGGCGCTTATGTTGCCGATGCCCATCTCGGCCGCTACTGGACCTTCGCCATCGCTTCTTGTGTTTACCTCATGGTATGTATACTTATTTATTATGGTCAACGACACACTGTCGTGTGATATTATCTAATTATTTTATTAGATCATTTAGGTTCTTTTTCTTATATGCGATCATCTGATGATATTTAATCAGGAAGCAAATGCAATCACATGATTTGCAAGTTCAACATCATATATCAAAATTTCAAATGTTGAAAATATCCGATACTGAAAGATATGATCAAATAATTTTGTAAGGTCAAACGAGTGCCTGCATGAATGACCACTTGACTAGGTACCTAATATCTGTTTTTAGAAGGCAATACAATGTCGCATTGTCGGTGTCTGATATAAATTAATGATAACACAAGGATACATGACAAAATTTCATCCCAATTTTCAAGATCGGAGCACATGGTTTTTGATGTCTTGCTCTTTGTTGACTTGTTAAAGATAGCAAGACCAGACAATTAGACCAAGTGGGCGTATTGTATATAAAGACATATATATAAATTTTGTCCGTATTTTTTTAATGATTTTTTAATTTTATATTTTCTTTTTTCTAATTACAGGGGATGATTGTGCTAACACTATCAGTGTCACTGCCTGGGTTGAAACCTCCTGCATGCAAAGATATTAACAGTCAAGACTGTAAGAAGGCTTCAACATTACAATTAGGGATCTTCTTTGCTGCACTGTACACGCTGGCTGTGGGAACCGGAGGAACCAAGCCCAACATCTCGACGATTGGCGCGGACCAATTCGATGAATTTGAGCCCAAGGAGAAGGCCCATAAGCTCTCCTTCTTCAACTGGTGGATGTTCAGCATCTTCTTTGGGACACTCTTTGCCAATACAGTGCTTGTCTACATACAAGACAATGTTGGCTGGACCTTGGGTTATGGGCTTCCGACACTCGGTCTTGCAATATCCATTGCGATTTTCTTGGCTGGCACACGCTTCTACAGGCACAAGAAGCCCACAGGAAGCCCATTCACAAGGATGGCAAAGGTCATTGTTGCTGCTATAAGAAAATGGAATGTGCCTCTCCCTACCGACCCTAAAAAACTTTATGAACTTGACTTGGAAGATTATGCCCAAAAAGGGAAGTACAGGATCGACTCCACCCAAAATTTGAGGTTAGTGTCATAGTTGCATATATTTATTTATTTATTTTTTGGTCCCATTGAATAGGTGGCAGACTCAAGGCACATTTTTGTTTAATTGTATCTTCATATCTATTCTTGCGTGCAGGTTCTTTAACAAAGCTGCAGTCAAAACAGGTTCAACAAATCCATGGACGCTATGCCCAGTGACTCAAGTAGAGGAAACCAAGCAAATGTTAGCAATGATCCCAATCTTGGTTGCCACATTTGTTCCCAGCACAATGCTTGCTCAAATCAACACCCTTTTTGTAAAGCAAGGCACTACCCTTGATAGGGCTATTGGTAGCAGCTTCAAGATCCCCCCCGCAAGTTTAACAGGATTTGTAACCTTATCAATGCTTGTTTGTGTCGTCTTATATGACCGATACTTTGTCAGGATTACGCAAAGGTGGACTAAGAATCCTAGAGGGATCACTCTTCTTCAAAGAATGGGAATTGGCCTAGTCATTCATATCATAATTATGGTTATTGCTTCTTTTACTGAGAGATATAGACTAAGTGTGGCCAAGGACCATGGTATAGTTGAAAAAGGACAGCAGGTTCCTTTAACGATATTCATTTTGCTTCCTCAATTTGTGCTTATGGGAACAGCTGATGCATTCTTGGAGGTAGCTAAGATTGAGTTCTTTTATGATCAGGCACCAGAGAGCATGAAGAGTCTTGGAACTTCTTATTCAATGACTACTTTAGGAGCTGGAAATTTCCTTAGTAGCTTTCTGCTTTCAACGGTTTCTGACATAACCAAAAGGCATGGCCACAAAGGGTGGATTCTGAACAACCTTAACGTTTCTCATTTGGACTATTACTATGCCTTTTTCGCAATATTGAATGTCTTAAACTTCGTTTTCTTCTTGGTTGTGGCAAAGTTCTATGTGTACAAGGCTGAAGTTTCGGATTCAATGGAGGTGCTCACTGAAGAATTGAAGGTGATGAGATCAGGGGCATCTGCACAGGAAGCGAATGTGGTTGGCTGATTAGATAGTTGATTCACACAAGAATCAGAACTGAAGCTCGGTTTCTGGCCGGGCTAATATAGAGATTTAACTGATAATTTTACTTTGGTGTTGATTGTTTGACACATCACTGTGTGTTAAATTTCCTTCACACCAGTCACAATAATATTGTAGCTCAAAAAGAAGAAAAAGTACGTAAAGAAAATGTAATGTTTACACAGTTGAAATTTCGAAAGAAATGGGATTTGGTATAGAGTTGTAAAGTATTTGTTTCCCTGGTGACTCTATGGAAAGTTGAAATTTTAGGGAAAAAAAAAATCTTGAAAATCTACTATATTTTGAAAATATGGAATTTGGTATGTATTTATATAATGGTTTTTCGCTATATTTTGAAGCCAACGAAGCAATGTCAGCCAGTGATCGTGAGAATTATTCCACTATGAAGCTTTCAGATCATCCATGCCAACACTAGCCTGTAGCAGAAAAGAATATTTACGTTCAGCCACCACATTCCCAACCAGAATCAACAACAGAAACTAGATTATGGAAGAACAAGACCTCACTCGAACCCTAGTCTCATTCTGAAAATCATATGTTCTGAATCTGGAAATTTTCAAAGCTTTACATTTGATAGAAGAGTGAGTTCTAAGGGAAAAATTGAGATACTTGAAAACATCTTACCAAAAACTTGTGGGTCTCTTCAAGAAGAGGAGCAAACGAAGTACAGAATTTATCCATGTCACAATTAACATCTCCAGAGCCACCAACAACCTCCATGAACTTCTTCCTATCTGGTGCAAGCTTCATAGCGACCTGCAAAGTAGCAAGAAGCATTGCCTCAAAAGAGTGTAAAATGAGTGTGTGTTTTAATTAAGAATGTACAAGTTTTAGCAGTAAAGGTTTTAACAGTACAAGGGGGACATGGATGACTATTTTCTGTTAACATTTAACTCAAGCGCTCAAATTATTCCTAAAAAACAAAGTGAACTAACTTATGCTTGGAAGAATTGTATTTCAAGGAAAAAAAAGAAGAAAGAAAAAGGCACTAAACGGAAGAACGGAAAACAAAGAGTTGGATATTCAAGCTTCATAGATACCTTCAATCCAAAGAAAACAAACTGTGTATTGATTTGGCAAGTAAGGGTTAAAATTTCGCAAAAACATGTTTGATCCATAGTTAACAGGAAGAAGACAGCAAGAATTATTGATTTATCAAAGTGAACAAAGCTTGCAGTTTGCCTTTGATAAAACAAGCACTAAATTATAATCATATATAGTCAAAATTCCGAGTCCAGCATATGACTTTCACTAATCTAAATAATCTATAAACTAATATTCATTCATACTAAAAAATATGCATCATTTGATTAAGAAGGCATGAGTTTACAGTGAAACTTGAACTTGCAAGCCAGCCATGAAATTTTTTCAGGGTCTTGCTGTAGGAATCTGTAGAAACTTGTGTCATTGTCCAATCTGGATGCGCAACTAAGTTGCGAAACAATTCCACCAGGAAATCCATTGCTCTGACGAATCATAAAAAATGGATTATGTTTTAGGCAATGGACTAATGACATCGATTTTAGTGTCTGGTCAAAAGGATGCATGTCATAACATTTACCAAAAAGTATTATGGAGTCTCAACAATGCTCAGCAATAGCTTTCTAAAGTGAAAACAAAGCTACCCGTTTAAACATGAGTTACAAACTAGTGGTATAAAAGCACAGGCATCTGCATGTGTGCACGTCGGGAAAGAGAGCCCAAATTCTACTAGTTCACTTCTTATTCTATTCCTCATCTTTCAGTTCAAAGTTCAAAGTATTTTCATGTATCATTCAGTAGAAATAAAACAGAGGAAAATATTCTCCATCCATTAGTTCAAAGTTCAAACTAATGGTTTGCAAAAACCATTAGATGGATTTCACTGTGAGTTCTCTTCTAATCACAGAGTAATAGCTCAATAGACAACAATGTCATTTTCTGTTTCTGAAAATATTCAATGCAAGTCTTTGATTCTGAAAATATTCAATGTGAGTTTTTGATTCTGAAAATATTCATCCTGCAGACAGGACAAACAAAGATTAAAAATACAAAGAAAAAAAATTATCTGCGAAGATATATTATGCACACTCTCTATGATAAAATACTCCAAGAAGATTCACACTAAGATCAAACAATGCCCAGTGCTGGGAAAAAAAAGAAAAGTCCAAAAAAACGACAATGCTCTCGCAACCCTCAGCAACATCTTCATATAGAATTTGAGCGAACAGAATTTAGATACAAGAACCCCCTATAGTATCTCCAAGTTCCATTTTCAGTTACATGGCTCGAAGTGATTAATACTATTGTGTAACACAAATTTACTCTCTTCTTCAAATGTACAAGACAAGGTTTACCTTCATCTCCTCTTTGCTATCTGGAAAGATTTCTTCAGAAACTGGTTTGCAGCTCGGTCGTTCATGTGACACAACACCCTCAGTATGGTGTTAGGATCTGCTCTGTTCCACCTTCCTGTTGTTGGTGGCATTCGTAGCTTTTGACCTGTGCCTCCAACTCCGATACCACTTGTTTCACAGAAAAGAACTGTGAAATCTTCTATTAGTTGTTCAATTTGTTGCCCCATCAAATCTATCACCCCTTCAACGGTCTCAGCCTCGCGATCCACCATATCTTCGACTATCAGTCCTTCACCACATGTGCAGAAGACCCCCTTCAAGCTGTCAAAATCCTCCTCAATCATCTGATGATCGGAACGATAGAAGACTTGGGAGCTTCCCCCAGCAGCAAGCAAAACCATAAGGAATGCTTCGAAAGATGCCTTCATAACTTCTTTTATAGCTAAAGCCATAACTTCTTTTATAGCTAAAGCCTGAGCTTTATCCGTAAGAATGGCACTCAAAAGAGTGAGGTTCTGTTTAAGAGTTCGCAATGCAGGCCTGACTCTTGCATTTGCAACATCACCGACATAAAGGCTTTCGTAGAACACGGAGTTTGAATCAAGGAAGATTAGACGGTAGGCAGCAACTTCTGATACATGTTGGCAGGCAGATTGAATGGCATTTTTTGTTTGCACAAAATAGGAGTTGGAATTAGTACGACGCCGTTAAACCTAATGGTCGGTGACCCGGACCCGGTACCACCGCCTCCTCCTGCTCCCTCGTCACCACCACCGTTATTATTATTGTTGTCATGTGAGGAATAAAAGCTTATAGCATTGTGTCCACCAAACCCTGGAGAAGACCTGCATGAAGTGAAAAAGACCTCGTAAGCGGTCTCACAGATGTCATCAGAATCAATCCCTTCAAGCTTGCCAAAGGGCCAGGCAAGGTCGGAGTCGGCAGTGACAGGGCCGGCGAGCTGGCCGAGAAAAGAATCGCGGCGGGCTTGGTAGGTCATTACGGGTCCGTTTGGAATTGACGTTGGACTGATGCAGCTTAAAGTGTTTAGTAAACACTAAGGTAAAGTTTGTTTTTTTGTCTGAAATTTAAATAGGTCTGAATTTTTCTAAAGTCTGAATGGGTCTGAATACAAAAATATGAATGATATGTTTGTTTTTCTTGTTTAAATATCTGAATATAAGTGGCACCTTATTTGTTTTTACAATAAAAAATTATCTTAAACTTGGTTATTTGACATTTATGTCCTTGTAAATTAAAACAAAAAAGAGGATTAAATTTTATAGTTTAGAAAATAAGTTATTTTACAAAGATATTTTTGGAATATAATATTTACTTGTCATTCAGACCTTTTTCTATTCAGATAAAAGTCATGAAACTTTACTTTTTTTATTCAGTTATAAATGTCTGAAAATCAGACATAAGTTTCAAAAAACAAACAAGCATATTTTAGAAAATGTCTGAAATTAATAAAATTTCAGACTTCAGACATTTAACAAATAACCTCTAACTGTGTATAAATTGGAAGATATATTGATCTGATTTTTTACTTATATGATAAAAAAATTATTATATTTTTAATAATTTTTTTAAAATTATTATTTAAAATTTATATTTACTACATATTATTAACTTTTGTTTTATAGTTACAATTTTTTGCTACAACACCTCTATCTCAAACAAGACCTAAATAAAGAGAGTAGGGAGATAAAAAGCAGTTGCTAGCTAGTTAGTTAGTTAGTTAGGAGTAAGGATGCCCTCACTAGAGAATTATTTATATATAAGGAATGGATTAACAGCGCTTTAAAAATACTATCAATTTTACACTAATTAATATCTATTAAATTTAAATTGAATCAATGAATGAAATTTATTAAAATTAAATATTCAAAATTTTTTAATATCTTTTCTCTTTATGAGGACCCTATCTCAAATCCTTCTCCTCCTTTTACTTTTTTTCTTCCTTCAATTGATGTGCTTTCTCTCTCTCTTTCCTCCTCTCTTCTCTTCCCTTATTCTTTTTAATCTATGACTTTTCATATTTTTTTTCCTCAGTCATAAAAATTCTTAACTCTGCCCAAGTGAAGAGAAGAGAGGTGGGGAGAGAGAGAAAGCATATCACGTGAATGGAGAGAAAAAATAAAAGAGGGAGAAAGATTTGAGGTGGAGTTTACGTGGAGAGAAAATATATTAAAAAATCTTAAATTTTTAATTTTAATAAATTATATCCATTAATTTAATTAAAATATAATTGATATTAATTAGTGTAAAATTGAGAGTACTTTTAGGAGACTGCTTATCCATCCTTATATATATTTGTATGTATTTGCATATGTATCATTATTTGTATCGCTTATTCTTTTCTTCCCTTTAAATAAATAAAACAGTAATGTTGAGAATATTAATATTTGAGTTTTGATTTAAATCAGAATTGATATGACATTCATTTATTGATGAAATAATAGAGTAATAACTAATTTTATATTCATCATTTAATAAATAAATGATATTTAATAAATAAGTGACATTTAATATTACACCATTGTACTCAAATGTTGGTGCTCAAGCTTTTTTCTAAGTAAATTAAAAATGGTTGGTTTGATCTTTCAACGTATTTCTAAAAGCGTAATCACTTTGGTAGAATAAAATATCATTGGTTGGCACTCATGATCTATCGGCTAAAAAAATAAGTGGTTGGTTTGATTTTCAACATATTTCTGGAAACGTAGTTGATTCGGAAGAATTTTGAAACTTGAACTCGATCCCAATCAATGAAGAGCATCAATCCGATTTTAATTCATTTAATTGGTCCAAAAGTTGAAATAAACACTAGTGCTTATCTAGGAAAAAATTCATTGTATTATACATAAGAGGCACGTAGTACGGATCATGTAAATCATTAAATATTAAAATAAAGTTTTGGGATGTTTAGTATTATTTTTTTCCCTTTAAAATAAAATGAAAATGCTCATTATGTGATGTAATCTACATCTGATATGGGAATAAAATATTCAAATAATGAATGTGATCAATTTTTATAAATTTTTAAACGTGATTAGTTACATTACACCATCATTTGCGTCTCAAATGCCACATCTCATAATCCATGATAAACATAGATTGATTCTATTTTTTGGGATAAAAAAAGCGTAGGTAGGTGTGGACGCGGTTCGGTTCAGTTTTTTACTAAACTTTTTATAATCGTTCGATTACGATTATTTTAAAATCATAATCGCGATTAATCAAATTACCAAAATAATCAAATACTCGATTAATCGAAATAATTTAATTCGGTTCAGTTCGATTATTTCGATTATAGGCCTATTGGACCTATTTTTGGGCTTTTTTAAATTTAAAACCTTAAATTAATAAATCTACCACAAACATAAAAAGTTAACAAACAAAAAATCAAAATATGTCTCAAAGTATGTTCAAGAACGCATAACATGTTCAAATAACAAGTTCAAATCAAAATAAATAAGCAAAAAGTCTTTTAAACTTTAACAAAACTACAAAAGCAATAAACATCAATCAACTCCCAAATCCTAATTACTCCTTAGCTGCTTGTTCTTGTTGAGCTACTATTGGCCTACCAAATTCTACATTAACAAATTAAACAAAAATATTAGAATGATTAGTTAAGAGTGAAATAACCAAAATAATATATCAAGATATAGTAGTAACATATTACTTCCTTCAATAACTTCATAGAATTCAGTTTCCTCATGAGTGGGTTATATTATTCGTTCTCTTAATAGAGTTGAGCGAAACCAATTTTGAGTGCAAATCAATGACTCAACAGTTTTATGAGTTAAAGAACTTCTAAAAGGATCAAGAACACACCCTCATGTGCTAAATGCCGATTCTGAAGCTACAGTAGACACTGCAATTGCCAAAACATCCTTGGCAATCTGAGACAAAATCGGATACCTATGCCCATTCAACTTCAACCAAGTCAAAATATCAAAATGGGCATTACTAGTACTCTCATTAGCATCCGTCAAGTATTTTTCAACATCATTTTTCGAACTAATGTCATCATTTGAACTTTCCTTCATCATTTTGAAAGATAAAAAAAGATCAATTGACATTATACTACTACTAGCACCACCACCACCACTACCAGCATGGATATCACCAAAACAAACACCACCACTATTCCTCACATCACTCCCACCAATATAGTTATTATATAGCTTCATCAACAACTCCTTAATGTTAGATTTCAATTCTTCAACCTTCCTAGATTCATACATGCTACTAAAACAAAATATAACAAACTCCAATTTACATTTACGATCAAGCACATTTGCTACAAATAATAACGTGTTAACCTGATCAAAAGAATCACCTTAATATTTAGCAAACTTTTGCTCCATTTTTTCGGCCATTCTCCTCAACAAATCATCACTAGAAGTAGCAAGTGACTTTAAATTAATTAGAACTTTTGCCATTTCATTTAAGTAATCATTGGAAATGACATCAAGAGAGCTACTAAATTTCAAGGTCACATAATAAAAAATCGATAAAAAGTTGACTAACCTCCTTGCATTTGCCCAATCGTCATCGCTCAGTGGCCCCTCCCTCTTCTTTTCACCCTCATCCTCAACAAACCAATTAACATAATATCCATCATTTTCCTTCATCCTATAAAATGCTTTTTCAAACACAACCGCTTTGTGCAACATCAAATATATTGAATTCCATCCAGTAGGCACATCCAACACCATAAGCCCTCCATATGAGATTTTCTCCTTATCAACACATGTTTTAAACTTTTGCAATCTTGCTGGAGAGGATCTAACATACTTTATGGCATTGCGAATACTAGCTATTGAATGATTCACCTCTGCCAACCCATCTTGCACAATCAAATTTATTATGTGTGCCGAACACCTCACATGCATATATAAACCATTCAAAACCATTGGATCCACACTCCAATTTGCTAACTTCTTCTTCACATAAGTTATTGCAACTTTATTAGCACTTGCATTGTCCACTGTAATTGTGAACAACCTCTCAATCTCCTAATCAATCAAACATGCCTCAATTAGCTTCCCAATACCATCTTCTTTATGATTAGCTATAGGTGTGAAACTAAGAATCATTTTGTGTAACACCCACTCTACATCAATAAAATGAGCAGTAATGACCATGTAGTTAGACATTTGAATTGATGTCCACATATCTGTAGTAATATATACCTTCTGCTTGCTTGCACCTAAAACACTTTTTAACAACCCTTTTTCATGCTGATACAATTCAAGAATATCGCTTGTAATTGTTTTTCATGATGGCACATCAAATCTTGGGCAACAAGTTTGCATAAACTCTAAAAACCCTTCAGCCTCCACAAAGCTAAAAGGTAATTCATCCTTGACAATCATCTTCACAAGTGGCATTCTACAAGCCTCTTGACTAAACCCGCCACTAACTTTAACAACTCCATCATCTTTATCTTTTCCCTTTTGACAGAAAAGTACTTGTTGCTTCGGATCTCCTTCAACCTTCACATCTTGATATGACTTACATCTATCCAAATAATTCTTCAAATTAGTGGTATTTTCTCAATTAGCTGCAAAGGTTTTACAACAATGATGACATTTTCCTTTGTTTCCACAAGGTGGTTTGGTAAAATGAGCACAAACATTTGATCTCAAAGGTATTTTTCTTTTTTTCCCATCATCAACCTCCATCTCTTGCACTTCCTCCTCATCATAATTTTTCATTCTACACAAACACATGCAATAACAAAGACATATTAGAACAAAAGAAGATAAAATCATTCGTGCAAAATTGTGGCAAATTAAAAATCAGCAGCAACAAATCAACACCACAACAACAAAAAATCAACACAACAGCAGCAACAAATCAAAAATCTTGGGGATTACAAAATAAAAAAGAAATCTGCACATGTGTTAAGCAAATACGAATGTCACGCTCTTGTTTATTTTACGTAATATTTTGGAGCTCTAATTATTTTTTTGCAGCATTTAAGTCAGAACAGATTGTTTCATAGTGTTTTACTGCATGTGGTACTACATTTCAGAATGCTATTTTCTGAAACAGCCCCTGGGTTTTTAACAGTTTTTTAAATAAAATAATATATACCTGGAAAATATCAGTGAATCCAGCAATTCACCGCACACTATAGAGAATAGAATTACCAAAGCTATTGTTAAATCTAGATAGCACCAGTTCATACAACTGGTCTTACCAAACAAAGCTCCTATGACTATGAAACACCAATTAAAAAAGGAAAAGGACGAACGAACCTCAACAAATTACAAAACGAAACACGAAATAATCAGTAGCAGCTTAAGTTATTGGTTTTTCTTCTCTGCAAAAACGGAACAAACCAGAGAAATAAGAGACAAAAACGGCAGCGCATTTACATAACTCAAGCACATTAACAAAAACATGGGAATGAGGAAAAAGAAATGAACTTTAAACCAAATTCATAAAACCGAAACGAAAAATGAAACCTTTTTCGTTCGATTTTTTCTGCTGAGAGATTTTGTTGACAAAAACAAAAGAACCTAGAAATGCTAAAGAGGAAGAGAGAGAAATCAATACATGATCGTAGTGTTAAAAAAAAAAAACTTTGCGGTGAGCCCACTATATTCAGACTCAGGAATTTTTATTGTGTAATTTATCAAACTTTTTGACAAATTAATTAACTAAAAGGAGGTAATAACTTATGCTAGTTTTATGTCAACAAACTCTAATAGAGGAATTAGAGGAAATACCTCACAACAGCAGCGAAAAATAATGGCAGCGGGGGAGCACCGTGATAGCAGCAACAATTGATAGTAGGTGACAGCGGCAAGTGACAGTGGCAACAGCAGCAGATGACAGTGGCTGCAGCAGGTGGTAGCGGCGGCAGAGACTCGGCGGTGAGCAGCAGTGGCAAATTAGATTTGTGAAGGTCACGAGTTCGGTTTTCGGTTGAAGAATAGCAGAAGTGTTTAGTTTCGATTTTAGACTTTAGAGATTGTTTATTTGACATTTCGGCTGAAGAACTCGTGAAGGTCACGAGTTCCGTTTTTGGTTTTTTTTAAAACCGAAAACCGAACCGACTGGTTTTACTACTTTTATTATATTACTCATTTGGTTTTTGGATGTAAAAAAACCGCACAAAATTCGAACCGAACCATTCAGTTCGGTTTGGTTTTTGATTAATCAGTTTTTTTTACCCACTCCTAAGTGTAGGTTGGTTCTGTTTTTAGAGATAAAAAAAGTGTAGGTGGATTCTATTTTTTGATACAAAAAACTGCTTTATGTTCACATATGGATGCGATCGCATATGAGTTTCTTTATTAGTACTTGTTTTATTTTAAAATCTAGAAAAAGTACTCATAAAAAACTAAAATCGCTTTCACAATGGGTCGCCACAACTTGAAAGATTATAAATCAAAATTTTCAAGGACTAAATAATGCAGCCAGTTGGTACAATCAAATAGAATATGATCACCATAAATCTCAAAATAACTAAAAAATGTAAATCTAAATGTACATCACTTTTAATATCAATTAAATATTCAAACTTCGAATCTCTTATTTATATTTAAAAAATTTTATCGTTTGAACTAATGAGCATTCACAATAATTTTAAATATTTACTGCCACGGTCTGGAATACTTTTAAAAATTATTTATGTATTCACTTTTTTTTTTTTAATGGAAAATCTCAATTTCAATTGCATCTTCGTTGGTCCATTTTCACCGTTCTCATTTAACCAGAAGTCTAGAAGCCGTTGCTGTTTCTTACGACTTATATTACTAGTCAAAAGAAAAGTGAAATAGTCGTGGAAAATCAAGGCAATGCACGCGATCATTCAAGAGGCAGCAATTGTGATCCCAATATGGAATAAAGCCAAAGGGTACGATAGGGATGGTCGGTTGAAAACAAATTGCAATCGTGCAAATGCGTGGTCAAATGTGTAAATGCAATTTGATTCTTGTAAAGTCTTGGACTGGTCCCCCACTTTTCACAGCCGATAATCACGGATTTTTCTTTAATCATATGCGAGAAGTGAGATAATATAATTCGTGACGTAATCCTCATTAAGATCTCTTTAATTTACATTTTATATAAATTACATTACTCACATATATAACTTATATGAAATGTAAATTAAGGTTTGTCCATTCATAATACTTGGCGTTAATATTAGTTTATTTAGAAAAAAAGACATAAAATAATATTTATTCATATGGTTCAATGTAGAGATTAAATAACAAATAAGATAATGAAAATAAATGTGATTTTGATTATAGATAACATTATGCAAATTTATGGTACTTGTGGTGGTTGGTCTAGAAATAACCTAATCGAACCAACCACCTGGTCTCATAATTTTGAATATTCGACGAATATTTAAAACAGTTCAATGACTGAAAGCCAATTAATTCATAAGACGTTTGTCAATCACGCATTTACTTATGATGACATTGCCCAGAGGAAGCAGGCTTAATTTGTCTTAAGTATAATCACCAGTTGTGGGGTCTTCGATTGATTTAATTTGCAAAATTTATTCCACAAAGAGTTTTTGGGTCATGCTGCTCATGTGTTCCTACTCCAGAAGAAAATTATTAAATTAAGTTTGACCCATGCGTTGAGAAGTGTTAGTAATTAATGGAGCAATGATGATGAGCATGTAAAGTCTTGGATATAAAGTTCGGAGAAGTCTACGACACGTTACGGATTCTGTAAGTAACAACAGCCAATGGGAAACTTCCACAGCCTGTATTTGCACGATTTTATTTTTTCCTCAGGTCACGTGTGCTGCTTCCTATTGGGTGAGTACGTTACAAAATCTATAACGTAGCCTTCTCCTGAAAAGTTGAAGCGCCCTTAATTTACTCTGTTATTAAATTTATTAAAATATTTTTATAATATATTAATTATTTATCTTAAATTAACTAAATTTATATACCGTCTACTAAATTATTAATTACTGTTTAATATGATGAAGTCAGAAGAGTAATTTAGTCTTTTCATATGATACAAATAATAATTTAAGGGTATATAAATGCTAATAAGAGATTTTAAGAGTATACAAGTAATAATTTTTAAAGGTAAAATCATCAATTCATTAAAATTTCGTTAACTTTCAAACGGCACCTAACGTTTTAGTGATCAACAGATAACTTTTGTCAATTTAAGATGAATGATTGATACATCCTTAAACTATTGTAGTATTTTTGATAAAAACATAAATTTAGGGTATACGAATGATAATTTTATAAAATTTAATTGTATCCTACCTTTGTCGTGAATAATGTTACATTATCTTATATGAACCCCCCTAAGTTACATTTAACGTAGCTTACACCCACACACAATAACAATGTTTATTAGTGGGATCCACTACTATTGCTTTGTGTGTACCAAATTACGTTAAACGTAACTTATCACTGGCCTATCTTATAAAATCATGCAATAATTAGTTTTGAGTTTTATAATTTTTTATATATTTAAAAAGTAAATGTTGGTGCCCCATCAATTAAGATACAAATTTTGTTTTTTAACTTTGTAAGTTTATGAATGCTTAAGAAATATTTTGACTATGAATGCTCAAGAAATATTTTGACAATCCTTTAAAAAGTTAAAGTTAAAAAAAAAAAAAATTCGAATGAGGGTAAGATGATGTTTTCAATTATGCTGGGTTGAATTTTTTCAATAATAATAATAATGGCACGATCATAATATTCTTGATAGCTTCGGTTACGATACAATCAGATAAACATATATTTTTTTAATGTGTAAAGTGAGTTAACATTGAACTAAAATCCAAAATAACTAACTCAACTCATATGAATTGTGCGGTTAGATTAGGGGCAATTTCGAAACTTTTCAAATCAATTGGGACATATTTTGCAATTTTAAAGCTCTAGTAGAGCATTTTTATAAATTTAAAGAAAACAAAGTTTGCTTCCACAACACGATTTCATTTTCTTCAGCATGACAGTGACATGGCAATAAATGAAATTTCACATTATTCTTATCATGAATTGATAATCCAAGTATGTTCGTTGAATTTTTTTAGTAACAAAAAAAAAAGAAAAAAGAAAAAAGAGTTGAAACACATAACACGATTTCATCGAACGGGCCCGTATAAATTTTCCTTCAGCATGACGGTCAATGGCAAAGCTAGTACTATTTTTTTAGGGTGAGTTAGATTTTTTTTAAATTTAATTACTTCTTAAAAAATTTATTATATACAAATAAAATTAAAAAAATTCACTAGACAAGCAAAAAAACTAATAATAAAGTTATAAAAGTACAATATAAATAAAATAAATAATATCAATGAAATTTTATCTTGCGATTCTTTAAAAAAAACTCATATATTATCACATTTGAATTATATTTTTTGCGATAATAATACATTAGAGGATTGTTAATTATTTATCAAAAAATTTGATAAAAATATAAGCTAATAACTAATTCAGAAACAGTATGAGCATGCGGGTACGGCAAAGATTGACCATCACTCATAAGGTGGCAACTTAATGACTTGAACAGCTAACTTTTGGAAAATTTAAACTTTGGGTAATTGGATCAATGAGTTAGGAATTTGGGTGAGTTTTTTGATTTAGAGAAAATAGGTATTGACTATAATTATTAGTTATATTTTTATATTTACTATAAGTTTTTTTTTAAAATAAATTTATAATTAATTAATTTTTTTAGGAAGCTAACCCGGGCTACAGCTTGGGTTAGCACCCGCAGAGCTTCACCCTTAATGACAGTGATATGGCAACAAATGAAATAATTTATTGGCAAATGTCACATTATTCTTATCATGAATTGATAAGGAAATAATTTATTGGCAAATGTCACATTATTCTTATCATGAATTGATAAGATGGGAGCAGTCGACGAAATTATTTTGTATTGTTAATAAAATAAAATAGATTAATTAAGGTTTAAAAAAATAAGAAAGGTGAATTAAAAATAATCCATTCACGAGGGGAATAATCTGAAATTAATCTTTATTTTAATAAATGATTATATTGAAACAATGTCATACTAGTCTTTCTTTTAATTAAGTTTTCCTATAATCATTTTTTAAAACTTTTTAAAAAAGCATCTCATTAATATGAATTGATATACTTTATTAATCTGAAATTTTCTTGAATTTATGCTGTAAGTATATTTAAAATTTAACCACTCTTACATGTCTATTATTATCTACTAACCATCACTCTATCAGTCACTAATTCAAAATGAGTAATAATATAGTCACAAACTCTTGTATAAATTTATTTTATACAAACTAATATGACATGATAAAATAAACTGAATTAAATATCTCTTGACCCACATAATTTATTGCTATCATTTTATATTTTTATTCAACCAATAAATTTATACCATATCAATTTATATAAAATAAATTTATATAAAAATTTATAATTGTATCATCACTCATTCAAAATTTTTGGCGATCCAAGTATTTGTTTGTAACACCCCAAAAATTACCCATGAAAACACAAGGGTAAATTTGGAATGAAGCCTCACATCATGTATTCTTATTAATAAATCTCAAGAGACAATCATTATTCATACTTCAACTGAATCCTTACATAAATCATCTGAAATAAAGTCTCAAATAAAAAGTCTCTAATCCAATATAAAAAGGTCTAGACAAATTTAATACTTAAAGCAACTTCAAAGATCCACTAAGAAAATTCTCCATCTAAGAACCCAAGCCACATCTCTAATCAATCTGTAAAATATTGGAGACGAGGGGTGAGCCGTCAACTCGGTAAAATCCATGCACCATGTTTGAAAACCTTTGTCATTAAACCTTTAAACATTTTGTAATATCTTATAATAACATCATCATTTAACTTAAGGGGTGGATTCATGTAAAAGCATTAAAAACATTAAAACATTCATAAAAACATTAAAAACATAAACATTGGTAGCTCATGTCTCGTAGTCATCATCATTCATCATTCATCATTTAGGGTGTTATACCCCACATTGTTCTTCATTCGAGTCTTGCACTCGCATTGTTCGTAACATCCTGTGCGCAAGATCATTATCATCAGCAAAGTTCTGGCCATAACATTTCATAACATCATAACATTTGCATCGTATACATTATTACGGACTATGAGCTAAAACATCTTTGAATCCACCATACATCTTTTCATAAATAGCATTTAAAGTCTTCTAAAATATTTAAGAACTTTTCTTTGAACATTTAAATTCTTTTAGAAAATTCTTTAAAAAAACTTTTGTTTGAGAAAACTAATTTCTTAAGAAAAATTCATTTTAAAATACATTTATATAAATTCATTTAAAAGTGTTTTTATTTTACATAATTCATTTAAATATTTTAGAAATCAGTTTTGTAAAAATTTTCATTTAAACATAAATTGCATTTATTACGAACCGCATCATGCATGAATCTACTTACCTCGATTCGTAGCAATTAATTCAATACCTCGAGAAACAACCAACGAGCTCACCCGCGTCCTATAATCATCATAAAAATATTCTTATCAATATCATCTCTAACCTTAAACATAATCCCAATCATCCTTATGCACTTATACTAGCTTAATACTTAAACATATTCTAGACATATTCTATACTTATGAGTATCCTGCACATGCTGATTTTTAATAACCTATACACATGTCGGAAAACCATGAAAATTTACAGAGGCACTGTGAACATGCATAACATTACATACAAAATTTCACAAAATCAGCACAAGTCCAAATCGAGTCAAAATATTGACCTTTCACCAAAGTAACAAAACTGTCCAGCATTAACCAAAACAGACCTTTACCACTTAGAAAATTCATAAGATATTCTTCAGTTCTTGAAATAATATGTTTCTTCTTTCTAATTACAGAATACACATTCAGAAAGCATATAATTAAAATTCATAATTTTTGGACTCCTGAAACTATTTTAAAATGTTTTATTTCCGAGAACATCTAACCCGTCCAGAAAATTCCAGATTTGAAAATAGAATTTCAAAAATTCGTATCTTTTATTTTACATGCCCAAAAATCACGATTCTAGTTTTTAAAGACAGAAGAAAGATTGAAATTGCATTATAAAATCCTAACATGGCATTTAATATTCATAGATTAGCCCAACTGTTACACGTTTCAGCTTCTGCAGTTCTGGAAAACAGTTTCCAGATCTGCAGCAGCCACATGTTACAATTTGTAATAATTTAACTATAAAGGATAAAACTACGAAATTAAATATACAAGCATAGGAGACATAGATCTGTTGATACAAAAATCGCCATAATTTTTAAGGACGTGTAACCTTATAGAAAAATTTCCAGAATTGAGAACCGCTGCTGAAAATCGGAATTTTCCAGCACCAGTAACCCAACTTCGAAAACCCATAACAATTTGCATACTCAGACGATTTCAACACAAAACCTATCAATGGAAAACTTAGGATGTCTAGTTCCATGATATATAAGCATATTCACGCAATTCTAAATAAAGAAAACGATTTTGAGCAAGGAATAGAGACTGTTCATATCATAACAACATTACAAACACTCATATATTACCCAAATCATACCACAAGTAATTAAAGGCAAACAATTCATAAAAATAAATCATATAAGTTAAAGAAATACTTAATACCTCAAGGCAAACACTAAGAAAAGAAATTATAAAACTTTCTTTTCCTTCTCCACAGACTTATGTTTCTTTCTTTTTCTTTTTTTTTCTCTTCTAGGGTTTGTAACGGTGTAGAAAATAAAAGACGGCTTCTTAAAAAAAGAATGACTTCTTAAATACTTGGTAATTAATAAATATTTATATTTTTTTTTAAAAATAAGAATAACTTACGTAACTTATTTAAAGCAATTTGATAAGTTTTACTCACACACAAACACACAATAATAACTATTCTACTCAATTAAATAAGAACAAAAAAAAAAATAAATAATTAAAAGTGGGTGTTACATTGTTCGTTGTATTTTTTAGTCAAGGAAGAATTCTTATCCACTTACAGCCCCACCAAACACCCCCCCCCCCCCCCAAAAAAAATTTCGGAGGAAGAATGGTGATGGCATATGGGTAAATTTACTAATTATCTTTTCCAGCGAAGAGAAATTGAGTGTCTATAAATTTGACGATATTATACATCTATGGACACTCTAAACTTAAAACTGATGAACAAGAAGAAAAGAGAAGGAGCAGCAGATAATTAAATAAAAATATGGGTGGTGAAGAAGGAAATATAGACGATTATACACAAGATGGCACTGTAGACCTCAAAGGCAACCCTGTTCGCAGATCCAAGCGCGGGGGATGGAGAGCTTGCTCCTTTGTTGTTGGTACAATATTTGAACTTCTCACTTTTGTCTCACCTTGCAATCGCATATGCATGCCTTTGTTCCATCTTCCATATTTCCTTGGAACCCTTTTCCTTTTCCCTCCTCCTCGTATGATCTCCTCCTGTGCATAAGCGAGCTTCGAACTTCAGATTTCTTGTGCCACTTCCAGAGATTTCAGTGAATCTTTAAACAGTAAAAGTAAGCCTTAATCAGTACATAGCTCCAAAACTTGGAGTTCTCAAAGACCCCATAAGTGGTTACCAAAAAGCGGTCCTTTCCCATCCATCTCTCCAAATCAAATCACGACTTGTAGTCACGTTACTTTTTAGGAGATATTTAACAAAACTGTTCAATTCCCAACTGTTTTCTAAATCTTTTGTTGGCTACTTTTTGGCTTGCTGTTATTACTTGCAGTATACGAGGTGTTTGAACGTATGGCCTATCATGGGATAGCGTCAAATTTGGTGCTGTATTTGACAAACAAGCTGCATCAGGGCACTGTGAAGTCGGCTAACAACGTCACCAACTGGGTTGGCACCATTTGGGTCACTCCCATTTTGGGCGCTTATGTTGCCGATGCCCATCTCGGCCGCTACTGGACCTTCGCCATCGCTTCTTGTGTTTACCTCATGGTATGCATACTTATTTACTATGGTCAACGACACACTGTCGTGTGATATTATCTAATTAATTTATTAGATCATTTAGGTTCTTTTTCTTATATACAATCAGCTGATGATATTTAATCAGTAAGCAAATGCAATCGCATGATTTGCAAGTTCAACATCATATATCAAAATTTCAAATATTGAAAATATCTGATATTTAAAGATAAGATCAAATAATTTTGTAAGGTCAAACGAGTGCCTGCATGAATGACAACTTTGACTAAGTACCTAATACCTGTTTTTAGAAGGCAATACGATGTCGGATTGTCGGTGTCTGATATAAATTAATGATAATACCAGGATACATGACAAAATATCATCCTAATTTTCAAGATCGAAGCACATGGTTTACTTGGTCTTTGTTGACTAGTATTTTTTTTTTTTTTTGATAAGGATGTAAAGCTTTCCATTAAACAAACTTTGACAGTAACATCATAATTTGAACTGGAAAATTTTCCAGCCAAATACAATGGTTTTCAACATCTAATGATTTTCTTAGCTATGGAATGAGCAATGACATTATAGACCCTTGGAGCAAATCGGATTAATGCTTGGGTCTGAATTTTAAGCTTTGTCTGAATTTCTTCAATAATCCATGCTATTTCTGTCTTGCTTTCCTTTCTATTTAATGAAAAATCCACCACTTCCTTTGAATATGATTTAATGATCATTGGCATACAATCCACCTGTTGAGTAACTTGAATTCCAAACAGAGCAATTTTACCTTCCATACAAGCTACATTTCCTTGGTATGAAATATTCTGAACTAGGGATGTCAAAATCTGGGTTTGGGTATGGGTCTGGGTCTGGGTCTGGGTCTGAGTCCGGGTTCAACCTTTCCGGTTCCGGAGTCGGATGATAATTTTGTATACTGGATCCAGATATAAACCTGGATATTTTCATTCAAGGTCCAGTCCGATTTGAACCCAAAAAAATCCGAGCTTCCAGAGTGCGGGTTCCAAACCCGGATATCTAATATAATTTTTTTTCTCTCTCGTTGTTACTTCCTCGAATCTCCAAACCTCAAATCACCGAAATCTCAATACAATAGCTAAATGAACATCGAGGGAGGAATGCTGAGTTTTCAATTTTTTGGTGGCATTGGTGTTGTCGTCTGCATCTAGGAGAGCATTGTCAGAAAGTTGCTATGGAGATTCGGCAGTTTTTGGTGACAAAAAGCCGACAAGAGTGGCAAAAAAAATGAGGATCAACCTTAATAGGCACATTCCTCTTTGTCTTCCTTTCAATGCAAAGATTTTTCCAAGTCATTTGAGTGAATAAAAGAGAAATTGGAGAAGAAAGAAAGCGATTGCAGTGGGTTTAATGAAAAGAGAAGATGGAGAAGAAAGAAAGCGGCTGCAGTAGGTTACGACATTAGGGTTTTTTTTCCCTTTTATACTTAAAGTATCCGGGTCTGGGTTTCGGATATCTGGGTTCAGATAAAACCGGACCCAGACTCGGAATGCATCTGGGTTCAAAATATTCCTCCCGGATCCGTATTGTATTACCTTCCGGTGCGGGTTAAACCCGAACCGGATTATTCGGATTTGTCCGAGTCCGGATTAATTTGCCATCCTTATTCTGAACTGCTACTGCAATAACCCTTCAACTGAAATTTTTGATGACCACTCCCAAACCTTCCTTTTGCTCTGAGACTTTTATTGCAGCATCCTCATTCACCTTAAAATAGCCATTTGGGGGAGTTGTTTATGTTAGTTGACTGATCTTCCCATGCCTTGAGATTGCTTGATCATTAGGGATTTTAATCCTCTTGTAAGACACTACAATAGCTACTACTCTTACCACTGAAATAAGAGGATCTTCTTCTTTGCCATAAAGAGAAAACAGTTCCTTGAGTACCAAATTGCCCAGCATACTGCAATAAACCATTCTACATTTTTCTTTATTCTCTTCGAAGCCATTTCTTGGAGCAAACTCAACATGTCTTGATGAGACTTCACCTCCTTATAAAACTCTGTCACTTTACACACCTTCCTAGCAGCCCTGCATTCTATTAAAGCATGGAAGACATCTTCGCTTTTACAGCTACATCTTTTGCATATAGGATATATTATCACTTTTCTCTTTCAAAGATTTGTAGTTGTTGTTAACAGGTTTTTTGCAGCCCCCCACATAAACACTTTAACCTTTTTTAAGATCTCATTTGCCCAAATAACCTCCCAATGGATTTTGGTATTATCTGAGCAACCTAGATTGTTTGAGAACTTTTGTTTCAAAGCTAACTAGTAGCCACTTTTGACAGAGTAGATTCCATGCTTGTCAAACTTCAAGATAAGAATGTCCTGCTGGAGGGTTCTCGGAATAGGGGTCCGTAAAATCCTCTTTGAAGCTTCCTTTGAGAAAAGCTAGTAAATTACATCATTCTTCCATCGATGTCTCTCATCTATAAGATCAGCAACTACAGTGTCATTGGGAATCTCCAGATGCAGGCTAGGTCTCTTGAATTCATGTTTTTTAATCCAGTAGCTATTGTAGATTAAAATTTGACTCTCATTGCCTATTATCCACCTAAGGCCTTTATGGAACACTTATCTACCCCATAATATACTTCGCTAAACAAAATTAGGATTTGACCTTAACTTTGCGTCCATAAAGCTCATATGCTTGAAATATTTTGCCTTTATGATTCTTGCCATTAAGGATTCAAGATTATGGAGAATACTCCACCCTTGCGTAGTAATTAGGGCCTAGTTAAAGCTGGAGAAGTCCCTAAAACCCAGCCTTAGCCTCCCCTTATCTTGGCATGGCACAACTTATCCCATCTTGTCTAATGGATGCTCCTATGAGTATCGGATGAACCCCACCAAAACCTCGCTATAGCCTTTTCAATGTCATCACATAAGCCTTGGGAGATTTTGAAAACACTCAATATCATAAGCTGGAATTGCTTGAGCATCAACTTTAATTAAAACTTCTCTCCCTCCACTGGAAAACACTTGCTTTGCCAGCTCGATAGTTTGCTCCAGACTCTCAACTTTATATCATTGAAAAAACATGTCTTTTTTCTCCCCACCAAAGATGGTAATCCAAGGTACTTTTCATGCTTGGAAACAAAATTTAGCTCAAAGATTCTTTTTATTTCCTCCATTTGGCCTTGGATTGTATTAGTGCTGAAAAACATCGAAGACTTGTCATAGTTGAATACTTGTCCCGAAGCTGCTATGTAATGATAAAAAATGTTCTTTAAATTTCTATATTCAGTGCTGTTGGCTCTTGAAAAAACCAAACTATCATCCGCAAAAAGGAGGTGCAAAACTGAGATGCTGCTGCTGAATTTTAGTCCATGAATAAGATTTCTATTTTCTGCCTGCACCATTAGGTTTGAGAAGAATTTCGTACAGAAAGTAAACAAGTATGGTGAGAGAGGGCATCATTGTCTCAACCCTTTTTGGGGATGGATAAGACCTTTAGCCACTCCATTAATTAACACTGAAAAATTAGCTGTCAAAATACAATTCATAATTAAGTTCACTCATTTAACAAGGAACCCCATCTTGTGCGTTACGCATTTTACAAAACTCTACTCAATCTTATCATAGGCCTTGCTTATATCAAGCTTTAAAGCTACTAGGCCTTCCTTTTTTCCCCTACTTTGTCTAATCTTGTTTAGGCATTCATATCCTATGATTACGTTGTCGGTAATAAGCCTATTTAGAACCAAAGCATATTAAATAGGGGATATAAGGTCGTGTAATACTTGCTTGGGTCTGTTGGCAATTGTTTTAGCGACTATTCTATAAATAAAATTACAGTCGCTAATTGGCATGTAGTTATTCACTTCCTAAGATTTTTCACTTTTAGAATCAAAGCAATATACGTATGGTTGAGTGGTGTTAGATTATCTTCCTCATTTAAGATGAGCAGATATGTTGTGACAACTTCTTCTTTGACTGAGCTCTAATTTTTCTAAAAAAGGGCTGCCGGAAGTCCATTTGAGCTTGGAGCTTTCGTGGGACACATTTGAGCCAGAGCATATGCTACTTCACATTCTGTAAAAGGCTAATCTAGGTGGCTTTCCATTTCCTTTGTGATCTTGGTAGGCAATTCCACTATTGCTACAGTTAAATGATTCGATGTAGGACTCGTGGTGGTGAGAATGTTTGTGAAGTATTCACAGAACATTTTTTCCACCTTATCAGCTTCTTCAATCCACTTTCCATTTCCATCTTCAAGGTCACATATTTATTCTTCTTTTTCCTCACAGAAGCTTTTGAGTGAAAAAACTGCGTGTTTTTGTCTCCCTTCTTCAGCCAATCTGCCCTTGATCTTTGCTTCCAAAAAATTTCTTCATCGAGCAGAATGCTGTCAATTTGATTTTCTATTTTTTTAATCTCATCCCTGTGCTTATAGTGGTTGTACCTTTCTTTTAAAACTCTAAGCTTATTAATAAACTGCTTTAGCTTTTTTTCCCTTCTCTTAAATTCCATATTGCTCTATATTTTCATCTCTGCCAAAGACTCCATTGATTTTCGCTTAAAGCTTTCAATTGGGTTCCCTCTATTCCAACAGCTCACCTCCTTCCATTCATGTTCGCTATCTCCTTACACTTCTTGTAAGGGCTCCACATATCCTCGTAATGAATCCTAGGATAGGTTCTCTTCGAATACCTTTGCCCCTTCTCTTTTTTTATTATTTCCATCAAGACTGGGCTATAGTCTGAACTCCAGGAAGTTAGATTCATAGTTGTTTTTTCTTGATAACAGTTCCCCCAACTACTATTACAAAAAAAAATCTATCCAGCCTTTCTTCAATAATTTTTGACCCAAACCACTGATTTGACCATGTAAACGGATACCCAGTATTCCCTAAATCTATTAGATCATAATCCCTCAGAGTTTCTTTAAAATCATTCACCATGCAAACTCTTTTATCTTTTCTTCCTATTTTCTCATTCATTGATTTCAGATGGCCATATATTCCCATACATCTCCAGTAACTCCCATTCTCACTTCGAACTACTAAATCTATATGATGTTTACTAAAGATTTAATCTCCAATGTTATCTTTGAGCTCCACAACATTACTAAACCACCCCCCAATCCTTCCTTGCTGATTGCAAAACAGTTCTGGTAATGAAGCTTATTTACTTTCGCTTGCATTTGCTTTGACATCAGTTTTATTTTTGAGGCCTCTACTCCTACACCATTTGATGGGCTTCTCGGAACGTTCGATCTTTTTCCAACTCTCGAACGTTCCAACTTATGAGTTTCATGGCTGTCAGCAGGGTTGTCTTCTAACCACTGCCGATGTTTCCTTTACTGCATTCTGAATCTCCTCCCTTAGCTTACCATTCTCATTATCAAAGATTAGCTTGGTAGCTGCTGCACCATTTCTTTGTATCCGTCGTGAAAATTCAAACTGCTACTTGTTTTACTCTTTTTTGCCCTTGGGCTTTCCCAATTCATTAAGCTAATGGGCCTTTTTAAGTTTGTAGGCCCTTCCATTTTGCTTCCAATTCCTTCCACATTTCGGGCTTGGAATTTCCACTTCTTTCTTTTGGGCTTTTGTTGATCGATTCTCGGCTCATTTTCTGCGTCTTCAACTTCCGATTCCATTTAGGCTAGACCCATGCTTGTTTTCTTTTGGCCCTCTCTAACTTCCGAAGCCCCTTTGATTTCATTCCTTTCCCGCTCAAAATTTCCATTTTTTTCTAAACCAGGGCACATTGCCATTTCTGATTTTTCCTTTTGTATTGATTCTTCCCTCGCTTTTGTGTTTCCCCTTTATTTCCCGCTCCTACATCCACATCCCTATGCACTGTAACCCCCTTTGCTGCACTTTCCTGCTCCTTGTAGCTTTTCGCTAGCTCTTTGTTGACTAGTTAAAGATCGAAAGATCAGACCATCAAAACCAAGTGGGCGTATTGTATATAAAGACACATATATAAATTTTTTCTGTATTCTTTTTAATGATTTTTTAATTCTATTTTTTTTTTCTGGTACAGGGGATGATTGTACTAACACTATCAGTGTCATTACCTGGGTTGAAACCTCCTGCATGCAAAGATATTAACAGTCAAGACTGTGAGAAGGCTTCAACATTACAATTAGGCATCTTCTTTGCTGCACTCTACACGTTGGCTGTGGGAACCGGAGGAACCAAGCCCAATATCTCAACGATCGGCGCGGACCAATTTGATGAATTTGAGCCCAAGGAGAAGGCCCATAAGCTCTCCTTCTTCAACTGGTGGATGTTCGGTATCTTCTTTGGGACACTCTTTGCCAATACAGTGCTTGTCTACATACAAGATAATGTAGGCTGGACCTTAGGTTATGGGCTTCCGACACTCGGTCTTGTTATATCCATTGCGATTTTCTTGGCTGGCACATCCTTCTACAGGCACAAGAAGCCCACAGGAAGCCCATTCACAAGGATGGCGAAGGTCATTGTTGCTGCCATAAGAAAATGGAATGTGCCTCTCCCTACTGACCCTAAAGAACTTCACGAACTTGACTGGGAAGATTACGAACAAAAAGGGAAGTACAGGATCGACTCCACCCAAAATTTGAGGTCAGTGTCTTAGTTGCATATATATATATATATATATATATATATATATATATATATATATATATTGTTCGTCCCATCGAATAGGTCGCAGACTGACGGCGCATTTTCGTTTATTTATATCTTCATGCTTGTTCGTGTGTGCAGGTTCTTCAACAAAGCTGCAGTCAAAACAGGTTCAACAAATCCATGGATGCTGTGCTCAGTGACTCAAGTAGAGGAAACCAAGCAAATGCTAGCAATGATCCCAATCTTGGTTGCCACGTTTGTTCCCAGCACAATGCTTGCTCAAATCCACACCCTTTTTGTAAAGCAAGGCACTACCCTTGACAGAGCTATTGGTAGCAGCTTTAAGATCCCCCCCGCAAGTTTAATAGGATTTGTAACCTCATCAATGCTTGTTTGTGTCGTCTTATATGACCGATACTTCGTCAGGATTACGCGAAGGTGGACTAAGAATCCTAGAGGGATCACTCTTCTTCAAAGAATGGGAATTGGCCTAGTCATTCATATTATGATTATGGTTATTGCTTCTATTATAGAGAGATATAGAATAAGTGTGGCCAAGGACCATGGTACAGTTGAAAAGGGACAGCAAGTTCCTTTAACGATATTCATTTTGCTTCCTCAATTTGTGCTTATGGGAACAGCTGATGCATTCTTGGAGGTAGCCAAGATTGAGTTCTTTTATGATCAGGCACCAGAGAGCATGAAGAGTCTTGGAACTTCTTATGCAATGACTACTTTAGGAGTTGGAAATTTCCTAAGTAGCTTTCTGCTTTCAACGGTTTCTGACATAACCAAAAGGCATGGCCACAAAGGGTGGATTCTGAACAACCTTAATGTTTCTCATTTGGACTATTACTATGCCTTTTTCGCAATATTGAATGTCTTGAACTTCGTTTTCTTCTTGGTTGTGGCAAAGTTCTATGTGTACAAGGCTGAAGTTTCGGATTCAATGGAGGTGCTCACTGAAGAATTGAAGGTGATGAGATTAAGGGCATCTGCACAGGAAGCAACTGTGGCTGGCTGATTAGGTAGTTGATTCACACGAGAATCAGAACTGAAGCTCGGTTTCTGGCCAGGCTGCTATAAAGATTTAACTGATAATTTTACTTTCTTGTTGATTGTTTGACACAGCACTGTGTGTTAAATTTCCTTCACCCGTCACAATAACATTGTAGCTCAAAAAAGAAGAAAAAGTATGTAAAGAAAATGTAATGTTCGCACAGTTGAAATTTCGAAAGAAATGGGATATGGTATAGAGTTGTATGAAGGATTTCAAGTATTTGTTCAATAGTGACTTTATTGGAGAGTTGAAATTTGAGGAAAATTCTTGAAAATCTATAAAAAAATAAAAACCATTAAACCAGCACTACTTTGAACAAAACTATGAATGGCAGATTAAAAATGATTGACTAATATAAATGGATTTCGCTGTGAGTTCTCTTCTAATCACAAGAGTAATAGCTCAATAGACAACAATGTCAGTTTTTGTTTCTGAAAATATTCAATGCAAGTTTTTTATTCTGAAAATATTCAATGTGAGTTTTTGATTCTGAATTCATCCTGCAGAAAGGACAAAGAAAGATTAAAAATAAAAAGAAAAAATATTATCTGCGAAGATATATTGTGCACACTCTCTATGATAAAATACTCCAAGAAGATTCACACTAAGATCAAACAATGCCTAGTGCTAGGAAAAAAAGAAAAAAAGAAGTCCAAAAAGACTACAATGCTCTCTCAACCCTCAGCAACATCTTCATATAGAATTTGAGTAAACAGAATTTAGATACAAGAACCCCCTATGGTATCTTCAAGTTACATTTTCAGTTACATGGCTAGAAGTGATCGATACTATAATGAAACACAAATTTACTCTCTCTGCTTCAAATGTACAAGACAAGGTTTATCTTCATCTCCTCTTTGCTAACTGGAAAGATTTCTTCAAAAACTGGTTTGCAGCTCGGTCGTTCCTGTAACACAACACCCTCAGTATGGTGTTAGGATCTGCTCTGTTCCACCTTCCCGTTGTTGGTGGCATTGGCAGCTTTTGACCTGTGCCTACAACTCCGATACCACTTGTTTCACAGGAAAGAATTGCGAAATCTTCTATCAGTTGTTCAGTTTGTTGCCCCATCAACCCTATCACGCCTTCGACGGTCTCAGCCTCGCGATCCACCACATCTTCAACTATCAATCCTTCACCACATGTGCAGAATACCCTCTTCAAGCTGTCAAAATCCTCCTCAATCATCTGATGATCGGAGCGATAAAAGACTCGGGAGCTTCCCCCAGCTAGCAAAACCATAAGGAATGCTTCGAAAGATGCCTTCATAACTTCTTTTATAGCTAAAGCCTGAGCTTTATCCGTAAGAATGGCACTCAAAAGAGTGAGGTTCTGTTTAAGAGTTCGCAATGCAGGCCTGACTCTTGCATTTGCAACGTCACCGACATAAAGACTTTCGTAGAACACGGAGTTTGAATCTAGGAAGATTAGACGGTAGGCAGCTACTTCTGATACATGTTGGCAGGCAGATTGAATGGCATTTGTTGCATGCTCAAAATAGGAATTGGAATTAGTATGGCGCCTGTGGTTAGCAAAACGGCTGCGTGATGAAGGAACAATCTTTGGTGAGAGGGACAGAGTTTTGTCAAGGGAATGGATGTGGGAGACAAGATAGTGCAAGGTGTTGAGGCGGATATAGAGGCGTTGTGTTCCACGGCTTGTTGACGGACGAGGATGGTGACCTTCGTTCGATCCATTAATCTGTTGTACATCTTCTACAGCAACAGTACAAGGGCTGGCCTTTTTCCAGAGTTTGCTGAACTTCGAATCGCGGTTGCATCTTGTAAGAGGAGGAAGTGTTGGAAGATAGCTCTGCCTTGCTCCTGGAAAAATAACGTGAAGACATAAGAAATCTTACGGTTTAAACTGAAGTAACACCCTTTGATATTTTAGAGATTGCTTCTTACCACAGGACGCAACAAATGTTGTATATTCTCTGAAGAGTTGTTGTAACCCATCAGCAAGATCGTGAACCAAATCATCCGTAATTCCTATTGGAATTTCAAAGAAATCATCCACAGTATCCTTGGCATGTCTCATTAGCTCCACAGCTGACTGCGCGTACGGCTCAGATTTGGACTTGGGATTCCAGGTCTGCAAATACAAATTGTAATGAACTAACTATCGTCACAAACAAATAAAATTTCATTCTGAATCTTTCTTCATGCGTAAAATTAAGCACATACTTCTGATTCTTTAGCTCTCAGATAACATTCTTTCCCTTTATTTATTCTCTCTTGAATCCACAATCTCAATTGTCTTAATATGATCGAATCAACTTCATATGGAATCATCTCTCTGACAATGCCTTTGCCTCCGTCATCACACTCAGCAGAGTCTTCAACCACCATTTGGACTAAAATTTTTTCAAGCTTTCCAGCTCTTTGCAGCACATCAACGGTATCATTTTTAAGTGTCCCCGTCTCAGCCAGATACTGCTTCAACACTGCCCCATAGCATTGGTGCAATGTGACAGCCGCAACCCCAGCTGCAATCGAGTGCCATCTCTTAAGTATTGGACTGAAACATTCCCTCTCTCTCAATGCCAAATCCTCTGCTTCTTTAGCTAGTTGAAGTAAAGCTCCTGTTTCCCCTAAATCGTTCCCATCGCTATCTTCAGTCCTCAAGTTCCCATTCTCAATAATCTGTTGCAATCAAACATACAAACAATGCAAACATAAAGAACATATTCTAACAAGAATCAAAAGCAAAAATAATAACCCCTTGAACTCATTGGCATTAGGTTACATTAGTGAAGGCATTTTTCACTGAAGAACGAATATAATGATCAACACGATCAACGGTTGAATCCATCACCACTTTTGTATTTCCTCTCTCAAGCCCACCTTCAGTAATGCTTACATCTTCACCCAAAATCTTTGATGCCAATAAAGCTAAAGGAAGAAGGTTCTCAATTTGTCCAACGGTGCCTCTATGAAAATAATCATGATACCTAAGCAACCTTTTCTCCGCCCACCCTTGCATCGAGGCCAGAACGGACGACAACATTCTCACGTAAATCGCCTCTCTATCTGGCTTCTTAGCATCATTGGCCAACTCCGCTAACATAGTATGCGCCGCGCATAAAAGATCAGGCTCTGACAGAGAAGTCACAACGTATTGTTGAAACAAAACCCATGTGAAACAGACATTGTGTATTGGCCTATTGATCCCCAGGGTCGACCATGTCTTCTTCATCAGCTCCAAAAGCTCATCAACCTCATCAAGGACTAATGTCTCGTCTCTGAAATCGAATATGGATTGAAGCAGAGCTATGTAGAGGTGGACATTGAGGGGAAAGCCATCAGCCCAGTGGCAAACGTCGGTGGGAGTGCCATTGGCGCTTCTCCAAGATAAAGAAACGACGCTGTTGCATAATGCTCGCATTGTGTCCGAATTCTTGCCGGTGTCTATAGGTTTTGTCTCGCTTGCGCGGACGATTTCTCGAAGACGTATAGCGAAGGTGTTGGATTTGTCTATTGGGACTGATGGGTGTTGGAGGAGACCGGCTTCGAGGATTTTGAGTTGGCGCCTCTGCCATAGATGGTACTCGTGTCCATCATTGAATTCTGATGGTTTTAGATGCCGGAGCAGCTCTAGTGGAAGAATTATCGTCTCCGCTCGCCGTCCCATCTGTTTAAACATGGAAAGATGACAATGGTTCGGACGGAGCTAGAAATTTCATTTAAAGTGACGGATGACAAAGACCTTTGACTTACAAGAACAGATTATAAATTATAGGGAGAAATTTAATAGATTTATTAGAATATAGAGATTCTCCAATTTAGCGGGATATTCTTGTGCTTAACTCTCTTGGTTGGTTGTATTTACAATATTGGTATAGAAGAAATAATTTAATTCTGGCATGCAAGGTAAGAAGATGAGGAAACATAAATGACTGACTCCTCATGCATGCACATGCATATATGCAAATTATAAATGTTTACGTACTTGGCCAACAAGGGTTCTCATGAGAGTCTTCCTCAGCCTGTTGTCGCTCTGCTCTGTCACCTTCATTTGTTGCCTCATGATCTCCGCGGACGTCAACGGCCGTCTCGGTCTAGACGGAGGTGGCACGGTGGAGTAATTATTCGCGTTCCCGGCGGGGCTAGTCCCACCGTGTCCATGCCCGTGACCAAAGTTATTGTTACTATTATTGTGCACATGATTATTAGGTGCATAGGAACCTGGCGAAGTTGGGTTATTGGATGAGGCACCAACACTGGACATTCTCCTGCATGGCGATCTCTTCAACATTTTGAGTCCCAAGGCCCGTTTGACGCGGCTGGTTGGCGTCATCTGAACCACCCCACCACCGTTAACCCTAGCGGTCGGTGACCCGGACCCGGTACCACCGCCTCCTCCGACTCCCCCTTCACCACCACCGTTATTATTATTATTGTCATGTGAGGAATAAAAGCTTATAGCATTGCGTCCACCAAACCCTGGAGAAGATCTGCATGAAGTGAAAAAGACCTCGTAAGCGGTCTCACGGATATCATCAGAATCAATCCCTTCAAGCTTGCCAAAGGGCCAGGCGAGGTCGGAGTCCGCAGTGGCAGGGCCGGCCAGCTGGCCTGGAAAAGAATCCCGGCGGGCTTGGTGGGTCATTAAATGAAGAAAGTAGAGAGACAAAGGGCAGCTGCTAGCTAGCTAACTGGGGTTAAATATCTTTCTTCGTTAGATAACTGGCGGGATAGAGAGCGGAGGAGAGAGATGTGCATTATTCTAACAAGAGAGAGAGAGGTTTGAGAGAGTTTAATTTGTGAATTAATGTTAATTATGTGGTGGATTTTGTTGGTTAATGACAGCATTAATGAGTTAAGGAATTGGATTGGATTGATGGCTATTACAACGGCAACGCTGTTGTAGCTTACCGAAGAAAACGAGGAAGATAAGGTGGCAAATTAATTAATAAGACATTGAACAGCAAATGTTGCCAATTTCTATTCCGGGTATTTCTCTCTTTTTTTTTTCTTAATTTATTGCTACTCAATTTAATTACTCTTTTGCGATTTCTTTTTCTTTCTTTCTTTCTTTTTTTTTTTTTTTTGGTAGCAACTCCTCAAATAGTATGCGTGTTTCTCGGAATCAAAATTTGTATAAATTTGTTGTCAAGAAGCAGAAATTATGTTGTATTAATTTAATTGTTTGCTGACCTGTAATGATTGCTTGGAAATATTGTTGATTGTTGATTGTTGAATAGAGAGATTTTTCCTTTTTGGTTGTTAAAGAGAAGCCTATTTCAAAAAATAAATTGTTTAAAAAAAAACCAAAATGTCGTTAGATGTGGTACGAAACTACTTAATTAATTAATTAACTAAAAATGCTGTTAGATGTGCTTGATTGTATCAACACCATATCGCGAACTCTGAACTTCTCAAATAGCTTAAAAGATATTTTTATTTTGTCTTTTATATCTAGTTAAATTGAATATTTTTTTCAAATGATGTAATTTGTAGAACTAATTAGAAAATTTTCGAATGTTTCTAGAAAATCACCTGTATGTGTTTTTATGAAAGAAGAAACAAAGAAAAGGCACAAGAAACATTTTCCTATAAATACATTATAATCAGCGATACATAATTTTTTTTTTCAGACTTTACAAACTAATGTGTCTTCTAAGTCTTATTGGATGATTGTAATAAAAGAAATGTTAGAGCGATAAGGTACAAACTCATCTATGCGACAAAATCATATTGGCTGGCTATAAATTACCAAATAACAGTATATCATTTTTTTTATTATTTTGTGTTTTAATTCAGCTAATATGATTTATATTATATTAGTTTGTGCATAGAATTAAGAAAAAAAAGGGTGCTATACATCTCAAATTTTTTATCTCAAGAAATTATTTTAAATGGTGTAGCATTTATCAATTGGTTGATGAGATAATTTAATTAATTCACTTAAATTTTATGAAGAGTTATTCCCTCAATAAATAACATATGATTTGGAATGAAACTTGAGATAAAAATTTGATCTCAACCAAGTCCATTAATAAAAAACTTAACTATGTTTTTTTTGTTTCTGGAAAACACCAAGGGACTAGCAGCATTAAGTATTTTCATGAAATACGAGTTGACATCACCAATGTTGCAGCTAATAGAAGTCATCTGCTTCAGTTATCCTAATCTTCAGGATTTCAGGTTGTCTAGTGTTGACATGGCATCGATATGGGGACTCGTGTTGCTATTGTTGGACCCAACGATACTGGAAAATCTACTCTGTCAAATCTTCTAGCCGGTGATGGCTCCAACATGGGATCAAGTGCGAAGGAGGCAGAAACTGAGGATTGGGAGATATTTGTTGTGTGAAGAATACGGAATTAAGCGTACCAAATAATTACAAAAAAATAAAGGACACAAAATTTAAGTGGTTCAGTAATTAAACCTATATCCACGGGGGCAAGAAAGGATAATTGTTTATTTAACAATTAATAGAGTACAAATATTTGAGTAACGAATTTCACTTTTCAGAAACTCAAATTTACCCAGTACTCTCACACTCTGCAGGAAAGATAAATTCCCCAGACATACTTCTCTCACTTCTCTCAAAAGCTTAGAAACTTATAAGTTTAACAAATTTTTGGGATGAATGACATGAATGAAATCCTTAGCTATTTATATGAGAAATAGTTACTATGCAAAGAATAAAATAATTAAAAATATAATTTTAAATTATTATTATTTTTCAAACATTTTGGCTTCATCCCCTTTGTCCATTCTTTCTTTTCGGCTGCAAAATCAAATTCAATTTGATTTTACTTCCTCACAATTGTTGGCTGCAACCAACAATCTGTTTGACTTCAACAATATTCACAACACCTTGTGGACTTGTTAACCATGGAGGTAACGCCAGTTCCGCATCTTCTTCGACTCCATCCTACTAAGAGGGACTTAGCACACAAGAATAATGCATGATGGCTGGTAGGATGAGTAGAAGATCTTCTAGAGGTCATAACTTAGAAGCTTTCATTGAGGCAAACAAAATCCAGAACACTAATACCATTCTACCCCCATGGTTGAGCTGGAAAATCTACTTATTTCTTTTAAGTTATTTTTTATTTTTGCTATTGTTTTCTGGATTTATATCTATTTTTAAATATCGGATTTGTATTTAGGATGGCAATTGGGAGGGGAGGGGAGGGGAGGGGACCAATCTCCCAGTACCCATCCCCTATATTTTGCGTTTATCCCTATCCCCTCCCAGTCCCCATCAGAATTGCTTGAGAGAATCCCCATCCCCTCCCCAAATAATAACAGGGAATCCTCGAGGGTCTCCGATACCCGAATAACTAATACATTTTTTTTTATTTTAAGTTAATTATATTAAAATAAAAAATTTAAATAAAGTAAAGTTCAAAATATATCTTACATTAACATTGATCCATTATAAAAGTCACATGCAAAATACAAATTATCAAAATAATTATCTTTGTCAATCTTTATAATCCTACAATAAAAAGAAAAAGAATTTACTTTTATATCTACAATAAAATAAATGAAATAAATATAGATACTTAATTAATATTTTTAATAAAACAAAATTTTTGGGCAAATAGAATCTACCCGACCTTTTTAATGTCCTAAATAAAAATTTAAGACTTTAATTAGTTAATTGACCTAAAAGTTTAATAATATAAATATTTTTATATTTGTTATTTTTACCAATTTTTATAATTTTATAATATAATTCAAATTTCATATTTATGTACTAGTAGTTTTAAAAAATAAAAATAAAATTAAAAATTGAAATGGGGGAAATGGGGAGGAGATGAGGATTCCACATCATCCTCGTCCCTTCCTCAAATAAGAAACTAAGTAAAAAAAATTCTCCGTCCCTTTCCCAATTAAGAAATCGGATATAAAATTATCCTTATACCTTCCCCAAATGAAAAAAATCCCGAGGGTACCCATCCCCATGGGAATTTTTGACATCCCTAATTTGTATGCAGTTTGTTTTGTTTTCCATATCTAGATTAGGATAATTTTATTATAAAATAAAAATTTGAATTTAACAAATTTGCGATATTTACGGTAAATATAAAAGGGCACCGAAACCTAGTTTTGTTTATTAAGATTTTCAATAATATTTTTATTATTCAGAAACTTAATTTCACTTAACTGTCAAGCTTTTTTACATTTCGGGATCATCAAGGAGGCTGTTCATGCGAAACTTGGGAAATTTGGACTCCCCGGCCATAATCATCTTACTCCAATTGCCAATTTTTCTGGAAGGCAAAATGTCAGGGTAGTGTTTGCTTCAGTCTCCATGTCCAAGCCTCACGTATCATTTGGACACGCAGAGTATTGTTGCTCTGGCTGATGCACAAGGTGAGTTTGCTGGTGGAGTTGTTCTGGTGAGTCATGGTTCCAGACTCATCTGACGTGTTTGCCAGGACGAATAAAAAAACTTGAAACCGGGGTTGTACAAAATGGGCTGTCGTGAGATCTCCCGGAACAGTTGAAGAGTACAAGGAAGATCTACGAAGACAGATTAGAAGAGAGAGGTTGTCGAATGATAGCGTGAGCTGACAATTCACAGCAAAATTTTTCCTGATAAAATTTTTGCATGTTCCTGATTGTCATTGTTTTCAGTAATAGTTTGAAGTATATAAGATAATTATATTAGAAGGAATTTTTTTTCCCTTTTATGAAGAGAAAATCTGCTTTTCTCAATAGACATGGAAAATTGGAAATCAATGCAAACTCTCAACTTAATAATAGATAAAGACTTCTTAAAAAAAATTAATAACAATGAGATAGAGTTGTCTACCATTAGGCCAAGAATTTAATTGGCCGTAGGCCATTCTTATTACATTTTAAGAAAGAAATTTACATTTGACGGGCGCACTACATTATATATATACTTGTTCAATAATATATGGTACATAAATACTTTTTTCCCCCAGTGATCAATCATTATAGATAGAAAAAATTATTTAAAACACATTGTACATATAATTTTAAATGATCTTTTCTCAGACAATCCCATATTCTTCTCAAGATGAGGATGGCAGCTATGACTTGTGCCACATCTCTCTCCAAGAAACATTGTAAGATTCAATAGAAAACAAATTTTCATAAATATGATCTTGAATTTTTATGATCTTTTGAATGGAAAATAATAATCTGTAAGATTTTCTATGAGAAGAAACATTTTTTTAAAAATAAATTTGATGACCCTCCCAATTAGATATTAAATAGGCCATAACTGCACTAGCTAACAAACTAGATTTTTCAGTCGCATATACGCACGGTTTTATGAATAATTCTCTTTTGTCACTGGCTCCGTAGCAGGATACATAAGATTTTGAAGCTTTTTAATTGATTCTGAATTTGCACTGAACAATTGATTATTTCGAAATAAAATGAGAGTTGCAGTTATTGGAGCTGGGGCTAGTGGACTGCTTTCAGCTTATGTTCTTGCAAAAGCAGGAGTTGAAGTTGTGTTATACGAGAATGAGGAGACCCTCGGCTGCCATGCAAAAACGGTCACCGTCGACGGTGTAGATTTTGACCTCGGTTTCATGCTTTTCAACCGTGTAAGTGTTAAGCCCTGAATGGTATATCGATACTGAGTTTGGAAGTTGTAACTTAAAAATTACTGCACTAAAACATTTGAGAAATACTTATTGTTGTAACTTAATTAAAAACTAAGTTGATCTTATAGTTGTATGATGAAAAACCTATAATAATATCTTTATTATTTGGTCAATACTAATCTGAATTTACATTTAGGGATGACTTAAAGTATAAATGAATAAGGCGGCCGCTTAAGACTCCATATTTTTAAAGGCCTCATTTTTTTTAGTACTTTTTGAATAATTGTCTAATTAAAAAAGGCCTTTTTAAAAAATATATTCGTAGAAATACCTATTAGACGTCTTTATAATTAACAACTATCCTATAATTAAGATTTTTTTTATATAAAATTGTATTTAGTAACCATAATGTTAAAGAGATATGATTTATAATGTTGTTTAACTATTACTTCATTCATTATTAGGGATGGTAATGGGGAGGGGACCAATCTCCCCGTACCCATCCCTGATATTTTTCGCATGCGCCTGTCCCCTCCCCGTTCCCGTCAAAATTGCTTGAGAGAATCTACATCTCTTCCCTGAATAGTAATAGGGAATCCCTGAGGGTCCCCGATCCCTGAATAACTAATAATTTTTTTCTATTTTGAGTTAATTATATTAAAATAAAAATTCAAATAAAAGTAAAGTTCGAAATATATCTTACATTAACATTAATCCATTACAAAAGTCACATACAAAATACAAATTATCAAAATAATTATCTTTGTCAATCTTCATAATCCAACAATTAAAAAAATTTTACTTTTATATCGACAATAAAATAAATGAAATAAATGTAGATACTTAATTAATATTTTTAATAAAAAATTAAAATTAAAACAAAATTTTTGGGCTAATAGAATCTACCCGGACTTTTTAATGTCCTAAATAAAAATTTAAGACTTTAATTAGTTAATTAGGCATAAAAGTTTAATAATATAAATATTTTGATATTTTTTATTTTTACCAATATTTATAATTTTATAATATAATTCAAATTTTATTATTTATTTACTAGTAATTTTAAAAAATAAAAATAAAAATAAAAATTAAAATGAGGGAAATGGGGAGGGGATGGGGATTCCACCTCATCTCGTCCTTTCCTCGAATAAGAAATTGGGTAAAAAATTTTTCCCATCCCTTCCCAGAATAAGAAATCGGGCATAAAATTGTCCCCGTACCCTCCTCGAATGAGGAAAATCTCCAAGAGTACCCGTTCCCGTAGGGATTTTTTCCATTCCTATTCATTATTAGTCTTTTCAAGAAAAAAAATTAGATTCTTTACCGTTCCACTTTCCTAAAGGAACTTAATTATTTAATTGAAATCTTTGATTTTTAATATTCCTTTTGATTCCTATTAAAACCATATAATTTAAAATATCAGTAGATAAAAAAATTTCTTACTCCTTTCTTTAAAAAGAAAATTATGACATTCATTGGTTTATTTAAATAAGAAAAAAATTAGTTTCTTGAAATACAAAGTCTATATCTATTATCTAATAATCAATTCATCATCTCAACTTTTTATGTGCTACCATTCAAAAAATTCTATTTAAAACTAATATTATTCTTATTTATTGTTTATTTATTTTTGTAATAATTCTAATGGAAGTAAAAAAGGTATCATCTTGACGGTTTTTTTAGGTTTTTTTTAAAATTCTTTAAGATTTTTTTGCTAATGTTAGAATAAAAGAATTAAAGATGGAGTGAATTTTAAACTTTTTAAAAATTTTTTTTAAGTATTGAAATTGCAAAATAAAAAGAAGCCCCCCAAAAAAAAAAAAATTCATCTAATGCCACAATTCTCTAAAGCTAGCCGTGCTTACACTAACTTCCTTGGCCTTTTCTTACATCAATTTTGTTTTGTAGCCTTTTTCAATTTTCATGTCCTAGTAAGCTGTGTTGTTGAGTAAAGATTCTGGATGATTAATTCGACAGGTAACATATCCAAATACGATGGAGTTTTTTTAGAGTTTAGGGGTTGATATGGAGACATGGGATATGTCATTCTCAATGAGCTTAGAAAAAGGCCAAGGTTTTGAATGGGATACGAGAAATGGATTTTCCAGTTTGTTTGCACAGAAGAAGAATGTGCTCAATCCTTACTTTTGGCAAATGCTTAGGGAAATGATCAAGTTTAAAGATGATGTACTCAGGTCAGCTCTTCTCCTTTTTCGTTGTTTGTTTATTTACTCTGTCTAAGCTTTAAATATGACTTATTTTAAGATACTCATAGATTTTATGGATTTTTTTTAAATACTACTTATTTTAAGGCATTCCATCTTAGCAAAAGAAGTGAATTTTTTTCTATAATTTAAAGTTTATTTTTTGTCTGTGATATTCTCTTTTGTTAAAATGAAGATGTATTCATTAAAAAAAAATATTATTATTAAAATAATAATAATAATAATAAAAGTACTAAAGCTTTTATTTTTTTAATGCGAATATGCTATTAAATTATAGAGTTTAATAAGCTTTTTTTTTTTAAATGAATTATATATAAAATCGTGCGGTTTAAAAAAAATTTAAATTTTGACTCTATTAAATTATATGATTTAAAAAAATGTAAGTATAAAAAAAAGAAGACGTACATACTAGAAAATAATATTATATATATATATATATAGATGCACACACGAACACGCACAAACACGCTTTTAAATAATAAAATTTAACTAAATTAATTTTTAATTATTTTAAAATACATGATTTAAGAGTGCCAAATTAAAAAAATTGCGGGCGTCAATTATTGCTTTTAACAGCCCTAGAGTTGGATGTGTTGGTGTTTTGTTGACCCTGACCCAATAAATTCTTTCTGCCATACTCGCCCTTCGAAAATTGACAGTACGGCTCCGGTCGTTTTGTGAAAAGTACTATTAGTTGCCAAACTTCTCAATTTGGTCCTCTCTGTTTCGTAAAAATGAACTTCACAAAACGTATATCGGATCTTTTCAGTTGGGTGCTAAGTGCAACTGCCTTGCATATGGCTCCTTGTATCATCAGGAGGCTCATATACAAGCGCAGCCATCTCCAGTAAATCTACCCAACATGCTTGAGGTCAATTCTCAACTAAACTAATTAGTCAAATCGGTCCAATAACATCATGTTCACTACATGCTCGATAAAATGCCTCACACAGACGATTTCTACGACCATGGTAATTTCAAGGCTATGGACTCCACTGTCGCTTTGGCATAGCTTTGCTGAATGTGGATTGAGGCTCAGAATGAACATGGACACCTTATCCTTGGCCTTGCACTCAAAAGCTTGCGTACTCAATGTGGACTGTTAATTAAGGAGAATCGTTACACTGGTATACAGTCAAAACTGCTCTTGTGGGTACTAGTGCACTTTTAATTACAAATGAAACCATAATAAATATGTTGACATGATTAGGCATCTTTTTCACTATTAATATTTATCTCAAATACTTTGATAAATTTGTAATAGCAATTCATTTCTGAAATTTGACTTTCCCAGGAGATACTTATCATCTTTTTTTCTGCAATACAGTTATGTTGAGGAGCTTGAAAACAACCACAGATATTGATTGCAATGAAACCGTGGGACAGTTTATAAATCGCGTGGCTATTCCGAACTATTTCTGGAGGCTAATCTTGTGAGTTGCTAAAGCACTATACACTGTCACATAATTGAGCTTTTTACACTCCATACTGTAGATCAATTACCTTATCTTTTTACTGACTAGCAGTAATCATAATGTTATTTGTAGATTCCAATTTGTAGTTCAATATTGTCCTACCCTTCTGATGGAGCTATGAGCTTTTCTGCATTCTCTGTTCTTTAATTTTGCCGTCGGCTTCAGGTACATTTTCTTTGAGAGGAGACAAGTGTTGGATATAATAAATTTGTTTCCTGATTTTGGCTTGATTGTTTCTGCAGCTCTTTGGCCACCCACAATGTCTGACTGTTAGAAGGCACTCTCATTCTTATATCGAAAGGTTGCCTTTTATTCTTAGCACAACAAATTATCTACCTTATATAAATGTAAGTTAAACTACGTGTTTCTTGGAATTTTTTTTTGTTTTTTTCCAAATTTTATTTTTTAACAAAAGGTCAGCGAACAACTTAAGAGCTAGGCCATTTGAATAAGGTCTCGTTTGGAATTGAGGTGCTGTAGCTTTTAAGCTATAGCTGTTGTGGAAAAAAAACTGTAACTATCAAATAAAAGTTAATAATATATAATAAATATAAATTTTAAATAATAATTTTGATAAAATTATTAAATATATAATAAATTTTTCATTATCTAAGTGAAAAATCATATCAACATAACTTAAAAGCTACAACTGCTCAACTTCAATCCCAAACGCACCCTAAGAACAAGTTGTGAGGTGTATTATGTTTTTGCAGCTAATGAAGGTTAGTAGTTAATTTTTTATTTTAATTTTTAATGCAATGCATCAGATTAGAACTTCATGGAGGATTTATGATAATGAAGTTAAGAGAATACTAAACAAAAATTTGTGGTATTTTGATATATAAGTAACAGCTGCTAGTAGGAGAATCGATTAGAAGATATAGAGGCTCTTAGTATTTTGAAAGCTTGAAAGCTTCTTAAAGACTAAAATTTCTAGCCAAGAAATGCTAGATATAAAATTTACAGAAGAAGAGATATAGATTATTGAAGGCATCAATAATAAATTCTTGCATGTTGCTCTATAGTCTGTGCGAATGGTTTTGAAGAATTTTACAACGGTGCGAATGGTTCTGAAGAATTTTACAACGCCTGTGTAATGGTTGTTCATGCCCCAGATGCTTTAAGAATACTGGGGAACCAAGCAACATTTGATGAATGGAGAGTACTTGGTTCTTTCCGCTATGTGCACAGGTAATGTCTTTCACTACCATCTATCATTGTTCATTGATTAGGTGCCATTCGGTTAAAGAATGATTTTCACTTATAAACCGGATCTATGATTCTCAAAGATATTGTAAAATCTCTCAAGTTCCAAATATTGCGAAAACAATCAATTTTGACAGTGGATGTGAAGTTTGAAGCCCGACCATTGTATTCCCGCCATCCTTATTGCCTGAAATTAGTTGGAACGTCGACGATCTAACCACGAAAGCTCAACTTGACCCACGACCTTGACCCATTTGGATCTCCGTTTCCCAGCCACTCAATAATCAAAGCTTGGTACCAAATCAAAGCTTGTGAGCCGACCATCATATCCCTATCGTTCACATAACTGGAAATGCCCAGATCGCCGTTCATTGGAGCTCCAAAAGTCATGGCGAATCTGTTCTCGTTGTCGTCAATTTTGCCGAAGTTTGGATGGACCACTGCTTGGGTTTTGTTCCTCAGGCCACCCTCATCATTTTTCGTTCGGTCCCTTCACCTGAAATGGCCGGATTACCGCTGATCGACTGCCCGAAAGCTCACAGCTTTGGGAGCTCGGGCCTCCATCGTCACTACGCGTGGGAGGTCACCATCAGCACCATTGAACTCAGCTCGGCCAAAAGTATCTAACCTGAACTTCTCGATCACCGTTGACTGAATTGTGATTACCGTTGACAGGCAGGGGCAATTCGGTAATTTTCCAAACTTGGGGATAATTTTGTAATTTTGAATTCAGACTAAAGACAGTTAGGTAAATTATGATTTTGGGAGTAATCAGTCTTCAAGGGCATTTTGGTAATTTCACACTCTGAGGGTTATTTTGTAATTTTTGACGTTGTGGTTATTTTTGTAATTTAAATTGAGTGCAATTTGATAATTTAGAATTTCGAGGGTAGTTTGGTAAATTATGATGTTTGGGGCATTTTGGTAATTTTCGGATGTAGGGGTGTTTTGGTAATTTTATGCATACGGGAATAGTTTATTGCGGATAAATATTTGTTTCGAGCTTTATTGCGTAAAATTAGTTGTACTTCACATTTATGAAAAATGATTATATCGTTTCCTTGAAATAGGAGGACCCGCGAATGAAAAATGATTATCTCGTCACTGTGAGTGGAAATATTTATCTACAATGTTTCTCTCGAAATAGATTTTATTACTGCATTGATATTTATTAAAATGTTTGGTTAATAGTTTTCTGTATTGATTTTGAAAAAAGCAGATAATATTTTAAAGATAAGGAAAATGGATTCAAATGCATTAATGCAAAGAAAAGTATGATTTAAATTATCGTTAAAAGGTATATGAGTACGATGATAAAGATTGTTTTTTAAATCATTAGACAGTGCCATTCCCCTTCAAATATAGTGACACAGATGAGATGAGAGGTTTTTAGGGCCCGTCTGAACACATGTAGAGACTTTAGGTCGTGTGTTTGGGTGCTTTTACCTTTTGGGGGCTTATGCATGTAATATGATGATTATAAAGAAACAGATATTTAGTTATAGACAGATATTAAGATACAGATGAGATATAGGCCTTTGGGGCCCGTTTGAGTACACACAGAGGCTTTGGGCTGTGTGCTTGGGTACATTTGTCCTTTGGGGACTAAATTATGCATACAGAGATATGATATAACACTTCCTCATCTATTTGTTGTTGCTTCGGGGTATGAGGTTCCCTTATTGCCTGCCCGTCAAGGTCCGGGTATGACAAAATTATTTCCTTGAGTACTTGTTAAGTAACAATTTTCAGAATTCAATATTTAAGATTTTAGTGTGTTATGACTTCTTTGATTTTTATATGGTATTATATATTGTGTTAATGTCAGCATATGATTTATAATTAAATAAATATTTAAGTTTCTTATTTTAAATTGTGTAAAATTATTTACTAAAATGATATAATTATTTTGAAGTAATTTTTTTTTAAGTACTATCCACTCACTGAGATTTATAATTTTTATTATATTTTCCTCTCCACAGGAGATTTGCAAGTACAACAATCGACCCAACAATGATAATTAGATTTGATATTATGGTCACGTGATGGTGTTAGGAATTATAAATATTTTGTTGGGATATTTCAGATTGTACAATTATTTACATATTTGTGATTAAGTAAAATCGATTGTATTTTTGACATTAGATGTTTGGTACTTTGATTGAGGAAGTTGTTGTGGAGATTGGTTGAATATTGAATTATTTCGAGAGTGTTTATTTTGTAATTTGCAGGTGCGAGAATGTCTTAATTGTAGGAGAGACTCTGTCGAATTTTTTGGTAGAATTCTTAAATATTAGATTTATTATTAATTTGGTTAGACGAGTTTAGATAGACTCACTTTGGGGGTTCAAGCCGAGTCATTTAAAATTGATATCAGAGCATGGTTTTAGATTCCGTGGACTTAATTGTTGTGATTAGAATAAGTTTTGTTGTTAAAGTTGGAATTGATATTTTGTAGGCACTATCATGCTTCGTTGTAACACTATATGTGGTCGTGGTAGTGGTCATTCTAGGCTAGTAGCTGGGTTGGCTCCTAGTAGTGTACCTGCGGGGGAAAATGAACCCGTGAACAAAAGAGTAGTTAAGTCTTCAACGCATGAGGTCGCATAACAAATACCAGGGAATGTGCCAAATATTGAGCAGTCAATTCATAGGCTAGCTCAGATTATGACTATAGTGGTACAAAATCAGACCTATTCACATGCCGGTCATGCAAATACTATTGAGCGTGTAAGAAGCTTAGGGGCGAAGAGTTTTAATGGTTCTAGAGATCCACCTGAGGCAAAGTCATGGTTTGTCAAGTTAGAACATATTTTTGATGTGATGAGATACTCAGAAGAGGATAGACTTTCCTTTGCCATCTTTCTACTTGAGGATAGAGCTTATCATTGGTGGTAGACAGTGAAGCGTCGATATCAAGGGCATGCTATGATTACATGAGCTATTTTCCGTAAAGAATTTTATGACCATTATTTTTCAGTAGTGTATCAAGATATTAAGCGGAGTGAATTTCTTCGATTGGTTTAGGGATTTATGTCTGTAAAAAGGTATGAGAAGAAATTCTTAGATCTTTTTAAATTTGCTACTTCAATAGTTGGTGATAAGAGGGAGAGATGCATGCGTTTTGAGAAGGGTCTTCAATTTAAGATTCGTACGACTGTAATGGCACCATGATACACTGAGTTTGTTGAGATAATTGAGGCGATCAAGAGAGTAGAGCATAGTATCTTAGAGGGATGCAGAGTTTAGGCTTTGAAATAGAAACGTAGCTAGAGTTGGATAAAGGGTGGCTCGAGTAGTAAATTGCCGAAGAGAGGCTCACATACAAATTACTCTGCTTGTGTCCAAACGAGTTAGAGTACAGGCTTCAGGGAAGATCAGAGATAGGTCGTCAATCACAATTCTGTACAGCCATCAGTGGGTGGTAATGTTAGGGCTCAGGGATAGTATGACAAGAATAACAAAGGATATCAGAGTGATTGTTCTCTAAGTATATAACTGGCTTTTTACCGTTTATATGGTAGGAACCATCAACGTCAGTGCTGGTTGGAGACAAGGTGCGTTATTTATGTAGACAACCTAGACATATCAAAAGATTTTGCCCCGCTTTATCTCATATTGATAGTTCTACTTGACGGACAACCTCACAGTTTCAGCCTCACTCTAAACAAACTCAGGGTTAGAGAGGTGTACAGCTAAGGGGTTCGGGGTGGGTTGTTTCAAGTTGGTACACCTTGCTTGGCCGGAATAGTGGCTAGAAACGAGAATTGGAGTCGGGTCAAATTCACGGGTTCTTGGGTCGGATCCAGGTCGACAACTTCTCTCTCTCTCTCTTTTTATTTATAGAAACCAATACCCATCTTTTTTCTCTTTTTTTCTTTTTTAAAGCTTAAAAAAAATTAAGCTAATACCAGACCTAAGTGCTAAAATGAAATCCGACTACACGACCATTGAATCGCGTTCGAATTGTCTCAATTTTATGTCGTGAAAAATTTAAATTATTCAAAACACTATCCATTTATTAACTCGACCTAAATCCATTTAGTCATGTTAAGAAATCGAAGTACGTCAAATTTACCAGTAATAATTTGTAATAAATCTAACGACTTTAAAATTAATGTCGAAATGAAAAATACATAATACACTTAATTAAAGAAATCAAGGTGCATATGGTACAATCCTCCCCCCTAATAAAAATTTCATCCTCAGAATTTATACATCTGATGAGAATAGGTGAGGGTATTGAGTTGCATTGAGCCTTCGCGTTTCCAAGTAACCTCTTCCTTTGTTTGATTCCTCTACAACACTTTTGCCAAAGGAATGGTTTTAGAATGCAAGACTTGGTGTTTCCATTCTAATATCTCCATTGGCTCCTCTTTGTAAGTCAAATATTCCTTCAACTAAATTGGTTGCCTTGATAACACATGATTAGGATCATACATATATTTTCGGAGCATTGAGACATAAAACACATTGTAGATTCTGGATAACTCAGGTGGTAGAGCCAATCGATAAGCTAATGGACCAACATGCTCTACAATCTCATACGGCCCAATGTAGCGTGGGCTTAGCGTCCCGCACTTCCTAAAACAAAGTACCCCTTCCCAAGAAGATATCTATATAAAAACTCTATCACCAACTTCAATTTCAAGTTCTCACCTACGCTTGTCTGTATAACTCTTCTATCTATTTTGGGCCACTTTTAATCTATCTCGAAAAAGCTGTATCTTCTCGTTAGTATCTTGAACTAATTTTGGACCAAATAATCTCTACTCACCAAACTCATCCTAACATACTGGAGTTTTGCACTTTCTACCGTACAAAGCCTCATATGGTGCCATTTTGAATAGTAGCTTGATAGTTGTTGTTGTAAGCAAACTCCATTAAGGGTAAATAAATGTCCCAACTACCCTTAAACTCTAAAGTACAAAGCCTCATATAGTGCCATCTCAATACTGGTTTGATAATTGCTGTAAGCAAACTCCATCAAGAGTAAATAAATGTCCTAACTACCTTTAAACTTCAAAACACAAAGCCTCATATAGTGTCATCTTGATACTAGCTTGATAGCTATTGTTGTAAGTAAACTCCATCAAGAGTAAATAAATGTCCCAACTACCTTTAAACTCCAAAACACAAGCTCACAACATATCTTCCAAAGTTTGAATACTACACATTGACTAACCATGAGTATGTAGATGAAAAGCTATACTAAAATTCAACTTGGTGCCTAAAGCCTTTTACAAGCTGGTCCAGAACTTAGAAGTGAACTAAGAATCTCTATCTGAAACAATCAACACAAGTACTCCGTGAAGTTAAACTATCTCAGCCGCATAAATACTTCCCAACTTGTCCGTCGAATATATGGCCTTAAATGGTAAAATGTGAGTAGATTTTGTAAATCGATCAACAACCACCCAAACACTATCATGTCCACTCTGAGAATAACTTGCAAGCCTTTGATGTTCAGCCTTAATCTGCTAACAAAGTAAATACCGAGAAACAAATTCTATTATCTCTCTCTCCATGCCTTGCCACCAATAACGATCCCTTATAGTGCGGTACATCTTCGTACTACTAGGATGCATTCTGTCCAAAATCTTTTAATATGTCTAGGTCGTCTATATAAATAACACACCTTGCCTTCAACGCAGCACTAACCTTGATGGTTCCTGTCACATAAAGGGCAAAAAGTCTATTGTATGCTCAGAGAACGATCACTATGATATCCTCTGCTATTCTTGTCATACTGTCCCTGAGCCTTGACATTACTCCCCACTGATGACTGTACCGAACTATGACTGACGACCAGTTTCTGATCTCCTCTAAAGCCTATACTCTGACTCTTTTGGACGCCAGCGGAGTAATTTATATATGAACCTCTCTTCATATGTCCAACTCTAACTATGTTTCTATTTCAAAGCCTGAACTCTGCATCCCTCTGAGATATTATGCTCTACTCTCTTGGCTGTCTCAATTACCTTAGCAAACTCAATGTATCGTGATGTCATTACAGTTGTACGAATCTTAAATCGAAAACCCTCTTCAAAACGCCTGTATCTCTCCGTCTCATTACCAACTGCTGAAGTCGCAAATCTAAAAAGATCTAGGAATTTTTTCTCATACTCCTCTACTGACATAGATTCCTGGACCAATCGAAGAAATTCACTCTGCTTAATATCTTAGTACACTACTAAAAATAATAGTAATAAATTTTTTTACAAAAAATAGCTCATGCTCTTAATATTGACGCTCCACTATCTGCCACCAATGATAAGCTCTATCATAGAGTAAAAAGGCATCAAAGGAAATTTTGTCCTCTTCTGAGCATCTCATCATATCAAAAATACGTTTTAACTTGACAAATCATGACTTTGCCTCCAGTGGATCTTTAAAACCATTAAAACTCTTTGCTTCTGAGCTTCTTACACGCTAAATAGTATTTGTATGACCGGCATGCGGATGGGTCTGATTCTGTGCCACTGTCATCATAATCTAAGTTAGCCTATCAATTGATTGCTCAATGTTCGGCACATTGCCGGGTGCTTGTTGTGCAACCTCATGCGTTGAAGACTCAACTACTCCTTCGTTCACGGGTTTATTTTCCCGCGTAGGTACACTACTAGAAGCCAACCCAACTGCTAGCCTAGAACGGCCACGGCCACGGCCACGGCCACAGCCACGGCCACATCTAATGCTACAACGAAGCATAATGGTGCCTACAAAATATCAGTTTCAACTTTAACAACAACAAAACTTATTCTAATCATAACAATTAAGTCTATTGAATCTGATACTAATTTTAAACGACTTGCCTTGAACCCCCAGGGCGAGTCTATCTAAACTCGTCTAACCGAATTAATAATAAATATAATATTTAAGAATTCTACTAAAGAATTTGATAGAGTCTCTCCTATAATTAAGACATTCTCACACCTGCAAATTATAAAATAAAGACTCCCAAAATAATTCAATATTCAACCAATCTCCCCATCAATTCGTCAATCCAAGTACCAAACATCTAATGTGAAAAATACAATTAATTTTACTTAATAAAAAATATGTAAATAATTATATAATCTAAAATATCACAACAAAATATTTATAATTCCTAACACCATCACGTGGCCATAATATCAAATCTAACTATTTTTGCTAGGTTGACTATTGTACCTACAAATCTCCTCATGAGGGATAAGAATGTAATAAAAAAGGGTGAGTATAAAACTCAATGAGTTCAGTGAGTGGATAGTAGGTTTTAAAAAAATAAATTACTTCAAAATAATTATATCATTTCAGTAAATAATTTTACCAAATTTATCATAAGAAACTTAAATATACTTATTTAATTATAAATCATACACTGACATAAACACAATATATAATACCACATAAAAATCAAGGAAATCATAACACACTAAAATCTCAAATACTGAATTCTGAAAACAATTACTAAATATGTGCCCAAAGAAATAATCTCATCATACTAGGATCTCGACGGATGGGCAATAAGGGAATCTTATACTTCGGAGCTACAACGGATAGACAAGGAGTTACTATCTCATATATTATCATATCTATGCATGCATAATTTGGTCCCCAAAGCACAAAAGTGCCCAAGCACACGGCTCAAAGCTTCTGTGTGTATTCAGATGGGCCCAAAAGACCTATATCTCATTTATATCATCTATATTTCAATATCTGTATGTATTTCAATATTTGTATCTCTATAATCATCATACCACATGCATAAGCCCCCAAAAGGTAAAAGTGCCCAAACACACAGCCCAAAGCCTCTGTGTATACATAGAGGGCCCTAAAGGCTTATATCTCATCTATATCATATGTATATCAATATCTGTATATCTATAATCATCATAATGTATGCATAAGCCCCCAAAAGGAAAAAGCGTCCAAACACAACCCAAAGTCTTTATGTGTGTTTAGACGGATCCCAAAAACATCTCATCTCATATGTGTCATTGTACCTGAAGGGGAAGGGTACTGTCTAATGATTTCAAAAACAATCTTTATTCTCGTATTCATATACTTTTTAACCATAGTTTAAATCATAATTTTCTTTTCATTAACGCATTCGAATCCACTTTTCTTGTCTTTAAAATACTATAATGCTTTATTCAAAGTCAAGGTGGCGGGTCGGGTTGAGTTTGGCAGTTAGATTGTCGATGTTCTGGCCTGTTTCGGATGACATTAATGGCAGGAATGCAACGGCCGATCTTCAAACTTCACATCAGCCTGTTGTTTGGCTAAAGTAGTGGTCGAAAACGGGAGTTGGAACCGGGTATTCGGGTCAAATTTGCTAGTTCCTGGGTCATATCGAGATCAAACCGGGTCAACACTTTCTTTTTTTTTCTCTTCCACTCTCTCACTCTTTTTCTATTTATAGAAACAGATACTCCTCTTTTTTTCTTTTTCTTTTTTAAAAGCTTAATACAAATTAAGCTAATACCAGATTCGAGTGTTGAAATGAAATCCAACTACGAGGCCATTGAATCACGTCCAAATTGTCTCGTTTTTATGTCGCGACAATTTTAAATTTTCAAAACACAACCCATTTATTAACTCGCATAAATCCATTTATTCATGTTAAGAAATCGAAGTGCGTCAAATTTATCCGCAATAATTTGTAATAAATCTAACGACTTTAAAATTAATGTCGAAATAAGAAAATACATAATACACTTAATTAAAGAAATCAAGATGCATATGTTATAGTGGACTGGTGTGCATGGTTCACCAATATTGTCAACTCTTGGTTCACAATTAGCTTCTTAACTTGATTGAATCATAGAATTTTGTAATCTACAATACTGAAATGCAAAATCATTATTAACTTGCTAATGGCAGAGATTTTTTCCTTCATCATTACAAAAATTTCATGCCCTAAAATCCAGCAGCATGGAATGCACAACTATAAAAATGACATTTACTGACACTTAATAATTGTGTACATATATGTTTTATTTTTTCTTTTAACAAATAAGTAGAATAAATTATTGATACTAGTGTGCCAGTAAATTAAGTATCAGAAATCACTAATACTGAAGTATCAGAGGTTAAAAAAAATTATTATAATTTGTAAATCTACCAACTCAAACCTAAGACCTCTAACTCAAATTTTTTTTGTTTGGAACGCAAACCACTAAACCATATAACTTAAGATACAAATTTTGTCATTAAAAATTTAAACAAAAATACAATAGCAAAAGCAATAAGCCTAAATCTCAATCGAATCTCTTTCCCTTATCAATCCTAACCTAAAAATTTCTTTCCTTAATTTACTATGTTGGCCAACTCACCTTTATACTTATTCTTAGTAGTTCACTACACTAGCCTAAATCTCAATCTAACCTCTTTCCCTTATCTCATCAATCGAAACCTAAAAACTTCTTTCCTCAATTCACTACACTAGCCAAATTCACTAACCTTGTAAGGGCATAAAACAAACCTTAAACATAATTACAGTCTATTTAAACTCTTATTTAAGAAATCTAGCTTCTAATTCACCCTTCAATAGTATTTTGAAGCGAAGCAAAGCAAAGCTCTATCAACATCGTCGTTGTCGTCGGCAATTACGGTACTACTTCGTTTCTGACCATTTCGCTCACTTTCTTTATTCGAATTTAGGGTTTAGTTGAATTGAATATTACAGCTTGGACTAGCCATTATCTGTCAAATGAAACTGGAGTACTCTCAGTATGTATACAACCTGCTTTGTTGGAGTTCAATAATTTACTACACAGACTTGTTAACCAAACTCTAACAAGTAGTTCATTGAAGGTTGGCTTTTGTTTAGTTGCATTAGTTTTAGTAATAGTATAGAATTAGATAGAATTAAAGGTCATCTTTATTAATAAATTTAGTGTTTGCAGTCTCTAACTCCACTAAAGCAATACAGTTTTGCTTAAACATAGTAAAGTAGGATGGTTGTATGTTGCGAGTAGGGTATCTTTTAAAGGACATAACTTGGGCTACAGGTGTCTGTTTGGGGCATATGATATACCATTTCGAAGCTTGAGACGAGACGAATGAAATGCGTTTGTTTAATTAGTTTTGGTCCAAGCTCGAGCTTAAAATTCTGTTTCTTTCTTGGTTGTTTTTTGGTTTTAAGATATTTTCTTATTTTTTTGGTTTCTTTTAGGATTTGTATCTTTTTTTTATAGATATGGGATTTGGACACTGTTTGTTTTGGATTCCTTATTTTGATTAGTAGAATTTTATTATCAAATAATATCTCAAATTTACCTATTTTGGAAAATTCACAATATTAATGGTTATTCTATAAAAAGGGTCTAAAATCCTAGTTTTATTAATTCATCATTATTTAATAAACTTCATTATTTAGAAATTTAGCTCGACTTATTAAAAAGCCATTAAGATCAATCTTACTAATTCATCTTCTTAAATTTATGTTTTATTAAACTTGAAGCTATTATTTTATTTTTCTTTATTCAAATTTACTTTATATATGTTTATTTCCCCTTAGATACTTGTATGAGAAGATGAAGAATAATGGAAGTGCCAAGCCAGTTCAGTTTGGACTTTTTGAGAAGTTACATCCAACAACAGTCAGCTTTAAAGAGAGGTTTCAATACATTTTAAAGCTTTTTGGCTTGGCAGAGTTGGGACAGGTTGTTTCATTCCTATATAACCCTGGGTATAATCTTTTTCATTTGCTAACTATATTTTTTATTTAGTAAATTACTTGTGTAAAAAAATTTACTTGTAAACCATGTCTTCAAACAATTTTTATTTTGTTTAGTGATCATTGGGTGTTATTCGCAATTGATATGAGGAGATGTACAATTTATTATCTTGATCCCTTGGAAAATAATCCTAATGAAGAGATGATACAGATTGTGAATCAGTTAAGTTTCTTATTTGTATCTTTGATCATATTCTTTTATTTTTCTTTTTTATGTAAATTATTTGCTAACATTCGTTATGTCTTTCTTATAGTGGGATTAAAATACATCAATCTTTAAAGTCTAAGTTTGGTACAAAAAATAATGTTCAATGAGTCTCTGTCAAGGTAAAAATGAGAAAACCTAAATATTCATTGCTTATTTCAAAAAAAAATAATTATGTAATTTTTATTTTGTAGTGTTCAAGGCAACCTAGCAGCTTTGAATGTGGCTACTACGCAATGAAGTACATTCAAGATATCGTTAGAAATGTGAACATTCTTAAAAATAATGTAAGTATTGAAAACAGTTTTTAGAATATTGCATCATATTGTTTTAATGCAGTGTAAAATAAGTCACCTCAAAAAGAATCTTGAACCTTAGACCTAATGTGTGCTTCTTGATTGTTATGTTTTTACCACGTATTGTATGTTGTAAGTAAAGGTACTTATAATAATGGGTATATGGCATACTGTTGGAGAGATTAGGTGAATAGCTATAGTTTACAAGTTAATTTTTTTGTGAATAACTTGTTGTTTTGAAATTAAAGTTCAAAGGAATTGATGAGTACACCATGAAAGAGCTCCCGCGACTTAATGATCAACGGGCTACATATGTTGCCAAATTAATTACAACCTACAATTATGAGATGATATATGAATAATTTATGAGTATTTTTGCTTCCAAATATCCAAGACTTATTTTTTGTGGTGTACTAATTGATTTTATGTACTTGTAGGTGGGAAACAATTGAAGCCATGTATGGATATTCAGTGATATTCTTGTGCTTATTCTTGTTGGTTAATGTTTGTTGAAACTAATTTTGTACTTTGTTGTTGTTTAAAACTTGTGGAAAACTTAATTTCGTACTTCTGTTTTTTTTCCCCAAACAGTGGTGTAGTTGAATTATGTTAATTTAAGTAATGTATTTGAGATTTTTATTGTGAATTATGTTGCGAGATTTGGTATATTTAATAAATTTTGAGTTTTTATTTAATTGTAAAACGAATAGGAAAAATATAATTAAAATAAAGATATATTATTAATCAAAAGTAACATAACATCATTAAATATTGACACTAAATATTTAAAATGATATAAATCACTGACTTGTAAATAGTATCATTAAATACTAACACATATATGCCATTATTTTGGTGATACTATAGTAACATAATTTACTGATACAAAAATAGTATCATGAAATACTAATATAGAGTATCATTATTTTGGTGATACTATAGTGACACGAATTACTGACACTAAAAATTAGTGTCAGTGTGTTCTGACTTGAGTATTACTGACACAATTAATAAGTGTCAGTAAAAGTAATTACTGACACTAGTGTCAGTAAAAGTAATTACTGACACTAGTGTCACTAAAGCTTACTTTTCTAGTAGTGGTGCTTGGAACTTCTTGGGGAGTACAGATGGTAATATATGACTGACATATTGGCTCAATGGGTTTCAGGTATGTAACATGTTTAGTTTGGGTAAAGTGAACATGTATTAATGATTTGGTATTATTTCAGAATATGTGGATGTTGTTCTCTCTCGATTTAGCCTCTCTTTTAGTTGATCAAACAAGAAACTTACCAAAGGTCTAGCTGAGTAGGTTTCGAGTGGTTTTAGCTGGTCTCCCAAGTTCGAATCCTGGGGTGTAGAGGCTTAAGAAATTGATTTGGGATTTGCCCACCCTTCGCTTTTTTTTCTTTAATAATTAAATTAAAAAAAAGAAAGCTATTGATTTTTATTTACAATGACAAGAATACATCATTCCCAAAACAAAAATGCAATGAAATACACAATATCTGTCAAAAGTACCATGTGGCTTCCTTCTAGATGCCGTAATGTTTGGTAAAAGAAAAAGATAATTCAAAGCAAAATTTCAAAGTTTGAAAAAATTAAAATTTGCAGTTGAAGATTAAAGTCACTTGTTTGACTTTCCAGGCAAAGTTTTGCCTATAAATACAAGCTCTCAATTTAGAGCTTGTATTCCAATTCCATCAAGAGAAGCAATTTAACAAACAAGAGGGAGAGAGTTTAAAGAGCTTGAATAATTAAAAGTTCTAGTTATAGTGATTTGAGAGTTTGAGTGTATTGGGGTTTTGGGAAGTCAGCTAAAATACTACAATACTTGTAACTCCTTTGCACTAGTAAAATATTTTTCTTCTGTCTTTGTCTGTAGACGTAGGCTAAAAGCCGAACCACGTAATTTCTGGTGTCCTCTTTATGCTTGGTCTTTATTTTTCTTCCAATTTCATTTTAGCTACGTGTCTGCTTCACCCATCAATTTCCTAACAGTGGTATTAGAGCTATTGGTTGTATTTTTGGAGTCGGGTATTGTTCACATAAGGGTACTATTCACGTATATGGTACTGTTCATGAGAAACAGTGGGAGCGATCTAAGGATTTTGGGGTGCAAAGCAGGGAGTAGTGTGAGTAAGCAACTGTGTGGTTTTGTACATGTCAAGGAAAGTTTTGTCACAAAGGCGATAAGAGCCTAAGGAGTCTGGGTTTTAAGTGGGACCGTTTGTGACCCCTCCAGTCTTTCTTGGGAACTTTCCTGGCGTGCATTCTCACACATACTCATAACTATTCAAGGTGGTACACTAACTTGTGTGCAGTATTTATCAACAAAATAGCGGCAAAGTATGAAATTGAGAAGTTTAACGGAAATAATTTTTCGTTGTGGAAAATAAAGATGAAAGCTGTATTGAGGAAAAATAATTGCTTGGCAGCAATTGGAGAAAGGCCTATGGAGATAACTGACGACAAGTGGAATGAGATAGATGGCAACGCCATTTCTGATCTACACTTAGCACTTGCGGATGGGGTGTTATCCAGTGTGGTGGAGAAAAATACAGTGAAGGAAATATGAGATACTCTCACAAAATTATATGAGGCCAAGTCATTACACAACAAAATTTTCTTGAAAAGAAAACTCTATACTCTTCGAATGGCGGAATCTACAATGGTGACCGAACACATCAACACCTTGAAGACTCTATTTTCACAACTCACAACGTTGGGTCATAATATAGAGGAGAATGAACGTGCAGAGCTTCTACTTTAAAGTCTACCAGATTCGTATGATCAACTCATCATCAACCTGACGAACAATAATCCAGCGGACAGTCTAGTTTTTGATGATGTTGCAGCCTCTGTATTAAATGAGGAGAGCATGCGGAAAAATAAGGAAAACAGACAAGTAAGTTCGCAGCAAGCGGAGGCGCTATCAGTGACAAGAGGGAGATCAACGGAACGTGGCCCCAGTGGGAGTCACAATCATGGTAGATCAAAATCCAGAAGTAAGAAGAATATTAAATGCTACAACTGTGGTAAGAAAGGGCACGTCAAGAAAGAGTGTTGGAGTAATCAAAAGAGAAAAGAGGGTAAAGAACCTGAGTCATCAAATGTTCAGGGGTGTGTTGCAAGTACCTCGGATGAGGGTGAAATTCTCTATAGTGAGGTAATAACTATTTCAGAAGGCAGAAAACGGCTATCTGACATTTGGCTTATAGACTCAGGAGCTACTTGGCACATGACCTCTCGAAGAGAATGGTTCCACACTTATGAACCTATCTCAGGAGGATCTGTATATATGAGAGATGATCATGCCTTGGAGATTGCTGGTATTAGTACTATCAAAATTAAAATGTTTGATGTATAATTCGCACAATTAGGGAGGTACGATGTGTCAATGACCTGAAGAAAAATCTGTTGTCCTTGGGACAAATAGATAGTCATGGGTGCAAAACTCATGTTGAAAATGGGATCATGAAGATTACTAGAGGCGCGCTTATATTGATGAAGACAGAAAAGATCGGTACTAATCTGTTCATGCTTAAAGGGACTATAGGAAGCTGATGTGTGCGTCGCGTCAAATGGAGAAGAATCAACAATGATATGGCATCTCAAACTTGGTCACATGTCAGAACAAGGTTTGAAGATTCTCTCTGAAAGAAAATTACTTCCAGGGCTCAAATCGGTAAGTTTACCATTTTGCGAGCATTGTGTTATAAGTAAGCAGCATAGATTAAAGTTCAGTAGATCTGTTGCTAGAAGTAAATACATATTAGACTTGATTCATTCTGATGTTTGGGAATCACCGGATATGTCAATGAGAGGTGCAAAGTACATGGTGACTTTCATTGATGATTATCCTATGAGATGTTGGGTGTATCCAATTAAGAAAAAGTCAGATGTATTTCCAGTATTTAAAGAATACAAAGTGCGGGTGGAACTTGAATCCAGAAAAAGGATCAAGTGCTTGAGGACAGATAATGGTGGAGAGTATACAGACAGTGAGTTTCTTACTTTCTGTAAGCAAGAAGGTATTCAAAGGCAGTTCACGGTGGCATACACTCCTCAACAAAATGGGGTGGCAGAGCGGATGAACAGAACTCTTACAGAAAGGATAAAAGCTATGCTAAGTACTACGAGTCTACCTAATTCATTTTAGGCAGAAGCAGCAAAAACTGCCTCTTATATAGTAAATCAGTCGTCATCCACAGCAATTGGGCTGAAGACAGTGATGGAGATGTGGACTGGAAAGCCAGCAGATTACTCTCACTTATATGCATTCGGATGTCCTGTGTATGTGATGTACAATGCCCAAGAAAGAACAAAGCTAGATCCAAAATCTAAAAGGTGTATCTTCTTGGGGTATGCTGATGGAGTAAATGGGTATCATCTGTGGGATCCCACTGCCCACAAGATCATCATCAGCAGAGATGTTATTTTTGTAGAAGACCAACTACAAAGGAAAGATGAAGATGGTGGCACTATAAAAGAAAAGTCAGAGACTGTCCCAGTATTTGTAGAAAATAATCCAGAAGATTCAGATTCTTCTGAAGCAGCACCAGAGCATGAGGAACAAAAACCAGTTGAGTCTGACGCTTCAGAAGTTCATCGGTCAACTCGTGAGAGACGACCGCCAACGTGGCACTCGGAGTATGTCACAGAGATCAATGTTGCGTACTGTCTTCTAACAAAGGATGGAGAACCATCAACTTTCTATGAATCTTTAAACAGCCCAGATGTTGCTTTGTGGATGACAGCAATGCAGAAAGAAATTAAAGCTCTACACAAGAACAAGACATGGGAACTTGTACCACTACCACATGGAAGAAAAGCCATTGGTAACAAATGGGTCTACAAGATCAAGCGTGATGACAATGACCAAGTAGAGCAGTATCATGCAAGATTAGTGGTGAAAGGATATGCTCAGAAAGAAGGTATTGACTTCGACGGGATATTTTCGTCGGTGGCTCGACTCACTACAGTCAGAGTAGTCTTGGCGATGTGTGCTACATTTGACCTACATCTAGAGTAGTTAGATGTGAAAACTGCATTTCTTCATGGAGAACTTGAAGAAGAAATATATATGCTCCAACCAGAAGGTTTTACAGAAACGGAAAAGGAGAACTTGGTTTGCAGGTTGAACAAATCTCTATATGGTCTTAAACAGGCGCCGAGGTGTTGGTATAAGAGATTTGATTCCTTCATCATAAGCCTTGAATACAATAGACTCAGTTCAGACCATTGTGCATATTACAAGAGGTTTGAAGATAATGATTTCATCATTTTACTGTTGTACGTGGATGACATATTGGTAGCAGGCTCCAACAAAGATCGAATCCAAGAATTGAAGGCACAGTTGACTAGGGAGTTTAAAATGAAGGATTTAGGACTAGCAAACAAGATTCTAGGGATGCAAATTCACCGAGATAGAAATAATAGGAAGATTTGGCTTTCACAGAATAATTACTTGAAGAAAATCTTGCGGCGCTTCAACATGCAAGATTGTAAGTCAATTTCTACCCAACTTCCTGTTAATTTCAAATTATCCTCAAGTATGTGTCTTAGCAATGAAGCATAGAGGAATGAGATGTTTCGAGTACCATATGCATCAACAGTGGGAAGTTTGATGTTCGCTATGATATGTACTAGACCAAACATTGTACAAGTAGTGGGAGCAGTCATTCGATACATGGCGAATCCTGGTGGAGAGCATTGGATAGCTGTGAAGAGGATTCTGAGATACATCAGAGGAACCTCAGATGTTACATTATGTTATGAAAGATCAGAGTTTACTGTCAGGGGCTATGTGGATTCAGATTTTGCAGGAGACCTTGATAAAAGAAAATCCACTACTAACTATGTGTTTACACTTGCGGGAGTAGCTGTAAGTTAGGTTTTAAAACTACAGACCGTTGTGGCTTTATTTACAACAGAAGCAGAATACATGGCAGCTACACAAGTTTGCAAGGAAGCTATTTGGATACAAAGGTTATTGGAGGAGCTCGGGCACAAACAATAGAAAATTCCTGTGTTTTATAACAGTCAGAGTGCCTTGCATATTACAAGACATCCAGCTTTTCATTCCAGGACAAAGCACATAGGAGTTCAGTATCACTTCGTTCGAGAAGTAGTGGAAGATGGAAGTGTCAATTTGCAGAAAATCCATACCAAGGAGAACCTAGCAGATGTTTTGACCAAGCCGATAATGCTGACAAGTTTATTTGGAGTAGATCCTCTTGTGGCCTAGCATAAACATAAGCAACATGATAATGGCGAAGCAGAAAGGATAGTGTAGAGATTGATTAGTTTGTAATCAAATCTCCAGGTAGGAGAATGTCAAAAGTACCATGTGGCTTCCTTTTAGATGCCGTAATGTTTGGTAAAAGAAAAAGAAAATTCAAAGCAAAATTTCAGAGTTTGAAAAAATTAAAATTTGCAGTTGAAGATTAACGCCACTTGTTTGACTTTCTAGGCAAAGTTTTGCCTATAAATACAAGCTCTCAATTTAGACTTGTATTCCAATTCCATCGAGAGAAGCAATTTAGCAAACAAGAGGGAGAGAGTTTAAAGAGCTTGAATAATTAAAAGATCTAGTTATAGTGATTTGAGAGTTTGGGTGTATTGGGGTTTTGGGAAGTGAGTTAAAATACTACAATACTTGTAACTCCTTTTCATTAGTAAAATATTTTCCTTTTGTCTTCGCCCGTGGACGTAGGCTAAAAGTCGAACCACGTAATTTCTGGTGTCCTCTTTAAGCTTGTTCTTTATTTTTCTTCAAATTTCATTTTAGCTGCGTGTCTGCTTCACCCATTAATTTCCTAACAATATCCGCTTCTGCAATATTGCCAATAAATGGGCTGATTCTGGGGAAATGATTTATTCTTCTGCTGTTTACATTCTCAAAATAGTCATTGGAATGCTTGACATTGCAAAAACTTGGTGAAACGCTTGCAACACTTAATCCAGATCATACACTTGAAAATACCTTGCTCAAATGGTCAACTGGCCTTTCAGTCCCTTCTGTTGCTGCATCGAAAACTTTACTCGAGCTTCATCGTATTTAACGGGAGAGAGGAATTTGGTTTAGTGGAGTCTTTGAGGGTGAGCATTTTACTTCATAGAAAAAGATAAAGTTACGATAATTTCTAAAGCAGATGTTGTGCTTCAATATCTTAGATTGCAAATGAGCTTACTCATCATTTTCAGAGCTCGTCTTAAGAATAATCAGATTAGATTCACAATTACACATCATCATGATCTACACAAGATGATGTGGTTAAATATGTTAAATTGCAACATTAGTTTACTTTTCATTAGTCAAAGCTCTTGGGTCTTAGAATAATTAGATTATGTCATGCACTGCTTGGGAAAAAAAAAACCCAAACATGGCTGATTACAAAAGCAACAGCCAACTGCTTGCTTGCATTCAGTGGCTATATAAAATTCAACATTTTGATAATTGCTTCATTTACCAAATTGGAGAACTGAGAGCAAAACAAAGAGAAGAAAAGAAGAAAAATCGAGAGAACTAGAAGAGAAAAGAGAAAAAGAGAAAGAAAAGGAAGAAGCCGAAGGTGGGAAAAAGAGAAATTGGAAGGAAAAGTTACAAAAAATAGAAGTAGATAGTTAGATTAATATCTAGTAAACTAGTGGGTAATAGATTTATGAAGTTTGAGCAATTATGTTACAATTTACATGATACGTATGATTTTTTATATGAGTTCTAATAGTTAATATTTGAATTTTGTATTTTAGAAGGAACTCAAGAATCTGAGAACCCACAAGAACCCCAACGAACCCCAGAGTGAAACATGAACTGTGAGTGGATACTATTATTAATATTATGTATTCTGTGAAGCATTTATGTTTGATATTATGATTTAACATCATGTTATGATTATATGTATCCATATTATATATATGATTGAGTCGCAAGATGTGATTGCTAGTTACTATATATGTACCTTCCCCCATAGACTCTGTGCATGCATATTGAGAGTTAGGTTACTCTACCTATGCGAGATAGTTTAATTACACCGGGTATTGGGATGTTTTTCCCTACTCTGCTCACGCGATGATGATCCCGGCGAGCATTGAGAGTTAATTTTCCCCTGGGTACTATTTGGTGTAGTTTTGTCATGTATGTATGTATATATGTATGTATGTATGACTTCCATGTCTGCTAACGTATGATATTCAGGGTGGAGTTATTTCACATGACTATGCAAAAGCACTAGTACACTACTTTATTGTTATTATTATTATTTATTTTAATATATATAATTACATTCACTCACTGAGCTGCAAACTCACTATTTTCTTATTTACCCATTTTCTCCCAGGATTCTGCAAGATTTCGTACAGATAAGTTCTAGTTAATTGAGGTTAGGCCACGAGACACATTGTTGAATATCTTGCATTTTCAGCACGTTTATGTTGTTTATGTTTTTATATGTATATATATAATTTTAGTGTGAGTATATATAGTGAGACATGAACTGTGTAATTTTTGAATGTATATTTTCAGATGAGACACAAAGGTTGTTATGTGCTTATATTAGAGACCATTTTTATAATATTTTCTTGAATTAAATTTGTGCTATGAGTTTTAGTTGCTAGTCTGCATGATTCGCCTCGAATCCGACATATAGGTCGAGACGATTCATGTCAGGTTAGATTTATATTTACAGATCATCTTAGTAATTTCATTTTTCTTCCTAATATTTCAGGTTATAGCTTCCATGAGGATGGACTAGAGGTACCTATTAGTTTCCTCCTAAATTTATTATTTATACACAGAGATATTTTCTAACATTTGTGACAAAGTTATTTAATAAAAATGCAATGAAGTTTTACACTTTACTTGACCATCATAGTAATCAAAATAATAATTTCTTTTTAAAAAAGGATTTTCCAAATTTTTAGATAAAATTTTCTCTCTGTTGTGGTCGTCAATTTACTTGCACAATCTATAATTTAGGTAGAAGATGATCCTAAATGGTCGCACAATCTATTATAGACCTTTATATCTACAATTAGATAACTGTTTAATTCTTATTGCACACGCGTTGTTTGTTTCTTGTAGCTTCCGTACAAGAAAACGAAATCAATGTTTCAAACCCAGCTCCATCAATATTTACGGACAATTTGGTTACAGGTGTAAATATGCTTCTTTGTAGGCAGACATGATTGCTGCACATGGTATGCTTGGAAAAAGTTGTGCTATTTTGGGCAAGCCAAAGCAAATGGTACCATCGCTGATGGAAAAAGGGGTGCGGCTTTTTGTTGCTAGATTTCTTAGACACTTTATTTCTACTGGCTGCTTCATGTGAGTGCATTCTTATTTGCATATCATTTGGTCTGTCTTTCTTCTACACATATATTTGCTTTTATTCTTCCAGTATCAGACAATTCCATATTCATGATCCTTAGGGAATCTCAGTTGGACACTTGGTAATATACCTTAAGGGGATTAAAATTAAAAGAAAATTCAAGGCTTGAGAGTGTTGAATGTTTGTTGTAAATTGAAAACTTTCGGAAAAATGCTCCGACCTGTAGAGATATCTATAGAGTGTACTTTTTGGCTTTATAGTTTGATCGAGGCAGGAGGCACAACTGTGGCTAGAAGTCATGTATTCCCCGATATAGGGCTAGTTTGGGATTGCGGAGGCTGATGAAATAAGCTGCTTGTGCTGTGCAGATGAAATAAGCTGCTGATTAAAAAAGTAGCTTGGTGTTTGGTAAACTGTGCTGTTGCAGTTACTGTGAGTTTGAAAAGTCGAGTACATGCATTTGGTAAATCTTATTATGAAAGTGCTGTTGTATTATATAATGACTAAAATAGACATACGTTTTAATTGCTTTTTATTTTATGTTTAATAAATTGTTTAGATATATTTTTTTCTTAAATATGTAAAATTACATTAAAAATAGATTGCCAACGAATTTGAAACAATTAATTAATAAAAATATAAATATATAAATTAAACTTTAAAAGCATAGTTATGAAATTAGCATATGAACTTACCGGATCAAAATTGGAGAGAACGTACTTGGTTATGGCGGTAACTAAATTGCGGCGATAAAATAATATCTAATGATTTATATATTAGGGTTTATGGATAAGTAAGATATAAATGTCTTTTTATTAAAATATTAGGGTTATAATAGGTATTTTAAAAAGGCGTAGTAGCTTATTGAATAAGCTGCTTATGAAAAGCAACCCTCTAACTGTTTTTAAAAACTGCTGACGAAATGGAAAAAATTATGAAATAAGCTGCTTTTACAAAATTTACCAAACACTGTTTTTATCAAAAATTATGAAATAAGCAGCTTATTGAATTTCAATCTCAATCCCAAACGGGGCCATAATAATAACGTAATACGTTAGATACGTTTTCTTAGTTTAGCTAAATCTAATCAGAGTCAACTTAATTAGTTAATTAGTATAAACTTATTTTTCAGATTCTCTCTCCTAAAAGTTTTCTCTAAAAACTGGAGGGATGAGAGGTTAAGGAGAGTTGTCATGACTCAATTTTAGTGACTCCTATGTGAGTGTTTCTTTAAAGTTCTTTAAGTATTAATGCCTAAAAGTCAGTATTTAGTCCCATTCCATTAGCTAAGCCTCCAGGTGAAAATCCATACGGTGGTTGGTTACCAACCAACTACTTGACATTTATTGAGTTGCGGGATAAATAAGCAAATGGATACAGAGGAGCTGATCAAGTGGTGCTGAACTATTCGACTAAGTGAAGAGATAGAAGGAAAAGTAGCCTTTAAGAGTGGAATGAAAGCAAAAGGGGAGAAATATTAACAGGCTGCCTGGTGGGGAAAATTCTTATCTCAAGAGAAGTCAAGGTGGAAAGACTGAGGGCAGCAATGCAGCAAGTATGGAGAACAGGCCGGGAAGTCAAAATTGAAAGCTTAGGGGATAATGTATTTATGTTCAAGTTTGGGTCAAATGAGGATAAAAGAAGAATTTTAGCGGGTGGACCATGGCATTTTGATAGAGCGCTTATAGTGCTCACTGAACCTGTGGGAGATATAAAGAAGCAAAATTTCATTTATGTTTCCATTCGGGTACAATTACATTATGTTCCCAATGTGCATGGAAAAGGAGATAGCTGCACAATTGGGAGGAGCAATTGGAAAAGTTGAAGAAGTTGAAACTGATGCGGCGGGGGAATGCATAGGCAAATTTCTGAGGATGAGGATTTCAGTGGATATTACAAAACCCTTAAAAAAGATTGTTGTGCTGGAACAAATGGAAAAAGAGAGGGAGGAAGACGAAGAAAAAACCAAGAAAGAAGACATCCCAATGCTGGTGTACTATGAAAGGCTACCTGATTTTTGTTTCTGCTGTGGGCGCATTGGTCATCAATATAGGGAGTGTATCCATTACAAGTCTCAGTCCAAAGATGAATTACCATATGACCCATGGCTCACAGCAACCACAATGGCTGAACGGTTAAGACAATGCAGATGGAAAGATAGGTGGGCCACAGAATCCAGACAAACCATTGTTAAAAGCCTAGCTGAAGTAAACATTGAATTGCCCCAACCACAGAAAGGGAACAGCAAAATCCAGATGAGCAGAGGGTAGAAAAAGGAATAATCCAGATCCAAATAGACTCGGGTTCGAATAATCCTTTACTCCGGAGAGATGAAGGTCGAGCAGAGGTAGACGATCATTTAATGCAAGTAGCCTCAAATCCTAGAGGGCTAGATTGTCTCTGCGGCTCTTTGGCCACTCACAATGTGTTACTGTTAGAAGGCACTCTCATTCTCAGATCGATAAGGTTTCTTTTTATTTTTGGCACCACAAATAATCTACCTTATGTGAATGCAAGTTAAACTACGTGTTTCTGGGAATTTTTTAAAATGTTTTTTTCAAAATATCATTTTTTTAAAAAAGGTCAGCGAACAACTTATGAGCTGGGGCATTCAAATAAGAACGAGTTGTGAGGTGTATTCTGTTTTTCCAGCTGATGAAGGTTAGCAGTTAAATTTTTTATTTAGATTTATAATAATGAAGTTAAGACAATACTGAACTAAAATTTGTGGCAGTCTGATAAGTATTGACTGCTAATAGGCGAACCTATCACAAGATATAGAGGCTCTTAGTATTTTGAAAGCTTGAAAGCTTCTTAATGACTGAAATTTCTATCCATGAAATGCTAGATATAAAAGTTGCAGAAGAAGAAATATAAATCATTGAAGGCACTGTTAATAAATTCTTGCAGGTTGCTCTATAGTCTGTGCGAATGGTTCCCAAGAATTTTACAATGGCTGTGTAATGGCTGTTCATGCCCCAGATGCTTTAAGAATACTAGGGAACCAAGCAACATTTGATGAAACGAGAATACTTAGCGCTTTCCGCTATGTGTACAGGTAATGTCTTCTACTACCATCCGTCATTGTTCATCGATTAGGTGCTATTCAATTAAAGAATGATTTTCTCTTACAACTGGATCTGTGATTCTCAAAGATATTGTAAAAATGTCTCAAGTTCCAAGTATTTCGAAAACAATCAATTTTGACAGTGGGCTGGTGCTCATGATCCACCAAGTATTTGGTTCACCATTAACTTCTTAACTTGAATGAATGATGGAATTTTGTCATCTATTATACTAAAATGCTCAATCATTATTAACTTGCTATTGGCAGAGATGTTTTCCTTCATCATGACCAAAATTTCATGCCCCAAAACCCAGCAGCATGGAGTGCTTGGGACTTCCTGGGGAGTACAAATGGTAAAATATGTTTGACATATTGGCTCAATGTGCTTCAGGTATGTAACATGTTTAGTTTGGGTAAAGCGAATTTGTAGCTCTAGTAGCTCTAGTCTAGGTAAAGTGAACTTGTATTAACGACTTGATACTGTTTCAGAATATGTGGATGTTGTCTCTCCCGATTTAGCTTCTGCTTTAGTTGATCAAACAAGAAACTTACCAAGGGCCTAGCCGAGTAGGTTTCAAGTAGTTTTAGCGGGCCCATCCTTCCACTTTTTAAAAAATAATTAAAGAAATAAACGAAAAAACAAGAAAATTATTGATTTTTGTTTACAATGGCAGCAATAAATCATTCCTGAAACAAATAATGAAATCTATTATCATACATCATTTCTTAAATGAACATTGAAATACAATATCTGCTTTTGCAATGTTGCCAATAAATGGGCTGACTCTGGGGAAATGATTTATTCTTCTGCTGTTTACTTTCTCAAAATAGCCATCGGAATGCTTGACATTGCAGAATATTGGTGAAACGAGTATGCCTTTTCTTGCAACACTTAATCCAGACCGTACTCCTCAAAATACCTTGCTCAAATGGTCAACTGGCCATTCAGTCCCTTCTGTCGCTGCATCAAAAGCTTCACTTGAGCTTCATCGTATTCAAGGGAAGAGAGGAATTTGGTATAGTGGAGTCTAGCAGGGTGAGCATTTACTTCATGGAAGCAGATGAAGAGTACAAAAATTTCTAAAGCAGATATTGTGGTTCAGTATGTTAAATTGCAACATCAGTTTACTGGTCTTTTTTCAGAGTTCTTATGTCCTGGAATAATCAGATTAGATTCACAGTTAAAGATTATCATTATCTACAGCAGATGTTGTGGTTGAATATGTTAAATTGCAACATCAGTTTACTTCTCATTGCTCAGAGCTGTTAGGTCTTAGAATAATCAGATTAGATTCATAGTTACAGATCATCTCAGTAATTTCATTTTTCTTCCTAATATTTCAGGTTATGGCTTCCATGAGGATGGACTAAAGGTAGCTATTAGTTTCCTCTTAAATTTATTATTCATACGTGAGGTATATTCTTCTGACATTTATTTTATATAAAAATGCATTGAAGCTTTACAATTTACTTAACCATCACAATAATCAAAACAATAGTTTCTTTTTAAAAAGGTTTTTTCAAATTTTTAGTTAAAATGTTCTCTCTGTTGTGGTCCATAATTTGCTTGCACAATCTATAATTTAGGTGTGAGATGGTCCTTATTTTCTTAAAAGTGTAAATATGCTTCTTTGCAGGGAGGCATGATTGCCGCACATGGTGTGCTTGGAAAAAGTTGTGCTATTTTGGGCAACCCAAAGCAAATGGTACCATCTTTGATGGAAAAAGGGGCCCGGCTTTTTGTTGCTAGATTTCTTAGACAATTTATTTCTACCGGCTGCTTCATGTGAGTGCATTCTTATTTCCATATCATTCGGTCTGTTTTTTTCTTCTGCACATATATTTGCTTTTAATTCTATTCTTCCAGTATCAGACAATTCCATATTTATGCTCTTTAGGGAGGAATCTCAGTTGGAACTTGGTAATTTGCCTTAATGGGATTAAAACCGAAAGAGCGTTCCAGGCTTGAGAGTTTGGAATGCTTGTTTTAAACTGAAAACTTTTGGAAAATTGCTCAGAGCCTCTTGTGGAACACTGAATAAGCAAACTTATGCTTTAAGAACCAAAATCAATTTATTGTTTCTGTTACCTTTTATATATATATATATATATTACTAGATCTAATTTTTATTTAATAAATACAGAGATATCTTAGAGTGTGCTTTTTGGCTTTATAGTTTGCTGGAAGGAGGCAAGACTTTTACTTTTGAGGGACCCTGGACAAACTGCCCGCTGAAAAGTGTTTTGAGAATTCAGAATCCTCAGTTTTACTGGAAGGTAATTGATCTTTATTTACTTTTGAATTTTGGATCATTTGAGAGGGATCACATGCAGGAAAATTATGAATTTAAATCATATAGCATGCAGTATATTATAAGTGGAACTTTACAATCATGTCATTTATTCTAATGCTCAAAATTCGAACAACTGATGAGCCCTAGGTACTGTTGTCAGGTTATGACAGAGGCTGATTTAGGCCTTGCTAATTCTTATATAAATGGAGATTTTTCTTTTGTTGATAAAGATGAAGGACTTCTAAATCGCTTCCTGGTAAGATGATAGGTTTGAATCTAAAAGCAAACTGATTATTCAATATCTACTTCAGGAGATTTTTCTTTCCTGATATATATTTCAGATTGTGATTGCCAACCAAGGTTTGGATTCTTCCACCTCAAAATTGAACCTGAGGAGGTATTTGTGACTGGTGGACTCTGGGATTATGATATAATTAGTAGTTCGTTCCTCAATCATTTTACATTTAAATATTTTCACCACTGTTGGCTTTTGGGGTTGGTGGTCACCAATGTTCTACACGGCTAGTATTGCATCTGCAAAATATTGCTTTCGGCATATTTCAAGGAAAAATACTCTCACACAAGCTCGCAGGAATATCTCTCATCATTATGATGTGGTAATTTCTTATACTATCAATTTCTCTTGGCAAGCCTTGATAAATTTCACAAAAAGGAAGAAAATAAAGATAACCTGCTGTTAGAATATGTAGTTTTTCTGTTAATGAGAATATTCATGTTTTCTTAATGCAAGTATAAGTTTATATGCAGACATTAAAGCATCAGGTTCCATTCAGCTTTCCAAACTGTTTTAAGAAATTCTGCATCACTTGCTATATTTGAAGGAAATTAGCGCTGAAATTCATTAATAGAGTTGTATAAAATTGGTGTCTATACTTCATGACGCCTATTGTAGGGTAGTGCTAATACAGTATAGTGAGCTAAGGTTGAGGCCATTGGGGGTTTTCTGCTGTATGGACTTTTAAGTTTTTTATTTTAACTACTCATATAACAAAAGAGTCCTTATAGTTCCTTTCCGTTTTGTGTTGACAGAGCAATGAACTTTTTTCTCTGTTCTTGGGCAAGTCAATGATGTACTCATGTGCGATATTTAAGGTTAGGATCCAACTTTACTTCAAAAACAGAAGTGATCTTCTTTGGTTGCGTACTACAGCTTTAATTTATTTTATGTTTTCACTTTCAAGGGAAAATTGACAATGTTTTGAATATTGATGCTTGCATCCATTTGTTTACAGAGTGAATATGAAGACTTGGATGTTGCACAAATGAGAAAAGTTTCTCTTCTGATTGAGAAAGTGAGTATATACAAAATCATTGAAAAATATCGATGGAAAATGCTTTATTCATTCTTTACTTTTAACTACTGCAGGCAAGAGTTAATAAAGGGCTTGATGTTCTTGAGATTGGATGTGGGTGGGGAACCTTAGCTATTGAAATAGTCAAGCAAAGTGGATGCAAGTACACAGGCATAACCTTGTCTGAGGAGCAACTGAAATATACAGAAACGAAAGTGAAGGAAGCTGACCTTCAGGTAACTATTTGAGGAATGAGATCTAAGTATTGAAAAACGAAGAGCAGTCAACCATTCAATAAACCAAAAACTAGTTGAAATAATTACATTATTCATAACCTTATCTGTACTGTCAGGACCACATCAGATTGTATCTTTGTGATTATCGTCAAATGCCTGAAGTGAAAAAATATGACAGAATTATTTCTTGGTAGGTTCTTTTAACACAGCTAATAATACGCATGACCCCAATGTACTTACCAGCATGACAAGCTTTTGTATTGTCTTTTTTAGCGAGATGATAGAAAATGTTGGTCATGAATACATCGAGGAGTTTTTTGGTTGCTGCGAATCTCTACTGGCTGAAGATGGACTTCTTCTTCTTCAGGTATGTGTAAAACAGGAAGAAGAAATGTAGAAACTCTAGCCTTTTGGCCGTTTGATCATCAGAACTTTGTGGTTAAAATTTTAAGGCTCAATTGCCAAATAGTTTGGCATTTGGCTGAGCTGATTCCTATTTTGGTTTAACATTTCTCAAGTTACCAATGGTGAATTTATGGTTGATACTTGATTCTTTTCGGTTCTCATCATTACCGGATCAGTGTTATGATGAGCACAGGCCAAGTTCTGGTTTTATAACAGAATATGTTTTCCCTGGAGGATGCTTGCCGTCGTTAAATAGAATAACATCGGCCATGACTTCATCAAGATTATGGTAGAGGCTGCAGTTAGCAGTTAGCACAGTTTAAGATTTGGTCTTAAGTTTCTTTTTTCTACTAAATTATTCCACTTAATTAATTGAACTTCTGTTGAAACAGTGTGGAGCATCTGGAAAATATAGGAATTCATTTCTACCAAACACTTAGATGTTGGAGAACAAATTTAATGGAAAAACAGAGGTAATAAAAATACGATAGTTGTATTCAACTTGTCGTTGTTTCTAGATATTTGTGTTTTTTGCAATAAAATAATTTTGCAGAACTTAATATAATTAAATCTACTTCTTAATGTTACAAATTTCTTTCTTAGTGAAATTCTTGCTCTGGGATTCAACGAAATGTTCATTCGGACATGGGAGTATTATTTTGATTATTGTGCTGCCGGATTCAAGTCTCGTACACTCGGAAATTATCAGGTGAGTTCTTATGCTCTAGACTTGGTTTATATAATTGGTTTAATCTTTATATTCTGTAAGCTCTTTCAAATGTACCGTTAAAAATTTAGAGGAGTTGCGGAGTTTTTTCCTGCAGTTAAATTTATGATTTTCAGGTAATACACGGAATTATAACTAAAGAAAAAAAATTTCCACGTACTGCAGATTGTATTTTCACGCCCCAGCAACGTTGCTGCATTCAGCAATCCACACGAAAGCTTTCCTTCAGCATAGCAATTCTGCCGCATTATATATATATATATATATATATATATATATATATATATTATAAGAAGACTTTAAAATACTTAATTTCTTCACGGGCAAACTGGCAATTTCATAATAATATTTGTTATTTGCCAAATAAAAAGAGGGATCTTTCATCTTTAGTTATTAAGCAAAACTCTTGTAAGTTGTTACCTTCAGTGCAAGCCAAGCAACTTTTAGCTTCTTCTTGGGCAATGACAGATGAGATTTTTTTTTTTTAACTGTTTTCTAGTATTATATGAGCTGCTTTTATTTTGAAGTATTGTGAGAATGGAGCTGGATCTTCTGAATCAATAATTTTATATATCTAAGATACACTGTTTCCCAAGTGATCTCTCTCTCTCTCTCTATATATATATATATATATATATTCAAATAATTTTTGCCCCGTATTCATTGACTTTATTTTCGTCATTAAAGTGACTATGTTAATATCATCACATTACTTGGGATACAATGCAATCCTAATTGTTTGCCTTGACTACTTTATTATATTCCATGTGCTAAGCAAGCAATTAGATTTTTATAATCTCTCCGATTCGGTAAGTCGCCAAGATATCATTATTCAATTCATAAGATTTGTAATTATTATTTGTGTATTTTACTTCCAATCATATATAGGTCCATGCTTTGGCATATAAAAGCACTTTCATTGCAAATACTTAGATATATTCAACGTTTTAAGCAAGCAATTAGATTTCCATAATCTCCATGAGCTGTAAGTCCCTAACTGGCCCTATGATATGATTCCATAATCCGCGAGATTTTATTCGGCAATCCTCTAAGGTATGCAAACATAATTGTATTTATTATTTGTATATTTTTTTTATAACTTGTACAAAAATTTATAACTATTTATTACTCTAGAAAAATCTATATAAAAAGTATCCGCTGCTGTATGGCCCTCTCGCAGAATATGAAAATAATGAAAATGCATGAACGAATTAAAGATAAACTATTCACCAATGAATTCTCAAAGGCCACCGCGGCCAAACACAGTAGTTGATATTTTTTGTTACATTCGCTATTTGAAGTAAGAAGGAGCGCCTATTTATAGCATTCGGGTGCATGGCGTTTTGGTCGGAAAACACTTAACTGCAATAAAAGTTCTATCTGATAACCAATAAAACTTTCATTTAATTCTTCAATTACAATCAAAGTACAGCCCCTTTAATTACATGTTCAATTTTGAGTTACATATTCAAATCTGAGTTTAATTGTTTGTTGCAATCTCAGAATAGATTTTGAATTTCATTAGCCATTATAAGAAATAAAAACGGGATTTAATTACATAATTAATTCAAAAAAAAATAGTCATTTTGATATTCATTCGTTTAGTATAGTCGCCGGGTGTACTTTGAGTGTCAATTTCTCATTTATCCGATCACCATTTTAAATAAATACTATATCATTTCAAAATACTCATAAAAGAGAACTCGAATATGTCTGACTCAAGATTATATACCTCAAGATAACGATTGACCGTTCTATTTTCCAACAATTTGAATGTGTGTGAACGGGTTTGTCAAATGGGTTTTGTTTTAGAAGAAATTTCCTCCATAATTGATTATTCATTCAATTACTGGGCTTACTTTGACTTTCCAAAAGAACAGCTGGGCAGAGACCCAACTTACGGCGTTATATGATTGTGTCTAAGAAAGCGGGAGGCGGGGTAGCGTGGGGTTCGGCTTGGATTAATAGTCTTGGGGTGGAATTTCATTTCTTGAATTTTCAAAAAGAAGATTTTGTAATTTTTTTTTTCCCCAAGTTCCTGCTATTTTTAATTTATTAATAGAAGAAATTTATTAATTACATAATACATTACAGTTTTACTGATATTAAAAAAAAAATAATAATCAACACTCGCCTCAAATTGATGTTTACTTCGAAATTCTACTTTTAAAGAAAGAAAAAGTCTACCTTCACAATACAATATCAATGCAAATTAACTCTTACTTTAGAGTCACAAACATTTGCATAAGTAATTATGTACAAATTAATGTAAGATATCATTGGTTGATTAAAAATATAAAAAATAAATATAAATTATATACTTGGGTCCTGTAATTTTTAATTCAGCCAATAATATAATTAAATAAGTCAGTATGTATAATTTTTTTTTATACAAAACTATATCATTACTCAAAAAAATTATAGAAAACAAAAAGGTAATCACCGTCGGCAGTGGCGAAGCCTCTAGTGACAAGTTGGGGCAGCTGCCCCAAGTTAGTAAAAAATTCCTGAAGACGTTCTCTTTCTAACTTATTTAATTATAAATTTGCCCCCGTTTAAACTAATTAAATACATTAAATTTAGGTTCAAAATGTATTAAAAAAATTTCAGGCTTAAATTTTATTTTGAAGATCACACAATGATTTACTTATATACATTATAGTAAAATTTTGATATTTTATAAGTTTTCTTCGTCACAAATTTTTCCGCCATTGGTTTGATTTCTTGGCTAACTAACAGGGCGAAAAGTTTCCCGATGCTAACTGCTAACTGCACATAATTATCGGCCATGACTCAAGATTAATTTAATTATCAATTGTTTTAAGATAAAAATAAAAAGTAAAATCAATATATTATAAATTTTATTTTTAGTAAAAATTATTATAGTACATAATTAAAAATACTATATGTACAAATAAATTTTATCTTATATTATGTACATTTTAGTCATTTATTTTCTCTCAGCCATTTAACATTAAACTTTACCAAACGTTCATGACTGCTTTTAAAACTCACAGTACTTCTGAAAACAAAATTTACCAAATATTTAACTGATTCTCTTCACAGTTGATTATTTCTACAGCACAGCTAACAGCAATTATTTTAAATGTTACAGCATTCCTAAACTGACCCTGAATCCTAATTCTTGAATTAGTGAGGAACCAAATCGATATCGAAAACAATGAATGTACGTACAATCAGCTAATGTTGTTGCAAAAGCAGAAGTTGAGGTTATAATTCATTCTAGTCTCATTCAATAAAACAATATCATACTATATATATATATATAGTAAATGTTCATATAATTATTTATTTCAATGTTACGTTACTTAAGATATACTATTTTAATATATTACGGTATCAAACTCACATTCGCACACGCATGTTCGTGTCACGCCCACAACCCTTAAGAAATTAATATTAAATTTTTTTCAAACTTTGGACTGTACCCTTTCCGCGTTCCATTAATTTATTACGTCTTGCTAGCTAGCTTAATTTAAGACATCTAAGAGCATAAAAAAATTTCTCATTTAGAAGAGAGCGTAATTTTTCACTTTTAACCAAACTTAATGTATATATCATCATGAGTATTTTATTAATGTTTTATCTTTTTATCATTTTTACTCCTTAATGAACTAGGATCTGTTGGTATCATTTTGTAGCAACTATTTTTATTTTTATTTCCTTAATTCAAGTGTGATACATGTTCGGTGGTCATTTTTCCTCGAACAGATCAAAGAATAAATTATGCAATGCATGGATTAGAAGGCATACGATAGCAATGAATAAGTGAACAACTTAAATGGCTATTCTAAAAAAGCAAACTATAAAATACATTATAAAACTCATTCTGCACATTTTCCAACACAAAATAAATGCTCTTTTATCTTATCTCACTTATATTTCCTTGATTCCTTCCTCATTTATCAGCATAGATTTTCCTTTATCTTTGCATAGATTCTCCTTCATCTTTCCAATATTGATCTCTAGCTACTTTCTTCATCTTCCAGAACCAAATTTTCAATTTTTTGTTTTAATCTAAACATTTTATGTCACCTCCCTTCTTTATTTTTTTAATCTAAAAAAAAAAGTTTCAAAATCACTGCATGCAGATATATATATATAGGGTCTTTTTATCTTACATGCATGTAAAATATATTCCTCTTACATGAACAGTGCGCGGATATTGTTCATGTGAGGAGGATGTATCTTACATACATGTAAGATAGGTATTGCCGTATACATAAATGTATATTGATTTTAACATATTTTATTCCCTTAAATTCTCTCCGCCATCGCATGTCCATCCTTATATATTCTTCGTTTGTTTTCCCCCCCTTAAAAGCAGGTAGATGAGAGTTGGGGGCCAGGGGTCTTGCATTTGAGAGTATGGGTGGCCATATTGTGTTGCTGCACTTGTTTTTAAATAATAGAAAATATATGAATTACAAGCAAATGAAATTTTAATATATAAATTACAAGAAAATAAAATTTTAATGTACTTTTATTTGCTTGTTATGGAAAAGACATAACAAGAAAATTATTGGAGAAGCTAGAGTATGATTATGGTGATATTGTCCATTTTAAAATATAATTTTTAATTTATATATGGTAAATCTATTTGTTTAAAATTTAAAAATTTAATTTTAGTTATGGAGATTAAATATATCAATCTTATATTATTTTTTTGTTATTTTAATTTTTTAACAATAACTATGACTTGTATGTTTAGTAAAAATTATTTTTAAAGATGGTACTACCAAATACATACTTGAATATTTTTACTATTTCCAATTGACTACAGAACATGAATTACTGTTTATTTTTTAGATACAAAATAAATAAAAAAATTATACCTTTGTATTATGAAAATATCAAGCGAAAAATAATACAGAAAGGGCTCTAAATTTTTTGTAGTACAAATTTATCCCTCACATAAGATGCGTATTTTCCCTTGTTCTTCATTATATTCAATTACCCCATGCCCAGCATGCCAGCCTTGTCATTGTTGCCGAGATTGCAAAATCTTCATTTGTTTCTGGAATTTCGGTACATGATAATTGATCGATTGATTCATTGGTTGATTAACTAATGTGGCGGTGGTTATCTTTGATGGTTCATTAATTGTCCGAAATTTAATTAAAATTTATAGATTTTGAAGGAGAAAAATTTAAAACAAACAATGCCGCAAGCAAAATGATCTTCATGATGAACTAAGAATAGCAATTGGTTTCTCCAATTTTGGGTTTTCTTGTGTGCTTGGCTTCCTTTAATACTTAGAAAGATGCTTGAAGAGATCAAACAAAATAAAGAAAAATAACTACTGGAAGGATAATATATATTGGTAATAAACGAGGTTTATTTACAAAATAATATAATTTTAAGGATTTATATGAATGTTATTATACAAAAAATGGGGGAAATATCGCCACCCAAAAAACTAATATTACGATCAAATAAACAGCCATGAACTACCAGAACCATAAATCAAGCTCAAAATGCTACAAATTAAACTAAAATTTTGAAAATTAAAAGAAAAATATTGCCGGAAAAATTATTACTTAATCTTCCAACTATTATGAATTTACATCTATTTTAACCAGTGTAATAGATATTGTTCATGAGTTACTATTCTTGAGTCACTATTTATAGTTACTACTCATCATTACTATTCTTAACATGTTTCCATTACTGTTCATTCACCCTATATCCATCAAATATATTAGAAATAGTAAATTGTAGAAAGTAAAGCACACAAAATATTTTTACATGGTTTGGATTCACAATCTTATGTCTATGAGACCACGCCCAAACATTAAGTAATTTACTAAGTAAAGAAAATATTACAACCTATTGGAATCTTAAATAATCTGAGACTCTTTTTATTCTTATCACCACCTTGTATAATCTAATTTAGTCGACCTTACTTAGCAAGCACCACTTGTCTTCAATTGTGTTTCTTGTTTTCTTGAGATTCCCTCAACACAACAAACAACACCTTCATCCCGAAGAGACCAAAGTAATCATCAAAGAAAGTCTAATGAAAGACTTGATATGAAGAAGACTCAAAAACTAAAACTCCATAGAGATATAAAACACCATATGCGGCCAAATAAGCCTTATTCTCTACATTAGTTGCTTCTCTAATATAAAACGCAAGATGTCTTCAATCTCTTCTGTGTGTGAAATACTTTTTTTATATAGGTATAATATTTCACCCAAGTTCTAGTAGAAGAGTACTAGGATATACTTCTTTAAGAGTGTAAAATATTCCAAAAATGCTTGATATACTTATCAATGTAGTAATTACCTTTATTTAGAACTCTTTGATAAATAATCCGATATATACACCAATTTACTTCTTTATGCCTCTAAAACATTTTTCAATATTCCATGTAATCTAATCTAATAAATACCCAAGACTGGACAGGTTACTAATACCAAGATTAAATAAATGACAATATTCCAACAATTAAAACACTAATTAACACCAACTTTTATCGAATATTTAATTAGAAACACCAACTTATTAAAATGTAAACAACGCCATCTAAGTTTCTGGAATTATCGCCTAGTTATTTTTTCGTTTAGCAACTCATATAAAATAATCAAATGTAATAATGTGACAAAAGACATTAATTGTCACTGAACTATACAAATGGGTTTATCTTTTTCAGCTTAGTTATAGAATTACAATTTTTTTAGGGTGATGCGGCGGATTGTTACCATGGAACTGACCACTAAGCAAATAATATGAACATATTTCATAATCTGAAAGACTGTTCTTCGACATCTGTATTGATGAACAAGGGCTTATCTTTCTTGCATATGTTTAGTAAGAGCAAGATGCTATTTTTTCGTTCTTGTATATAATTGTTGCAAGAGTAATAATTAATAAGTTCTTGACATATAACCCATTGGCACTACCATGAATGCTATATTATCGATTGGATACTTCTAAGTGCTGTATATAGATTCACCAATAAGCAGTTTTGATAAAGACATGAAAGAGCTGTCGGAAAATCTTTAAAAATATGATAAGTTGTTTCGAGGGTATTTGTCCTTGTATTGAATAATGTGTCTTAGGAAATTTAAAACTCAGTTAAAGTGTTGGATGATTTGACAGGTAACATATCCAAACCTGATGGAGTTCTTTGAGAGTCTTGGGGTTGATATGGAGATATCCGATATGTCATTCTCAGTGAGCTTAGACAAAGGTCAAGGCTGTGAATGGAGCAGCAGAAATGGCATGTCTGGTTTGTTTGCACAGAAGAAGAATATGCTCAATCCTTACTTTTGGCAAATGCTTCGAGAAATTATCAAGTTCAATGATGATGTCCTCAGGCAAGCACTTTCCTCTTTTTATCTTCAATAAATTTTGCTTCCGTAATAACAAGTGTCCATTGGCAGCATGCTTGTAACCGTCGTACTTCTGCTTAATTCTGAAAGAAAAATAGCTGATAAAAGAGACCCACTTGTGTTTGGTTATTTTTAGTCCACCATACCACTGAGGTATCTAGACTTTCTGGTAATTAATTTAGCTCCATTTTTTGAATTGCAGTTATCTTGAAGACCTTGAAAACAACGCAGATATTGATCGCAATGAAACCTTGGGACATTTCGTAGAGTCACGGGGTTACTCCGAATTATTTCAGAAGGCTTATCTTGTGAGGCTGCTGCTGAAGCATTAAATTTAGTCATAACCTTTAGCTTTTACCCTTCATACTGAAGATCATTCTTTTTGTTACTTACTACCAGTAATAACTATTTGATTCTGCAGGTTCCAGTGTGTGGTTCAATATGGTCCTGCTCTTCAGAAAAAGTTATGAGCTGTTCCGCTTTCTCTGTCCTGTCATTCTGCCGCAACCACCATGCGCTTCAGGTACATTTCTTAGCAAGAAGAAAAGTGTTGTTCAAGTGTGCTCTAATAAAGTATTGTTGATTTTTTTGGCTTGATTGCCTATGCAGATCTTTGGCCGCCCACAATGGCTTACTGTTAGAAGTCGTTCTCGTTCTTATGTCGATAAGGTAGCTTTTATTTATTTTTATTTTTTTTAAGGCATAGCTGTTTAAATATTGTTTTAAGGTTCCATGAACTAAGTTAAGTTACGTTTCATGTTATTTTTATTTGGATTCAATTGAAATCAGGTCATAGAACTACTTGAAAGCTTGGGTTGTCAAATAAAAACTGGTTGCGAGGTGCGTTCTGTTCTGCAATATGGTGAAGGTAATTATGCTATGGTCCAAAGTATTGCAAACTCCCTCATTTATTCTTCCACTTGTTTGTATTTATGTTAGTATCTGCATTTCCGTTTATTGGCGTATAGGCATGTGAAATGTAACAGTCTTAGTTGAGCCTGAATGGTATTTGCTGGCCCCTTACCTATAAGCTCAAATTCCATAATTTATGTATTACATATATTGCTGGTGTTTTTAACGATCAGACTCCTTGATGAATGAAACTCCTGGAAAGCCAAGGAATGCCAGTTGGAAGAATAACTGCTGAAAATACATGAACAACTGAAACAAGCAATATTAATGTATTGTTGCAGGTAGTATTGAAATCCGTGGAGACGACTTCCAAAGAGTTTATGATGGCTGCATAATGGCTGTTCATGCCCCGGATGCTCTAAGAATGCTAGGAAATCAAGCAACATTTGAGGAAAAGAGGGTACTTGGTGCTTTTCAGTATGTCTATAGGTATTATCTTCCATTATCATCATAGTTAATTGATTTAGGTCCTACTTGGGATTAAAATTAGGCAGCTATAGTATAAAAGCTAAAGTTTTTAAAATATTTAGTAAACATTAGCTATTGTACTTTGGAAGTTCTGATTTTTACACTTGTATGATGAAAAATCTATTATATCTTTAATAATTTTATCAAAATTATTATTTAAAAATTATATTTTCTACATATTATTAACTTCTATTTTATAAATACAGTTTTTTTTTCATGGCAACCGTAACTTAAAAGTTATAACACCTCAATACCAAATAAAAGATTAGGCATTAACTCTGCCCCATGGTTCATCAGTTCTGTTGGTTAAATAGAGGAAGTTGATATCATATTCTCTCGACTAGTTTCTTCAATGTAAATGCACAGTCAATCACTGACATTCTATTGGCAGTGATATTTTTCTTCACCGTGATAAAAACTTTATGCCTCGCAACCCAGCAGCATGGAGTGCGTGGAACTTTCTAGGAAGTACAGATGGTAAAGTATGCCTGACATACTGGCTCAATGTGGTTCAGGTTTGTAACATATTTCCTTTGAGTGATATGGATTTGTATTTATCAACTCTGCTATTCTCACACTCCCCTTGCTATTTACCATCGCTTTTAGTAGAGTCCTCCTATTTATTTCTAATGCGTAGAACTTGCAATTTAAAAATCAGAAATAAGACTGTATGTTTAAAAACTACACTATCATTATACATGACACTGCAATAAGAAAACGAATTTAGTGACAGCTTGCGCTGTGTATGCTGGAATTTTAACTATTGTTAGCTTTTGTAACGTTCTAAATGAATAGGCAGTCTTCTGTAATTTTCTGCCATTACCGTTTTGTTGAATGTGGCAATGCGCTAGTTATTCACTGGAATGCTTGACCTTTGCAGAATATCGAGGAAACGAGTTTACCTTTTCTTGTAACACTCAATCCAGATCATACACCAGAGCATACCTTGTTCAAGTGGTCAACTAGCCATCCAGTCCCATCTGTTGCCGCATCAAAAGCTTCACTTGAGCTTGACCATATCCAAGGCAAGAGAGGAATTTGGTTTTGTGGAGCCTATCAGGGTGAGCAATTTAGTTCATGGAAGAAGAAGAAGAATTTTGCTTCGAGCTCAAAATTTTTTGGATAATTTTTCTATAGCAGAATTTGTGTTTCCGTATGTTAAATTGCAACATCTGTTTACTCTTCAATGTTCAGAGCTCTTATGTCTTGGAATAATCAGATTAGATTCAAAGTTAATAACGTCAGCATTTTCATTTTTCTTCCTAATATTTCAGGTTATGGCTTCCATGAGGATGGACTAAAGGTACCAGTTAGTTCCTCTTAAATTTATTACTCAGATATATTTTCATCAGTGAAGTTTAACACTTTACATTGATCATCATAAATAACAATAATTTTTTTGCACGTAAGGTGGTATTTCAAAATTTTAATGAAAATATTCTCTCTGTTGTAGTCCATAACTTGCTTGCACAATCTACAATGTAGGTGTAAGATGGTCCTTATTTGCTTACAAGTGTAACTCTGCCTCTTTGCAGGCGGGCATGATTGCTGCGCATGGTATGCTTGGAAAAAGTTGTGCTATTTTGGCCAATCCGAAGCACATGGTACCGTCTCTGATGGAAAAAGGGGCACGGATTTTCGTTGCTAGATTTCTTAGACAATTTATCTCTACCGGCTGTTTAATGTGAGTGATCTCCATATCATTTTGCCTATTCTTTCTTCCACACATACATATGCTTTCATTAGCTTTTCAGCCTACTAAGGTATCGTAGGTGCTCCCGCGAGTAGTCTTTCAGCCCCTTGCCCCCTCTTCATGGTAGATTACTACTTCATCCGAAGGATTGACTTCGCTATCAAGGACTGGAAAAGATTTTTTGTGCGAGCCTCTCATTACCTTATAATAGAATAGTTGCTATGCACGCCATTTCTATTTTCTATCGAAGGAAGCAGTCCACATAGTAACAGACAACTCCATATTTATGCTCTTTAGGGGCTTTCTGGATTAGGTAGTAGGTACTATGCCTTAAGGATTAAGACTGAAAGAGAATCAAGGCTTCAGAAGGCTTCAGTGTCTGGAATATCTGTCAAGTAAGTAGTGAAATTATGCAGAGATGCTTACAGAATGTGCTTTTTGGCTTCACAGTTTCCTGGAGGAAGGTGGCACAATTTTTACTTTTAAGGGAGCTCAGAAAAACTGCCCTCTGAAAACTGTTTTGAGAATTCACAATTCCCAGAAGGCAATTCATCTTTATTTACATTTGACATTGGCATCATTTAAGACAGGCAGTATATTATAAGTGGAATTTCTATAATTGGATCATTCATTTTAATGCACAAAATTCTAACTTCTGATGAGCCTTAGTCATTGTTGTCAGGTTATGACAGAGGCTGATTTAGGCCTTGCAGATTCCTATATCAATAGTGATTTTTCTTTTGTTGATAAAGATGAAGGTCTTCTGAATCTCTTCCTGGTAAGATGATAGATTTGAATTAAAAACCAAACTGATTATAAGCTAACTAGGTCTCTCTTTGCTGAAATATACATTTCAGATTGTGCTTGCGAACCAAGATTTGGATTCTTCCACTTCAAAATTGAAACAGAAGAGGTACTTGTGAATCGTGGTTTTGGGGAATACGATATTAGTAGCAGTTTTTTCCTGAATCATTTTACTACATTTAAATATTCACGCCTGTTGGCTCCAGGGGTTGGTGGTCACCAATGTTCTTCACAGCTAGTATTGCATCTGCAAAATATTTCTTTCGGCATATTTCAAGGAAAAATACTCTCACACAAGCTCGCAGGAATATCTCTCGTCATTATGATCTGGTAAATTTCTTTTACTATCAATTTCACCTGGCAAGCCTGGAAAGCTATCGCAGAAAGGAAGTATAACTTTACATGCAGATATGAAAGCTTGGTGAAATTAGTAGATTCCGTGTTCAAGTTTCATCCTCCTTAATAGTATGTAGAAGCATCAGGTTCTGATAAATTCGAATAACACTTAAGAAATTCCAAGTGGACGGGCAAATAAAGCTGATAAAATTTTGCAACAATCATCTATTCAGCTTTTCAAAACTGCTTTTCCTAATTCTGCATTACTTGCTATTTTTGAAGGAAAACGTGCTGAAATTCATTAATGGAGTTGTAATAATATAAAATTGGTGCTTATACTTCATGAGACTTATAACTCCTTTCTGTTTTGTTTTGACAGAGCAATGAACTTTTTTCTCTGTTCTTAGACAAGTCAATGCTGTACTCGTGTGCGATATTTAAGGTTAGGATCCCTTTCTTTCATGATTATACATCAAATTTTACATCAAAAACGGAAGTGATCTTCTTTGGTGGTGTACTGCAAGCTTTATTTATTTTATGTTCTCACTTTCAAAGAGAAATTGACAGCGTATTGAATATTGCTGCTTGCATTCATTTGTTTATAGAGCGAACATGAAGACTTGGAAGTTGCACAAATGAGAAAAGTTTCTCTTCTGATTCAGAAAGTGAGTCTATTTAAATTCATTCAGAAATTTCAATGCGGAGATGCTTGATTCTCTCTTTACTTTTAACTCCTCTAGGCGAGAGTCAGTAAGGGGCATGAAGTTCTTGAGATTGGATGTGGGTGGGGAACACTAGCTATTGAAATAGTCAAGCAAACTGGATGCAAGTACACTGGCATAACCTTGTCGGAGGAGCAACTGAAATATGCGGAAATGAAAGTGAAGGAAGCCGGCCTTCAGGTAACAATCATTTGATGCAGCAAAACTAGTTGAAATTGACTACTCATGTAATCAAATCATTCATAACACCTTAACCACCTCTGCTATCAGGACCACATAAGATTATATCTTTGTGATTACCGTCAACTGCCTAAAGCCGACAAATATGATAGAATTATTTCTTGGTAAGTTCTTTTACCACACCAAATTGTGCATGTGATATAAACACAATGTACATGCTCACATGACAAGCCTCTCTACGGCCTTTCTTAGCGAAATGATAGAAGCTGTTGGTCATGATTACATGGAGGAGTTTTTTGGCTGTTGCGAATCTCTACTGGCTGAGCATGGACTTCTTCTTCTGCAGGTATGTGTAAACCAGAAATGAGAAATTTAGAAACTATAGCCTTTTGGCCAGTTTGTTAAGCATTTGGCCGAGATGACTCATATTGTAGTTTAACATTTCATAAGTTACTAATGGTGAAATTGGTGGTTGATTCTTTTCAGTTCATATTAGTACCAGATCAGTGTTACGATGAGCACAGGCTGAGTCCAGGTTTTATAAAGGAATATATTTTCCCTGGAGGATGCTTGCCGTCATTAAATAGAATAACATCGGCCATGACTTCTTCATCCAGATTATGGTATAAGCTATAGTTAGCAGTTTGCACAGTTTAAGATTTGGTCTCATATTCCTTTTATACTAAACTATTCTACGAAACTAATTGAACTTTGTTTGAAACAGTGTGGAGGATCTGGAAAATATAGGAATTCATTACTTCCAAACACTTAGATGTTGGAGAAAAAATTTCTTGGACAAACAGAGGTAATAAAAAAAAAAAATACTATAGTTATATTTGACTTGTTGAGCTTTTTGCAGTAAATAACTTAGTAGAACATAATATAATTAACTATAGAGACACAGCTTGCAATCTAGAAATCCTCAACTTTATTAAAATTTGGGAAAAGTCTATAATATTGAAAGTTACCTTTTCTATTATTTACAACATTATAAACTCATTCAGCACCTTATTACAATCGGAAATTACGGGATTGAAAATTTTTTCAATTTACTCTATAATCAATGTTACAAAAATTCTTTCTTAGCAAAATCCTTGCTCTGGGGTTCAGCGAAAAGTTCATTCGGACATGGGAGTATTATTTTGATTACTGTGCTGCCGGTTTCAAGTCTCGTACACTTGGAGATTACCAGGTGAGTTTTTATATGTACTCTAGACTTGGTGTATATAATTGGTTTATGATTTTCAGCTAATAAACGGAATTCTAACTCAAGAAAAAAAAATTCCTCTTAATGCAGATTGTATTTTCACGTCCCAGCAACGTCCCTGCATTCAGGAACCAACACGAAGGCTTTCCTTCAGCATAGCGATGTTGCCGCGTCATTTGTTTCGAGAGGACTTTAAAATACTTTCTTTGCGGACGAACTTGTAGGTTCATAACAATATTTGTTATTGGACAATAAAAAAATACCCTGAAAAATCAGATTAAAAAGAAAATTAAATAAAGGGATATGTTCACATTTAGTCGGTTTCCTACAGCTTTAGTCGACCTCTATTTCTCTTCTTCCTCAATCATCTGTACATCTTTTCATATTATTTTGAATTATAACACGAAAAAGACAGAGACACTCTCCTCCCCATACCCATCCTTAATATTCATTGTTTGTCGTTGTTGTCCCCTCTTCATCCTTGTCGGAATTGCTTAAAAGGAGGGGATGAGAATCCTCGAATAATATCAAGGGATCCCAAGGGTCTCTAATCCTCGAATAATTAATGGGTTTTTAGTTTCCCAACTTAATATAATCATATTAACCTAAAAAATGTTTAAAATAAAATGAGAATGATTGTGAATGAGTCTTATTTCATTCTACTCCATCATCTTTTGGTATATCTAATATTCCAATAATGATTTTCAAAACAAAATTCAAATTTTGTGATTTTTATGCAATATTGAGATAAATGATGTCCACGAGCAATGATACCTCTTGGCCACCAATTATGGTGCGACAAACGCCCCAAGCCAAGCTATGAGCTAACAACGCAACGAGCTGGGTTGTTCGGCCATCGACTATGCAACATGCTACTTAGATATGATGAGATAAGGATTAACTGGGTGCTGGTTGCAATGCGGATAATTTGGAAAAGATGAGTGAGACGGTTAGAGAGTGGCTTAGGTTTTCATTTATAGACTATGGGCTCGTGGGATTGTGGGCTTTAATTTGTGGTTAAGTCTAAATTATATTAAAATGTTTATATTAACTAATATTTATATTATTTGTATAAATATTTTGATATTTATTATTTACACTAATATTTAATATTTTACAATTTAAATTTTATTATTTATTCACTAATAATTCTAGAAAAAAATAAAATAAGGGAAATGGGTAAATGGGAAGGGGATAGGGATTTCAACTTATTCCCTACCCTTTCTCAAATGAGAAATTTGATATAAAATTGTCCTCATACCCTTTCCAATTAGAAAAAAAATCCTCGAGGCACCAATCCCGACAGGAATTTCTACGATCACTAATAAAATACCAAGGAAAGGCTTTTCTATTGAAACCGACCGAATTAATTTCTCCGTGACTTTCAAGAACTTGAAAATCTTGTATTCGAACTAAAATCATTAAACAAATTGGGGCCAAACCGTGTTATTTTCTTTCATGCTATTGATGCCTGTAAACATCATACTTGATTTTTCAGCCTAGTCAACATCTACTAGATTTTTTTTCAGCCTAGTCAACATCTACAAGATTTCCAGTTTTTATTACTTTTTTATTAGTTATCCTAAGGACTCTAATATTTTTCATTCTCATCCAATACTTTTTAAAAATTAAAAAAAAATAATATTAAGAATTCTAATATTTAAGTATCAACTTATAAAATTATAAAGCAGCGGTTTCATGTCTTACAATTTGGTAAAGACTTCTCATAAGTACTAAAAAATGAAAAAGAAGAAGCCCACCATCTTCTTTTTCCATGAGGCAACAGTCTTTTGTCCACAGATTGTTCGCAAAGGTACTTTTATTAAGACCTTCAATCGTGGACAATTATACCAATATCATGGCTTGGTAAATGTAACTTGACAAATTTACCTATAAGCTAGAGCTTGATCACTTATAGCTTGGTAAAACGTATCCACCAACTTACTGGACCTCCCTTCTCTATTACTTATTTTAACATTTTCTTTTCCCTGACTGTAAGTTACAATAAATGTAACTTAGAAAAACACATATCATAATTATAAACACAAGTTGAGAGGGCTGACTTCCAACAGACTACGAAGTCTTGAGGTGGTTATGACTGGTATTATTTCTCCTTGCATTAAATAATACTAAGCTACTAAGATATGATGGGAATATTTCAGACTCTTAAATTAGGGGTTTAATTAAAAAAATTTATTTATTTTAGAATACTATTTTTCTAACTGTTCACTTAAATGCATTTAAATTTTCAAAAACTTAAATTCTATAATTTTTTAAATTTAAAATACTAATAATAACAAAAAATTATTTACTTTAGGTGCTGGAGTTCACTGTGGCCACATTTGTGAAATTATCCTTTTTTGTAAATAATATCCACAAAATTTTAGTTTATTTTACGATACTTAACTTTTTTAACTGTTCATTTAGACATATTTAAAATCTTAAAAACTTAAATTCTATTATTTTCTTTTCAATTTTAAAAATAACAGTAATAAATTATTTATTTTAAATGCTGGAACTCATTGTGGCCATATTTGTGAAGTATATTTTTTGTAAGTAGTCTCCACAAAATATCTAAAAAAAATTATGACTATTGGGATATGAACCAAGTCTCCAAAACTACTAAATAATATTTTTACTACTAAACCAAAAGTATTTTGTTATATAGAAAATATGCCTAATTTTTTTATTTAACTCTTTTAAAAGGGGCTTGGGGCATGTTTAACAAAAAAAAATAGCTCAGAAGTAGCTAAAGTCCCTCCTAGGCCTTAGTTAGGTCTGCCTATGTATGAATTTGTATGTATATAAATTAATTCTATGATAGATAGAGTAATCGTTGCATCTCGAATGCATCTCGAATAAGTATCATTCAGATTGAGATAGAACTCAAGGACATATTGATCTGTATAAAGTTTAGACAATCTTCACTTGAACTAACTTTTGAATCCGTAAAATAAAGAATGGAGATAAAAATGAAGCTTAATTACCTTTAACTTCAGTACATCCTTTCAATTGATTGGTTTGCCAGTCAATAACACGATCGCATAAATTGCGCTCCGTGACTTCTAAGATTAAGAAAAATTTGATGTTTTTGGATGGAAAAATTTGATGTTGGTCAAGCCACTTTATCTTCTTTCAGGAAATTATTTTCTATCCACAGTATATATACTTGACTTTTCGACCTAATCGACATCCACAAGTACTTTTTTTATTATATTATTATTATTATTATTAGTTTTTATGTAGGTAACAAAAGAAGAGGCAAAATTATTATGATAGAAAGTCAAGATACAAGACTCATGGAGAGCAAAATGGGCGGTGCCCTTGAAAATGACCATAAACCTACAGCATCCACGGGGCTTAACTAAAGACCACAATTAATAGAAAGCCATAAGGATGTACCTCGGCGTTAACTTAATTGTTATTAATTATATTAATTATTTATGTCACTCAATAGCATTCATAAAGATTAACATGTTAAAGCACAAACAATATTATTATCAAATATTCGCCTTATCAATTGTAAACTTCGAACTTTTAGAAATTGAGAGTTTTTATTATCAAGATAACGTTAATTTGTATGGTTAATTTGATCAAATCCAAAATTAATTACTTTTCAGGAAAAGTTTTAAGTATTGTGGCTCTTTGTACGTAATTCCTTAAAGTTGATACAAGCTTCATAGTTTTTAACTATTAAGATATTAAAATTTTGACATACGAGTGTTGATTTGAAAAAATAAATAAGTAAGATAAAAGAAGTGGGAAAAGAAAATTTTGCCACAAAAGAAATAAGAGAGATTAGAAGTGGTTATTTCTGGACTGAGCTTGATTCAAAGTCACAAAATAAAATAACATAAATGATACAGGCACAAATATTTGTACAAATTGAGTTAGCAGCTTATATGACATAATTAGATTGATTGAATAAAATTTCATAGAACCTATGCTAATTATTTTCCTAAGTAGAATCTTGGAGAAAAGGAAAATTAAGTAAAAACCCTTGATCTTAATTACTAGCTAATCATATTGTATATATAATTTTTTTATGGAGCAATTAATATTATGTTTTCTTATTGGGATATTCATTTATGTTACATCTCATTTCCATTGATTGAGTTATCAAAATCATAGGTTAAAAATGAACAATAAAATCTACTAGTAATTAGTAAATAGCAAACATGAAAAGAAAGGAAGAGAAAAAAAAGACTTACAAAGTCAATTAAAAGCCGAAAGCTGAGAGTGAAATTCTTAGTTATGTTATAAATAGCATAGCGCCCTCCTTTATTGGTTGCAGAGAAGGAGAGAGTGCGTATGTGTATTTGATTAAAAAAGAGAACGGGCGGTTCAAAAATGGCGATGATGTTAGTTTTCTTTTTATTAACAATAATATTAGAAGGGTGTTGGAGTACTGAGGGATGTTTCGAGCATGAGAGATCTGCTCTGTTGCGACTTAAACATAATTTCTTTAATGATCCTTTCAATCTTGAAAACTGGGTGGATGATGAGAATCATTCAGATTGTTGCAAGTGGGAAGGAGTTCAGTGCAACACCTCAACAGGCAGAGTGAAAGCACTATATCTTAGTAATAAAAGGCCATTTTGGTATTCGACCGCGGGGCAGCTGAATGCTTCCTTGCTTATCCCCTTTCAACAACTTGAGTCTCTTCACTTAGAAAACAACAACATAGCGGGTTTTTTTGAGAATGGAGGTACTTAATAAGTTTTATCAGTTACAACGTTTTGAAAATTTTTTTAAAAGTTTAACTTTGAAATAATTAACACAACTCTATATGATCTGTTTTGCGAGGTCTAGAGAGGTTATCAGGGTTGAGCAACTTGAAGTTTCTCAATTTAGGCGGTAACCTGTTTAACAATAGCATCTTTTCATCTCTAGCTGGTCTTTCATCACTAAGGACATTATTACTGCGTTTTAATAGATTGAAAGGAAGCATTGATGTTAAAGGTAATTAAGCTTCATCTCTTCTCAGGTATACTAGACGCAAAAATAAGCTTCATTAATTAGTCTGTCACTGGAATCAGATATTTGTAATGCCATACTGCTTCCTTCATTAACTCTATTTAAGTCTTGGCATATACCACATACGCAGAATTGGATTCCTTGAGCAACTTAAAGGTGTTGGACATGGGCATGAATGAAATCGATGATTTTAGTGTTCGTCCTAAAGGTAATTAAATGAAAGATTCAATTACATTCGGAGAACATTTAATTCATCATTTTGTGAGGGAAGGCTAAAAGCTCAGACCCGGCGAATGGTAAATTTGGTTGTGTATTTTGAGAATAATATGTATGCTATAACATATAACAGTTAGTAAAATCGCTTTGATACCAGTTCACTAAAGGCATTATGTAATATTTTCGTGTTTGAATTCAGTTCTACGTTTTAATTACGAATTTTTCTAAACAGATTACAGAAGCTTGAGGAAGTTGTATGCACTTGTTCTAGATGATGTCACAATTAGAGATGGAAGCAAGTTTTTACAGGCAATGGGATCATTCCCATCCCTCAAGACTCTTTCCCTTAAGTTCAGTAATTTCACAGGAACTGTGAATAGTCAAGGTACGTAGGTTTCAAGGACTAAAATAAAAGATAAAAATGCATGCGCTTGCACACACACGCTCACATGCAATCTAATAATATAATATAATGTGTTTTGTCCTTTAATATATTGGAATTTCTATTTTTCTATTTTTTTAATTTGTTATCATTTGATTAAAATGACTGAATCTCATTTAAAATAGGACTATATATATAAAGTTATTTTTTTTCTTTTTTCAATAGAAGCGTTGGACAGTTTCACTAACTTGGAAGACTTGACATTGGACGATTCCTCTCTCCATATTAGCCTTCTAAAAAGCATTGCAGCTTTCACTTCGCTAAAACGTTTGAGCTTCCAGAATGGCATAATCGACGGTGCTCTAGGTGATGATAATGAAGGTAAATTTTAGAGTATTAGAGGTTTTTGTGATATTTGTTCGACTACAATTCTTTTCTTTTAATAATTAGTTAATTTTTTGTTTAAATAAGAAAAATAATGCACTGTTCAGTACATTAGGGTGTTGTTATTTAATATGTTGATAATAATTGTGTATTTAATTTTTTATTTTTTATTTTTGTTATATACTGAAGAATAAATGAATTCTATTTCAGGCCTGTGCAGATTGGGGCATCTGCAAGAGTTACATATGGGGGGAAATGATTTAAGAGGCACGTTGCCTTGGTGCTTGGCAAATATGACATCCCTTAGGGTATTAAGTCTCTATCTCAATCAACTTACCGGAAATATCTCCTCATCTCCCCTAATACATCTAACATCCATCGAACGTCTCTTTCTTGCATATAACCAGTTTTAAATCCCATTTTCGCTTGAACCCTTTTTTAATAACTCAAAACTCAAAGTTTTCAGTGGTGAATGCAATGAAATATTTGTAGAATCCGAATCATCACATTCTATGACCCCAAAATTTCAATTGGAGTCCGTTGCATTATCTGGTTCCGGTATCCATGCCACATTTCCCAAATTCCTGTACAATCAGCATGACTTGGAGTATGTTGATTTCTCTGACAGTAACTTGAAGGGAGAATTTCCAAATTGGTTGTTAGAAAACAACACAAATTTGAACACTCTTGTTCTACGCAATAATTCTCTGTCAGGACCTTTTCGGATGCCAATTCAACCGCATTGGCATTTAGATACATTATATGTCTCCAAAAATTTCTTCCAAGGAAACATTCCGTTGGAAATTGGAGTATATTTCCCAAGACTGGTGTATTTAAATTTGTCTAGAAATGATTTTAACGGTAGCATTCCCTCTTCGATTGGGGATATGAACGCGTTAGAAGCTCTGGACTTATCTCACAACCAATTGACTGGTGAAATCCCTGAGCACTTGGCCATGGGTTGCTTCAATTTGGAATTTCTTGTGTTATCAGAAAACAGTCTGCACGGTCAGTTATTCTCTAAAAAAATTTATTTGAGAAAGTTGGTAAGTTTACACTTGGACGCCAATTACTTCACCGGAGAGATCCCAAAAAGTTTGTCTAATTGCTCCCATTTAGAAGGGTTGTATATGAGTGATAACAACCTCTATGGTAACATTCCAGCATGGTTGGGTAATCTTTCATCATTATATGATATTATGATGGCGAGCAATCATCTTCAAGGTCCAATTCCATTAGAGTTTTGTCAGCTTAATTATCTTCAAATTTTGGACCTTTCAGAGAACAATATATCTGGGAGTTTACCATCTTGTTCTAGTCATTCCTCTATCAAGCAAGTTCACCTCTCCAAAAACATGTTATATGGACCACTAAGATATGGTACATTCTTCAATAGATCTTCTATTGTGACATTAGATCTTAGCTATAATAGTTTTAGCGGTTACATTCCACATTGGATTGAAAGGCTTACTTATTTGAGGTACCTTATCTTGGCTAATAATAATCTTGAAGGTGAAATGCCAATTCAATTGTGCCGGTTGAAGCAGCTGCGGTTGATAGATCTTTCTAATAACAATCTTTTTGGTCAAATTCCTGGTTGCTTAGATAACACTTCGCTTCATAATAACGGCGATAATGATGGTTCATCAGCTCCAACTTTTAATCATAATGTTAGAAGTACTTATTCGGTTGGGTCCTCAACAATGGAAAAGGAGGAAAGTATAATGTTCACAACCAAAGAGATATCTTTCTCTTACAAAGGAAAACCCCTTAACAAAATGTATGGGGTTGATCTTTCTTGCAATAAATTGACAGGTGAGATTCCTCCTCAAATTGGCAAATTGACCAGAATCCGTGCACTAAACTTGTCCCACAATAATTTGACGGGAGTAATCCCAGTGACTTTTTTAAACTTGAACCAAGTCGAAAGCTTGGACGTTTCGTACAACAACTTGAATGGGAAAATCCCTCCTCAGCTCGTTGAGTTAAATGCATTGGCTGTTTTCAGTGTGGCTCACAATAACTTATCAGGCAAGATCCCCGAGTGGACTGCACAATTTACAACCTTTAAAGAGGATAGCTATGAAGGGAATCCTCTTCTTTGCGGGAAACCATTGCCTGATTGTGATGCTGCAACTGTGCCAGAAGCTTCAAATGAAGAAGATGATAATAGTTTAATTGACATGGGTAGTTTCTATATCACTTTTGCATCATCTTATGTAATTGTGATATTGGCAATCATTGGAGTCTTGTATGTGAATCCTCACTGGCGTCGTAGATGGTTTTATCTTATTGAAAAATGGATGACATCTTGTTTTTATTTCATTGTCGACAATCTTATTCCCACAAGATTCCATCGTGCATGTATGTAGTTGCATTATTACCTTGTTTGAAATTTTTAAGTACATTTTTTTTCTTTTTTTTTTGCATATGATGTATCAGCTCAATAATGAATTAATTTAATGCTAATTGTTCAGCAATATTCAGTTCTACATGTAATCGACTTGTACTGTATTGGATTTTGGGTTTCTACTTCTACAAACTAATCATATGTTTACTCAATGCTCGGAAATTATGAAAGCAGAGATTGCACATGATCCAAGAAAGCCAACCATCCGGAAACAACCTCAAGTGAAAATGGACGGTGAATTGTGAAACGTATCTGCGGAACTGGTAGCTAAAATTGATGGTTATGGAAGCTCAAACTCTAAACAAAAGAAACAATTATTTCCTCTCGTAAAAATTAGCCTCTCCTATGTTGAAAAATAAGAAATCCACTTGCATTTTGCTAACAAATGTCAAGTTAGCCGAAATGTTGGATTCAAATTTGAAGAATTTTTCATGATTGGCCAAAGAAATATCAAACTCCTTGACATATTTGCATGGGTTGGGTGGAATAGTGTTTGGGTTAGGTGGAATAGTACTAGCTTCAAGCCTATAAATTGAAGTCATTTCTTCATTTAATATAATCCCAAATTTGGTAAGCTTATAAGTTTCTAAGCTTTTGAGAGTTCTGAGAGTGTGAGCAATTGGAGAGTGTGTAAGAGTACTAGGTGTATTTGGGTTATAGGAAAGTGGGTTTTTCTACTCACATTTGTACTCAAATAATTCTTAATAATACAATTATTTTTCTCTTGCTCCCGTGGACGTAGGTTTAATTACTGAATCATGTAATTCTTGTGTCCTTTATTTTTCTATAATTATTTGGTGGATTAGATTCCGTATTCCGCGCACAACAAGTGGTATTAGAGCCGACGGTTCGTATTTGGAGGGATACGGTACTGTTCACGTATGCGGTAATATTCCCGTATACGATACTGTTCACATATGGTACTGTTCACGAATACGGTGGAGACGGCCATTTGTACTTGGGAGACAGTCTATTGTAAGTAGTGCGTATTTTTATATGTTTAGGAAAGTTCTGTCAACAAGGCGATAAGAGTCTAAGGATTCTGATTTTTAATTGGGACCGAGTTCCCGTTCAGTCTCTTGAAAACTTTCCTGGTACATTTATTCACCCGAAATTAACATCATAGAGACTGTTTTTCAAGTGAAAATAGTTCGTTGAGAAAATGGTAAAAGGTGAAACTTCTAAAATTGAGGGGAGATTTACTGAGACTATTTTAAGAGACGCTTCAGGTGGGAGGTGAGATTTGTCAAATCGCTATTCAGCACCTGTTATAGGAGGCCAAAAGATCGATGTTGAAAAATTTGATGGGAAAATCAACTTCGGCATGTGGAGGCGCTAAGTTATGGATGCCCTTATTCAAATCGATCTCGATGTTGTTCTGAAAAATAAAAGACACATGTATGATGAAGAAATTTGAGATCGTATGCACGAGAAAACTTGTGATCAGATTAGATCTTATTTGAGCAAAGAGGTGAAATACTTAGTGAAAGATGAGGAATGTGCGATGACTTTGTGGCATACATTAGAAGAGAAGTACCTACTGAAAAGTCCTGAAAATCGCCTTCATGCAATGAGCCAAGTATATAGCTTTCGAATGAAGCCTGGGGTGTCAACGCACGATCATGTCTCAAGATTTGAAAAATTACTTGTTGATTTGAAGAATCTTGATGAAGATATTAAGGATGAAGTCAAGGTTATGATTTTGTTACACTCACTACCAGAGGAATATAGCCATTTTGTGACTACCTTGATATATGGGAAGAGTGTGATCGTCTTCAAAGATATTTGTATAGTATTCACTAACTTGGAGATTCGGAATAATGATAAAAAGTCTGAACGAGTATCGTCTGAAGCTTTGGTGAGCAGAGATTGGGCGATGGAGAAAAATAAGAAGCGTAGTAGAAAGAATTCTCGATCCAAATCGAGAAGCAGAAATATAGCTTGATATGAGTGTGCCTTTTGTTATGAAAAGGGCTATTGGAGGAAAGATTGTCCAAAAACTCAAAAGAGAGATGGGAAGAAACCAGTAGCAGCAAACATGGCTTGTAAAGATGAGGACTCTGATTATTCACTAAGTATTACTCCTACAATATATGTGGCTAGTTCGAACGAGTAGATACTTGATACTGGAGCAACCTATCATTTGTGTCCCATTAAAGAATGGTTTACAGATTTTCATCATCTGGAATCTAGTGCAGTTGTAATGGGGAATGATCAACCTTGTTGCATAATGGGGATAGGAACAATGTGGCTCAAAATATTTGATGGAATGATCAAAGAACTCAAAGAGGTTAGATTTCTTCCAGATTTAAAGAAAAATCTAATTTCTATGGGTGCTTTGGAAGCTAAAGGCTACAAGGTTACCATTAAAAATGGCACAATGAAGTTTACACATGAGGCTATGGTGATTCTGTAAGGAGTTCGGCGTCACAATCTGTACTATTTGAAGGGAAGTACAACTGATGAAGCAAATGTTGCTGAGGCACACAGTGACACCACTAAGCTATGGCATGTATGACTAGGACATGCTAAAGAGAAGTTTTTGCAAACTCTAATGAGGCATGGACTTTTAAAAGGTACAAAAACCTGTAAATTAAATTTCTGTGAGCATTGTATAGTAGGCAAGAAAACAAAGGTCAAATTTGATACAGCTAAGCACGATACTCGTAAGATCCCTGAATATGTTCACAGTGATGTATGGGGACCAACCAAGACAGCATCAGTTGGTAGAGGCCATTATTTTGTTATATTTGTTGATGATTTCTCTAGACGTATGTGGGTGTACACCATACGAGCAAATGATGAGGTTCTAAAGATTTTCATGAAATGGAAGAAATTGGTGGAAACTCAAACTGGCAGAAAGATCAAAGTATTATGATCTGAAAATAGGGGTGAATATACTTCTGATCCATTCTTGCAAGTATGCCAAAACGAGGGTATTAAAAGACATTTCACGGTGAGACATACTCCGCAACAAAGCGGTGTGGCTGAGCGTATGAATCGTATTTTACTGGAGAATGTACGATGTATGTTATCTAATGCTGGTTTAGATAAAAAGTTTTGGGCTGAAGCTATGAGCTACGCAAGTCACTTGGTAAACAGGTTGCCTTCTTCGGAAATTAGAGGTAAAACTCCTATGCAAATGTGATTTGGAAATTATGCATAAGATTATAATTCCCTTCGTATATTCGGGTGTCCAGTTTATTATCATGTCAAAGATAGTAAATTGGATCCTCGTGTTAAAAAAGCTATCTTTGTGGGATTCAAAGGTGGAGTAAAGGGCTTCAAGCTTTAGGATCTCGAAAATAAAAAATTTATGTGTAGCAAAGATGTCACGTTTGATGGAGTTTCAATGATAAAAGCTTCAAGTTCTCAACAGGTGGAGAACATGACCACAGAGGTATTGCAACGGATGGAGTTTGATGCAACTTCATATGTACCAATTAGGACTCAATTATGGAGGTGACACCTAGAGTTGAAGAAGAGGTTGTTTCTTCTGATGTCCCACAAAATGAAGAAACAACTGATGATGTAGGTAATGATGATTCTATAGCAACAAGGAGGCCAAGAAAAGAGATAAAGAAACTTGGATGACTCATTAAAGACATGGTGGTAGCCTATGCACTTCCAGTTAGTGATGATGACATCCCCAACACTTTCAGTGAAGCAATACGCAGTAGTGAAAGTGATCAATGGAAGTTAGCCATGGAGGAAGAGATAAAATCTCTCCATCAAAACCAAACTTGGGAACTTGTAAAGTTACCAAAGGGAAAAAGGGTTATTGGCAATAAATGTGTCTACACCAAGAAATAAGGATCTCCGAATCAAACAACTCCTCGATACAAAGTAAGGCTCATAGCAAAAAGCTTACTCAAAAGGAAGGTATTGATTATAATGAAAAAACATAATTCCATTCGTATCCTACTTGCCTTGGTAGCTGAATATGAGTTAGAGTTAGCTCAATTGGATGTGAAGAAGGCTTTCTTACATGGAGATTTGGAGGAGGAAATCTATATGACTCGGCCTTGTGGTTTCAAAGTTCTTGGAAAGGAGAATTATGTGTGTAGGTTGATTAAATCTTTGTACGGACTGAAGCAATCGCCAAGGCAGTGGTACAAAAGATTTGGTTAATTTATACAAAGGCAGAAATTTACCAGAAGTGAACACGATCACTGTGTTTACTTTAGAAGACTACTAGATGGAGCTTTCATCTATTTATTACTCTATGTTGACGATATGCTTATATCTTTGAAGAATAGAGATAAGATCGAGAGACTGAAGAAGCAACTGGCTTTTGAGTTCGAGATGAAAAAATTAGGTGATACACAGAGAATACTTGGGATTGAGATTTATAGAAACAAGAAGAATATGGGTGTATGGTTGACTCAAAAGTCTTATTTGAAGAAAGTGCTATAAAGATTCGGTATGAATGACAAAACTAAACCGGTATATACACCTCTAGCTCCTCATTTCAAATTAAGCTCTTCTTCATGTTCTACATCTCAAGAAGAGCGTGATTACATGGCTCGTGTTCCATATGCTAGTGCTATGAGTAGTTTGATGTATACTATGGTGTGTACGAGGCTCAATATATCTTAAGCAGCGAGCATGATTAGTCGATACATGCACAATCCGGGTAAAGACCATTCGCTTGCGGTGAAGTGGATTCTCCGATATCTGTATGGGACTGTTAATGTTGGGTTATTGTTCAAGAAGGATTGTGGTCAACAATGTGTTGAGTACTGTCTTTTTGATTTCGTCGGAGATCTAGATAAGCGAATATCAACAACGAGCTATGTATTCACATTGAGTGGAGGTCCGATTAGCTAGAGGTCAATTCTGCAATCAACAATTGCTCTATCCACTATAGAAGAAGAGTACATGGCAACAACTAAAGTTATAAAGGAAGCTATCTGGTTAAAAGGCTTGTTAGGTGATTTGGGAGTAATCCAAGCGAACATTGCGGTCTTTTGTGATAACCAAAGTGCGATATTCCTCACGAAAAATCAAACATATCACGCTCGGACAATTCACATAGATGTGAAATATCATTATGTGAGGGAGATTATCGAGGGTGGTGATGTGTTGTTGAAGAAGATTGATACCAAAGATAATCCATCAGATATGTTAACAAAGGTGATTTCTGGAGTTAAGTTTCAACATTGTTTTAAACTAATTCAAATCCTTTTATTATGTTAAGTTATGTCCTTCGGAAATTTTGAACTACTGTTGGTTTGATCCCAAATTTTGGGTACGTAGGTAGTCACAGAGATGCAGTCACTTTGGTGATGATGATCCGTTGGTAGTCGACTCAAATTTGGATAAATCTTTGCCGAGGTGGAGAATTGTTGAAAAATAAGGAATCCACTTGCATTTTGCTAACAAATGTCAAGGTTAGCCGAAATGTTGGATTCAAATTTGAAGAATTTTTCAAGATTGGCCCAAGAAATACCAAACTCCTTGACATATTTGCATGGATTAGGTGAAATAGTATTTGGGTTAGATGGAATAGTACTAGCTTCAAGCCTATAAATTGAAGTCATTTCTTCATTTAATATAATCCCAAATTTGTTAAGCTTATAAGTTTCTAAGTTTTTTAGAGTTCTGAGAGTGTAAGTAATTGGAGAGTGTGTGAGAGTACTGGATGTATTTGGGTTATGGGAAAGTGAAGTTTTTTTACTCAAATTTGTACTCAAATAATTCTTAATAATACAATTATTTTTCTCTTGCTCCCGTGGACGTAGGTTTAATTATCAAACCACGTAATTCTTGTGTCCTTTATTTTTCTATAATTATTTGGTGTGCTTGATTCTGTATTCCGTGCACAACATCCTAAACCAGAAATATTAGTAAGTATGAATCATGCTTCATAGTTGATATGGACTCAACATAAATATAAACAAAAACTCACAAATGCTCCTACAGGAAATATGGAAAGAACTGGGAAAATTCTAGGCAAAATTTTCATCGAAGTTTAATTATTAGCCTTCTTTTTTATTTCTTTGAACTTGTCATAATTTACAGGCATATTACAATCTTATAAATCGACTCTTATAGTATAACTAGGGAGAAATCTGCTCTTAATCTATATTTTTAGAATAGAAGATAAAAATAAATCTCATAGGACTCAAACTCACGCTCTCAAATTTAATTATTAGTTTTACTAATCTTAATCATCAAAAAAATAATTATATATTTGGAAATACTCACTGATACCCGCTGCCACCTGCCTGTATACATACATATCAAATTCGCAACGAAAAATGTCAGAAAATTTCTTGATAATGACGCTTCAATTGGAAAAGGGTATAATTGTAAATACATGTCGCTGGACCACAGAAAAACGACACGTATTCAAAGATTACATCATGGAGGCTATAATTGGAAAATGGTAAAATTGTAATGGAAAATGATATTTGCCCCGGGTCAAATCTCGAGTCAAACCCCGAATTAAACGCGTCGTTTTACTCAATGGAAAAAACGCACCGTTTTGCCAAGTTATTCCTCCTTTCCCTGCTCACAGACCCACTTATTTCTTCTTTCCTTACTCACAGCCATCACGCGTGAAATTACGCACAACTCACAGCTATTCATAATCCACAATCCGCTTGTAAATCAGCCTCCGCCACTACCACCAACGACAGCCATCACACAACGGCCAAACCAATGAGATAATTTTGCACTTGAGGTAGTGCTTCGATCTTTGGCTAATTTTAATCCTTCAGAGTTTGGGTTTATTGCAACAATGAAAAATGGAGATCTTGAGTTTTCTTGTGAATATAATTCAGATTGAAGGAACGATTGAATCATTAAAAAAAAAATTGATTTTGAGTTGATTCCTTCAAAAAACTGTCATTTGATTTTGAGTTGATTCTTTTGACACTTGTGTTGAGCAACGAAGTGTAATGTCGTGAAGAAGAGGATGACAAAATTTGAAGATTATGAATGTGCAAGTGTTTTTGCCCTTTTCATAAATGTGTAATTGAAAGTTTGACCTTTACCTTCTTACTTTCTTTTTCATAAATTGCTCATGGTGCAGTCTCCTTTTGCTAGTTGAAGAAATAGTTAAGGGGGTTGGGAAGAAAGAGGAAACGAAAATGAAAAGACAAAGCAGAAGTTAAGTCGTGGTTAAAAAAATTAATTCTCAAAATGGCATCGTTTTCTAAAGCTTCAGGGTTTGACCCGGGATTTGACCCGGTAAGTATCAGTGCTGAATTGTAATTTGAAAAACACATTTCAATGGGCTTTAACACCTGGGCTTACCTTACATATAGCCCACATTTTGGAGTGGACACCTTTGAGAAAAAGAAAAAAGAAGCAAACTCCCTCTCAATTTTTTAAACACAATTTTTTTAAATAAAAATTCTCTCAATTACTCTTATTATTTGTCCACGATTTTCTTTATAGCCAAACAGCATGAAACTTATAATATTAATAAAATAAAACAAAACAAAAAAAGCATGAATCACGATAGATTCACTGGCATAAAAAAGAACCAAACATGAAATTTGATGGATTCACTAGGATGAAACATGCATATTTCTCTATATGTTTTAACGTCTTCAATCACTAAGCATTTTCTTTTATCCGAAGGTAATTCTTTGCTTCATCTGCTTATTCGAGTACTTAGATGGAGATTTAAAAACTTTTACCAAGAATAAACTTTAATTTAATTTAATTAATATATGCATCAATATCATGTCAACATACACTTTAAAAAAAATGATCACTATCCTTTTGGAGCCCATCTCTGATCGGCCAGATTATGTGTCTATTTGCAACTCCAAACTAATCTGATCAGCACTTAATGAGCTATTATCCCGACTAAGAAATTAAAGTAAATACACAATATTAACAAATATTTTATATATGGAAATTGGTCAACAATAAATAAATCCTAATAGATACTTGGTTTCTTATTATCATTGAAAAATTCCTAACAACCTTCAAACAGCAATTTGTGTAGGGATTGGTTCAGTAAACCTCCTTTACACAAAATTATGAATGAAACCTGAGCATCTCAGTCTTTTCTTAACAATAAGATTGACCGATGAGATTGCTAATTTAGGATTGTAGTAGCTGATTAAATAAGTTACTGATTACAAAAGCAGCTTGGTGTTAAATTAACACAATGAGATTGACAAGTAGAGTACATGCATTTAGTAAATTTTATTATGAAAGTATTTTTTTTATTATATAACGAGTAAAATAGACATAAGTTTAACTTGTCTTTTATTTTTTAGAGTATGATTAATAAATTATTTAGAAATGACTTTTTTTAACACGTAAAATTACATGCGGTCATGTTTGTCTTTCATGTGAAACTAGTCATAGTTCAAAAAATTTATATAATAATATGCAAGTACTGATGATTCTAATAATAGAAAATAAAAGGGAAATACAAAATATTTGAACTTACTGAATTAAAATTTTGATACAAAAAAGAACATACATTAGTTATGATAGTAATATGATATGTAATAGTTTATATTTATTAGGGTTTATGAAAATATAAGACACAATTGTCTTTTTTTTTAAAAAAAAATATTAAGGTCATAATGAACTTTACAAAGGTACAATGACTTATTAAATAAACTGCTTATAAAAAGCAACTACTTATAGGTTTAAAAGGTGCTGTCAAAAAATAAAAAATTATGAAATAAACAAGTTTTACAATATTTATAAAACACTCTTTTTTAATTAAAAATTATAAAAATAAACAACTTGAATTTCAACTTTAATTGTAAACAGAGATTCTAAACAGAGGCCCTCAACATACTATAATTATATTTTCTTCCTCTGATCTCCTTCTATTTTTTGTCCAATAAAAAATTCTTTTGATCGTACATTTTCTTTCCGATAATTAAACTCAGGGAATAATATTCAGAAGTCGGTGATTGAACCAAGTTACATAACTCACATTTCTTTCAAAGGAAGCGTACAAATAACATTCAGAAGAAGTCAGTGATTGAAGCAAGTTAAATGTGCTAAAAAAAAAAGGAGGATGAATAATAATTGATTTGATTCTTTAACTACTTGATAACCCACCAATTTATGCAATATTCAAGGCATCAAAGTTTTATTTTGACACGAAAATAGAAGGGCATTCAAGCTACCTAAAAGAAATTGTCTTGTTGTGCTAATGAATGTCGTTACAAGAAAGAATTTGTAGCTTGCAAGACTCCGAGAAAATAAAAAACATAATAATTATTGGAGAGTACATAACTACATTAGGAGAAGAGAAAGAGAAAATGAGGCAAAGCTTATGTTACAGATACCACAGTCAGTGAAGGGGTGGGCATTTCAATCGAGAAATTGAACCGACGGTTCGATTTGATTAAAAATTAATTAAAAAAAAACTAAAAGGTTTAATACTTTAATTGAATAAATAAAAATTAAATTGAAAATTCGAATAATCAAATAAAATTATGATTTTAAAAGTTAAAAAATTAAGAAGTTGAACAAAACCATACATTATTCTATTAAAATTTTATTTAGTTAATTCAGTTCGATTAAAAAATAGAATCGAACCAAGCCATACCCACCATAATATTGACAAAAAATCAAAAATAATATCTTCAAACTATCGTTTTACTTATGGCAAACTCTAACATACATGTAATGTTTGTTACATCACTCACATAAACAGTTAGTAAACCTCATATTATTTATTATTTATGTGAGTGGTTATAACATACATTACATGTATGATAGAGGAATTCCTTACTTATTATTTTATATTTTTCAAAAAAAGACAATAGAAACGGCAGCGCAAAGACACCAATCTATTGTTTCTGTTGCCGTAGTGTCTCGCCATGATAGCCAAGTATCAGTGCTCAGAAAATAACGTAGGGCCCATTATATTAATTATTTACAAAAACATTTACAAGGAGTCCAAACAGTAAAACAGTAAAAACTATTATTAAGAGGAATAGGGTATCATTCTCCTTACATTTTATCGTAAACTTCAACACAACTATACCATTTAAATTGGCATATTAAGAATTTGTTACTCAATTATGAGTAAAATCTCTTTGATTATATTAATATTTGAAATTTCTGATTATTAACTAAAACTAAGAAACTGCAATAACTGTTTCATTTAAATGTTTACATACCCAGATTTGCATTCTTGTCTAGAAGATAATGCATTAATGTCTGGCTCATATCATGCTATAAATTCATCTTCTTGTGCTAATATAACAAATCAATCAAAATAAGTTCCTCATAAGTCCTTAAGAATATATAGATTTTTAAAAATGGCAAAGCTCACTGTTGTTTGCTTCTTTTTTGTCCTCCTTCTGCTTGTCTCTGGTATATTTTTCTTCCTCTTTCATTTTCTTTGTATTCTTTTCATAGAAATACAAATACATGAGTTCATTTCAAGTGTATAAATATAATGAAATTTTCACAAGATGCCTGTATGCTGTATATATCAACTAATATGTTATGCTTGAAAAACAGAAGGGAACATTATGCATGTGGCAGAAGCAAAAGATAATCCTGGCCCTTATTGCCTAAAAACTTGGCCCTGCAACGGGGATGATCAATGCAGAATCGACTGCTCAACTATGTACAATGGAGAAGGACACTGCAAATATGTTACGGCAATCTATGCGCCCCACACATGCATTTGTAAATACAAGTGCTGATTTCATTTTCACATCTCTCCTGCTATATATGTACTCAGGCTTGAAATAAATTAAATGTTGGCCATTCATGCTTGAAATATATATTTCTCATAAAAGAGAGGTGCAATCAAATAACAATCTAGAAATTTTAATAGAACTTATTTATTCATTATTTATTTGACCATACATATATACTTAATCCTTATTCATAAAATATATGATTAATATATTGGGGCACATGATGTCAAAACAAAAGGATAAATATCATAAATTCTTCGTGAATAAAAGATTATCTATTGGGCATATTAGGGTTGCGTTCGACACACTGTATTAAATTAACATTCTATTATAACAATGTTATATAATGTTTGATGTTATATTGTACTGTATTAATTTTCAATTATAATGTATTACTAAACTATTTAAATTAATCTATAATTTAAATAGTTTAATTTGTCTGGTACAATAATAATATTAGAATATTATTTAATATATATAGTAATTTTAAAATGTAAATTATTATATTTATTTTAATAATATATCTGCATTATTATAAAAAAAATTAATAAATATAGATTTTAAAATTAATAAAATATATCTCATGTATTAATAATATTAATATTATTTTATATAATGTAAAAAAAATTAATTGAAATTGTTATATATTTATTTTAATATTATGTTTTCTATTTGTTACATGTATTTTAATATTATATTTCTATTTATTATAAAATATTAGAGTCAATTTTTTTGAGTTAATAGAGTCAAACACTATTTTAATTAAAAAAATAGAGTTTGGTATCCCTTATTAAAAACATAAGAATTTACATGAGGTTTCTCTAAATCTTGGAATATAAGTGTCCTTTTCCTTAATTAAATAAATTTTATGCTTATATATTAGTGCCATGCACTGTAATTCCAAGGGAGTGCTGGGTTTCCATATTGCGGCAATGGATAATATGCCCAGTTTCTTTTGTTATTATGCACTGTAATTATCAAACATGAGATTTGTTTCAATGAATACAGGGCCCACCAATTATCCTACGAAATGTGGCATGCCAAACATGGGCTAAAGCCAGTATTGCTAAAACAAATTATTTTTCTCTAAGTCTCAACTTCCATATGGATGGATGGATCTCTAGCATCGGACATCAGTCATTGGAAAGTTTGATTTCTCACAAGTTTGTTGAATGCCAATCATTTACTTCACAGCAAACTCGCTTCTGCTTAACAAAAAATGAACTCGTATGTCAAAGTTTCATATATCTAAACGACACTTAAATTAGTTGTCAAGTTTCATTATATATAAATGACAAGGGTGGGGCTACAAGCTTACAACCATTTTAAAAATTATTTTGAACACTCTAATTTTAATAAAAGTATGTATTATAAAAACATCATTATGTAAATTTACTGTTAAGGATAATTTATTATAAATTTATATTATATAATTGTTTTGAACACCCATATCGTACACTCATTATTCAATTTATGATTCTCATATCTTAAACCTTAAAACATTTTATTTTTAATATCTTAATTAATATTTAGATGAACACTGAATGAATCAATTCTAAGAAAAGTTTTGACTACAAAGTATGTGTGACACTTTTTATTTTTGAAAAAAATAAAATGAAACAAAAATACTATAAAAGAACCCTTTTTTTTTAGCTTTGGCCCTTCTTCTTCATCTCTTCATCTTCTTCTTCTTCTTTTTCCCTTTTTCTTTTAGGTAGTATCTATGGAATTTTTATTATTATTATGTTCTTATTGCAAATTATTTTGGGTGTAAAATTTAATATTGAACATAAATAAGCAAAAAATTAATAACTAAAATTATGTTAAATAATTTGTTACAACTTGACTAATTATATTGTTGTAAGTATATGTTAAATCTTATAAAGTTAGTGCGCTAAATAGTTTTACTAGTGTTTTAAATAAATAAAGGTAGCATTTTTTTTTTTGAAATCTGAATGAGTCTGAATTTTTATGAAGTCTAAATAGGTCTGAACACGAATGCTTGAACAACATTTTTTTTTCTTTTTTTAAATATATAAATATAAGTGGTAACTTATTTATTTTTATAAATAAAAATTATCTTAAATATTGTTATTTGACATTTATGTCCTTTTAAATTAAAAAAAAAAAGAGATTACGTTTTATAATTTACAAAATAAATATATTTTATAAATATAATTTTCAAATACAATATTTATTTTTCATTCAAACATTTTTTCATTTCGATTAAAGTCATAAGAATTTATTTTTTCTGTTCAGATGTAGATGTCTAAAAATTAAACATAAGTTATAGAAAACAAACAAGTAAATTTAAAAAAAAATTAAAATTAATAAAATTTCAGATTTCAGATATTTAACAAACAAGTCTAAAGTCAAGTAACTTAAATAGTTTAAATTAGGATATTTTTAAAATTTTAATGAGTGTACAAAGTAAAACTTAATTTTTTAAAATTAGTGTTTGAGTGTTCAGAGTAATAAAGTGTTTAAAGTAATATTTAAAGTACAAATAACCCTACGCAAATAATAATGAAATTAGCTGTATGCTTCTCTGTAATTCAAAAAATCAGGGAAAGTTAATACAATCAATTAAGAAGTATTTTTCTATTTAAATAGATTGAGATCAACATATAAGACATTGACTATTTTGTTTGAGTTATTTCAATAATAAATTAGGGAAGTATTTTTCTATCAAATAGATTAAAACAAGGCATTGATGCATATTTGTATTCTTATTGAGAAAGACATTTTCCTTTCAAATTATATAAACTTTAGTAATCAGGCTCTTATGCGATTTATAATTAGTTGATTAATGATTGCTTTTTGCGAAAGGGGTTCATGACTAGTTGATCAATGATTAAATGGAGAAAATAGACTAGAATATGGACGAGAGGGGTAGAATGAGAAAGTGAAATTATCATAATACTTACAAATAAACTGTAAATTAAAAGACAAAAACGAGACATGGTACACTGATTTTTTCTTTTTCTTTTTTTGAGAAAAAATATTACTTTCATTCATTCAACTGTGTGAATTAATACAAAAATTGATGTAGGAAATATAATGCTGAATTAAAATAAAATTTTTAAACCCCTAAAAAAGATCATCTTCAAAATCTTACTTACAGCCTTGTTTGTTGTATTTACCAAGTCCTTTTGCTTTTAAAATAAATCCTACAAATATAAAAAATAAGATATTATTAGTTTACACAAAAGTAACAAACCCAATTAAAATAAAGCCCAATCCTTTCCTGGTAAACAAAGCCCATAAACAAAATAGGACATTTTAATTTATACAAATTAATTAAAAGAAAATTCAAACGAACAAATGTAGACGCCAGTATTCAGCTCGGAATCTGCCGCTCTTTCACTCTCTGTGCCTCGTTCACGTGGAAGCACCTCGAGGTAAATTTACTTCTCAGAATTTTTGGCTTGTAAATTTTTTAATTCCTTTTAGCTTTTCCTACAATTTCTCCAATCCATCTCCGTCTTCATGATTTTGCTTTAGTTTCATAAATTTTCTACGGTTTTAGAGTTGTAGATTCACAATTTTGTGCATCTTCCGTTTCTTTCCGAGTCAACTCATCAATTCTTTGTAGGAATCTCTTGATCTAAATTCGATACCTGTAATTTTCGTTCTTCTTTCGATTGTTTTGCTTTCGTTTCATGCATATCAATTTTATTAAAGTCTTACTTTCTAGGCTTTAATGACTTGAATTTCAATAAGTCCCTTAAAATTTAGTTGGTAATTACTTGATTCGTTAACATGAATCTATAGTTAAGTTGTTTTGTGATAATTCTGGTGCTGTGGTGCAGTTAATGTGTTATTAATTTAGGATTAATGTGTGTATTAAGCAAGGATTTAGCATTCAGACTAAAGTTTTTAAGTTTTACAAAGAGTTATTTTTTTTCTCAATTAGCCTAATATAATAGCATCAGTTTTTTTCTTAATTTAGGAGCATAGAGTGCACAACCATTGCTTGTTTGGTTAATCGAGTTTTCACCTATTTGCTTTATTTGATTAAAACATCTTAATAAGATTGGAAAACACTATTGTAGAAAGTCAAGTTTCATTAGGTACTGAAGATGATGTTTAGGAACATTCAAAGGTAATCCAGGAGTATTATATCGTGACTTGATTAGATATTTCAAAAGTGGGGAAAAGAGTACAGCAAGAAGTAATTGAAATACTGTACTTTGCATCTTGCAATTGGATTGTTTTATCTAACTGAGTTTCTTTTACTACATCTTATCTTTCAATTATTTTCATTTCGTCATCTGTGTTTCCTGGTTGTGTTTAGGATGCCAAAGTTTTGGAAAATGGGAATATTGTGAGAGCACCTCCAAATGGAGTTGTAGGTATTTGAACAGTATATTCGAGTAAGGTTTTAGGATCTCTTGAAGTGGGGGCTGATGCTTCCAAGCTTTCTCAATACAAGCTTTGCAGGTGCCACCTTCTAATAAAGTTGTAGTCATATATGTAACTATGGTGTCTACTTACTTTGCAAAGTTCTAATATATATATATGTTGCTCCACTTTTGAATATCAAGTGGCATTATTTGATTGAGTCTAGGGGTTTCTTATGCTTATTACTCTTGAATATCAAGTGGTATTAGTCAAAACAAATTTGTTAGTTATGATAATTGACGCTGTTGATATTTAATGGATATTCTTTGCATGTATTATTGAATTATTATATCACTTGCTCTTCAGCTGGCAGCGAGTTTGCATAAGAAAAATTATTTTTAAAGTTTCAAAGATTCAAAACACTTGTGCCTTCAAACAAAACAAAACTTTGTTCGTAGAAGGAGAAATGAAAAATTAGTATTCATTCGGTCCTTCATCCTCTCTCTTGTTTTTGGGCGGCTTGGTTTGTTTTTTATATTGAGACCACTGACATTGGGATTCCTAATTCTTGGCATATATTCTTGAATTATTATATCATCTTGGAAATCTAATATCTGCATTATTTTACATCTTGAATTTCTCATGACTTATTTTCTATTGATAGGATTCATTTTCTGATTTATTCATTGATCATATCTCAATTGAAAACCTATGACTTGTAGATTCAATGAAACTCATTTAGGCAGCGGATGGTGGTGGAAGACAGTGCTCTATTTCTTTCTTCAAATTGCTTCTATTTGGGATGTGAAGTGGCTCGTATAGCAATATGCATCTGCTTGAAAATTGTTTGCTGCCTCCTCTAAGTGTACATGTCAGTCCCTTGAATCTACAGAGTATGCGATTCAGGTAATAACTTTGAGAAAGAAGATGGGTCGTGTAGATGCAATCATTGCATACTGATTGTTTATATTCATCATTGTGTTATAGTTTTTGAAGAAGGAAGTGAAGAAGTTGAAAAGAATAGTGAAGCTTGTGCTTGGAAAGTCAAGTGCATGAGAATCATCTCTAGAGGTACAAATTATTAATTTTCATTCTACTTTCAAGCTTTTTTTTAATAATTTTTTCACCTTTTTGATAATTTTTGTTTTCACTTTCAAAATCTATAGAAAATTACCATAATAGGGTTTTGTATCTGATAGATCAGATTTATTGCAAGAGCGTAAATCTGCTGATGGTGCTGTTGCATTTTTGACAACTTGTATGGGGGACTTATGTCCCAATTATAGGTTAGTAAATATTTGCTAATTTAGAGTCTAAGTCTTGCTGGTGGCTTGAAATATAGTATATTTGCTTATGTATACAGAATATTGCACTTATGATTATTATCCATTGCTGAAGTCTCATATTTTGTTTGGCTTCTTAAGCAGATATTGGTTATAGTACTTATGCTTAGTTTTATACAAAGTGATTGTTCAAATATAGCATATTGTTATACCTGTTACTGATTTGATAATTTAATGGTTAAAAAGTTTTCGTTCATATAGGATACTGCCTTGTAGGATGAAGATGATGATGGGGGTGGAGAAGATGAGGTTGAGGCAAAACATATCAGAGAATAAGAAAAAGTTAAGCGGAAGATGCTTGTAAAATTCAAGATATGAGATCATTTTGTGTATACACATGGGATTCTTCAACACCCCCCAACACAAAACAAAAAAAAAACTATTAAAATTGATCTGTCGTTGTACTTCTGATTGGTGGATGTGATTTCTATCAATTTTTGAAATTAAAGAAGGTAAATTTAATGTATTTTTGTGTATCACTATCACTATTTTGTTGATTATGTTGCATTGGTAATACAAATATTTCAAAAAAAGGGTTGTGAAATAACAATATTAAATAAATTATGTGGGCCATTGAAGAAAAAAAAAGTATCTTGTAATTTTTTACGGTAGATTATTGTTGGAATAGTAATGTTTCTGAGGGTAGTTAATGCCATTTCCAAAGGCAAAACATACCATTTCCAAAGGCATCATTTGGTTTACATAATTTTATTACAAAGGATAAAAAAGAGGGAGTCGAGATCTTACACAACATTAACTCCAGAAACGCATGCTCATAGACATGTTCATAACTGCTCAACAATCCACCCACTTGTTATATTTGACAGCTAATAATTATTGATTATTAATTATCATGTTATAATTTAAAAACCGCAGCGCTTATACCTCAAATATACCCCTTTCCATCAAGATGATATCGAATATATCTAAAAAATATTGTGCTTTAAGTTCAATGTTTGGCAAAAGCTAACTTTTAGTTTTTGAGGCAATATTTACTGTCAATCAAACATTTGTTTCTAACATGTTACCAACAATTTTTCTAATTCACAATTGAACTCCGCGCCTGAGTTTAGGTATCCAGCTCTGATTTTAACCGGAGTATGAAAAACAGATGCTTAGAACTTCATTTCAAAGATCCCGTCGACAATTCTTATTATTCTTCATGATATACAAAAATTCATTCCTCATATGATCTTTTAACTGAATGAATACAATTATATAACTGGAAGCTGGAGGACAATAAAATTTAATAATTTACTGCACAAAGGGAATGCTATGGCATTATATATATATATACAAGCAATTCAAAAATCCATTGACACTTAAGCAGCCAAACATTAAGAAAATTATAATATAATGAAAAAATCTATTGCAGATGTGAAGGCTGAGAATACGAAAACAATAATCCGGACACGTTTTTGTACCTCATCAATGAAATAATTTAAAAGCAATATACAATTTAGCTATAGCTCACTCCTTCACCATTCACAACCTCACCAATGTGATAGGTTTTGTACGCTCCACATCCTCCCTCAAGTATTGTGTGGGAGGTCTCTTTGCTTACAACAAGAACCATCCCAATGCCCATGTTAAAAGTTCGCCTCATCTCGCTATCTTCTATTTTTCCAGCCTAAACAGACAGTCAATGGCCAAAATTAAGTGAAAGACACGTGTAACTACAGTAAAACAGAGATGCAATATAATCAATTAATGCATTTATAAAAATCAAGCCTATAAAAAAACCCACTTCATAACCCTCAAAACTTGAACATGACGATCAATCTCGGAAAAATCATTAAACACGGTTATAGAATCTAGTAGCACGTAACGAAAAATTGCTTTTCACCTGTTGGATCCATTTGAATACAGCTGGAACTTTCCAAGAGTCCTCATAGATGACAGCACCCAGGCCTTTCGGGAACACTCGTGGTATATTGTCCGTAAACCCACCACCAGTGATGTGTGCTATTCCTTTTACTCCTCCCTTACTAATTATGTCCAGCACCTATTAAACAAAAGATTTATGTTTTAGCATTAGTTAGCACGGCAATCTGCAGCCACCTAGGTTAAATAGAGGTTAATGATAAAACCTGCTTGACGTAAATAGCAGTTGGAGCTATCAAAGCTTCACCCAATGTAGTATTTTCACCAGGAAGTTGGTCCTTCAGAGAAAGGCCACTTTGGGCCAAAACCCTGTTAAGAGCCACAAGTTAAAACGTCAGTATTTGATTTTGGTATACATCAATCTTCATTTGGAAGAAAGCTACTGCAGCAAATATACTTTATGTGGTCAATCAAGCCTTTAGGCAAATTTCAACATGAGATAGCAATTATGACCTTCTTACAAGAGAGAAACCGTTGGAATGGACTCCACTAGATGGTAGGCCAATGATTATATCTCCAGGCACAATGTTTTTCCCATCAATAACTGAATCCTTTTTAACAATGCCAACCGCAAAACCACTGAGATCATACTCACCCGCCGCATAAAAATCAGGCATCTCTGCAGTCTGAAAGGCACAGCAGATTCAGCAAGCTTAACTAAACAAGTTGAATAAACAATAGACAATCTAATTATGAGAGCAACAAATAAACTAATACCCATATCCCACAATGCGAATATTCCATAATGATTGTAAATGTTACAATTATAAAAAAATTACATATTGAATGGATATGCTCTTTGGCTACCAGACAACAGCAAGGACAATTGATAAGACGTGATTCTGTTGGACTCTTATGATCTCTTATTTCCTAATAATAAGAACAGGCCTTTTAAGTGGGAGCTGACATTTGTGGTAGCTCCCTGAGCATTTCAAGACTAGATGAACTTGTCAGTACTAGATAAGTATATTCTAAATTCAGATTTTCTCTATCTTCAAATGCAGTACTAAAATGACATTTGCATGGGAAAATAGGAACTAAACACTTAATAACAAATATAACTAATCGAATGGATGCAAAAAAATACACACCTCCCCTCCTAGAAGAACACAATCGGATTGTTGGCAACCATCAACAATACCTTTTATGACCTGAAGAACAAATAAAGAGAATCAACACAAGTTTGCCGCAGCAAAATAATTGACATGGTTCATACATCCCCAACAATTATGCTGACACATATACCTTTTCAGCAAGATCAACTTCTAGGTAGCTTGTTGCAAAGTAATCTAGGAAAAACAATGGCTTAGCCCCGGAAGTAACAATATCATTGACACTCATTGCAACCTAAAAGAGAGTTACATTAGAAGCTAATTACTACTAATAGTAACATTCATAGAAAAGACTTTATTTTTTCTTCCAAAAAAAAAATAATCACCAAATCAACCCCAATGGTATCATGGATTCCAGTTTCAAATGCCAGCTTAAGTTTAGTTCCCACGCCATCAGTGCCAGCAACAAGGTAAGAATCACCTGCTCGAAAGAAAATTCATTAGCAAACTAATAAATAACCCAAAACAGGATTTCAATAGCTTATTCAAGTCACAAGAAATTACTAAATATTAATTTTTGAGTCAAAAGATAAGCAACCCATTTTAAGAAAAATCCTAGATAATCAGATAAATAATAAGAATTATATTATTACCAAGAGGGAAAAGACCGCCAAAGCCTCCAATCCCAGGAGCCATCTTAGCAATTCTTCTAACAAGCTCAGACCCAGCATCTATATCCACTCCAGCATCCTTATAAGTTAGCCCCGCACTAGTACTACTGCCACTTCCGGACATCGAAAGAACACAGCTATTGACTCTAACTCTTCTGGAGGCCATCGAAAGAAAAGGAAGTTTACATTCATATGCACAATTGTGTAAGACATTGTTGGTAGGATTTAGCTTGCCCACAAAAAAACGTGATGACAGTTCAGTGTTTGTTGCAATACTAATCCTCATGGCAACAATTGAGAATGAATCTTTATATTGATTTTGAGATATCTTAAGAAAGTCTGATATATATTATAATGTCTAAATTGGGAGTTTAGGGTTTTAGAGAGTTCCTTCTAGGGTAGGTGTCAGTTCAGTTTGGTATGGGAGAAAACCAAAATTTTGGTCCCGTTCAAAAACCAATAAACACCAGGTTCAGTTCGCTGACGGTTCTGGTATCGAGTCTGCTTAACTGTATGGTGGCAGTTTGGTTTAACAGTTCGAGAATTATGAAACAATCTCCTCTCTGCAAAAACAAATATATACATTAAAATTTTAGAGCAAATATATATATCCTCCATCCATAATTACGTTGCAAAAACAGTTATCGGCAAAAATGAGTATGTACAAAAACAAAACAAAATCATGTTGCAGGGTGATTTTGATCCATTAATAGAACGCAATCCAATTAAAATTACGAGAGGAAACCAAATCAAAGTACCTGCAAGCTGCAATACGCGGTAAGGGGCTTACAGAGCTCGGTGACCAGTGACCACAACAGAGTCAACAACCTTGAAGGAAGTGGCAACGGCAGGGACCACAACAGAGCAAGAAGAAAGCGGCAGCAGCAGTAGACTTGAAGGAAGCAGCGATTGCCGATCGTAAAGCCAAAAGGACCGACAGCGGCGGCGTCGGCGGCGGCAGCAAATACGGAAGCGGCAGCGACCGCGGCAGCAAAGCAATCGGCTGATAGAAACTAGGAATTAGGGTTCGCAGATGTTATAACCGTGTGTGTATATATATTTTTTAAATTACGAAAATACCATTAGGATTTGGTTTGTTCCGGTTCTGGATTTTTAACCGAAACCGGAATGGGTAAGGTTTGGTTTTGACTTCCGGATTAGGCTTTAAATATGAGCATATTAGTGTTATACTATTGTGTGTGAATGCGTATGGTGATAAAATGAAGACACCTATCAAATTGAGCCACTTGGCAACTTTTTAAGTTCATAAGAAAATAAACCGAACTGCAAATTCGGTTATAATTCGGTTTATTTACTAGATTACACTGGTCGGTTTCTTGCAATTTTATAAACCAAGAAACTAAATCGAATCATCGGTCCGATTTCTACTGAGAATCCGTTTTCTACATGCCTTACTAATATTTGCACAATATTATAATTTGAAGTTTTGAACTTAATAGGGATAGCAAAATTCGAACTTGGCCTCAGTAGGGATGGCAATGGGGGAGGGGAAGGGAGAGGACCAATCTCTTCGTATTTATTCTTGATATTTTACGTATGTTCTTGTCCCCTTTCTGTCCCCATCATAATTATTTGAGAGAATCTTCATCCCCTATAGAATAATAACAGTGATCCCTGAGGTCCCTGGCCCCGAATAACTAATACATTTTTTTTTATTTTGAGTTAATTATATTAAAATAAAAAATTCAAATAAAAGTAAAGTTTGAAATATATTTTATATTAATATCCATTACAAAAGTCACATCTATTAAATTAGTCAGTAACGCAGCATGTAAGAGATACAAACTTCTTTTACAAACTATCATGAACAAATTAATAGTTTAATACAAAATTGGTAAAAAAATCAAATTTAGATTCAAAATTAACTTTTTCAATGGTGGCGTGGACACTTTATAAATGTGGACTATTCCATTTGCAGCATAATAGTTAAGTCGGAGCAAATCAAGAGTAAATATTAGATTAGATTAGATTAGATATTAAAATTATAATTCGCGGCAATTATAACATCTAAAAATAAATAAAAAATGGATTTAAGTTTAAAATATTTAATGAATATTAAAATTAAAATAAAATTTTTAGACTAATAGAATCTACCCGGTCTTTTTAATGTCCTAAATAAAAATTTAGGACTTTAATTAGTTAATTAGACCTAAAAGTTTAATAATATAAATATTTTGATATTTGTTATTTTTACCAATATCTATAATTTTATAATTCAAATTTTATTATTTATTTACTAGTAATTTTAAAAAATAAAAATAAAATTAAATATTAAAATGGAAAAATGGGTAGGGGATGGGGATTCCACCTCATCCCCGTCCCCTCCCCGAATAAGAAATTGGGTAAAAAAATTTCCTCGTCCCTTCCCCGAATAAGAAATTAGGTATAAAATTATCCTCATACCTTCCCCGAATGGAAAAAATCCCCGAGAGTACCCGTCCCCGTGGGATTTTTGCCATCCCTAGACCTCGGGTATGGTGATGTTCGCATTTGGTTTACACTTATTTTTAGGTATTTGAGCCACATTTTTTAATTTATTTTATAATTTTTAAATTCTTTTTATTGAAACTTGAGATGAAAGATATGGATTTTAAATATTTAAAATTTTAAATATATATAATAAATAAGTCAAATATATATAATTATTTAAAATAATATATATTTTATAAAATCTAAATCCCTGACCAAATGTCAAGCTTATCAAATGATGTTTGAGATATGTCCGACCTCATTCCTGGGCTTGATACTAGCCAAGCAAGTTTCTTTGACATCCCGAATAATATGCACTCACGGTTAACTAAGCAACACCCAATGGACAAGTATTACTTTATTTTATTCTTTCAATAATGAATAATTTTTATTCCTGGAAAGGACATTAGACCAAAGTTTAAGAGGTTCTTATTTTTTGTTCATTCACTTTTTTGGGTTTATAACTAATTTTTATTTAACTAGATACTTTCATAGAATAAGAGTAAATTTATTAACATAAACATATTAATATATTTTCTTCTTTCGAAGTATTTTGTTCTTGAATGATGTTAGAATAAGTTTATTTTTTTTATATATGTATTTTTCACACGTCCGGTGCAACCAAAGTTTCCAACTTCCCCCCTTAGTTAAGATAGACTTTTGTATTGTTTTTTAACTTTATTTGTAATTAAGCCAAATTTTTCACTAAATTATCCTCGTCATCTAGTATAACATGAATTATTAATTCTATTGGAATTATTACTAACACGACTCAAAAGTTATTTATAATTTCTAAATATAAGAGTGTTTTGTCATAATATAGTTCGGTGAGTCCAAAATTGATTCATAGAGAAAAGATTTAATTTAGTTTTCTTAAATTGTTTAAAACTAATAATAATTTAAATACACATTATTTAGTTTAAAATTTAAATCAAACTATGGAAATAAATTATATAGATTTATGGATCCACTCTTAGTAGTGAATATAATTTTAAAAATTCTTTTTATTATTTTTTGGCCAAAAAGATTCATCACATAAATTATCATTGTTTTACAATCAATCTTATTGTGGATTATGTACTTAGTGTCTCAAAATTCAATTTGTTTACAATATGTTGAAATACCATTTTAGCATACCTTGTACTAAAATATTAAGTATTTATTGTGCCAAACTCCTTTGTTTGTCTATAATAAATCAAAATTTTAAAATATAAAATATGGATAAAATTAAATAAAAAAAATTTAATTTATATAACTAAGATTGAATTTGATTAAATCATATTTTTCTACTAAGAGTTTTATCTCACCCTAACTACATTATTTAGTTAAACATAATTGAAATAAAGATTATCGTTAAAATTAAGTTCCACATAATTAGAAATAAACTATCTAAAAATGAAAATAAAACTAAATTTATTGATGAAAATAATTTAAAAATCTTAAAAGAGTATTTAGGGGAAATGAGGGGAAGAATTTGGATAGAAAGAAGTAAAGAAAGGAGTAGAAAAAGGGATAAAATTGTAATTTTATATTAAAATATGTAGAAATAGAAAACAGAGCGAGAATTACATAAAATAGAGTTAAAATTTGAATTCAAAACTATCAAATTAGGCTGAGGGGGTTCTCTATTTATAGATACAATAGATAAATAATGGTTATTAGATGAAAACAATTCGAATACATAAAATTATATCACTTGGCACGCTTTGATTGAATAGAACACGACATCAGGATTGTCACCAATCAACATGAGGTCAGTGGACATTGTTTCAGTGTGTGTAGGTTTATGATAAGCTCATAGTTCGGTCAAATAAGATGTCGACACATCATTGATCAATGAAAAGTCAATTAGGCTTCACAAAATTAGCATTCATTCTACCACACCAAATTTGAATCTCTATAAATATTGTTTTATACAATTGGAGTCCGTTTATTCCCAGTTTCTGTCATTTCTTGGTTTTAAGAGCTTCTGGATCTGTTCATGATGTCGGTACCACCATCTGAGACCCTGAACATGAGTAAAATTATAATTTTTCCCTTTATACAATTGTTAAGGCTTTTAACTATTCTAAGCTTAAAAATGTTGTACGTTCTATGGTCTGATTTCTCAATTAATCGTGAGGTATCGTTTACATTTTATATTAAAGTGAGAATTCTGGTATTGAAAGTGTGGAGTGGGAGACATTGAAATAAGAGTATAAAATCGAAATCAAAATCAGAATCCAATTTATTGTTTACTTTGTCTTGGATTGAGAGTAAATAGTTTCAAATTACAATTTTACTCTTATTTAAATAATTTTAATTTTTAATTAAAATTTAATAAAAATATTTGAAAAATAAAATATTTATTTTAATATATTTGTAAATTAATAATAATTAATAATATTTTTAATTATGCAAATCACAATTTTTATTAATTTTAATTTTAATTATGTAAATTAAAAATTATTGATAATATATTCACAAATGAAACATTATTATTAATAATATAGTACAAAATTAATATTTTCTTAGATTAAACTATTTATTATTATTAATATTAAATAAATATAATAATATTATATTTTCAAATAAAGGTAGTATATAGTAATATTATTAATTCTCTATAAATATAATAATATTATTTTTAAGTAATTTTAAATTAGAATCAATATAAGTTATTATTTTAAACTAAATATAATAATAGTATATTTAAATAAGTTTAATATAATTACTTTTAATAAATGTAATTTATAAAATAAAATAATATATTAATTAAATAAATATGTTATATATTTTATTTTATTAAATATAATTACATTGAATTTAATAAAAAATATTAGTAAACACTGGAATGGTCAAAATTTAAGGGTTAAAATTTGGGCTTGAGCTTAAAAATCTAAGCCAGATCAAATTTAGGTCAGGTTCCATGCCTTGCCCAACCCCAACTAATCACTTAATAATAAAAAAAAATGTGTGTACTTGTTTGGATTTTGAGTTTTTATTTGAATTAGACATGTTTTTGTTTATGTTTAGTTATTTATATGATTTTATGGCTGAAATATTAATTAGAGTAATTTTTATGCTTCTGTTATTTTAAATAAGTTTTAATTTTTTAAATTTTAATATATTAGGGGAGATAAATTTAAATTATTAATATTGAAAAATTAAAAAAATTTGGTTGGGCTCGGACTTTCTTAACCTGATTAAGGTGAAAAAATCAAGTTTTTCATCGGGTTCAGTTCCTTATCTGCATTATCGGGCCCAAACCCGAGCCCGACGCGACCCATTGCTATGCTTATTACGGGTAGCCTTACCCCAGCGCATCCTGACGAGTATGTCCCATTCGCCACAATCCGAATCTACTCTCTCCCTCTGAATCCACTACTGCCAACTCTACCGCAATAAAATGCTACATTGATAAGTGAAGTTCATTTACAACGTACCACCTCCAGATCACTGCAAATTAACTCTCCAGCTACGCATAGTATCATTTGCTGGAAGTTTTGACACGCGGTTCTTCAGGGGGTCCGCCTGTAAATGTTGTATCTGAGGCAGCCGCTTGTTATTATTTTTTCATTCTACGGACGTAACCGGCCACAGGAAACAAAACAGGCAATTGTTAAAGGTAATTATCATTGGGCTCCCTCATTTTTGCGTAATTATCATTCAAAATAGTTATGAAAAATTAAAGAAATTAATTTGAAAGGTAAAGAGAGAGGTGAAAAAAATGCAAAACTTATATTAAAGATAATTAAATATTATTAATTAAAATGATAAAATAGAATAAATACATGTAAAGATTAAAAGTGCCGGTATACATATAATTCAAAGGATCTCATAAAGTAATAAAGATTAAAAAAATGAATTTAGATTATGGACCCGAAATGATGAAAATGTGATAAAGGGTTACCATGAAATTTTTTCAATGTTATGTGGTCAATTGATATTTGTTAAAATACTAAGGGGTCGAAAAGTATTTACCTTATTGATATTATTGTTATTTTAAAAAGGTAATAATATTATTAGTTAAAAAAGGACCTGGAACTTGTAACTATAGTGTTAGAATATAATAAAAATAATAGGAACATAAAATCATTATAGGGTGTAAAAGAGTAGAAATAGCTTAATCTAAAATTGGGAACAATTAACTTAAAAGTTGAAAATTAATAACGAAAAGTAGGAAATTATAAAGTGAACTTGGAACATGACTAAAATATTAGAATTCACTTAAAAGAGTAGGAATATATAACAAAAAAAATCATGGAAATAAAGTAAGAATTAATTAACGGAAAGTAGAGATACTAAAAATAACCTTGCAACATCCAAATGTTGGAATTCAATGTAAAGAGTGGTGTTATAGAACCAAAAAATGATGGGAAAAGGAGTGGCAGAGCTTAACCCAAAAATTGAAATGACTTGGCAAGACTTTGATAAATTCCAATGAAAAGTAGAGATATCAAAAAAATGAACTTGAAACATTCACCTAAAATATTAGAATTCAACAAAAGAGCAGAATTAATAACCAAATTGTGGTGGAAATAGGAATTAATAACCAAAAATGAACTTAAAACATTCACCCAAAACGTTTGATAAATTTCAATGAGAAGTAGGAAATAGAAATTAATACCGTACCACATTGTACAATACTATATATTTTGATTATTTTCATGTATAAAAATAGAAATTGAACAGAGATCAATCTACAATATGGATGTGGATCCTTATACGTGTTAATATATACATAGTGTTGAGTATTAGAGAATATATATTTAGAAAGAGTAAAATTGTCATTTTGTGCTTCAAGTTTCACTAACATTTCTATTTTTATGTATTTAAATCTTCTAAACTTTTATTATGTGTGTTTATTATAATTTAAGTATTTTATGTATTTCAAGGATATTTTTGTTATTTCACGACTAACGAGAAGTCGGACAACAAAATGGATGGCATTTTTTTAATTCAGAACAGTTGAAAACTTTATGAGGAGCATAAAAGGATATTTGTACTATTCATGTATACGATACTATTCACAAGTACGACATTATTTACAATTACGACATTGTTCACGTATACGGTATGATGATGTTGCAGCATCCTATAGGACTAATGATGTGATATTGACTGATTATATGTAGGGATGGCAATGGGGAGGGGAGGAGAGGGGACCAATCTCTCTGTACCCATCCCCAATATTTTGCATATGTCCGCGTCCCCATCAGAATTGCTTAAAAAAATCTCCATCCCCTCTTAGAATAATAACAGGGGATCTCCGAGGGTCCCCGATCCCCGAATAACTAATATTTTTTTTTATTTTGAGTTAATTATATTAAAATAAAAAAATTCAAATAAAAGTAAAATTCGAAATATATCTTACATTAATATTGATCCATTACAAAGGTCACATGCAAAATACAAACTATTAAAATAATTATCTTTGTCAATCTTCATTATCCTACAATAAAAAGAAAAAAAATTTACTTTTATATAGAAAATAAAATAAATAAAAATAAATGTAGATACTTAATTAATATTTTTAATAAAACAAAATTAAAATTAAAACAAAATTTTTAGACTAATAGAATCTACCTGACCTTTTTAATGTCCTAAATAAAAATTTAAGACTTTAATTAGTTAATTAGTCCTAAAAATTTAATAATATAAATATTTTATATTTGTATTTTTTTACCAATATTTATAATTTTATAATATAATTCAAATTTTATTATTTATTTACTAGTAATTTTAAAAAATAAAAATTAAATTAAAAATTAAAATGGGAGAAATGGGGAGGGGAGGGGAGGGGATGGGGATTCCACCGCATCCCCGTCCCTACCCCAAATAAAAAATTGAGTAAAAAATTTTCCTCATTCCTTCCCCGAATAAGAAATCGGGTATAAAATTATCATCGTACCCTCCCCGAATGGGGAAAATCTCCGAGGATACCCGTCCCCGTGGGAATTTTTGCCATCCCTAATTATATGATATTGATTAATGATGTGGCGTTGACCGATGACGTGATAACATATTATTAGACTGAAATGTTAATGTGGCGTTGACCGATGAGGTAGTAGCATATTATTACACCGAAATGTTGACATGGTATTAATTAATGATGTGTTCTAGTCAATCAAAGCTTGCCATGTGATGCAATCATGATCGTCCGCATTGTTTTCATCCGATGACCATGATTTACTATTGTACCTATTAATAGAGGACCTCCCTAATTTGACACCCCTGAATTGATTTTTTAGTTTCATTTTCTGTAATGCTCCCTCCATCTTGTATTTTCTACATATTTTTAAAATTTATCATTTCACTCATAGTTTATTATAAATGGTTAATTAAATTTCAAGCTTGGATTGAAAGTGAAGCCTCAGCATAATCCTTGGGCTTTATTTGATAAGTTTATTTACTTTTCCTCTCTGATTTATATGGTTATTTTGGCTCATTATTGATAGATAATGTATCTTGTCTAAATTTTCCAAAATATTTTGGCTCTCTAGTGAAAAATCGTTACTGTCTGGTACAATGAGCACTTAGCACCATACTTATTAGAAAGAAATTTCCCTTTAATATTTTATGGGTCGTCTTGACTCAATATTGATAGAGAGTGCATTTAAGCTATTCAGTAGATGGTCTTGCCATGTTGTTGACAGAAGGATTATTATCATCTGACACAATGTGTTCTTGACACCACGTTTCGCAGAAGATTATTACCCTTTGGCACACTGAGCGCTTGATATTATATTTATTACAGTGAAGATTATGAGGAGTGGAAATACCCACTTATAAATTAATTAGAACTAAACATTATTATTAAACCCATGATGAAAGGTTGAATGTGAATCCAAAGACTCAAGCACTTCATTTGCATAGTTTTCAACTATAATTCATTCTGGCCTTTTTATTTTAAATCTTAAGATAAAAAAATTTACTTCTAACCAACTCACATACACACTTAAAAAATTAACCCTACATATAATTAAATATACCTCCTCGTGAGATTGACACTCGTCACCACAAATCTATACTATAATAGATTAGTGCACTTATGAGTATAATAAAATTTACACAACACATAATATCTCAATTCTATTTCTTTACTTCGTCTATTTGTATTTTATTTTTGTTCATTCCAATCAATCAGAAATAATCGAAAGGCTACTCTTACAATTTTTAAATTATTTATTTCTCATTATTTTCAATATGAATCTCAGTATCCAGTAAAAGAATAATCAAATTGATAAAAGAAAAACAAATTTGGACATATATTACTAAATAAACATCAAGTTAATAAAGGAAATGAAATTGGAAAGAAATAAAGTAATCGTTGTTTTAACATACCGAAGAAGTCGTTGATTAAACGGTTGACAGATGATTCAAGGAGTTCAATTCTTATAACTTCTTCTGATTTCAAAAAGGGGTACCCCGGTGATTTTCAACCCTTGAGCTATGATATGAAACGAGTCAATAAAGCATAGTAGAACCAAATTTCTAAAATACTCAAATAATAAACTTGAAATGTTCACCCAAAATAACGAAATTTAGTAAAAAAAAGTAGGAATATAAAACCAATAAGTGGTGGTAACAAAAATAGTTGAAGAGTTTATCCCAAAAGTTATAAGTACCTACCAATAGTCTGATAAATTCTAACAGTAAATAAGGATCTAAAAAATAAAAATAAAACGTCCACGTAAAATGTTAGAATTAAATGAAAAAAGTAAGAGTATAGAATCAAGAAGTTGTGGAAACAAGAGTTAAAAGGCTTAAACTAAAAGATTGGAAGACTTACTAGAAATCTGATAAAGTCCAACAATAAGCAAGGATTTCAAAAATGAACTTGAAACATTCAGGCAAAATGTTAGAATTTAATGAAAAGAATAAGAATATAGAACCAAGAAATGGTGGGAACAAGAGTTAAAGAGCTTAAACCATAAGTTAAAATAACTTACTAAGAATTTGATAAATTTCAAATAGAAATAGGTATACAAAAAATGAACTTGATATATCAACCAAAAATGTTGGAATTTAATAAAAAAGAGCAGGAATGTAAGACCAAAATGTGGTGGAAAAATGAGTTCCAGAGATTAACCCAAAAGTTGGAGCAACTTACAAAGAATTTGATAAATTTTAATAAAAAGTAGGGATCTAAAAATTGAACTTAATATATTTACCCAAATTATTAGAATTCAATAAAAAGGATAAGAATATAGAACCAAAAGTGGTAAAAAATAATTTGAAACACTTACCAAAAATTAGATAAAATCTAATAAATGTAAAGATATAAAAAGTAAACTTGAAATACCTATCCCAAAAGTTATAATTTAATGAAAAAAATTAAAATATAGAACTAAATACTGGAGGGAAAATGAGTTGAAACAACTTGTCAAAATTTAAATAAATCTTAACAAAAAATAAGAATTTAAATAAATATCAGAACGTGACAAAATTAGTGGGATATAACTATTTTATGACTTATTTATAGTACTTTTTTTAGTTTCTTGCAGAATTTATAAATTTAAAATTATTACATCTTTTGCTTCACTTAATTATAATTTTATTTTTTTTTATATTTTTTCATAATTTTTTCACATTAAAAATAAATAAATTTGTAATTTTTAGTATATTAACCCATTAAAAAACCGTTTGTACCGGTTGTATGCATGCGCTATATCTCATACGGTGATGCATGCATGGTAGGTAGACTGTCATGAGAGGACTAAGCTGAGCCAATTCTGTTTCTTCCTTTCCTATTAATCTTCGCTTTGTCTTCTATCCCACAAAATCCTAGCTAGCTAGCCAGCATAATCGTTTATTAACACACTGCCACTTGTTATTTGATTTTTATTCTAGAGTTATCTTGGGTTTCTGATCAGTCACTCACACCTTGAAGAAGCCTCAAGGTGAGAGCCATAGCCTAAAGATATTACACTGAAATTAACCAAAAAAAGGAAAAAAAAATCCTCACTGAGAGATGTTAGGAGATGGATAAATTTTTTTCTTTTGAAAATATCTTCTCTTTAAAGGTCTTTTTTTGTTTTTTTTTTTCCTTTTATTCACCTATACCAACCAACACTTGCGTTTGAGTGAATAATGCAGAACACATAAAATATTTTTCTGGAAGGTGTAAACAAAACGTCGAGAAAAATGAGAGTGGCAGTGATTGGAGCTGGGAATAGTGGACCGGTTTCAGCTTTCGTTGTCGCAAAAGCCCGCGTCGAGGTTGTACTATACGAGAAGGATGATTATCTCGGCGGCCATGCCAAGACTGTCACCTTCGACGGCGTTGGCTTAGACCTTGGTTTCATGGTCTTCAAACGGGTAAGTTTAACTTTCTTCGCTTTCATCTTGTTCAATATACGGCTATAGTTCAGTAAAAATTAAATGTAAATTTTTAAAAAATAAATTATGCAATTCAATGATTTTTTTTTTTTTGGTTAATTCAATATCATTAAAATAAGAACTCTGCCAATATACAGAAAAGCTTCTTAATTATGACTTATTATAGAGAAACTTTGGCTTAGATCCCTTATCTCCTCATGTAGGCTCCAAAGGCTATTGATGATAAACAAGGAAATTTTAATTTTAATGTTTTTAGCAAAATAAAGAACTGCAGTAACGGAAAAAGAAAAATCAATAGAAAAGTATATATATATTATTGCAATAGTTGGTACGTCTTGTTTGTTACTTCAATTATATATTATGTTATAAATCTTAGGATTATCGAGGAGGAAATGAATTAATTAATGAACTAATAACGATTTTGCCTGTATATCTCATCTTCTGCAATTTTCTGCGTGTTACGAACGTACGAAGCACATGCATCCACATAGAATATTTATCTGTAGTTCTGAAGTGTCGGCATCGATGGGTGCATCAACTCATTCAGTGGCCAGGTTTTTTTTCCTTTTTAGATACAAGTATGTTACAGTCAACTATTCTTGCACGTGATTAGATCTAATAGTTTCTAAAATGATACATTTTGTATTGTCTTCTTGTGAATTGACTATTTTCAAATCAACTATCTTACTTTTGTAGTTTTAAATTACCCTTTTCTTTATTCAAAAGATAAGAAAAAAATGGGAGTGGGTTGACAAAAATTCTTTTATCCTTTTAATGAAAACAAGGAATAAAGTGAATTTTTAAAAATAACAGGTGTTTTGAATATAGTCAATTCGTGAGGAGTTAATCCGAATTAATCCTATATGAAATAATTAGAGTACAATTAATGCCCCTTAGCCCTTAAAACTTTTTTAATGATATAATTGCTTCAATTTATATTACCTAATATAGAAGATTGAAAAATCATCACAAACCTCCCTTTTGTTAGGACACACGCCGCAAGCTCAATAAATAAATTTATGCACATTAGTTAATTAAATATGTTAGCTAATAAAAAAATGCATATTTTTTTAAAATAAAAAAGAATGTAACGAGTGAATAAAATTTAAATTATTTTTTTATCATCTGCCTCTTTTAAGAATCGAACTTAGGTGACCAATTAAATAAAACTATTTAAAAATCACTAAGTAAAAGAACACATGTTAATCAAATATTTTCCAATATCAGAATTTACGAGTTGGCACATATTTTTCGTTTCTCATGACTCATGAGACCATAGTACCAACTCTTTATTTACTCCTAATAGGTAATAGCTTTGACCATAAATCTTCCGCCTTTGCTTTAAATTCTTTATAGAGAAGACAATTCCAAACAAGAACCAAATAGATTCGTCTCAATTCTGAAAGCAAAATTATGCTGTAAGTTGAGGAAAGCAATGTGAAGCTCCTTCGTTGGAGTGCTGTCAATTTGTTTTCGGCTAAGGATTCGAAAGAAAAGAAAATTACATTTTTTAAGATTTTTTGATTGGTGTATGTACCCCGCTGACACTTTGAGAGGGTCCATTTTACTATTAAATTGATGGTGATAACGCGAGCACCGATGTGATCCCACCAAAAGAATTAATCATTAGCTTTTTAGGCCCGTGCTGCATCTTGGTTTGGAAGCTTTGGGCATTTTTCTCCGGCCGTTTATCATTTTGGAAAAAGAAAGTAACGGGTAATACGTGAACTTTAGTATTTTGGCGCTGATTTTTTTTTAAAATTTTAATTAAGTTGATTCTCTTAAAAAATTTTAATTAAGTAATAAGTGATAGTCTAATAACAATTTAATTCTCTCCTTACTTACATAAAATGCCTGTATGAGCGATTTAAATACGTATATTTAAGACCAAAAGTCAAACATAATTAATTTAAAAATAATCTTATATAAAATTAAAAGGGTGTTATATTCTATGAAAAACAACAGACACTCTTTAAAATTGTCTAATGTACTTATAATCCATCTAACTCCAAAATACACAAAGAGAACTTAACTATTTGATTTCGTCAGTTAAATGTTTTGGATGACAACAAGGGCTAAATGTTACGTTGGTCCATAAAAAGTATTACTTATTATTATTATTTTATTCTCTTTTTTTAATTAATTTTTTAAATATATTAAAAATAAATAAATATGTTGTCATTGCCAATGTCAGACAATTGTGCCACACCACTTAACCGTTACGCTATGGAACTGTAAGTGCGTGTTTAATGCTAAGGTGTTATGATTTTAAGTCATAATTATTATGGAATAAAAGTAATAATTATTAAAAAAAAAGTTATGGCTGTTTGGTTAACATCATTTTATATAAGGTTTACTATATAATTTTTTTATTTAAAAAATGGATGCCAACTTAGTGCTGGAGAAAGAAAGCTCAGACGCCCAAGTCAACAGTGGTTTTTACGGAAAAGTCATGGCCCGACAGTTGCCTGATCTCCATTGTCTTGATCATTGATCATTGATGGTCAATGCTAAAGGTGCTAGAGTTGCACCATAATACTGCTGTATCTTTTAAATTATAATATTAAAATGTTTATTAAATTTTTATTATACAGTAAATTCTTACTGTTATGGTTTAGAAAGTAAGATAATTTAATCCACATTTATATAATGAAAAATTTATAATATATTTATTATTTCTGTCAAAATATGATGGAGTTCTTTGAGAATCTTGGGGTTGATATGGAGATATCAGATATGTCGTTTTCAGTGAGCTTAGACAAAGGCCCAGGTTGTGAATGGGGTAGCAGAAATGGCCTGTCCAGTTTGTTTGCACAAAAGAAAAATGTGCTCAATCCTTACGTTTGACAAACGCTTTCGGGAAATGATCAAGTTCAAAGATTATGTCCTCAGGTTTGCTCTTCTCCCTTCATTTTTAACAAAATTTTGTTTCTTTAAATTTCAAACCTGAAGCTAAATTGTCATAACTTTTGTTGCATTTTTTTCCCCATCAATTCTAATGCCCTTAAGCAAGGCAAAATGAAAGATAAGCAACTTAATTCATACAACAGCAGCATATATATACTTAAATTTTCAAATATCGAGTACTGTATAAGGTGGCACATGCTAATTGTAATGGAATCCACTCAAGCCACTCCATATTTACAAAAAAGGTAATTACCACAGACTAAGAAACTGTTGTAAGAACCCTTTTTTTCCACTTGCATTTCTTTTGAGTATAAGCCTACTGATCTAGGTAGTGCTATAGTTATTAAATTAATTGTTGTCAACTGTACTGTAAAAATAATTAGTTGTAAAAAAAATTAGTTAAATATTTAATAAAATTTATTTTTCAAAATGCTGTAAATTTTAAAAGTAGTCATATGCATTTGATAGATTTTACTGTTAAACTATTATAAGAATATAAATGAGTAAATTGTGCATAATGTTGAATAAAAATTATTTAATTTATAAACATCTATATAAAAAAAATTTTATTCTGTACACATAACTAAAATAAACATTTTATAGTATTAATTTTATTTTTTATTTTATTATGTCATTATAATTGGTAATAATAATCTCTTTAAAGTGAATTTTTTTAATTAATAAGGACAATTTTAGATTTTTATAATATATATATATATCCAGAAGGTAATAGGATCGAAGAATGAATGTGTTTCCAGACAAAACTTTGTAAATGAAGAATTAAATAAAAGTAAATGAAACTGGAAATTAAATTTACCAAGTTGAGGTACGTGGCTTTGTTCTACCAAATCGATGCAGAACTTAATCTGCATTTGGACCCAGATCTGACTTAGAACAGATCAATAGCCCGCACGTTCTGGTTTCCAGCCGATATACCTTAATATAATTGATTTTAGATTAATAATTTTAATCAATCTTTATTACCACAAGGCTCATAGATAGTATTAAATCTGGATCCCAGAAATAATACTATGATTGAATGGAGGGAGAAGAGAATTACAACTAAGGGTAGAGATCCGGTCTCTTTGCCTTAGAGGAATGTAATGTATGCATATAAAATGCACGAGCTTTAAAGCTTTAAATTAAAATTACAAAACTTTAAATTAAATTACAAGATCAAATGCTTACATTTGAATTTGCTTGAATCCAGAAAAGAAATTTACAAAGAAAAGGAAAATTAGAAAGACAGGATTAACTCCTTGAAGTCTTACTCCAGATTTCCTTCTAGAGAGAGAGTTCGAAGAGAGAAAGAAGTGATCAGAGAAGAATGAAAAAAATGTAAGTGTGTCGAGTCTTGGTCTTCAATCACACTTAAATACAAAGATGCTTTACAAAAGAAATAATTGAAACAGCTAGTCTTCACATGATTGCCATCAATAGAAGAGTATGCTTTTGGCTCGTGGGAGACAGCATCTTTATCTTTGTAGACTTTTCAACAATCGGGCCCTTTACCTTTTGAGAAAGGCGTACCTACCCTTTGAAAACATGACACATGTGCGGCCACACTTGTGTCTCAAATGACGTTTTCAAAGAATAAAATGCTTTTCGAGGCAAAAGGGTGTGTCTTTTGAAATCATGGCACATGTGCCGCCACACTTGTGTCCAGAGGACAATTTCAAAAGATAATAGGCTTTTTTCTTCTTTGAGGATGCGGCAATGATATCTTTACAAGAAAGTAAGAAATGAAAATTATTTTTTTTTTACAATAGTAAATAAACTATTTACAATGCTTTATGGGAGAGAAGATTCCGAAGCAATCGTCTTCGTTATCATCTCCAAGGGAAATGAACGGCTCTTCATCTTCATCGTCTGAAGAACTGGCGACGGACGTCTCAGATTTTGAGGCAAGGAGCTGCTGCATGACTTTGAAATATTCCTCTTCAGTCTTTACGCTAGCCAATAGTGATTGGGCTTTAGACTTCTGGGAGAGGAAAGTACTTTGGGCTTTAGTTTCTTCAATAGTAGGAGTTATGAGGCCTTTTGATTTAAGCCAGGCTTGAATAGTGGCTTCAGAAAGTTTTGAATTTTCATCAAATTTTGACCACCATTTTACTTTGAAATTTGTTTGTAAAATAAGTTGGGCTTCTTGAGGTTGATAATGGAAATTCCACATCCAAACCCAAAGAAGGAAGAAATTTGTACAGAAACAAAGAAAAGGAGGAAACCTTTTCTTGGACTCTGAAAGGATATAATGGGTTTTGAAGAGATTTAAACAGTTTAAGGCATTTGGAGTCAGGATATTTGGGGTCGGCCCAAAATAGTTCCACCATTGTTGGAACCAATTTGGAAGGCTTTGTACGGTTATCTTCGAGTTGAAGAAAAATAACCAGGAGTGGGATTTTTTAGAGGAAGAGCTTTCACAAGAAACAATTTCTTTAAAAGAAGAAGGCTTTAAAATAGGTTTTGAAACAGATTTTTCTTCCTTCGGAATTGGAGAAAGAGCCTTTTGAGAAATATTTTATAATGCTAATAAAAGTTCAGGAGACTTTGTAATGGAGTTCATCCATTCTTTTACCTGCTCTTGCGAGGCAATGGCTTTGGATTTCGCTTCTTCATCTTCGATCATGTCAATCCACGATTTGATTGGCATGGCAGAAGAAAGTAATTTTTCTTTAGGAGGGGTTGACTGGGATTCTTTGGAGGTTGTTTTTGTTTCAGAATCTTTAAGGATGGCTTTGCCCTTGTCTTTCTTTTTAGGTGGCATTATCTGTTTTGAAGAAATTCCCTAGTTAGAAAATCAGGGACAGAATTTGTATCTCCTTTAATGAACTCAATATCAAAATAAAAAACACTTAAAATAACTTGCCATTGTGCAAAAATCTGTTTTGATGCAATGTTTTGAACATCCTTTTCTAAAACATGTTTTGCAGCTTTGCAATCTATTCTTATTAAAAAATTTTGATTTAATAAGTCACTTTGAAATTTAGAAATACATAATACAATGGAAAGGATTTCTTTTTTTATAGTCGAGTAATTTCTTTGGCATTCATTCCAATGTGCAGAAACATACTGTACTATTTGTTCTTTATTATTCTCAACTTGCTTTAATATTCCTCCATAACCTAAATCTGATGCATCAGTTTCAACTATTTTAGGTAATATAGGATTCGTAAGAAATAAACATGGGATATCTTTAACAGTATTCTTTATGAGTCTAACAATTTTTGTATGTTCGTCAGTCCATGCAACAGGATTCTTCTTTAGTCTATCATGTAAAGGTTTAGAAATCCTATTAATGTTAGGACAAAAGTCAAAAACATAATTTAGACTTCCTAAAAATCTTTGCAATTGAGTTTTATCAAGAATTTTATTGGGAAATTTCTCTGTAAATGCAAGAGATCGCTCAATAGGTGTAATAGTTCCTTTGGAAATATAATGACCAAGGAATCTAATCTTTGTTTGAAACAAAGAGACTTTAGAACTAGAAATAGCTAGACCAGCTTTTCTAGTAGCTAGGTAAAACGTTTTTAGATGTTTGAAATGTTGATCAATTGTTTGAGAAAAGATCAACACATCATCAATATAGACAATGCAGAATTCAGTAAATAGATTATAAATATCATTCATAATCCTTTGAAACTCTGAGGGTGCATTCTTTAAACCGAATGACATAACAGTCCTTTCATATTGTCCAAAAGGAACAGTAAAGGCAGTTTTATAGCAGTCTTTTGGGTGAATTTGGATTTACCAAAATCTTGATTTCATATCAAACTTAGAAAATATGAAAGCAGAAGAAGTTTTTGGAGTAAGTCTTTTTTATTAGGTATGGGATACCTAATCCACTTTAATGCTTTATTGAGGGGTTTGTAATTTATTACAAATCTAGGTGTTCCTCTTTCTATTTCAGAGCTTTTGTTGACATAAAAAGCGGCACAAGACTATGGAGACCTAGATTTAATAATGAGACCTTTAGATTCTAAATCTTTTATCTCATTTTTATAATATTGTTCTAATTCCATATTCATTTGAATATGACGAGCTTTAGTGGGTATTTGTCTTTCATCAAAAGAATTCTCATAGGGCAAATCTACCATGTGTTGTTTTCGGTTCCAAAAAGCAGATGGTAAATCAGCACATATTTCTTTTTCAATGAGATCTTTAAAATCAGAGATTTTTCTTTTTATAAAATCATTTTGTAATTGATTTTCAATTCTCTAAGTCATTTTGTTTAGATTTGAGAAAGTTATTGATTTGGTTCTGATAAACAGAACAAGCTTTAACGATATTCAGGTTCCTGGTTTTAGGCTTTTCTATAAAGGGGAAAATTAACTTTTTTGTTTTTTGCTTTAAAAGATATACTATCACAATTGACAGTATAGGGAGTAATGAGATTGATAAATGGAGTTCCTAAAATGACGGCATGGTGTATGTCATTTGTTAGAAGAAAGGAAGTCCGAAATTCAATTTCATTGTTTTGAATAGAGGCGTCGACTTTAGATTTGATATTAAGTTTTGAATTATTGACGGCAGAAAGTCTTTCATTTGTTTTTTCTTGAAACCTTCTGGGCACTATGTCTTCTTTAATGCAATTTAAATCGGCACTAGTGTCAAAAAGGGCAATAGTGTTAATTCTATAATCTTTAGAGAAAATCAAGGTGATTTTAATTAAATATTTTCTTGTAGTGATTTGCTTTAGGACAAACAAAAAATCATTGGGTATGGATTCAATGCTATCAATATTCTGTTTGTCATTATCACTATCGGATTCTGATTCTTTCTCAGAATTATCTTGAAGTTGGTTTTGTAAAAGAAGTTGAATGGTTTCAGAATCGTTCTTCTGCTTTTCTTTTAAGTCTTTTATACCAAGTTTAATATCTTTAATCTCCTTTTGAAGGTCTTGGATATTAGGAATGATTTTCTTCTTTTTCTTTTTATCCAAGATTTCAGTAAGGTCATATGTGTTTTTCTTTATTATCGGGATTTTAGAGGTTTCTGCTTTATCATTTACTTCTAATGTTTTTAGAAGTTTATCGAGATATTCTCTTTGTAGGGTAGGGTCAGAAATGTGTTTGACTAATTCAAGAAAGGTTTCTTGGTCTTTAGTCAACACATTGATTTTCTTTAGGTAGGATTCTGTATCACTTGTATCAAAATCACTTTAAGATACAGATTCAGAGTCATTTAACTCATCAATCTGTAGAGGTTCACTATCTCCCGTCATGGAAGACTCGGAGTCAGAAGACTCTATCATCAGAGGGGCTATTTTGGAAAGTATTTCATCATCAAGGCCAAGCTCATGGAGCTTTCTGCTCATTCTACAAAATTTTGCAGTGTGGCCTTTCTTTCCACATTTGAAATATGTGGTTTCTTTGTAATTAAAAGGGATTTTCAGTTTGGCTTTAGAGTCTTTCCTTTTAGAGACATGGGGTTTCTTATAAGGGTTCGAAGGTTTCTTATAAGAAGATTCTCTAAATTCTTGGAAAGGTTTCCTATGGCTTTTCGACTTGTAATGTTTCTTGTAAGGTTTTGTAGAACACTTACCATTACAATCTTTGGAAGTAGAAGTTTTAAAGTGGTCATAGTTGAATTGTTTACAGAAACTGTCTAATTCTTGCTTAGACTTTCTAAGCTCTCATTTTAGACGCTTCTGTAATTTCAAATCTTGACAAATCTTTAAACCTTCCTTATTAATAAAACTGACAAGTTCATTATAGGTTAACTCATCATAAGGAATGCGGTTGTCATATAAGGCTTTAATGGAATTTCTAACCTTTTCTCCTAATAGGGTAGGTAAACCTGCAAGGAATTTTTCCTTTCAAGTTATATGATTTGCATCATCCCTAAGGAAAAGTTCATCATAGGTTAACTCATCATAAGGAATGCGGTTGTCATATAAGGCTTTAATGGAATTTCTAACTTTTTTTCCTAATAGGGTAGGTAAACCTGTAAGGAATTTTTCCTTCCAAGTTATATGATTTGCATCATCCCTAAGGAAAAGTCTGGTAAAGAAAGTGGTTTTATAGTTTTTGGTTTTATAGTTTTGGAATTCACTAAGTTTTCTACACCTTAGGTTGTGTAGTAACTCAGCATTTTTGTCTCTAAGGTGTGAAAGATCACCTATAAAATGAAAGGATATAATCAGAATCAAAGTGGCAACTACATCTTGAATCGGACTATTTAATTCATCCAGAATAGGGGTTCCATCCTCATCTGTCTGAATAGAATTAAAGATATCTAATTGTTGCTGTTTGGTAAGAAGATGATCCCACCAACCTTTAAGTTGACCTGTAAAACCCGCAATGAGGATTTCTGCAATGGCTTTGTCAGAAGTTCCTGATTGGGTTTTATAGGCATTAGCTGTCATAGTCATCTGTTGCAACAATCCTAGTATGTTATATTCAGACATACCATCAATATTCCACTGATAGACAGAGGATGCATTAAAACGTGATTGGTTTAATGCACTAGGCCTGTTGTCTATGGCTAAGTCGGGTGGAGATTTGACAGTAGGTAGGGCTAATTCCCAATGGATTTTGTTGGCTTTAGGAGTTGGTTCTTCTTTGAAAGCTTCTAAATCAGAAGAGGTTATGGACATATTGTCCTGTTCTAGTACACCAATCTTGCTAGATTGGGTACTATCCGGAGCTATTTGAACTTTACTAGAAGAGGAAGAAGAAGCTTCTATCCTATCTAGTTGTTCTCTAATGGCTTTAGCAAAATCTGATTTTGACTCTTGAACAAGCTTTTGGCTAGTTTTCGAAACCTGAAAAGGTTTGAAAATATGTTCTTTAAACTTTTTGTCATAATCCGATTTTGACACTACAGTCTTTGATGTAACAAGGGAAACGACTATGGTTGACTTCTGGAATTGGCTTTCTATCCTAGTCAACTGTTTTCCTATTGTATTTAGATTAGCATTATAGAAATTATTCTGTTGAATAATGCTATCTAAATCTGCTTTTGGGTCTTTGGGTTTATAGATTTTATAAGGCGATGCTTTAATATTAGTATGTTATATTCAGACATACCATCAATATTCCACTAATAGATAGAGGATGCATTAAAACGTGATTGGTTTAATGCACTAGGCCTGTTGTCTATGGCTAAGTCGGGTGGAGATTTGACAGTAGGTAGGGCTAAGTTATTCAAACAGTTAGAGTACGTGTTGTTTGGAGGGGAAGATTGAAATATAAGTTATGCAACTCAAGAGCGGGGTGAATTGGAATTTTGAAAACTTAAGGTAAGTAAACCACACAACAATTCAATCTAATGTCTTAATAAATTCGAAAACAATAAATTCAATAACGCACAATAATAAATGAGTAAAAGAAGAGAAAACAAACACAAAGATTTTTACGTGGTTCGGCAATCTCCGCCTATGTCCACGCCTCTAGGCACACCAAGCTTGAGGATTTCACTATCCAAGCCTTCCAAGGCTTCAAATGCTTACAATTGACTTCCAATGTGTCAATGGACTTTTACAATCAAGAGATTATCTTCCAATCTCTTCACACAAGTGTTTCTCACACTTATACACTCACAAATTTGATGAGGAAATGAAGATTACAACAAAAACTCTCTTTAAAAGCGGATATACAAATTATACCTCAATGATGATTCAATGTATGATGATTTGCGAAATGGAAGCTCAATATATGTTGTGTGCTTTTTATTTTTGCTTGCAAGAGAGCTTAAAAATAAATTGGATTTAAATTTTTATAGTTTGAGCTCAAAAACTATCCGTTATAGACTTTTCTAGTGATAACCGGCTTGCCACTTTAAGTTTCTGTTACATTCAAAAATTTGAATTTTTTCATATCCGGCATGTCGCTTTTGGAATCCAGCTAGCCACTTTCTATTCAGAGAGCTTTTGCCCATAATCGGGATTGCCACTTGTCCAATCCGGTTAGCCGTTTTGCTACAGTGAAACAATTATTTTTTAAAAATTATAATTTGACCCAAAACTTTATACAATTATACTATGGCCCAAAATATCATAAAAATTTTTAAAAGTCTAATTTCAGAATTTCTAAATAATGCTTGCTATTCTCAAACTTTTTGAAATCATGATGTGACCTAAAATATGTGAAAATTATAGTATGGTTCAAAATATTTTAAATATTTTCAAATAGGTCCAAATTGAGAATTCAAAATAATACTTATTAAAATCAAAGATGACAAAAACTTTTTCATTTTAGTCTCCATCTTGAAAAATAACTAATTTCATAAAATTATTTTCTTGTTATAAAAGCATAACGTGTAATTCTTTATTTATAAAAAACATGTGGTTTGTTATCATCAAAATCAACATTCTATAGCCATATAGGCTAACAAAGATTTGAGGTCCGGATTTATATCATCAATTTTTAATAGCAAATAAGGAGTATTCCACTCTTATGCATACGCATTCAATTATTCAAAAGCCTTTGAAAACAAAAAGCCAATCTTATGGCATAGAGTGTAACTATTGAAATAATTATTGCACGTGTACTAATTACTATCCATACAGTTGGTTTTTTGGAGGGTAAGATTTAGGGTCCGGATTTTTATATCACCAATTTTAAATAGCAAACAAAGAGCGTGCCACTTCAACTATTCCAAAGCCTTTTGGTTTATTTTTTTAAAAAAAACCCACCCAAGAAAGATCCAATATTGACTCCTCAAACGTAGGAGAAAAAACAGGAAATATAAGGAGACATGATTAAGAAAAGAAATATCAAAAGCTTAATTTGTAATTTAATTCTCCAATGGCCTCTTACCCCAAATCCCTTGTTCTTCTCCCTCTTACATTAGGCATTTTCTATATCACTTCACAACTTTGGCATAGGCAATATTATCCTCATTCAAGGCCATTACTCGAATACCCTTTTGATGATGATTCCAATACCAATCAAGACTGTGACGATGGCAGCTGCTTTAAAAGCAGAGACATCTTGGAAAATCCGGATTATGAAGATGAATTTAAAGGCAAATGGGAGCTGGCTTCTGAAAATTCTGGCGTATCAGCTATGCATATGATCTTGTTTCCTAATACCAACAAGGCAATTATGCTTGATGCCGTTTCATTAGGCCCATCAAACGTTCGGTTGCCCGTTGGAATCTATCGTCTTAATCCCGGCGCTTGGAAAAAATATGTCGATTATCGGGCTCATGCTGTTGAATATGACGCCGAATCTGCAGCCATAAGGCCACTCAAGGTACATGCATTTATCGTAATTTTTTGTTATGTGTTTTCTTTTTATTTTAATATTTTGTGTTAATTTTTGCATTCTCAATATCATTCATGCATATGTTTAGATCATCACAGATCCTGACAGACACGTGGAGCTCATCTGGTGGATTATCGGCTAACGGGACCGTCGTGATCTCCGGTGGATGGAGCGGCAGAGGGAGATCTGTTAGGTACCTTTCCGGATGCTACCATGCATGTTATTGGAAAGAGCACCATTGGGAACTTTCTGCCAAAAGATGGTAACATATATTTTGCCAAATTTATTATATATATAACGTTTAGTTTTCTTTATGTACGATCGCAAGCCGTCAGCATAAGATGTTTAATAGCTCAGCACATCTCAAATTAGTATTTATAAATTGTATCAATTAAGTTATTAATATGTTTAGATCTAACTTTGTATGTATAATTTTACTCATGTATTATTATTCATACAGGTTCTCCACGCAACATATTTTACCAGATGGCAGTTTCATAGTGGTTGGAGGGAGAAGAGAGTTTAGTTATGAATATATCCTCAAGGAGGGAAAAAGAATAATCTATGACCTACCATTTCTTAACGAGACCACTAACCCATCGGAAAATAATTTATATCCGTTTGTTTCCCTATCAACCGATGGAAATCTCTTCATCTTCGCTAATGACCGTTCGATTCTGCTCAATCCATCAACCAATGAGATCCTCCACCAGTTCCCTATCTTACGTGGTGGGTCACGAAATTACCCGGCATCTGCCACGTCAGCATTGTTGCCTATAAAGCTCCAAGATCCGAACCCGAAAGAGATCCGAGCCGAAGTGCTTATATGTGGAGGTGCAAAACCTGAGGCAGGCATGTTAGCGGGTAAGGGTGAGTTCATGAATGCATTGCAAGATTGTGGGAGAATTGAGATAACGAATAAAAGTGCCACTTGGCAGAGGGAGATGATGCCAAGTCCGAGGGTCATGGGTGAAATGTTGCTCCTGCCCACAGGAGACGTTCTCATCATCAATGGCGCCAAAAAGGGTACCGCAGGATGGAATTTTGCGACTGAGCCAAATACGACTCCGGTACTTTATGAACCCGATGACCCGATAAACGAGCGGTTCTCGGAGCTAACCCCAACAAGTAAGCCGCGAATGTGTCATTCCACGTCAGTGGTATTGCCAGATGGAAAAATTTTAGTCGCGGGAAGCAACCCGCACTCTCGTTATAATTTAACGGGCGGGTCAAAATATGGGATAGAACTTCGAATTGAGAAATTTTATCCGCCATACTTGGACGAATCATTCGCCTCATATCGCCCGTCCATTGTACCAATTTTTGAGGGTAAAATGGTAAAATATGGACAAAATTTTGTTATTCAATTTAAATTGGACGAATTAGAGGTAAGTTCGAATGATTTGAAAGTGACGATGTATGCACCACCATTTACGACGCATGGAGTTTCGATGGGGCAAAGGCTTTTGGTATTAGCTACAAAAGAGCTGATTGATGTAGGGTCAGGAATTTTCCAAGCCAGCGTTATGGCACCACCAACGGCTAAGATTGCTCCGCCGAGTTTCTATCTTCTTTTTGTTGTATATCGCCAAGTACCTAGTCCTGGGACATGGGTGCAAATCGGATGATACATGCCTTTTTTGTTTTGCCCCCTGTTTTTTAGGACATTACTTTGAATTAAAATAGTTAATATCCATTACGATTTTTTTTTTTTTTTGCTTACAATGTCCAAAACATTAAAAATTTACTACGAACAGTACATATTTTTGTTTGAAAGAGCAGAATATTAATTCGAGCTAAAATTTCGTGTTAGATTTTTGAAACTATGCAACTTAAGAGAGGAGGTAAGGTGGGTACTTAAAAATTTCTAAGTTTGTTATGCAACCCAAGCAATGAATACGAACAATTGAATCTAACCATTATAAAATAATTAATGAACCATTGATATAAATAATAAACGACAGGAGAATTTTATTTTAGTTTTTTAAAATTAGAAAAGGTAGCAAGCGTACAGAGAGAAAATCAAAATTTTAACCTTTATTTCTCCAGGACTCGGGCTCAATTCAACTAAATTTCTAAAGGTGACGACCACCTGTTAAAGCTACTCTCTCACAAATGTGAAGGAAATGGTTCGAGTCCTCGTAGATGTATTAAAGAAATTTAATTTAAATTGTTTTTTCTTAAAATTTAAGTGAAGACAGTCTTTCTCTCAAGAGGGGAGTTGACGTCCCTCGAATATTTAAAAAAGTAAAAAAATGTTAGCGGTACCAAAATCTGAGCGGTGCTATATTAAAATTGATGTAAACGGATCTCAATAAATACATGATTGTAAATATCATAAGTAATAATCTCCAAAAAATATCTCTAAAAGTGACGACAAGATAAATCCAGCAAAATAATGAGATAATTTGGCAATCTCGCCCACGTCTGATCGTCCATACCTAAGCTAGTTGAGTTTGAAGATTTTACGGTCACATGACCTTATATGTATCCATTGGCTTCAGCTCCAAAATTTGATCTTGAATTGTTTTATGACTTTTTTTTTCCAGATTTTGTACGAGTAATAAAGATCATTACCTTTTTTTTTTTTTTTGTAAGTGTTTTCATATTAGACGACAGTTGTTTTGAGTTGTGAAATATGGGTAATGAAAGCTCCACTTCCGTTTGCCTCATTTTCAACCATCTCGAACGCCAAAATCAAAATATTATAATTTCCTATGTTTTTCTGGACCGCCCAATCATACTACTACCGTGTCATGATTTTCCTGTTCAAAGTTCAACGTGTAAAGTTTCCAACCTATTTCCCATGTATCCAAATATATTAAATTAAAACCAAGTTTCTAAATTCAATTTCCCATATTTCTAACCTAATTTGAATTTTTTTTTTTACTCTAATTCAATTATAATAACTAATCATCAATATTTTATGCAAAAATATTATACATATTATTTTTTGTTAATTTTTTAACACTGAACCGATTGATTTTTTGTTCGGTCTGTTTCAAAATTAAAAACTGATCGATTCACATTTTTTGAACCATTCGCATTTTGACTAACTAAATTGAACTGAATGCCGAGCCCTAACTATAGCTATCAGTCTACATGTTTCTCATCTTAAACCACAAATCACATTGCTAAATGAAAATTTTATGTGACCCATTAGCAAACGCCAACATCAAAGAACTGCAAATTCATATTTGATTTCTCCAATGGATGTTTTGTCGCAGACAGTGATGCTGGTATGAAAATAATGTTAGAATTAACGGAAGATACAATTTGTTGAATTGCTCCCCTCATTTTCAGCAGTGTAATGTCAAAATAGCAGACTCCTAATTCATTTTCGATCGTTCATTTTTAATTTCACTTTTCAAAAATGTTGTATGTTATAATTTTTTTTTCCCTGGCAAGGATTTCTAATTTTTTACAAAGTTAAAGAATTGAAGATGCGTTTAGTCCAAACAATGTGTTCGTTTTGTGGTGGCTAATTGATTTTCCCCCCAAAAAAAAAATGCTTTTGACTTACAAATTAAAAACATTTTCAAACCCTTTTGAATTCAACATAAAATTCTATGAACTTTTTTTATTAAAGAACTTAATAAATGCTTTTTGAAAATAAAAAATAAATTTACCTAAAAAAAGTTTTATTCCTATACAAAAAAATGGGTTTTATTCCAAATAACAAAAAAAGATTCTATATATGAATGGAAGATACGATACAACTTGTTCAAAGGCACGCCTCATTTTGAACTAGTCTCCAGAGGTCAAAAGATTAGAATCTTCTATGTTTCTCTGGACCGTCCAATATTCATACTAGTATTTTGTCATGTTTCTCTTGATGAAAAATTCCAGTTCCTAAATCAATCGGTCATGTTCATATGATCAAACGCCTAAACATCATCAAAAGTTGGCAAATCATGGGACCATCTTGAACGAACGTCCAGTAAAATCCCAGATCAAGATTTCTCACCGCACAACGGGGACCATGAATACCAACGAGGAATAATAACTTCCGGATTCCTATTTCTTATAATTCTCAATTGAGGAAATAATTTTTCCATTTGTATCAAATAAGTCCATGTTCCCACTAAAATGATTGAAATATCCTTGGTTCCAATTTTCTTCCACACTCCCCTAGTCTCGTCCCATCCCATTAACAAACGCAAATTGAAGAATTATCTCTTTCAAAATTGATGTGAACAAGAACCGATTTTTTAATATCTTATTTTCATCATATAATCATAAATCGACGATGTTGTCTTTTGACTTATTAGTAAATTTATTTTTTTAATTAAAAATAGATGTCATAAATTCAAATTTTTATAAAAACTCAAATCTTTTATTTCTTCCTTAATACTTACAACACATTTCAAAATCAGTCGCAACACACCTCTATAATATGCTATTAGCATTTGCATTTAGATTCTCAATAAACTTCAAATTCTAATTTTGAGGGGGAAAAAGAAAACACATTCGCTCATGTCGTGTAATAAGGAGGTGTCAGTAAGTCACAGGCCTGGGACCTATTTGAAATAAATGGACAAGTTATGTTATAGTTTGAAAATACAGAAAACAATGAAAGAAAGGCTCAGTAGTCAAGTGCAAGAAGCATTACGTGTTCAAGAAAAAATTGAACTAAATTCAAGCCACCAGATTCTGTGGCTGTTAACGCTTCAAATAACTCTCTTCCTCACAGACTTCCATTAAAAAACCAGAGGCTCTCAATTTTCACAAACAAAATATCCTCTCAATTCATCAGCAACACAACCCCAGAAACCACAAATAAGCTAGCAAACCCTCTAAGCCTCCTTCACTGAAAGCACAAGCTATTTTTGGTTGTGTGTGTGTGTGCGTGCGTGCGTGTGAGCGTTTCAATTATGGCTGCTACATCAGTATGTGCAGCTGGGTTATCATCTTCGTTTCATGGAAGCTGGGGAGCTTCGTTTGCTACTGGTGGTGAAGAGTACGGGATGTTGGCAAGATCAGTGCCGAACGTTAGAGTGGCAAGACCCATTAGAATGCAGCCGATGATGGGGAACATTAATGAAGGCAAAGGCCTTTTTGCTCCTGTTGTTGTTCTCACTCGTAATATCATTGGCAAGAAGAGGTTCAATCAGCTTAGAGGCAAAGCTATTGCCTTGCATTCTCAGGTATCTATCACTCTCTTTTATTCCTTTTTTTTTTTCACTTCCTAAAAGTTTTTCTTTTTCAAAATATTGATTATATCTTCATTATGTGGCTCTTCTTTGTCTACTTTGTTTATAATTTTTAAACTAGTTTTATTTTTATTTTTAAAAATAATTGTTTAGGAGAAAAATTAATTAGAATCATATGGTATGGCCAATCAAATGGATAGATCCTCTTGTGAGATTGTTGATTGCCGGATAAGAATGTTAGAAATAATTATTAAATCTTAAGCATATAGATTTATAAGTGGGCCCGCATTGCCATATGGTAAAAAGTTAATAAAAATTAGTAAAATTTACCCATCCAACAGTGTTCGGGAGATATCTCACAACAATATAAATACTGTTAAATAGTCAAAAAATTAACAGAAATTAGTAAAATTGGACCATCTAATGGTGCTCGAATTATGGAATAGATGTACCAGGGTCACAACCGATATAAGTACACGAGAGGGCATTGATCAAAGTTGAGCTAAACTTATCAAATAAGTCACTGAAAGATTATTATTCAGGAAAAGCATATCCTAATACGGACAAATTTTTTGGTGATTTCACTTCACAATCAGAAAGCATTTTTCTGGTTTGCGCAACTGCTAATCTGTTATAATGTTAATCTTTACAGGTAATTACTGAATTCTGCAAATCAATAGGAGCTGATGCTAAGCAAAGGCAAGGCCTCATCCGTTTGGCAAAGAAGAATGGAGAAAGGCTTGGCTTCCTTGCATGATAAGAAAACATTTATTGTTTGGTATTGTTATCACCATGAGATGTTTTAAGTTAATAGTTTTTTCAAGTGCTTTCTAATGTAAACATACTTTTCTTCAGCTGGGTGTGTCCCAGAAATAGAATGTAACCTAAGATTAATCCATCCTCTTCTACGCTTTTCATTCTTCAGTTTAGCTGCAGTTCTTTGTCAGATTTTTCTCACTATGGCGAAAATCAGCAGCAATCGAAAAATCCACAGTTATAAAGCAACTTTACAGTAATCAATAAAGGGCGTAACTTGTAAAAGTAGAACTAGAATTTGCCTTGATTTGGCAAATAAATCTCAATAGACAATACAACCAGAGTCAATCTGAATGAACAATCCAAGAGGGAGTTCTATTTGAACAAAACAGAGTAGTAGTACAAAACTACAAACAAACTGGGTCGCAAAAAAATTTCTCAATATCTCCTATATCAAAACAATAGAAGTCGTTGTATTACATGTCTAAAGGCATATGGCAACACATTTGAAGTATCTAATGTTTAATTGTTTATGGTAAATAGAGCACAAAAAATACAGAAACAGATTCAACGGTCTAAGCCACAATTTGGCAACTACAAGTACAGGATACTGTGACAAAATGGTCGCTTTTGAGTTCACACACTATATCGACTTTTCACTGATCGATCCCTTCTAGAGTCATCCTGCAATAATGGAAGCAATGAGAGATCCAGTAAGAAAGCATGCATTCAAAATCAGAAAAAGGTGGGGAAAATGAAAAGGAATTTTACGTGGAAGCTGTAAGTGATCCTATCAGTGACATCGAGGATTTCCTTCCACTTCTTTCCAATGCCCATCTAAACCAGGTTTCGAGTAACAGCAATTAAGAAATAACGTTAAGGATGTCACCTTAATACAATCTGTAATCGACAGCACATAACAAACTCACAAAATTATATAGTCTTTTGATGCCACATAGTAAAGAACTCAATGTAACTCAATCTCGGTTCACAACAATATATGCAAACACTATATGCATACCTCATAAAACATGCCATCCAAGAAAAGTCATTTGAGGAACTTTAAGACATTGTACTCATGCTATATAATTCACAACACGGCAAATAATGATAAAATCCTTCAAATGAAGGCTAACACCATTTCCTGGTGGCACAAGAACCGTTCCCACAGAACACCAAAAAATAACTCCCCTAACACCCGCAATTTCAACATATACGAATTCATCAAGGTCAAACTTGTGATACTTGAGAGTTGGAAACTATTAACCTCCAATATATTGTAGAATTTTATAGGAGGTTTTACTTGTATAATTTGAGTATTATGTACCCAAAAAAAAAGTAATTTGGGCCTTCAAATGTTGGGCAGCCATCTAGGCAACTTAATTTACAACAGGCAGTAGAAAGAACAAATGATAACTATCTTGTCTTGAGCTAGGAATAGAGAATTTCAGAAACAGTGAGGATAAGGACTTTACCCATGACCTGAGTTTTATTTGGCATTGAATCATAGAAAGAACTTAATATTATGTTTTATTTTCTCTCCACCTAGAAAGTATCCCTTCTCAACTTCCTCTAATGCATTCTTCTCCTTGTTACATTGCATGTAAAGCTCCAAATATTGGTGTGTCATTGCATCTTCAGTATGTTGTAAATCTACAATGAAAACTCCATGGTTATCCTATTCATAACTTAAACAGTAGCTAATCAGATGGTGAACTCTTTCAGAATTTTTGCATCCATGAGGCTTAAAATTTGTTCCAAAATCGAAAACTTGGTTCAGTTGAGCAAAAAGCGGAGAAGATTTTAAAATTGACACCTAAGCTCAAGCACTGAAAAGAGATTGAAGTACGGTATATAAAAACAAATCAGAACAGATAACAATTAATGCATACTTCAAGGGACTAAAAATATGATTTATGCATCCACAGAACTGTAAATGAATCACATTCAATAAAAAAAAAAAAGGAATATTAAGTGCCAATATAGAAAGAATTCATGCCTGAGCAGCTTCATTTGCTGCTGTCTTGGTCCATAAGGCAATTTTGTCCTGCCTCTGGCGTACACTAGCAACAACCCCACAAATCTCATCCGCCTCATCAAATTGCTCTCCAATCAGGGCCATCATCTGCACAACAAACAACAGTTGAATTGATTGCCAAAAATGCTATGGAATCCATAAGCAACAAAAACCAACCACCCAGATGTTTTCAAATCAAAACTTCTACAAACAGAAATCAAGCGAGCATGTAAGAACTATACTGTTTCAAGCCACATGGTATCAAGGTTAGCCTTCCTGTTGCTAGTGACCGACCACTTTCCTCCATTCGCACACTCAGGATCTTCCCACTTTGGTTCTATCCCAGTTTTGAACAAATGGAAATCCGCATTCATTGGCAACCGGCTTGGCTTGAATATCTGTTCATACAAACTAAAAAAGGAAAAAAAATCAACTAAATGATCAAGAACATATAACTAGATTAAACATTAAAATGAATCAAACTCAACTACCTATTTCTTTTTTTGGAAAACGTATATGATCTAACTACTATCGAAACCAATTGATTTGGGTTAAAAAAAAAACAAAACAAATGTGTGTCTAAAAGCTGGATCAAACAAATTCATGAAGAGCACAATAATAACTATTATAAAGATGTTAATAAAATTTCACTAGATCTCCAGACACAAGATTCTCCAGGATTCAAAAGTTCACATTCTTTGCTTTATATTTCTTATCAACCAAGCGAGAACAATCAATCAGAAAGCTCAGTTAATTCAATGCAAACCCATCTCATTAATTAAATCAATAAACCTAACAACACAAAGAAAAGAAAATCCAAACATTTACAAATATTGATCAGAAAAAAGATATTAAAGCAGAAAGAAACAAACCCAGTTGAAAATAACATATTACAAAGCCATATCGAGGGTATGTGTGTTAGTAGCGTACCACCAAAATTCTTCGACAGAGTCGAAGGTGTAGACTTTCCGCATAGAGGAGCCCCACGCGGCGCCTTGTTTGGGCTTTGATATGTTGTCGAACCAAAACGTCCATTTTCTCTCGAGCTTGTGCGGCTGTAATTGCGGCGGCGCCTCCGTCGTAGCCGCCGCCGCCGTCGCGCTTGCCTCCTCACTTGTCGCCATATCTCTCTCTTCTTTGTTTCTATTAATTATAATGTTCCCCCCTGATCGACCTATTAATTATATATTTATAGTATTGATGAAAGAGGAGAGAGTAGTTTCTATGTTTCTTTTCGTATAAAGAATTTTTATGGACCCAGTTTGGGTGGCCCATTTCTTTTAAAAGCCCATTGAATTTCTTGGACTTGTATAATTTGTTATACACGTTAAAATATTTATCTAGATATTTTAAACCCTTTCTAATATTTGAGGGGCACTTACTCCATTAACAAATATTTACCTAAATACTTTAAATCCTCTCTAATATTGGAAGGGTACCTAATTCACTCACATCTCTGTCTCCACTTAATTAGTTGATAATTATGGGAATACTGAAACTAACTTCTATAAAACCTTTATGGAGGCTCGAACCTTTACACTTAATATTATAAGTGCAAGGCTTCTCCCATTAAACCAAAGACACATTGGTGTTTAGATAAGTTTCTAAAGAGTGTAAACTACTTTCTTCCATCAACCTTTTTTTTCACTCTTTTTTCCATTTCTCAAAATAGTAACAATATCAACGTCATATCATCATCATTAATAACAATAATAATAATGTGAATTATTTATTGTTAACATTTATGTTAACATAATGTTGATTTTGATGATAACAAACAAAATTAAGAATGATTAAGTTTTTGAAAGCTTAAATTATTTTTCATACATTTTAAATAAATCATTATTTTCACATTATAAAGGTTTTATATTTAATGGGAAAATAATTTTATGAAATTAGTTGTTTTTCAAGTTTATGGTTTAATTGAAAGAGTTTTGAAAACTTTGAAATCAATAAGTATTACTTGAAATTTTAGGAAGGACTTATTTGAAAGGCTTCATAGCATTTTGGCCTATATCATAATTTCAGAAAGTTTTGGGATTCACAAAGTATTATTAAGAAATTCTGAAATTGGACTTAATTGTAAATTTTTATAACGTTTTGAGCCATACTACTGTTTCGAAAAGTTTTGGGGTCAAAATGTAATTTTGGCAAACAGTGCACTGTACCGTTACTGTAGCAAGCGGCAATCCGGATATGCTAAACGGAATTCCGGTTACGGGCAGAAAGGTTCTGGAGCATAAATGGAAATCCGGTTGTGCTAAGCGGAAATCCGATTCTGAGGCAGAAAGCACAGAAGCATAAACGACAATCCGGATATCACAAGCGGCATTCCGGATACTCAAAAATTTAAATTTTTGCCTTAACGGTAACATGCAAGCGGAATTCCGGATACCATAAACGGTAATCCGGTTATGAGTAAAAAGTGAATAACGGCTAGTTTTTTAACTCCAACTATAAAAATTCAAAGCCAATTCATTTTCAATAACTCAAGCAAGCAAAATCAAAGAGCACACAACATATATCAAGCTCTCAAATCGCAAATCAAAAACATTGAATCATCTTTTGTTCTTCAATTTGTTCATCTACTCTTAAAGAGAGTTTTTGTTGTAATTTTCATTTCCTCATCAAATTTGTGAGTGTTTAAGTGTGTGAGACACTTGAGTGAAGAGATTAGGAGATAATCTCTTTGTTGTAAAGGTTCATTGACACCTTGAAGTCAATTGTAAGCATTTGAAGCCTTGGAAAGGCTTGGATAGTGAAATCCTCAAGCTTGGGTTGCTTGGAGGCCCTGGACGTAGGCGGGGATAGCCGAACCACGTAAAAATTCTTGAGTTTGCATTCTCTTCCCTTACTCATTTATTATTGTGCTTTCATTGAATTTATTGTTTTCGAATTTATTAAGGCATTAGTTTTAATTGTTGTGCGATTTGCTAACTTAATTTTTAAAAACCCAATTCACCCCCCCTCTTGGGTTGCATACTTGCATTTCATTTATCAATTAAGAGCACGATAATATAGCAAGAAAAAGAGAATAAGGAAATGAAAGACATAACGTTTAGAGAGAAATTTTATTCAATCTCAAGTGTATACTAACAAGGAGATGAACTTTCCTTTTATAGTCTTATAACTATACGAGTGAAGCAAACGATTAATAAATAAATAAATAATTAGTCATGACTTTTTATGAGATAGTGAGAGTTATAAGTATTGAAGAGTTGTGTTGGTGGACAGATGAAGAGTTACTTTGATGAATATTCACATCATTATAATTATTTCATAACACTCCCCTTTTAATGCTTATCTTACAAAGAATATGTATTATTAAAACCTTTGTTAGTAAAAACTCGTTGGGAAAAGGACTAGCTAAGGAAAAAGAGCACATTATTCATCTATATCTTATGAAAGTTCAAATCACCTCATTCAAGTCTTACTAGAAAATTTTGATGTGACAAAAGTCTAGTGTAGGAAAAAGAGTACAGTGCGTGTATATAGTTCTCCATATCAACAACTCCACTTTTGAAATATGTTCTCCTCAAAATGACATGGATGCTTCAAAGATCAATCATAATTTCTTGTAACTAACAATAATTTGGTGAAACAATGTGCAGGATCAACACCATTCTTTAAAAACTTGAAAACATATGATAAATTAAGGATATCATCATCTTGAATTTGAAGAATATCGCCATGCAGATATGATATATCTTCATAACATTGTTAAGTTTCTTAAATAAAACCTGAAATACAAGTTATGCAACCCAAGAGGGGGGGTGAATTGGATTTTTAAAAATATGCAATACAATTCGCACAACAATTTAATCTATTGCCTTAATCAAATCAAAAACAATAAATTCAATCAAGCACAATATTAAAAGAGTAAGGGAAGAGAAAACAAACACAAGAATTTTTACGTGGTTTATATCGCCTACGTCCACGCCTCCAAGCTCACCCGGCTTGAGGATTTCACTATCCAAGCCTCCCAAGGCTTCAAATATTTACAATTGACTTCCAAGGTGTCAATGGACCTTTACAACAAGAGATTATCACCCCAATCTCTTCACCCCAAGTGTTTCCCACACTTGTACACTCACAATTTGATGAGTAATGAAAATCACAACAATGAAACTCTCTTTAAGAGTGGATAACAAATTATAGCTCAATAATGATTCAATAAATGATGATTTGCGAAATGGAAGCTCAATATATGTTGTATGATCATATTTTTGCTTGGATTAATCCTTAAAATGAAGTTGGGATTGAGTTTTTATAGTTAAAGCCCGAAAACTAGCCGTTATAGACAAATTCCAGCAACCAAGCGGTTAGCCGCTTGATTTATCTGGCTAGCCGCTTGTAACAGTGATATTACCGTTATTTTTTAATTTTGCTACAGTAACACTGTTTAGGAAAATTATATTTTAGTCCAAAACTTTCTGTAATTATCATATGGCCCAAAATGTCATAAAACTTTTCAAATAGGTCCATTTTCAGAATGTCCAAATAGCAATCGTATTCCAAAATTTTTTTGAAATTATGGTATGGCCCCAAATATATTATTATTACTCAAAGAGATCCTTTTTAACATAATACCCATATTTATCAAAGTTTTCAAAATCTTTCGCTTTAGTCCCAAATGTTCATAAAGTATAGTATGCCCCAAACCATTTCAAATGATTGCAAAAAGATCCAACTTTGAAATTCAAAATAATACATATTGAAATCAAAGATTTATAAAACTTTTTCTTTTAAGTCCAAATTACTCAAATCCACAAAATACATTATCTTATAAATATAAAATATTTTAGTTTATGAAAAATAACTATTGAATTAATCTTTAGAGCTTCTCAAATGCTAAATCATGCATTAATTAAATCATACCGGCTTTACAAGAATTTATCGCAATAATTCATCCGTTGAGCTCTAAACTTCATTCTTGATTTCGCCGTTGTCCGTGGAGTGTCTTGAACTTGATTTCACTTGATTCACTTGCATAAATATTATCCTTCAAAAACTAGTGAAAATTTGAAATACAATATTTATTATTATTACTAAAGACAAATGTTTGTTATCATCAAAATTACATTATGGTAACCCTTTAGGCTAACAAAACCAAGTTTTAGCATCCATATCAAAGAAAAAAAGTATGATATAATTTTCACACTATTTTGACATTTTTAAATTTATGCTAAAAAAAATATTTTATTTTGCAATGATACAATTTTTCCATTGCCTTTATATGTACAAATTGGAACGAAATATGGTAATTCAGGATCAAACACATATATATTATATTTTAAAATAGAATAATTTTTTAATATAAAATACTTTCTATAATATCGGCATTTCACTTGATAAATCTCAATCCATTAATTGAAAAAAAAATCATTCATTTCAAGATCTTCATCTTAAATTTTATTCTTGAAAGAAATAGGTTTATAAGTTCTTTAGGAGTCTTTTCATGATAAAGTCATCAATACATTTTGCAAAGATAACAAATTTAATTTTTAATAAAATCACATAGTAGAGTGGATAATGACACATCCCGCTTATAATAAATTTTCACTCACAAGATTATACTTTATAAGTTTAGATTGTTATAATATACATAGGTATGATTATAGCTTCATCAAGAATATATGAAATGCAAGCTTTTTTATTTAGTAATTCAGGTATTTGTTTCAAGCATTTTATCCTCCAAGAATAAGTACATAGATATTTTAATTTAATTTTGACACACTATAGTTTAGGTTTATATTTTATTAATAACTTTTATTACTTCGGACATAAGAACTACAATTCCAAAATCCTTCAAAATTTACTAATCAATTTTACATCCTCTAGCGTATGGACTACAGCTTCAAATATTTTATAATTTTGGCTAATCATACAATTTGATGATCTTCACATTTTTTTATTTGTGACCCAAAAAATTTTATTATAACCAAAATTTTATTAACAAAAATGTTATGTCAATTTCAATTTTTTTCTCTTGCACTAAGTACCAATATTAATTAAATATATAGATGCCCAATTGAGCTCTTTCAAACCTTCTAATATATATATATATATATATATACACCTTTGCAAAGGCTAAATATCTCTCTTTTTAATGTGCATGATTGACTTTTATAGGGCAAGTTGAATCTCTTTATTTCTTATTATGTACCTCTTCAAGTATTTTTGGAATTGATTTACTAGTTGATACATTATGTCTTTCTAGGGGCAATACATTCAATAATTTAATCTAGGTAAAATGTTTTGCTACATATGCAAAGATGATCTCTTTAGGAGCACCAAATTATTTCACTTGAATTTTCTAGGAATTAAATTTTTGAATCAATTAATCTATCACATGCTTCAAGCATTCATATATTTATTTGTCTCACCATTTTATCCTTCAAGGACATCATATATATCAACCCTCAATCATATTCTGCTTGTGAATTGTTTTTCACTTTCTAGACATATTGTACTTCTAATTCATCACAAATTATTCCAGTTTCTAGACATATTGATCTGCTTGTGAATTATTTTTCAAGAATAATTCATCAAGATTATATATTACAATCATTAATGTAATGGTGATTATTGTAATGTTGATAGCTTTAGTCATGGCATATCTAGCACCAATTCTCACAATTATCCCAAAAAAAAAATATTTGTTTTAAGAAATGAAAATATATCACCAGTTGGATGAGACCAGTTATTCACATCAAAAACTTAATATTTTGTTCATATATCTTTATAAACAACGGCTTCAATAGACATGATGTCAAGAGCATAAATGTGCTATAAAATATCTACACATATCACATGTTTTCTTTATATATAATCTTGATGATTTTCTCCTCATATGCATATAAAAGCAAGAAAATCATGTATGAGCTTTTGTCGATTTTTTGATGGTCACATATTTCCTTTAAATTATTTCAGCGAAACAAATTACCCATTGGGATTTCAACTTTCACTCCTTCAAGAAGATAAAATAAATCGGCATGTTAATTCAATCCTTCGAACTTTTTCTACATATTATGTTATTTTCCCTAAAAAAATTTCAAGGAATAAATTCATCCTTTGTTATGATGAAATATTCAAATTTTTCCTCCTTCAAAGAGACGATATATGAATATGATGCAGGAAAATTACAATTTTTTAAAAAAAATTTTAGTCTTTTATGGACAAGATGTTGAATAATATCATAATTTCAGAGTACTTCTTTAAGAATATATACCAAAAGAAAATTTTCATTTTATATACAGTACAATCCTTCATAGATATATTCTCGATTCTCTTTCATTGTATATTTTAATATCCAACCTTCAAGAATTATAATATTTACACTTCAAGGTGAAACTTTTAAGGGAAATTATCATTACACCACTTCTCTTTTACCTTATGTTTATCTAACAACCACAAAATTCTAAGATGTTGTTTGCATCACTTTTCTTTTTAAATTTGCATCAACTAGCTACTTTTGAACTAACACCATTAAAATAATTTAAATAAAATAAAACTTTTACCCCTAAATAAATTAAAATATCATTTTATCTTATAAAAGCTTTGAAAAATAAGAAAATTATAATTATAAAAATACCCCTAAATTTGATTAAAAAAATAAATCCCAAATAGAGGTGCTCAGCTGATTTTTATTAAAATTAGATTTTGCAAAATTTTAATAATTACCTTATTTTTATTAAAAAATTATAATTTTACAAAATTTTATTAAAATAATTGAATTTATTTATTAAAAATAAATCCCAAAATTGTAATAATTTCGGGAATTTTTAAAATTATAATTTTTATTTATATTTTTATTAAAAATAAAAATTCTAATTTTGGGATTTATTTTTTATTAAAATTAGGAGTATTTTTATAATTATAATTTTTTATTTTTCAAAGATTTTATAATATAAAATGATCTTTTAATTTATATAGGGGTAAAATTATTATTTTATTTAAATTATTTAATGTTGTTAGTGCAAAAGTGGCTAGTTGATACAAATTTAAAAATAAAGGTGGCGCAAAGAACATGTTAGAATTTTATGATAGTTGGATGAATATAAGGCAAAACAGAGATGATGCAGTGATAATTTTCCAACTTTTAATTCTAAGAATACAATTTGTGAAAATTAAACATATATAATTCAAAGCAAATCAGGCTTGTAAAATTTATATATGGAGCACTGGAGCCTTCAGTTTATTCAGCCGTTCTCTATTGCCTCTAATGAAGGTGTATCAAGCCTCTAGTAAAGGTGTGGCCGCGATATAATATTTTCTAGCATTCAATTGTCACCATGCAAATCATTTTACATGCCATAACTAGTTAGAGTCTCTTACTGATAATGTGCTTGCTAAATTATTTATCAATTAGGAGCACAATAATATAACAAGGGAAAGCAAATAAGAGACATAATATTTAAAAATGAAATTTATTCAATCTCAAGTACAAGGAGATAAGCCTTCTTTATATAGTCTTGTAACCATATAAATGAAGTAAATAATTAGTAAATAAATAAATAAATCATTAGTCATAATCTCTTATGAAATAGTGGAAGTTTTAAGTAATCAAGAGTTATTTGGTGGAGACATAAAGAGTTATTTTGATGAACATCCACGTAATTATCATTATTTCATAACAAATAATAGTATTGTTATAAATTATATGTGTCTCTCCCACAATAACAGTTTCTTTTTATTTTTCTATAAATTATAATAGCTATATTTTTTTATATATTAATTAAATTAAATATTTATAATTTATCATTTTACTTTAAACAAATAAAATTAACAATATCAAGCTAATTAAATAACTAAAATCATTAACTATACTTAATATTTGGTTAATAAGAATCATTCAATTAATATTAATTCTTTGAAATATTCATAATCCATCACATTTTATCTTTTCTTACCGAATACAAGTTCTAAATTTTAAAAATAACAATTTCGTTTTCGTTTTCATTTTCATTTTCAGAAAAGGCACCAATTCCAATGACCTGAAAACATTTTCTGGCAACAAAACAAACGAAAGGGGAATGCAAAGTTGAAAGTGTCAAAGTTTTCCATCGACTCTCTTAAAAAAAGTTGCACTGTGTCCTTTGTAATCTAAACAGTTTAGATTTCAATTTCAATAACTTCATAGTCGTCTCTTTCCCTTTGCTGATTTTTCACCTTTTACAATCAAAAACACAAAAAGTAAAAACAACAGAAAAATGGCATCACTGGCAACAAATTTCACAGCATTCCTCTTCCTCTTCCCAGTAGGCCTACGCCGTCTCCTTTTCTCCTCCTCTCTCTATCTCAAAAACCCTTCTCTTTACCGATCGAGACCTTGGTTTTTCTCCGACCAACGCTTCAAAAATGTTGATCTTTATTTCCTCATCATCTCTCTCCCCATTGCCTCTTTCAGCGAGTTCTTCTTCTTCCTGACCTTCTCCGGCCACCCAACTTACAAATATTCATTCTTTTCACAGTCATTTTCCCTTTTCATCTTCTGGGCACTCATTCTTGTCATTGTTTTCCGTGAATGTTATGACACTTTCCTTGTTAACGAGAGTTATGTTTACATTCTTGCTGGGTTTTCCTTTCTCATTGAATATACAGTGATTGGTAAAGGGGTTGTAGGTCTTGGTGGTGTGGTTTATGATCTTTTATGTGATTTGACCCTTGTCTGTGCTTTTGCTTGCTTGGTTTTGGCAATTAGGCCTACTGCTTTCTTTGCTGAGTTTTTCTTGTCTTCTGGGTTGATCTTTAAAGGTTCTTGGTTGTTGCAAGCTGGGTTTTCTTTGTACACTGATGCTTTTGCATTTAAAGGGTGTCATAAGATTTCTTTATCTGTGGCCAAAGGAAATGTTGATGTTAAGTGTGATCTTCAGGAGGATGGTTTTAGGGGAATTTCATTGATCAATCTGTTGTTTGTTGTTCACGCAATGGGGGTGCTTTTTGGGAGCTTTGTGTTATTTGCATTCTTGTCAAGAAATAGGAATTCCAGGTATAGTGAGGCAAGTGGCCCGTTGCTAGCACAGCTTGAATCTGATAGCATGTTGACGCACCCTGTTCCGGAATTTGAACTGGAATGATGTGTATTTATTTTTCATTGTGCTTGTACAAAGAATTGAGTTAATGAAAAATAGTTGTTTGTTCTTTCTCAAAAGTAGGCAGTTTTTTGTAGGCGTGAAGAGTTAGTTCTTTTTACAGTCCTCTGATTAAGTATTTTCCATCCACTGATGCTTATTGTGCTCGTGAGAATTATATAAAGATGGTGATAACTGATAACATGAACAATTTAGGAGCTCCTAGTTAATGGTGCTGCAGTTTCGCTTGCTTTGTCAAAGAATAGACCCAACTACAAGCAATCGTTTTCTGCTTTCTCTAAAATATGATGGCTGCTGTTACTGCATAGAGCAAGAAAAGAAGACCGTGTTTACTGACTTCTCATTAAGTATTTTCCATCAATGGATGCATATTGTTGATCATTAATTAAAATAACTGACTAATGCTGATATTGCAATTTGTTTTTTGGAACTAATTCATGTGGACTGAGTTGCTTATATATGTCTATATTTCAGTGGGTTTGTGCTTATCCAATTCTGCTAGAAAGTTCAGGACAAAAATGCAGCATATCTTCCTTGTGTGATGTAATTTTGTGTATGATTCTATTAATGGTTTCCTTTAAAGCGTTTGCGTGCATATGCACACTTGAGAATTTTATGAAGATGGTGTTAACACGAACAAGTTAGAAGTTATCATTTAGTAACTTCATGGATAACGGTACTGCGGTTTTGGCTGCTTTGTCATAGAATAGACCCAACAACAAACAGTGATTCCCAGTCTTTCTGCTTTTTCTAAGATATGATTAATTATTTTTTAAGATATGTAAAGCTTTTACTAAATAGACGAGAAGTAGGCCGGTTTTCATGAACTTTTGTATAATCTTTGGTCTTCTGTACTCTGATATGCATGATACACTACAGATGCGTGAATGCACAAGAAAAGAAAGCAAAGTTTAAGAAGTTGTATGATGGTTTAGTGGGAGGATAAGAGAGTTTAAAATGATGTAGTGGATGTAATTTGTGTCTTTCTTCAAGTGCTCTTTGGAAGTTGTATTGATGCCTTGATTCATCTGATGTGTACGCAATGCTTTACTACAGGAAAGAAAAAGATGAAGTTTAATAAATTCCGAATATCTTGAAAAATTGATGCTAATGCACTAACTGACAAAGTACACCTCTGGGGTAACGTAATAACTGAATGACAAATCGACATATTTTAAACTTCGGAACTTTTTGCTTCAAATGGTATGTAAATTACTCTTAACTTTCGTCATTGCTTTGGTTTGTTGTCTAAAGTTTAGTTTATAGCCCAGAAGTAGAGTAGCAAGCCAGAATCATGAACAACTGATATCCTAATCTGGGCAGAGAACATGTCAATTATTCATATTATAGTGTTGGAAGAAGTTGATCAGTTTTGGTCAAAATGTTATGTTTCTTGACTGGAACTTCCAGTTTAAATTGTCAGCTTCTGCCTGGGTATTGAAGGTCCATATTCCCCAATCATCAGCTTTATTTTTCTGCTCCTATGGCTTGTTCATTTTAGAGAAAGAAAGAAGAGAAAAAGGCGGGCACTTCTGATGACTGGTCCTAAGCTCCTGTGAAAGTCCACAGGAAATTGTAAAATTTTTGAGAACAACCCTTATGTTTCCTTTGTATTGCCTTTTTGCAATCATTGCATAAGATATATCTGAAATCGTATAAATCGTATAAATCGTATTTTATTGGTTAATTCTTTATTGCTTGGCTTAACCTATCACTCCGTGGTTTGTATATCGAGGAATATATTTGTCAAAGCACAACAAGGTCATGTGAAGCCAAAAGTAACTGTAAATTGCACCTTCAGTCAGAGCATGTCATTGTGAGCATACTTAAGCAACAGCACCTTTTAGAGCCAGATAATACTGCAAAACTTTGTGGGAATGGGAGTTCCTGATTGGTATCCTTATTCTTTATGAAGCCAGCTGGCAAGTGGCTTCATTTGTTTTTTGGTGCCATTTGTGAGATAAATATTTTGATGCTAGATTGTTGGGGAAGCGGTACCCAGATCGTAACTTTCACCATCCATGCGTTCTTATCTATTGCCAATTCATAGCTTCACTGCCTCACAAGTTACAATTTGACATATGTCTATTGATAAATCAGCTTACCTGCATATGATAATTATTTATCAAAAATGTGGTTGTTCTCCCTTGAAGTTTCAGTATTAGTTGGGGCCATCCTTCCAAAGGCAGGAAATTGGGAATGAGAACTGAAAGCTTGGCTGGGGAGGTGATGTCCCTCTGGTTCCTGTAACTCCATTAATATATAACTGGTAGAACCAGAAATATTCATAGCTTTATTCTTTTTTTAACAGCCAGCAAGGTAGAGGTGAGGGATTCTGTTCGGAAATTTCCGGCAGTTTACTAGTTGTAGATAAGAACTCTGGTATGTTTCTTCTGGACATTCTAACACTAATTTATTATGTAGTTCTAGTTTAGTTTTATGAAGTTCTGTTCGGAAATATCTACGGTTATCACACAAGGTACTAGACCAGTTCAACTTCTTATTTTTCTCATTTTTTGGAACGTAAACAGAGTAAAGATGCAAATAATTTTTTACATATTTAGGCTTCCATATTATTCTTGTCATATGCTAATATCTGATGGTTCTAATTGATGTACGGTCATCGTTGCAATCTTACCACATTGAAATAGAGTGAAGGGCCAAATGTGCTATTTTGAGAGAGAATATATTTTCTTAACCTTACTGCTTTTGTTTTTGGGAATTGTAGACTGAAAAATAAACTTATAAATATTGAATTCATGAAGTATGCTGTTCAGACTTCTTTCCGTAAATCATATTTTAATATAGCTTTTGTTATGAATGCTACCTGTATCGTCTCAGCTGTTATTTGTATGAAATGAATGTATAACAAAGAGTATCATATGATTTAAATAAATTTAGACTATAACTGCATGATTTAAAACTTTAAGATCATATTTTAGGGTCCAACAATAATATTCAATCTCTAACATATACATTGAAATAGAGTGAAGGTTCAAATGTGCTATTTTGAGAGAGAATATATTTTCTTAACCTTACTGCTTTTGTTTTTGGGAATCGTAGACTGAAAAATGAACTTATAAATATTGAATTCATGAAGTATGCTGTTCAGACTTCTTTCCGTAAAACATATTTTAGTATAGCTTTTGTTATGAATGCTTCCTGTATCGTCTCAACTGTTATTTGTATGAAATGAAATGAATGTATAACGAATAGTATCCCATGATTTAATTAAATTTAGACTATGAGTAACTGCTGATTTAAAACCTCAAGATCATGTTTTAGGGTCGATGAATAATATTTAATCTCTAACATATACATGTTACACTTCAGGATACTCTGTTGTCATGAATACCAGTGTGGCTAACATTTTTTATGTCCGAAGTAATGACAGGCTGTGATAGATTTATGGTGCATTTTGTTGTGCTATTGACATCATCAAAGTCCCTTATAAATAACCAAAAATACTTTTATATTTATTTTGTTATTTTGTGTTTATTTTATTATTTTTGATGAAATAGGTAAAAGTGCATTTAGATTAAACATCAATTGGAATGTGTTCTGGAGAATGGTTGCTTGTCAAAAAATTGCTTTACAAAGTTTAATTAGTACTTTTTAGAAAACTGCTTTCCTTTTTGCTTTTGCAAAGCGAGTTTATTCAAAAGTATATATTACAGAACCCTGAAAGGTGGTTTAGAAAACTGTTCTTCAGTATGTTGAACTTTAAGAAAACTTAAAGATCTAAATTATTCAATTGATGTTGAAGCTAAGCATACAGATTCTACTTTATTAAAGTTAATTAGCAACAAAGATTGACTTATGTTACCGATGTCCTAGCTGTGAATATGGTAATGGATAAATTGAATTTACGTCATTCCAATTTGGTATATCCCATTGAAGAAGAGAACTTTGGTATTGTCAACCATCTTTGACGGAAACGCCTAAATCCATGGATTTTAATTCGGAAGCGGAGTTTCTTGATCTTCCTAGTAAAATCACCGAATTTTCGTTTCAGCATTTTAAATTTAGGTAACCGGACTGATTTTCCCACACAACTGCATTGTGCATTCCCTGAAAGACAATAATATTAGTGTGATCACAAAATTCTAAAGCAAAACTTTTTTGTGTTTATCCTACTATGATTTTGCTTCATACCTCTGATTAATTCGGAAAAGAAGGGAATCACTTCAATTTACAATGTTCTTTTTGTCCCCTCTAAGGTTTCTTAAATACCAGACTTACCTTAGATGACATGGTCTGAGTGATGGATTTACCTTATTTCATTTACAACATCGCATCCATCAAAACCTAAAATACTAGTTCATTCAGAGGAAATTTAATAGTTTCTATATCATTTTTGCTATTCTTTCTGTTCTTTGTTGGCAAATATTGGCTTTATAGCTGACGTCTTTTGAGGCTGGAGGGAGCTGTCAGCACATCCTGGCCCATAAAACTTAGTTATGTTGTATATGCATTTTCTATCAATATTGGAACATGGCTATTTCCTTATGCTCAAATCTCCAACTTTTAGTATCAAAATATAGTTTAAAAATTAAGTTTAAGATTTGGCAAGATGTGTTAAGAAATATGTTAATACTCGAAATAACTGTTATTGAGTTCGTTCTAATGAGGAAATCCCTTGTTTTATCAAAGTCAGGACTAGGATAAAAGACAAGGAAAAAAACATATTCTAATGCGGTGTCTTTTGTCCTTTAACACATTGAAGGTTTGGTCCTGACATTATTAAGATGAGGGCTTCCTCATTAAAAGAGGACTCAACGATTAATTGCTTTATTTTTGGGGAAAAAACAATTATTTTCATTTGATGCTTAGATCCTCCATATATGTTTTGCTTCTTGGCTTATGTGGTCCTTCATTTCAGTAAACAAATAAACCAAATACATTTCTTTAGATTTAATTAGTCTTCTCGTGGTTATAGTATATTTCTTATTTCTCAATACTTTTGAGTCGTTTAAATGCTTATTGTAATCAATTAAAATTATTGTATTTTATTACTTGACTCCTTCTCACATAATGTCTAAATTTGCCACTGATTAGCTAGGAGCATACCTTGAACCTTTTCAGTTTGTTCATCTTCTCCTAAGTTTGGCGCCTGCAGAGTCTGCAAATTGAGTAGATGATATTAATTTCCATGCTGTTCAAGTCTAGATGCAATCTTGAGGCGTGAGAGTGATTTCATCAGACTTAACTTGGTTTTTCCTATTTTGATTGACTATGTTTACTCCGAAGATGACATATTGATACGAAAAGAAATGAAAAGAAGAACTATGTTTCTAAGTTCTTAATAAAACTTCTTGCGTGGTGTATACCCTTTTACTTTGATGTCTAAGGTGTGATTCAGTACCTCAACCAAACTTTCCAATCGCTGTCTCATCCTTCTCTGTATGAAGCCTTTCGTGCACTTTTTGGACAATTTTGTCAGTCAAAAATGTAAGAAGGCCATTGCTTATAGTTAAAGTAACGACAAGAAAAAATTTCGCAGCTGCAGAATTAAGATAACAATTAGAAATATTACCTTTACGTGGTATTTTACATAGGCATAGAAGTTTAGTAGACTCCATACAGTCTTGTCTAGTCTTTTACCTTCAATGTGTCGCGGGTAAATGTCTGAAAATATATCATGCAAATCTGTCTTAGTAGGAGCATATTTAATCTTCTTTTGGTACAAGGATAACCTAATTGGATTTGAAATGGAAGAAAGAATACTGTTGTTACATATTGTTGCATTTTGCTAAAATGTTGTTATCATCTCCAAGGCTTTGATTAATTAACTCTAGATTATTATTCATGAATAGCTATATTTTTATGTAAGATGATCAGGATATAGTTTATAGCTGCTCTTTGCAACTTGTTCAAATTTTGGAAGAAAAGATGGTACCAAAAGTGACAAATCCTCCATTCGTGCTCAAATCTTCGAATGGTTCCCCTCTCAATTCTGGAGGAGGAATTGGTGCCCAGCAGCATGGAGGTACTTTGGCCCATTTTTTTGAGCTGCCCACATCCGTAAGCTCCTATCACATGGTAATTAAGTCCATTTAAGGAACAGCAACAAGATTTGATTTCAGTGCTGTATGTAGGTTTTTTAATAGAAAAATTACATAGGCAGTACAAACCTGTAAAAAAGCTGTTGCAATAATCACATCTGAATGTTCTTTGAAACGCATTGGGAATACTGCAGTGATTTTTAGTGGCTTCCAATCCGGAAATGGTAAGAAAATACATTGTGAAAGTTCTAAACCTGAATCTGATATGGTAAGAGTAAAGTACTACTTTTGGTCAAAATCTGAATAGAAAGGTTTAGCCAAGTATTGTGGGAATTTTCTGTATGCCTGAAGTTTAAAGTAAGCTGAAGATTTAAGTTATTTAAACTTTTGAATGACTTGAATTTGGAATGAACCATCAAACTATTTCGAATGCTAACCACATTTTGAGAAAGGCCAAAGAATAAGGCAATTTTTTATGTTTCTACCTTCTGAGTTATCAACAACTATAAATTTTTGGCATATGGAGTGATTAGGGTATTCTGCATGAGGCTGGAAGATATAACGCAAATGAGTTGCAAATGTCTTGTGGATATGTCGTTACTGCATTTGAAGCCTTTTAAGGCAAATTGTGGTTTGTTACATAATTGAATTAAGGTTATGGTGTCCATTGCAATACTACTCCTCACTATTCCATTATTTTTAGACTTGTAGCTTACCTGTTTGATGACATAAAATGGCTCTCTCGGGTGATAGACTAGCTTGATTGGTTTGCACATCCCCTGAAAAGTATCCTCAGAGTTGACATTCCACAACATTTCTTTCAACTGAGAACTTAGTATTGTTGCTTGCACCGTAGAAATTTCTGAGATTACCTTCATAGAGTCTGGAAAAAGAATATGGAATCAATCTAGCTATATTAGGAACTATGGACATTTCATTGGTTTGTGTAATAATGTACTCTCTCTCTCTCTCTCTCTCTCTGTGTTGGATTCTATAGTCATGCTTTTTGGTGGTTGTGTTTTAAAGAAAAGGGAAAAAAAGGACTGAGCTTCCTTGAGAGAGGAGCAAAGAATTGTTAGTGAAATCTTAGGTATCTTTACATTGTGACATCACTTATTTTTGTTCTTTAAAATTTTACTTTCTTCTCATCTTTTTTCTTGACATTCAAATTTAATATTTTTGTCAGCCAATTCACCATTATTATATTATTAAAAATGAACAAACCTTACCTTCAATTCAAACATGTAGTCATTCTTATGGGACGCAAATTACTACTATATATTGTGGCAAAGTGCCTACTATTATTGAGATTGGGTGAAGGATAAACAGACCTTTACCACGTGGAATCTTAGATAAGTTGAGTCTTAGAGTAAGCTGGTATCCCTCTTTAGCAGGTTGAACAATCTCCACAACATCTGAAGAAATTGCCTTTACCATCTCCATACTGTAATGTGAAAGCCCATATGATAGCAAGTCTCCTTGGGACAGTAGTGGGGTTGATATTGACAAGTTGGCATGCTGCGGATCTGACAGTGAAGACTGTTCAACAATAGGAGGCCATTTACAGTAAGTCTCAAATTCTTTCTTGAAAGCCTATTTATAGGTTTTATGTCACACAGTATATGCACACTCTTATAACTAGTACTTTATCCCCCATAATTTACTTATTCTCATATGAGAATTGGTTTAAATTGAGTCTAGCAGATTACACTATTCTTTGCTAAAGATATGCTTCAGTAATCTTTCCAACTAAGTGGAGTATTTGCTTTTTTTTTTTTTTTAATTCCCAAATGCAGATTACCTCTTGAATTGTGATTTTCCGGCCATGTTCACATATGGACTATTTTCTCGATTGGTGGCATGAATTGACTGGATGTCTAAATTTCAAAATACAAGAAGATTGTGGAACATTCACCTGAACATGGTATTCCACAGACCCAAATTCATGCAAGTGATGATCAATCTCAATTGGTTTATCAGCACTGTCATGAAAGGAACAATAGTTATCATTAGCATAATTTTGCGGTCATCAACAATAAACTACTACTTTTTCCCAAGTGATAAAATGCTCTTGTATGCCTAATTTACTTTCAAAAAAAGAACACTGGTCAGTTAACAAGTATGATTTGCCGAACTACAGTTATAGCTTATAATTATTATGCTGCATTTGTGTTGTTGAGTGATATGATGTCAAAGAAAGTTTGCATATGCTTGTGTGATACACTGTCATCTAGATTTAACCGAACCAAATGATAGAACCTGTCAAGGTGCTGTTTAATCGTGTGTTTCACTTGCTGAATTTGAGGTTGTCCCTAAGAAAATTGTGCAAACATGTTCCTTGCTTTTGTAGTGGGATTGGATTTATTATCAAATATGCTAAGAATTCTTCTGTTCAGCTTTGTCCCACCAACAACATTATTGCTGGACACACATTGTTTTGCGCACCCGTAAATCAAAAGTTCCTGTCTATACTAGAGCCGGTGTGGCTGTCATTTACGAGAAACATTATCTACAGCTGCCCCATTTGTTTGTGTTACAATTTCCTATATGATTTCTAGCTTTGACATTTGAGGCTGTAATTATGATTCACGAATTCTGATTTTTCTGATGATAAGGTTACTGATGTCTAGCCAAAGAAGGGAATTTGACTTGGGTTTCTGTAACTATCAAGAGTATAAGATAATAAGGATTGTCATTTGGTATTCTTTTCAGTTATATTCAGAATTGTACTAATGTTTTAAGATATACACACGCATTACTAATTCACCTTTTTATTTCAGAAGTGCAGCATTGCCATGTTCATCTTTTAAACTGAACTACTCATCACCATGCATGGAGTATCAAGGTATGAAAATGGATGCAAGCAGAAGAAGAAGTAAAATATTTTATGCTTTTCCATAAGTTCAATAAGGGTACCTGGGAATTTTCCTTAGACAAAATAAATGTGCTTACCGGTACAATTGGAGCAGGATCTTCTTCAGAGATGGAGAGGCTCTCTCAAAACATGCCATGATAATGGGGTTAGAAAATGAACTGAAACACTCAGTTGCTGCACCTTAAATTTGTTGTGAAGATAAGGAATTTTGGAGTAAAATGCAAGTGTAATTTCTGTAGCTATCATATCTAGTCTAGCTAACTTTGCTCCGAAGGAAATACCAAACTATCTTTTTCTCTTTATTTCAGATTTGTCACCGTCTTGTTTGTAAGCTAAGCAAAATTGATCACTTGTCCACATCCTCTTAAATTCTGTTTTGGGATTCTTTTCATTTGTGGTGAAGACAAGACGTAACTTGAGCTCTGCATGTGTTGTTTTAAATGCCAATTGGAAGGTGTCTGACAATTTAGTTTGTTAAGCAATAACATGTCCTTGGTCTCCCTCTTATAATAATCACTATTATTATTATTTTTTAAACTAAGGAATGCCTAACTTCATATTTCAATAACATTTCCAAATTTTGTATTTTCTCTCATGTTAATATTTTTCTTTCCTTTTATTGGCCTGGCTCAATTTGAAGACAAAAAATAAAAAATAAAAAAAATTTATTAGAAATAATCAGTATGATAGAAATTAAAGTAATAGATCTAACTTTTTGTTTCAAGTGTTGGGGAATCAAAATACAATAAACAAAAACAAGACAGACTCTTTTTGTTCTTCTTAACTGAAAAAATTCAAGCACTCTGAATGTAGCAGACACAGAAATATTCAAAATTGTCACTGCTGACTTTAGTATATTGTATTACATATTTTGCAATTTCATCCAATGATTCACTAGTAAAAGGCAAAATCTTTACTAGATTTGTATTTGAAATGAAAATCCCATATCAAGAGTCTCTTTTTTATCACGAACGGTATGAAAATCACATGTGATCGGGAATGGCAAAACGTCACGTCGGTCCTAAAAAATTCAATATTGAGTTAAGTTTTTTTTACCTGGATTAAAAAATTAGGATGTTATATTTTATATATTTTTATTTTATGATTTTATGATTTTAAAATTTTATCTTAATGAAACTGAGCTTGAAAACACAAACGTTAGATATTTAAAATTTTAAATATATGTAGTAAGTGGGCCAAATAAACATAATTATTTAAAATAATATATAATTTTGTAAAATTTAGGTTGCAGCTATCAAGTGAATCTTGGTTAGCCCGGCTCCATTTCTACTGATATGATATTCATTCTTGATATTCATTCTTGACAATCTTACTGGTTAATGTAATATGTAAGCGTTGTGAAGCTCCTTAAACTTGCAACAACACTTTTAAATAGAGGTTAAAGAAAAAAATAATAATAAATAAACTACTTCAGAACTCAAATGGTTAAACAAGATGAGATTGAAGCAATACAAATCAATAATATACTGAAATGTTATATAATTAGCACCTCCATCTTACAAATACAGCCCTTGAACTAAAAGAAAATTACTAATAAAAACATCTTTTTGTCATTTTCTTCAAAAGGAAAAATTCCTCATCATTGACTTTGGGATAAAGCCATCATTAAATCATTACCCAAAGACCACTGCGGAAAACAAATCCAGCCAAGTGCATGAAACAACTCACAACTCCCGAAAAATGGAAATCACATCGGTGGTAACACCAAAGTTCTGTCCTACTGACTCCAAAACTGACATCTTATCAACACATCAAACATACCAAAACCCTCATTGCACCACCAACTAATCAGAATCTTCCACGTAGACATCCCGTTAATATAACGACATTAACTAACCGCACACCAACTGGCTCTACTGACAGCCCACAGATCAAATCTTCCCACAATATCTTGACCGTTGATCACCATAAATAAATAAAAAATAAATATTTAATTTCTCTCTGATGATCTCTAAGCCGAGCACACTTCACAAATTTGCCAAATGCCTCCTTCTCTCTGTCGCGTAATATTTTTCTCTTCCTTTTATTAATCCCTCAAATATTGGGCTGTTAACTTTTAATATTTTGACAGAATTAACAGCAGCATTTCGCAATTTAAATTTTATTTTCTCGTAAGTTGCAAGAAAAATTCCCTTTTTCCGTTGATTTTCTTAGCGAATTTCTTTCATTCTTTTTTTTTTGGAAAGTTAATTTTAGAAAAATCTTGTTACTTTCTGTTGTTTGTAAATTTTGTATACTTTTATCATCAGTTAGTGGCTGTTTTGCGATTTTGAAGTTTGATCGTGTCAACGAATGAGCGTTGACCTTATAAAACACTGCATTCGATAGCTGATTTTATATCAATATTTTGATTTTGGAGATGGGATTTGTGAATTCTTGATTTTTTTGCTATCTGCGCAAACGGGAATTTTGAGTTTACATTAAGTTGATTGATAGATTTAGGTTATTTTGTGTTGTGGGTTGATGAGAAAATTTGAACTTTAGGGTAAGTTTTTATGAATCGGTGTTTTTTAGTGAAACGGTAAATGGGATTTTTATTAATCAGAAAAGGTCCCTGTATTTTGTACTAATTACAAGGTCCCTGTATTTGTACTAACTACAAATATTTTAATCGGTTATCTTTAAACTTGATTGATTGTCTATGGCATCGGATCTTGTGGATGCTAAAGATGTTAATGGCTGCCAAAGAAAGCCTTTAAATACCAAAGAGAGTGAAAATTTTGAGAATGAAACCCATGGAGAGGAGTATAGTGAAACAAAAGCTTTGTTGTCTCCTAGGAGAGGTGGAACAGCAAGGATGTCTGATAAAACGCGGCGAAAAGTGCAGTGGAATGATAAGAATGGGAAGAAACTTGCGGAGGTGGTAGAATTTGAACCGAGGTAATATATTGTTTATACGGTGTATTTTTCGGTTTTGTTTATGCTGCTGGGTAGTTTGACTGTTTGCTTGAGTTTTGAGCTTCCGGTTCTCAAGAGCCTAATTATGCATACTCAATCTAGCTAAATGGTTACTTAAAGAGGGAACAATGGGTGGAAGTAAAGATTTTTTAGCAGGGTCAACTTTTAGATGAAATCATTGTAATTTATTCAGCGTGTTGCTTTCTTGAATCTGTGGTCTTTAAAGTTGCTTTTACTCAGCACTTCTATCTTGTGACTAGTAGTTGGGAGAACGCCTTGCTATTTTTGTTTATGTTAAGTTGCCTATTGCTGCTTCTTATTAGTAGCCTATGGGTGATTTTGTTAAAGTGGGTAGAGCAGTTATGGCATGAGCTGAGCTTGACCTAGTTGAGTCAATAAGTTCTGTTTTCTAGGCTTTTCTATTCACAGGAAAATCTTGCCATTGTTGGTATAGTAGCTAGGGAAGCAGACGTAGAGAATATAGGTTGATATAATTTATAGATTGATTTCTGTTATAATTAGAGGCTTAATGACCTCACCTCACAACAGTTCTCCTCGTGATTTTCACAGATTAGCATTTTTCAGTCATGTAATGGTTAGGTAGCGCTTAAAAGAAACACTAGTTGATTAATTGTCGGCTACATCAAGTAATCTTCTAACTTCTGAATGATTAGTCTCAAACCACAAAGAATGCTTATGTTTATCATTACAGTTAAAAATTACTGCAACTTTTGTATAGTATGGTTCTTATAGATGCCCAACGTAGGACTTATTTTTTTGACTCGTTTACACTTGCTCTATTTTTGACCTTCCAGACCCTGTTTCTAGCTTTTCGTTGGTCATTCTCCTTAGAAAGCCATTCAATCTATGCTCAGGACTAACAGTAACATCTACTTTTGGTTTTAACATGTTCTAGATTCTATTGGTGGCTATACCTTGTCAGTGTTATGGAATCATCGTTTGCTGTTACTTAATGCTTACTACCAAACTTCCTGGATAGCTGAGTTTGTCTGTGCGTTTCTTCAACACAATGATTGTGTCATGAAGAAATCAGTGAAATCTTCTTAGTTTTTCCTTTCTTCTTTATGTATTTCTTTGCCTTCAGTACATATCTTAACATAATACTTTCTTGTCTCTTGACATGTTATGATGTAGTGCACAGAAATTAGTGTAATGCTTAACTAACAATCTATAATTATTTAATCAGATGCATTAAATCTTTTGAAACTCTTCAACCTCCTTTTTTATTTCACCTGTATAAATACGTCGACCATAATGGGTTGGCTATGCTTCATTCATTTAACAATCATTATGCATGCGAACAATATCTATATATGGTTTACATAGACATTGCAATTCTCTTTCTTATGTATAACCAAGTTACTGTTTCTCTCTTACTACCAACTCTCCTGTTTTGAATGCAGTGAAGCAAGTGACTCTGAAGATGAGGATTCAGAATCTTGCATCTGTACCATAATGTAGATGTTTTGTTTAGTAAACTGTCTATCTGTAGACTTTGCTGGAAATTAAGGCTTTCTCTTCAAAACATCATTTTGGTGCATATTGACCGTTCTCGAATATCACTGTTTTAAGGATGGATCAAAGGTCTGAAAAGAAGCTAGGCTGTCTTTCGTGGTCAGTGACGTTTGGAGCGATTCATCAGGGATGACTTTTTATACCATTCCTTTAAAAGGATTTGCAGCGAGTTTCCACAAGCAGCAGAAAACTGCATGTATTTTTTCCCACAGATTGAGTCAGATAATGACGACGATGGCACCCTTGCTTCCATGATATGTAATTATCGAGTACAATTCAGATTTTTATGCCTTTTTCCACGTACTTTGATTTGTTACAAGTTGAACCACTGAGGAGACATGACTATAATGTTAACAAAGTAATTTCATTCTGTTCATCTCTTTTTCCTCGGAAAAAATTGAGGAATCTCTAGCACTGAGATTAAGTTCTTGCGTGCTGATGGATTTTTTAGTCGATGAAGTTTTGGTCTAAACTTTCTTAAAGTTTGTGCAGTCATGATTCCCGAATCTTTGGTTGGTTGCTCTAGAGTGGAGAGCTGTTTGAAATTAAGGGGTGCATGGTGCAATTTCCTTTATCAAGCATATATTCCATCTAGCCAATTACTAAGAACGTCTTTTCATTACATCCTTCATGATTTGTTAAAAGAAATATCTGTTGATTGTATGTTACAGTAAGATGCATTCCATGATTCAGTTTGAGTTTGCAAGTTTATACCATGTGGATTCAATTCCTTTTTATCTTAGGACTCGATGAAGTTTGAAATAGTTTTCTGTTGCAGTTAAGCTCTGTGGTTGCATTTGATTTTAGTAAAGCTTCTCTCCTGAAGGAAAAGAGAACATTTCAGAAACTCAATGGTTCCAACGAAGAGCCAAAAGCCACATTCTCACAGCACTCGGAAACACTATTTTCCAAAAACATCATAGTTATGAATTGTAGTCGAAAAATAATAAAAGAATCAGAAACAAAAACCCAACAAGCAACAAAACAACAAACACCCCATATTGTTTCACGCTTGAACAGACTATGAATCAAACAGTTGCAATTTATGTTTGGCAGAACTGAACGTCTTGCATTTGACGATGTTTCATTATGTCGTTGATGCCTTCAAGTTGGTGATATCTATAATTGGTATATCTTCTCTGCTTTGCCGCGAACATGATCTGCTGTTGTTGATGATACTAGTCTTGGACTCATTACAGTTTGATGAAGCTAACCAGTTTGAAAGGCTGGCATCGACTGCAATCTCGTACAGTAGAGGCTTCGATTGGTTGTGATTTGGTGCTAAATTGAAAGGATACAGATTGGAACTTGTCGTCAAATCAGAGGGTATTTGTGCTTGTTGCTGTAATCCATTATTCTCCTTTCTTAGAAGCTGAGGTGCCGCAGCTGTTCTTGCCTTGACTGCTTTCCATTGAGTGAGATTCTCTACAGGATTCAACACAGAATTTACATATTGGCTCCTATCCCGGGCATTTCTTTTCGGGCCTCCATCTGTTGAGGCAGGAAGTTGCATTTGCATATGGTTGTTGGTTATGTTTCTTTCGGGTGATTCCACTGACTGATTGTTTGGTTGCTTCAAGAACTCACTTTGGCTTATTCTTTGATCATCAATATCATTCTCATCATCATAATCATACTCAAATTCATCATCCGCATCATCATCCTCATCCAAGTCACTCCCAATGTAGGCCATATCATCCTCGTCCTCCTCATCATCATAGCTATCCCTGCAATTTTGGTATCTATGGTTACTGGGAAATGGTCCCCTTTTCAAACCGGTAGATTTCTCTTCGGACACAGTAGTAGACAGGCTTCCCTTTGCAAATCTTTCACCATTCTTTTCCCTCATCTCATCCTCATCACTCTCCGACAATCGATATGCAGTTTCATCATCTATTAATGGCTCATAGGTTTGAACATTCAGATTAAAGCTCACTTTCTTCCCAATTTTGATGCTTGATATCTCCTTAATCTTCTTGTCACTGCAACTAACATTAAAAAGTACAAAAAAAAATTATTTTGAACTACATTTGAAAGTTGTTTTTTTTTTTTTAAAAAAAAAAGAAACTAAGAAAATCAACGCTGACCTGAGCTGAGAGACTGATGAATCCAAAGGCTCATAACTCCCAAGTCTCTGAACAAAACCATATATAAGCAATGAGAAAGCAAATTAAAGAAGTTTATATGTACCATAAAATAAATCAAAAGAAGTTGGAACATAGGCTTACATGGTCTCCGGGCAATACTTTATTGGCCGGTTTTCGACGTCTCCGTTTGCCAGAAAAACCAAAACAACCCAGAAAACACCCCATTACAAGCCTCTGTCTGCTAAGTTCAAACAGACAAAATCTTTTCAGGAAATGTTTTTTTGTTGGCTTGATTAGGGTGGTGGTGAGTTCATGATGAGAAAGGCACCAAATGGACTCAAATAGACAGAGAGAGAGTGTGTGACACAAGAGGCAGATTTAAAAAAAAAAATGCAATTTGGGCTCCAACGGTTTTTGAAAATAGGAACGTTGGAGTTTAATGATAAGCGGAAAGGAAAAGTGGGGGTGGGAGCACGAGTTCATTTAATTTTATTTAAGCGGGCATGGGGACAGAACAGCTTTCAACTTTGTCTCTTTGATCTCTTCAACAGCCAAAAAAAAAAAAATGGTGGCCTTGCTTGCTTTTATTTTACCTGTCATTCTGAATTGCTAAGGGTTAAAATTCACTTTTTAACATTAGATTTTACTGCTTCCTTTCCTTGCTATGCAAAGCCCGTCGTCCCTGTACATCTAGATCTATGCTGAATCTTTTTCATTGAAATTTATATCAATGGTGTTTTTAGTATTTTTTGATGTTCTAATTTCTGTATAATATTTTTGCTAAACTCCGAGTTTGAAAAATCACTGGTTTTTATTGATTCCTAATATCAGTAGAAACTAATTATGGAAGAGGAGGGTCCTTTAAAAGATATTTTAGTCAAAGTATTAATGTTTTTAATGCACATTGAGCGAAAATATCTTTTGCAGATATTTTGGTGCACTGATTTCCTCTCATTTGTCAATAAACCCTAATAGTTTGCTCGATTTAATTTAAATGAAACGTGTCTGATGTGTTGAAAAGCTTTAGGTTGTAGTAGTTAAAAAATTAGGATGAAAGGGAATGTTTTCAGATTAATGAACAAGTCAATTCTATGGTAGTAACCCTTTGTGAACAGATACTGAAATTCAAATTGTTATTTTCATTCTCTAAAGCGTAATTGTTTAATTCAAAATCATATTAGATCAAACAAAAAGGATGATTTTCATACAATGTATTGATTTCAAACTAGGAAATTATACACTTATAGATAGGAGTTTAATGTATAACCGTTATGCTCCTAATTAGATAAATTGATCAAAAGTGTCGTAATCAAATCAATAACTTACTTTCTTTTAAAGTTCTAGAGATCTCATATATATTATTGAACGCAGATGCAAAATGCTCCCAGCTCTCGTAAAATCTAATTTTAGGGATAATAAATTCTTTAAATTTATTTTATTTATATCTACAACGTGATATATTTACAATAAAAACAGATTATATTTTTTCAATGAAGACTGTCATTTATTGCATTATTTTTCTTTTCAAAATTTTAAATAAAATTCAATTTTTATCACACTTGAAGTTGAAGGTTCAAGTCTTCCCAAATGTGTAAATAAACATATTTTTTTTTAAATTTTTTGAAATCAGATTCTTTGAATTAAACTTTAACTTTTGAGACTGATCCCAGCAGATATTTGAACTGTGGTTGTAATTTGTAAAAATTAATTTTGTACAAGGTAAATGTGTATGGTTCCCATCACGTGCATATCACATGACAAAAAAAAATTCTACTGTCTGATTGATTCATTTTCTCTGGCAGGACTGTCTCATTCAAGACCAGGGTTTCAACTTCCAAAAATCCGAAATCTTCCGAATCAACCCCCAAATCAAATCATAGCCGTCCATCGGAACCCCCAAGTAAATCACCGCCGTCCAAATCTCATTTCCATTCCCTCTAATTATATGCACACTTCACAATAATTACTCTCTTTTCCCCCCCGCTCCGTCCTCCTCCCCCTCTCTCCCTTACCCTTAATCGCCCACAAAATCAGAAACCCTAGAAATGGACTCAGATCAGGGGAAGCTATTCATTGGTGGGATTTCATGGGAGACAAGCGAGGAACGGCTGAGGGAGCACTTCGGCCAATACGGCGACGTTTTACAGACCGTTGTTATGAGAGAGAAGACCACCGGTAGACCCAGAGGTTTTGGGTTTGTTGTTTTCGCAGATCCTTCGATTCTCGATCGTGTTCTTCAAGATAAACACAGCCTCGATGGAAGAACGGTTAGATTTTTGTTGATAGTGTGAAAAAGTTTTGATTCTTGACTTGTTTTTGTGTTCATTACAGTGATATTTTGGTCTGTTATTTGTGGGTTTTGGTGCTTATTGGTTTAGGGTTTCTGGGTTTTGCTAATTCTGATTTTACTTGCTTCGTATTGATAGTTATTATCTATCTGTGAACTTAAAAGTTTCATTTTTTTATCTTTCTATTTGGCGTTTGGGTATTAGTATTAAGCATCTAGTTATGCATATGCTGTTTATTTTTTATTAATTCTCGAACTTGATGGACTTTTTGTCTACTTTGATAGCTTCCTTTTCTATATTCTTGTTCATTCGACTATTATTTGCCTGTAAATCACTTAATAGCTAAGGAGATAGTAATATTGGCAAAGAACTGAGTAATTCAGCTTCCTTCTTTTGTTTATTCATATTTAGAACTGAGTAATTCAGCAGGTTCTGCCAAACTTCTTTTGTTTATTCATTTATTCATTTGTCAAAGGTAGCCAAGTCTATGTTACATTGGTTTTGGATGAGCCTAATGAGTTATTGAATTTTGTCGGCCCCAGCCACTCCTAGCTTGCACGACCAGTGAGTTTCAGACCTTGATAACACAATTAGTGGGTTTGAGACCTTGATAAGTTGATTTGTATAATTGTGTGAATTCACAAGTACAAAATTAGATTTTTGTTCATTGGAACATATTTTCATTGGAGTTTTAAGATGAACTAGTTTCATTGACTTTCAAGATGAAGTATTAGTTAAAGTGGGTACTAGTGGTATTTACCATGCCCCCATGCCCGCCCACCTTTTGCTTACAGCTTTTCATATCCTCATCAAAGTAATTTTATTTTACTAATCTGGGAAATATAGTTTTAAGTTTAGTTTATTCAAGCAAGGTTTTTGATAGATGTTTGCATATCTAAAATGTATGTGAACTTTGAATCTCTGAACCTTGTGAACTTTGAATCTCTGAAACTTTGCTTCAGTATATATTGTGTTTTTCTTCAGGTTGAGGCAAAGAGAGCTATGTCAAGGGAGGAGCAGCAATTCTCTGCCAGGTCTGGAAATACTAATTCTGGCAGAAACAATGGGGGTGGTGGAACTATCAGGACTAAGAAGATATTTGTTGGAGGGTTGCCCCCCACCCTGACTGAAGATGGATTTCGTCAGTATTTTGAAGCTTATGGCCATGTTACTGATGTTGTAATCATGTATGACCAGAATACTCAACGACCTCGTGGATTTGGCTTTATCTCCTTTGACACTGAAGATGCAGTTGACAGGGTTTTACAGAAGACCTTTCATGATTTGAATGGTAAGCAGGTGGAAGTAAAACGGGCTCTTCCTAAAGATGCCAATCCTGGTGGAGGTGGTCGTAGCATGGGTGGCGGCGGTGGCGGTGGCAGTTTTGGTGGTTATCAAGGTTATGGTGCTTCTGGTGGCAATGCAAGTGCATTTGAAGGTCGTATGGAATCTAATAGATACATGCAGCCTCAGAATCCTGGAAGTGGCTTTACACCTTATGGTTCTTCTGGGTATGGCGCATCTGGATATGGTTATGGTCCATCCAGCAACAGTGTTGGTTATGGTGGTTATGGAAGTTATGGTGGTACAAACGCTGGGTATGGTGGCCCTGCTGGTACCCCCTATGGGAACCCAAATGTACCTAATGCTGGCTATGCAAGTGGTCCACCGGGTGCACCTAGAAGTTCATGGGGCACGCAAACTCCCTCTGGTTATGGTGCCATGGGCTATGGGAATGCTGCTGCATGGGGTGCTGGTGGCAGCAGTGGTGGTCCCGGTTCAGCGCATGCTGGTCAATCTCCTAGTGGAGCTACTGTGTATGGGAATCAAGGTTATGGCTATGGTGGGTATGGTGGAAGTGATGGATCTTATGGCAATCCCTCTGGTTATGGGGCAGTAGGAGGGCGCTCTGGGAGTGTCCCAAATAGTAATGCTGGTAACCAGGGTGGGGGAGAATTACAAGGGAGTGGTGGCGGTTACATGGGAAGTGGCTATGGTGATGCCAATGGAAATGCAGGGTATGGAAATGCAGCATGGAGATCTGATCCGTCACAAGCCTCTGCTAATTATGGGACTCAAGGAAACGGTCCTCATGGAGGGCAAGTTGGTTACGGTGGATACAGCGGTGCATCCCGACAAGCCCAACAACAGTGATTTGCTCCCTTGTAGCCAACTGGACTGTATCACTGTCATATTCCCTTCTTTTTGGAGAGGAGGTTGTCATGGTCTCCTTTTTCCTGCAGCATGGAGCACGGCTCAAGCTGATGCCGTTGCACTTTGGGACCGGTTGGATTGCTTGAATCCTAGTAGTTTGCTTTTTCTATTTTGCTAGTAATAAGAGTAGTTTCAAGGCATGCTAGATGCCCTTATTATACTTTATTTGCTATTGAGTGTAGTTTAAATTTGGCGTGCTTATAATTGTCTACTTCTACAGCTTTCTTTTTCTGTCGTAGTATTTTAAGCTATAGTGGCTTGATGTTTCTTACGCTGGTTTGATTGCAGCATAACTTTTATGTCAAATCTTTCTTACGAAGAATTATATGCCACTAGAAATTTTCTGATTGTAGCCATGTTGATTTGATTTGCATATTATTAGGGTAAGAGATGTATTCAAGGCTTTTAAGCAATATTAAGCAATAGCAGTGGAGCTATGGGTCATTTGGGTTGATGTTTTCATAGAGGGTAGCAGTAATCCTAGCGGTAGTTGACACTTGGTAGTGGGTAGCGATAATCTTAGTGGTAGTTGACACTTTGAGGATGGCATAATCATTTTCCCCCTGTATTTGCGCTTGTGTTGTACAGGAGGAGATGCTCGTGTTCTGTGGTGGAGTCAAGTGTCCACTCATGGCTGAAACCGAGCTTCGTTATTTGGGTTGTTGTGCAATGTGGGGGTTGTGTTCAACGTGGAATGGGATTGGAAGAGGGCATATTCAGTTGAACTTGTGAACTAACCTGAGAAAGGCCATTCCCCAGCTTGGTGATGCCAATGCTTTCAAATATTGCAGATTCTTGGCATTTCATTTTCCTGATCTTGGTGCAGGTTTGTCATGAGCTGATGGAATTTTTGAAATGAACAGCCTAAGATATATGCTGCTTTAGCCATTAGCTGTTAGCCGTCTCTTTTGAGAATCTCATTGGGACATGATTGTTTAGGATGCTTCCTAATTCATTGGAGTCGATCATAATGTTTGATTCCAGATGTTAGATTCCCCCTCAAAAAAAAAAAAAAAAACTTAGTATATGTCTCCTGAAGTTTTTGAATAAAGTAACAACTTGCACTGTGTTTGTGCTGGAGGATTTTTTATTTTTACTTTTCCAAATTCTAACTCTGAGAGAAGAAGGTTGATTTTGCTAATGGTCTTTAGCTCACATGAATTGATACAACTGTCTCAATTATTCTTTTCCCTTTCCTTACATGGCTGTCGATGATCTAATGGAAAATTTATATTTGATCTTTTGCCCATTGTGTTTATTTTGTGCAAGTTTTAGCGTATTCATCTTGGTTTTGTGATCCTTTAATATTTGTTTCTGAAAGCATTGGATATGAAGGACGAAACCGGGTTCATTTGCTTGTCTATTACTGTGGAGTCTAGTCCAACGGCAGTTTGAAAATCTTACTGATAAGTGATAATCACTTTCAATCTATCGTACCATGGAAACCGAGCAGCTTCTTTTGTGAACAACATTGTTTCTGCTCTTTGCTTTGTTTGTAAATCAAGAGATTCCCTAATGTAACAAGCCAAAATTAGGGGCTGTTCGTTTATCACTCAAATGCGAAAATAAATGTTGGATACTCGCGCCCAGTGTGTGACACATGCTGATGAGATTGTCCTTAAACTCAAAATTTAATATATGCTGTCGCAAACAAAAAAAGAAAAAAAAAAGAACTTTATAAAACCACTCGTACAAATTTGTTTATACCACCAATTAAGAAGGCAACAATCTTATCATCGGATTCCTTAGCTGCGTGCTTGTCCGACGAAGCAGTAAGCGTCAGACAACGCGTCACCTTCTGTAAAATATGTATTTTAGGACGGGTGTCAGCACACTGAGACATAAGTTGCTGGCAACGTGCACGCAAATCCTCTCAATCCTCGACGCAATGATACAGCGATGCCGTATGTGGTTTGCATGCATGCCACGCCAAAGGTTTGTTTGCCCGTTTCACTTTTGCATATGGTGCTTCTACATGTTAACTTATTTCCCCAGAATAAAACAAGCAGCACCGCCATAGCTCTCTCTTTATTACAGACAACTCTAAGCAGCTTAATTTCCAGAACTTCATTCAGAGGAATCAGCTGTCTCTAAGAGTGACCTGTGTGTGCGCATGTCTTTGAAGCAAAGAGGAAGAGACAGGGAGATAGAGTTGTTGGGAGAAATGGATAAGGATTCAATGGCAACTGAAGCTCCTTATGCCCCTGTTACTTATGAAAGAAGAGTGAGTACTGACTTGGAAGATAGACTACCAAAGCCCTGTAAGCTTGTTTGCTCGAATTGATAAATTCTTTCCTCGAACACTAGATCTAGCCTTTTATCTTCTCATTACATTAATCTTTTACTCAATTTTTTTATACATGAAATTGCATACTCAGATATGCCAAGAGCATTGGAAGCTCCAGATACATACCACCCAAATGGAACACCAGGGCACATGCATCACGGCCTCAGTGTTCTTCAGCAACATGTAGCCTTTTTCGACCAAGACGACAATGGAATCATTTACCCTTGGGAGACTTATTCAGGTTAATTAATTAAGAATGTGCCGGTTAATGTTATATAACAACACGATAGATTATTGAATATTGATTGTCTAAGTCATGTTCCTTTTTCATACTAACTATACATTTGTTTATATGATCAGGGTTGCGACAAATTGGATTCAACATCATAGCCTCTCTTGTTCTTGCCTTTGTCATCAACCTTGGATTGACTTATCCTACTCTCCCGGTGAGTCGATGAATTAACCTTCTCGTGAGATGTCCTGTTTTTAACTGATCTTATATATGTCATAGGCCTAGTGATAAAGCATTTGGAGGTTACTTATAAATGTGTGGCGTCTAGTTGATGGCAGTGAACGTTACAAGTTTGTCACATATTACATATATATTGGATTATTTCTGTTTTACAGGGGTGGTTCCCTTCTCCTTTGTTACCCATCTACATACACAACATACACAGAAGCAAGCACGGGAGCGACTCGGGAACATACGACACCGAAGGAAGGTTAGACACCAAGACACGCGCGTATACATAAAGATGTATAAAGAGGTTAAATTGAACTACTCGCACTGATCCTTTTGATATGTGTATGCATATGTGCATCCAATGGATTCTCATCAGGTACACGCCAGTGAATCTTGAGAACATGTTCAGCAAATATGCTCGAACGGTTCCTGATAAGTTAACGCTGGGAGAGGTGTGGAACCTGACTGAGGGAAATCGTTTAGCATTCGACTTGTTCGGCTGGTTTGTTTCAGGACCCTTGACACAATCATATCATTTGTATATCACAACGGACTATTAATTGCATTGCATTGTTGCACTCTGATTATGTATACATGTTACCTTCATATACGTACAATTGCTTGCAGGGTTGCTGCTAAACTGGAATGGATCCTTTTGTACATTCTGGCGAGGGATGAAGAAGGTCTCCTGTCAAAAGAAGCTGTGAGGCGATGTTTCGATGGAAGCCTGTTCGAGTACTGCGCCAAGATGAACCTGGGTGGTGAGGATAAGATGGGATAAAAGGCAATGCTGGTCTCTCCGCAATTACCGTATTTAAAATTACGTTTAGTTTTGTGTAATTGGCATGGTCATGTAATAAAGCTAAAGCAATATTGGCATGATACAATGAATCTTTTGTTTTAAGCATACTCTGTTTGTTGTTCCATATTGTGTGGTCTTCTCTATTTTTGTTTCTGTTAACTTCAAAAACACAATTGTCGTCTTCATTTGATTTGTCTATTTGTGGTTTGTATTGAGTATGTCGAAATCTTCTCTTTAATTATAAACTCGGTTCTTTCTACTTTCGGCGTTAATAATTTTTTCAATTTTTTATTTGAAATATAAGTCGGTCTAATTAGATCATTCTTTTAATTAACTTAATTTTTTTTTAACCACGAATTAATTTTAAATAGATGATTTTAAATAGGCTTCAATTGTATGAGGCACAATTCAAATTAATCTCTTTTTGCACCGTTAAATCGGCCCGTAAAAAGTAAAATATTAACTAAAATAATGACTTCATATGAGAATAAATAAAATATTAATTAAAATAATAACTTCATATGAGAACGGAATTTAAATCCTAATTTTTCTTAAAAAGTGACTACTCACACCAACTTTAGTTAATTAACTCAAATTTCAATCTCTTTAGCGTTCACATATATGTCAATACTCTAATTCTCTCCCCAGCTGTCCCTTTGTTTTGACACATGGAACCGACAAAAGTCAAATCAAATTGGAGAAAAAAACACAGAGAAAAGCACGGAAAGAGCGTTTTTTTTCTTTTTTGGCTTTTGGTTTTATGATTTTATCGACAAACGGAAAGTGCCTTTTTTTTTTTTTGTTTTATCAAACAGTGATAATGGCTAATATGACATGGCAAATCTGGCCTGAAGTTATACAATTACTAAAAATATGGTAAAAATAATTACTAAAAACAAGTGGGTTAAATGGGGGCAAGTTTTTTTTTACTGTTCAAAAATTTTACTAAAACAGTAAAAATAAAGTAACAATGAATGGTAAATACGTGGGTCAAGTGAAGCCATTGTCTTTTAGTGTTTTAACTTACACTACGGGTTGTCTGTTAATCGTCAAAAGTTGTTAATTTTAGAGTTTTGATAGAATTTGTTTACTTGTTTTTCGAAAATTCATTTTGGACAAAGCGACATTTTGTGACTTTTATCCTAATGAGAAAAGAAAAAAAATTTAAATGAAAAGTAAATATTATATTATAAAAATATTTATAATATTTAAATAAAGTATATTTATTTTTTAAATTATAAATTTTATTTTTTATTTTTTTAGGAGATAAATGTCAAATTTAATTTTTTTTATAATGACATAAATATCAAATAATTATATCTAAGATATGTTTTATTTATAAAAATAAATAAGATAATATTTATATTTATATATTAAAAAATAAATTTATTATATTAGTATTTAGGTATATTCAGATTTTTTAAAAAATTTAAATTTATTTAAATTTCAGATAGAATAATATAGGTAGGATTTTCTCCTCGTCTTTTTCGGTTTTTAGTCTCTATTATTGTTTTATATCTAGTGAAAAAATTGACTTAATTAAAAATTAAAAATTCAATTCTAACCGTTTATTTCATTAGGAGAGAAAAAGATATTAGGAGAAGATCTTTGTTCTTAAATGGGAAATATTAGATAGTAATCAAAAAACAGGTATGGAGCATTTACTTACCAGTAATCAAAATGGTAACGGAAATTTTGAAATTAGAATTTAATGAGGCGTTTACTCACAAAATGAATGTTTAGAATGGAATCGGAGTTCCATTCTGGAATTGGAATTGATAAGGTGTTTACTCACAAGATAATGTTTAGAATCGGAGGGAAAATAGTATGGGATTCACAAATTTGGGAGTCATTTCCAGAGTTTTGAATCCCGGAATCAAAATTCTAACCGTTGAAATGTCTTTTTTACCTCCAATTAAACCTCTTAATAACCGTTTTATTTCTTTGTTTAAATAATAATTAAAAAATAAAAAATTAATAAAAATCAAATAAAAGTAGATACATCTCTCTGGTTATCTAATTTGAACAATTAACGGCGTTAATTTCGAACTAGCAGCAGCCTCGCGTCGAAAAAATTAGCCGTCACGAAAGCCACCGATTTTGATTTGATGATGGTGGTGTTGGCTATCGTGATGATTATTATTATTATTAATTATAAAAAATAGTATAATCAAATATAAATTATAATAATAAGTTTTAATAATTACAATAATTAAAATATAAAATAATAAGTATGAGTTTATTAAAGATTTTTTAATAATTTATAATAATCTAACGCATTTTAATTTTAATTCCTACAATGAAAGTAAATAATTTATTTTTATTTTTATTTTTCATTCTGTTTCAATTTCTACTGATTAGTAAACACACTATTAATTATTTTTAATTATTGATAATTTTAGAAGATTTTTTCGTTTTGCGTGTTCCATCACCATCAAAGCTACGGCTAAATTGGGGTTACCCTCATTAGCAAAATGCTCATCCAATTGCGTTTACCCTTGTTTATTCCGATTGCAAATTATTTTGATTACTCGTGTTATTAATTAATTAATAAAAACACCATTAATTATTTGTAATTATTGACAATTTTAGAAGAATTTTTTTCGTTTTGTGTGTTCCATCACCGTCAAAGCCATGACTAAATCGGGGTTATCCTCATTAGCAAAATGCTCATCCAATTGCGTTTATCCTTGTTTATTGAAGGAAGACCACTCTATTTATAGCTTTAGACAATAGCAAAATCCAATTAATAAAACAAAATGTTCATTTTCTAACTATGTAGGTAGGTAAACAATTACTGGTTCAGTACTGATTTGTTGAATGCTTGAATGAGCCTGGCAATGGTTTTTCAGAGGATGATGCATGCATACATACATACATCGGACCATGTGTTTGACTCTCTTCGGTAATGTTATTTGATTCCCTTTTAGAGAGCTAAAAAAAATCTGAATTTTTTTATACATTTCAATTTATTATAATTTGTGTCAAATGTTATTGATCTCTTGCATATTAACTTAAACTTTTAGGTCAAATTAGTTATTTTTCTAATATGATATCTGAGTTAAGGACTCAAGTTCGTTGATCAGTTGATTTCTCTACCATAATTAATTACTAAAATGAAGAGATAGATGACGTGGATTTTGATTTTTGAAAGCATTTTTTAAATATAATTGTAAGTATGTTGTGAGATGGCTTTTAATATATGCATCAGTTCAAATTAGCTTTATTTATTTCAATGAAACATTACTGGAAGCATTTCCGATTAGTTTATCGAATCCACTAATGATGCATTAACAAGGCATATATAGCATCTGAATCCACCAAAAAGATGCATAAAGATCAGTATTAAGACTACTCGCAACATCTACATAGCCTAAAGAAAGGCTTTATTCTTTATATTGTAAAGGTTAAAGCTTACATAGACTCTTAAAGGGACAAACTAAAATAGACTCTAACCAAACACAAACTTTGACTCTTAGCAAATGCATATTTGCAGTTGTTTTAAACTGAAAACAAATTAAAGAGACCCATTAGACAAACCTAAAATAACTCTTTATTCTTGGCTAGCCAAAGCTACTTTCAGCTAACTCTTAGTTAAACAAACAAGACAAACCTAAGGTGGCCATATCATGTTGGGAAAAAAAAAGAGAAAAAAAAGAAAAGCACCAATCCATTGACCTAAATGATCAAGAAAATCATAAAGATATAATATGAAGTTCATTAACCCTTGAGACAATGAGACATGATGTCATTCCTTCAACGATTTTGATGGTGATCAATTATTTCTTCATGAGATCCTCCATGAGAGGGAGGATCTTGCACACATTGAGTGGTTTTGTGTGGCACAAATCAAGACCAGCCTACATAAAAGCTTTCCACTCAGCCTCTGAGTTGAGTGAAGTGACCCCCACAATCTTGGTTTTGATGCCCATGCGTCGTATCTCTCTGGTTGCCTGTCATATACCCAATTAAAAAATAATAACAAGACTCGAATGCAATAGTTGTTTATTTATACTATATAGTAAACACGATAGTTACTTTAATATGTAGCAATAAAAAGCTATATATCTTTTAAATTAAAATATTTTAATGTTCTGAAATTAATTAATTATATGCATATATATACCTCAATTCCATTCATGACAGGCATTTCCTTGTCAATGAATACAATGTCAAATTTTGCCCCACTGCGGAATAGATCAACAGCTTCTTTCCCATTTTCAGCTACTTCAACTTTGAACCCAAGCGACTTCAAAGCCATTGAGTGGATTGTACGGATGAACGGATCATCATCGACTACGAGTGCATGAAAATGCAAATTTTTGGCTAAGGGATTTCCCATGGTCTTTGCTTTCTTTGAGCTGGATTCACCTTCTCCAAGCATCATTTTGGCAGTTGAATTTTCCTGCATATATGAAAATTAAATAGACTAATTGTAGAGTTTTGTTTATGATTAGTGCAAATTAGCAATCTTTTCAGTAAGTTAATTCATCAGTAATGTTCTCCTACATTACTTAATGGGAAAATGTTAAAGTAAAAGAGTAACGGAAATTGAAAACTGTTCTAATATTAAGTTGATCACAATAGAAGCGGTTCAAATAACGAATTTAAAGCAAAAAAAGCATCTATCCTTTAAGTACTATAACTAGTACTCTTTATAAATGATTATTTTGACACTATAATTAAAATCATTGAGTTTGTGATCTCTAATGAAAATGAAAATGTTAAGGAACCTGTATTTGGCAAGTAAAAACCTCCCTAAATTGATGCTAAAACAATAATAATTGTAGCATGAAAACCTATAAAAATGCTTAAATGAATCAAACAATAAGAAACAATAATTGATTAAGCTAGTTTGAAGTACCCTTATAGAGTGCATAAGAAATAAGACATAAACAATGTTTATTTCCACAACTAGTTATGATTTATATAAGCAAGAAAAGTTGTTAACATCCTTATCTTGCTTTCACTAAAGTAGGATGTGTTTATGATTTTCAATTTTTAGTAGATATTATGCTTATTAGTTTGCCAAAAACTAACAATTTACATTATTGTGAAAATATATTGTAATCTACTAAACTATATTTCATATTCTGTAAAATTTAATTTGAGAGGTGAAAAAAAATTACTTAAAAAGGTGTCATATTTTTCTAACAGATCTGACAATACCGTTAAAACTATCTTATCATCAGATACGCAATTAAGACTGTCAGATAGGACATCTATATTTATACATAATTTATCCATCAGATTTAATCATATTCATGATGGAGTTACTTGCAATTAATGTTATTGTACGTACCACTCTAAATTTATCGAATGGTAAAACCGCGTCTATATTTCTTTTTTTTTTTCTCTTATTGTTTATAAAAATAATTACCTCAAATAGTTCCCTTTATGGATTTTCTTACTCAACAACATTAAAGAAAAACCTTGAGTGCTCTTGCAGTATCACACAAATGAAAAAATAAAGTGAACACAAATATAGCAAAAATGAGGACTAAGATTCTTCTTAAACTTGGACATTGAAATTATATAATTATGGGGTTCAGAAGGGTTATTTCCACCCAGCCCCCAAATATTTTGACATTTTCCCTCGTGCCCCTAATATGTTCTAACAATTTTCACCCCACACCCAAATTTGTTAATTTGACTGTTATTTTTATCGGAGCTATTTGAAATTTAATTAAATATCCAAAATACCCTTTATCTTGAATTAGAGAAGAATTAAATCACATAAAAAGTTAATCCAGCAATTGATATTTACATTAAAAATTCTTAATTAAAGGTAATTAAATAATAATCCCATCAATTAACTTATCAAATAAATTTAATTTATCATCATCAAATAATATATAGTGCATGAACTTCCAAATTTCGCCTTGATAGTTAGAATAAATGGTCAAATTAACGAATTTAGGAGTGGGGTAAAAATTGTTGAAACATTTGGTGGCGTAGTGAAAAATGTTGAAACATTTAGAGGCAAGGCGGAATTAACCCGGTTCAGAATGTAAAAACAATGGCTTGTCCTTTGAAATGCTTTTAAATATATACAAAAAATCAATAGGTAATTCAGTAAATTTGTACTCTACACACACACACACATATATACACAAAACACATGTACATAGCTGATAGTGATAGATTTCAAGTAATCAAATTGAAATTAATGTTAGGTCACTAGTTTTGTTTTGAACATGGAAGATCAGGAGCACCCAAGGATATAAGGGAAAAAATTCGTCAATGTAATTTTACGTTCTTCATTTTGTTCATTCTTTATTATTTTGTAATATAACAAACATATTTTTTCCCGAATAATATATTATTGTTAGCTTGCTCATGGACATTCAATAAATAATATATAAGATTTTACCTTTATCCAGTTAGCTAGAGTGTCCATAACATAAATTACATGGGGCAATTTTCGTAATATTAAATTTTAGGGTGTTGTTATTTTAAATCATCAAATACTCTGCACCCCATTTTAATAAATATTTTTATTACATAAATGCCTTTAAGTTAGAACACTATTATAACCCAACATTATAAATTTTAACGTGTTTCTCTTTCTAATATTTTTAAGTTTACATGCTTTTGTCTCTTTTTTCTTTGTCTATAATTCTTTTTCAACTTAATGTTAGGTTTTAAATATTTGGTACTCATTCTTACATTGAGCAACACTTCTCTTAATTCAAGCTTTCTTTCAAGTAATTCTCCGTTTCTTAGTTTTTAGGGAGATTGTCAATTTTTCCCCTTACTAAAATTAATATAAACTACTTATCCTCCTATTATTTTCATATAGCTAATAAACTACTGTCAGTATAATTTTATAGCATTACCCTTATTTTTAAATAAACTTTCATTCTATTTATTATAAATTAAATAAATCATATAAATGGAAAACAAAATAAAAAAATTAAGTACTAAAAATAAGAAGTATATGTTTTGATGTGATTAAAAAATTAATAATTTTTATTCACATTAAAACATCTATTTCTTGTTTTTAATACTTATTTTTTAACTTTATTTTCTTTTCGTATGATTTAGTTAATTTATAATAAACATGCGTGAAAGTGTATTTGAAAATAAGATTAATACTGTAAAATTATACTGTCAAGCAGGTCTTTGGCTATTACAAAGATAGTAGGGGATAAGTGGTATATATTGACTTCAGTAGGGGAGAAATTAACAATCTCCTTAGTTTTTATTAAGTGTAATACATATGATGCAATGCATTTTATGAAATTTCAACAATTAAGATTCCATAACCACAAAAAAATTAATTAATTAATTCAAAAAAATTATTTTCAGAAAGATCAAAAATTACAAATTTATTATGAGTTTTATTGGTACTAAGATTTATAAGACTTATTGTCATTGACATAAACTAAACAACAATGTACATGACTTCACAAAAAAAAATGGAGTATTAAATGAGAAAGAGTTTTATTTAGGGAAGAAAAGGAAAAAAAAATCTACTGCAACAAGTCAATAATGGAGGATTTGATTTTAAAACCATTACAGAAGACAAAATAGAAATTAGTGCTAGAATCGCCAATACTTATAAAAATGATAAGGGTATATTGGGTATATTAGTGGGTCTATACAATAAATGATAAAATTTAAAATTTTCATAATGGATTTATTAAGTACATGAGTTTATTGAGGGTTATGGTGGGTTCAAATTAGGGGTGGTAAAAATACCCGCTCGGTCCGAACTCGGACCGCACCCGGGTGTTGCATTCAGCCTGAGTATGAAGCCGGGTTGGTTTTAAGCATCACTTGATAAACTTGGAGCCCGGATTTTATTAAAAAATATTATAAAATATATATTATTTTAAATATTTATTTTTATTTGACTCATTTATTACACATATATAAAGTTTTAAACATTTAAAGTTTATATTTTCATGTCAAATTTTATTGAAATAAATTTAAAACTTATAAAATTACCAAAAAAATATACACATATAATATTAAAAAAATATAAAATTTGAGTACTCAGATTAAAACCCACCCAAAATAAGTTTTTGATCCAATCGCCTCACTTAACATTTTGTATTATATGCATTGTTTGCATTAAACATATGCACAAGTAAAAACAACTTCGCTTTAAAAAGAAGAAGAAGTACCTGTAAAAGTTAATTAAGTTGAAGTTTGAAGATAAATTGTTGGTTATCTGTACTTGTTTTTATTATAATGTTATCAAGTGTTTAAATCCTTACAAAGTATAAAGAAGATGTATGTAAGCGTGTGCATAATCCTGTACTTGTTTTTATTATAATTTTATGTAATCAATTCAAAATTGATGACATAATTACCAATTTACTTTTTTTTGCAAACCACAATAGGAATTATAATGAAATGATGTGGCATATAATCATTTATTTATATCATGAAATTTATGTCATTAATGATAATATAAAAAATCAATTATTATGATAATTACCGAGTGATTACGCTACATAAAAAATATAAGAGTAGTGCTAGCGTCAATCAGCCTTCGGAAGCGATTGACGAACTTGCTGCTTTAAAGGGCATATGTGACTCTTTTTATTTTAGAGTGATAATACAGCTACAAACTCTTGTATAAACTAATGTGGCATTAGTTCATTGATTGAATGAAAATATAAAATAATAGAAATAAATCATGTGGGCCAAAAGATATTTAATTCAATTAATTTTATCATGTCACGTTAGTTTGTACAAAATAAATTTATATAAGAGTTTGTAGCTATATCATTACTCTTTATTTTAACCCATACAATTTGTGATTAAAAAAGTCCTTATTCTTTAAGCTTAATTACTGTATTACCATTTCTTTTAGTTTTCACAAGAAATATCATTTATTTAAGAGTTTAAATTGACATATTAGTTAACATGACACAGTAACACCCTTACATAAATATTTTTTATCAAAAAATAAAAAAGAAACATTAATGCTCCATTATTTCTTTTTCACTTCTTAGTTAACCTCTCTCTTTTATTGTGATATTTACAAATAATTTGATATTTTTGTGAAGTTAATAGGTCCTCTTAATTATGTTAATAGAGTAGATTTATCTCATTTTGAGGTTAAGTTTTGATTTAAATATTCAAACAGCTTCGTATAATTGATTTGGGAGATTCAAGTAAAAATTTTTCATTATAAATATCAATTTTTTTGTCAAGTAATTTGGTGACTCATAACAAAAAGTCATTTTTATTTGTATAATTTTTTAATAAATTTAATGCAGTAACGACTTCATATTTTTATTCATAAACCTCTTTTGTTTTGTGGTTAATTGTTTGTCTCTGGAAATAAGTTAAAAAAAAATAAATAAAGGGTGCTTACATTACAAAGAGTATTATTAATAATCCATACAAATGGCAAAAATTGAAACTAAAATAAAAGCGTTTAATCAAAGCACAAAAAGGAAGAAGCAGCGACTTCGTCAATTGCTCCAAAGGCGACTGACTGACGCTAGCAATGCTCGAAATATAATTTTATATCAATTCTATAAGAATATTATTTTTGGGAAACGAAATTACTTATGACACAGTTAATGCAATGAAAATAAGTCCATTAATTGCAAAGAGCGCAGTGAATATAATTTCATCTCGATAATTCTTGAACTAAATATGAAACTAATTGCGGGCCAATTCCGCTCATTTTTCCTCTTTGACTGAAAACAAATGTCGCATAAATTAATTGATGAGAATCAAACTTTCACGGCAGCATTAATTTTTTAATATGCACCACCATGTTTTCATTTACCATAAAGTAGATGGTGGTAATTTCACATTAGATATCAAAGAAAAATATAGCTTTAGACAGTAGCAAAATCCAATTAACAAAACAAAATGTTCATTTTCAAACTTTGTACATAGGTAAACAATAACCGGTTCAGTACTGCATCAGATGAAAGTGATTGGATGTGTAGGGATTTGTTGAATGCTTGAATGAGCCTTGCAATGGTTTTTCAGAGGATGAAGTATGCATGCATACATACATCCATACATGCATACATACACACACTCACATACGTCAGATTATGTGTTTGACTCTCTTCCGTAATGTTCTTTGATTCCGTTTTAGAGTGAAAAAAAAATTCTGAAATTTTTTTATACATTTCGATTTATTATGATTTGTGTCACATATTATTAATCTTTTACATATCAATTTAAACTTTTAGGTCAAGTTAGTTGTTTTTCAAATGTGATAATTGAGTTAAGGACTGAAGTTTGTTGATCAATTGATTTCTCTACCATGATTAATTATTAAAATGAAGAGAGAGGTGATGTGGATTTTGATTTTTGAAAGCATTTCTTCAAAATAATTGTAAGTATTTTGTGAGATGGCTTTTAATATAAGCATCACTTCAAATTAGCTTTATTTATTTGAATCAAACATTATTGGAAGCATTTCCGACTAGTATATCGAATCCACTAATTATGCATTAGTAAGGAATATATAGCATTTGAATGCACCCAAAAGATGCATAAAGATGAGTAATAAGACTACTCGCAACGTCTACATAGTGTAAAGAAAGGCTTTATTCTTTATATTGTAAAGGATAAAGCTTACATAGACTCTTAAAGGGACAAACTAAAATAGACTCTAATCAAACACAAACTTTGACTCTTAGCAAATGCGTATATTTGCAGTCATTTTAAACAGATAACAAGTTGAAGAAACCCATTAGACAAGCCTAAAATAGCTCTTTATTATTGACTAGCCAAAGCTACTTTCAGCTAACTCTTATTTAAACAAAACAGACAGACCTAAGGTAGCCATATTGTCTGGAAAAAAAAAAGAAAAGAAAAGAAAAGCACCAATCCATTGACCTGAATGATTAAGAAAATCATAAAGATATAATATGAAGTTCATTAACCCTTGAGACAATGAGATACACTGTCGTTCCTTCAACGATTTTGATGGTGATCAATTATTCTTCATGAGATCCTCCATGACAGGGAGGATCTTGCACACGTTGAGTGGTTTTGTGTGGCACAAATCAAGACCAGCCTGCATAAAAGCTTCCTTCTCAGTCTCTGAATCGAGTGAAGTGACCCCCACAATCCTGGCTTCAATACCCATGCTTAACTCCCTAGTTGCCTGCTTTATACCAAAAAAAAAAAAAAAATCACTAGATTTCACCATATTCCCTCTTAATGAGGCTCGAACACATAGAATAGGTGTGTATATATATTACGTTAACAAACACAGTAATTGCTTTAGATTATGTTTTGTATTGAGGTGTTGTACTGTTTAAGTCACAATTATTGTGGAAACAAAAACTGAAATTAGGAAATAAAAGTCAATGGTATGTGCTAAATAGGTATTTTTAATAATAATTTTGACAAAAATAATAAAGATATTATAAGTTTATAGTTGTACAAGTGTTGTATCTAATTAATTTAACTTTCAAGTTACAGTAGGATAAACAGTTTAGCACATGACCTTTTAAGTTATAATTATTCAATCTCAAAATTAATCAAAACCTTAATATGTAGCAATCGAAAACTATATATGATTATATCTTTTAAGTTAAATATTTCATTTTTTAAAATTAATTATTCTATAAATTCCTCAATTCCATTCATGACAGGCATTTCCTTGTCAATGAATACAATATCAAATTTCGCCCCAGCACGGAATAGATCAACAGATTCTTTTCCATTTTCAGCTACTTCAACCTTGAACCCAAGGGACTTCAAAGCCATTGAGTGGATTGTACGGAACTACGGATGAAAGGATCATCATCAAACACGGGTGCATGAAAATGCAAATTTTTGGCTATGGGATTTCCCATGGTCTTTGCTTTCTTTGAGCTGGATTCACCTTCTCCAGGCATCATTTTGGCAGTTGAATTCTCCTGCATATATGAAAATTAAATAAACTAATTGTAGAGTTTTGTTTATGATTAGTGCAAATTAGCAATCTTTCCAGCAAGTTACGTCATTCGTAATGTTCTCCGACATTACTTAATGGGAAAATGTTAAAGCAAAAGAGTAACTGAAATTGAAAACTGTTCTAATATTAAGTTGATCACAATAGAAGCGGTTCGAATAACGAATTTAAAGCAAAAAAAAATCTATCCTTTAAGTACTATAACTAGTACTCTTTATAAATGATTATTTTGACACTATAATTAAAATCATTGAGTTTGTGATCTCTAATGAAAATGAAAATGTAAGGAACCTGTATTTGGCAAGTAAAAACTTCCCTAAATTGATGCTAAAATAATAATAATTGTATCATGAATATCTACAAAAAAATGCTTAAATGAATCAAACAATAAGATATAACTACTGATTAAGCTAGTTTGAAGTACCTTATAGAGTGCTCAAGAAATAAGACATAACCAATGCTTATTTCCACAACTACTTATGGTTTATATAAACAAGAAAAGGTGTTAACATCCTTATCTTGCTTTCACTAAAGTAGGATGTGTTTAGGATTTCCAATTTTTAGTAGATATTATCCTTATTAGTTTGCCAAAAACTAACAATTTACATTATTGTGAAAATATATTGCAATCTACTAAACTAGATTTCATATTCTGTAAAATTTAATTTGAGAGATGAAAAAAAAATTACTTAAAAATGTGTCATATTTTTCTAAAAGATCTGACAATACCGTTAAAACTATCTTATCATCAGATACGCAATTAAGACTGTCAGATAGGACATCTATATTTATACATAATTTATCCATCATATTTAATCATATTCATGATGGAGTTACTTGCAATTAATGTTATTGTACGTACCACTCATAATTTATCGAATAGTAAAACCGCGTCTATATTTCTTTTTTTTCTCTTATTGTTTATAAAAATAATTACCTCAAATAGTTCCCTTTATGGATTTTCTTACTCAACAACATTAAAGAAAAATCTTGAGTGCTCTTGCAGCATCACACAAATGAAAAAATAAAGTGAACAAAAATAGAGCAAATGAGGACTAAGATTCTTCTTAAACTTGGACGTTGAAATTATGTAATTATGGGGTTCAGAAGGGTTATTTCCACCCAGCCCCCAAATATTTTGACATTTTCCCTCGTGCCCCTAATATGTTCTAACAATTTTCACCCCACACCCAAATTTGTTAATTTGACTGTTATTTTTAACGGAGCTATTTGACATTTAATTAAATGTCCAAAATACCCCTTATCTTGAATTAGATGAGAATTAAATGACATAAAAAGCTAATCCAATAATTGATATTTACATTAAAAATTCTTCATTAAAGGTAATTAAATAATAATCCCATCAATTAACTTATCAAATAAATTTAATTTATCATCATCAAATAATATATAGGGCATGAACTTCCAATTTTCGCCTTTGACCATTAGAGTAAACCGTCAACTTAACAAATTTAGGTGTGGGGTAGAAATTGTTGAAACATTTTAGGGCACAATGAAAAATATTGAAACATTTGGGGGCAAGGCGAAATTAACCCGCTTCAAAGTGTAAAAGCAATGGCTTGTCCTTTGAAATGCTTTTAAATATATACAAAAAATCAATAAGTAATTCACTAAATTTGTACTTTACAGGCACATATATATATTCAACACATATACATAGATGATGGTGATTGACTTCAAGTAATCAAATTGAAATTACTGTTAGGTCACTAATTTTGTTTTGAACATGGAAGAGGAGCACCCAAGGATAAGGAAAAAAATTCGTCGATGTAATTTTACGTTCTTGATTTTGTTCATTCTTTATTATTTTGTAACATAACAAATATATTTTTTTCCCGACTAATATACAATTGCTAGCTTGCCCATGGACATTCAATAAATAATATATAAGATCTTACCTTGATCCAGTTAGCTAGAATGTCCATAACATAAATTACATGGGGCAATTTTCGTAATATTAAATTTTAGAGTAGGGTTATTTTAACTCATCAAATACTCTCTGCACCCCATTTTAATAAATATTTATATTACATAAATGCCTTTAAGTTAGAACACTATTATAACCCAATATTATAAATTTTAACGTGTTTCTCTTTCTAACATTTTGAAGTTTACATGCTTTTGTCTCTTTTTTCTTTGTCTATAATTCTTTTTCAACTTAATGTTAGGTTTTAAATTTTTGGTACTCATTTTTACACTTATCAAAACTTCTCTTAATTCAAGTTTTCTTTCAACTAATTAGCTCTGTTTCTTAGTTTTTAGAGAGATTGTCAATTTTTTCCCTTACTAAAATCAACATAAACTAATTATCCTCCCATTATTTTCATAGGGCTAATAAACTACTGGCAGTATAATTTTACAGTTTTATCCTTATTTTTAAATACACTTTCATTCTATTTATTATAAATTAAATAGATCATATAAATGGAAAACAAAATAAAAAAATTAAGTACTAAAAATAAGAAGTATATATTTTGATGTGATTAAAAAATTAATAATTTTAAATCACATTAAAACATCTATTTCTTGTTTTTAATACTTATTTTTTTAACTTTAATTTCTTTTTGTATGATTTAGTTAATTTATAACAAACATATGTGAAAATGTATTTGAAAATAAGAGTAATACTGTAAAATTATAATGTTAAGCAAGTCTTTGGCTATTACAAAGATAGTAGGGGATAATTGGTATATATTGACTTCAGTAAGGTAGAAATTGGCAATCTCCATAGTTTTTATTAAGTATAATACATATGATGCAATGCATTTATGAAACTTCAACAATTAAGATTCCATAACCAAAAAAAAAATTTAATTAATTCAAAAAAAGCATTTTTAGAAAGATAAAAAATTACAAGTTTATTTTGGGTTTTATTGGTACTAAGATTTATAAGACTTATTGTCATTGACGTAAACTACACAACAATGCACATGACTTCACAAAAAAAAGGAGTATTAAATGAGAAAGAATTTTATTTAGGGAAGAAAAAGAAAAAAAAATCCACTGCAACAAGTCAATAATGGAGGATTTGATTTTAAAACCATTATAGAAGACAAAATAGAAATTAGTGCTAGAATCGCTAATAATTATAAAAATGATAAGGTTATATTGGGTATATTAGTGGGTTTAATCAATAAAAGATTAAATTTAAAATTTTCATAATGGATTTATTAAGTACATGAGTTTATTGAGGGTTATGGTGAGTTCAAATAACCTATTCAAATTAAATCGTGTTCAAAGTATAAGTTAGGGTGCAAGCAGTCCCACCCCAATAAATTTTTGATCCAATCGCCTCAGTTAACATTTTGTATTATATGAATTGTTTGCATTAAACATATGTACAAGTAAAAACAACTTCGATTAAAAAAAAAATGAAGTACCTGTACAAGTTAATTATGTTGAAGTTTGGAGATAAATTGCTGGTTATGTGTACTTTTTTTATTATAATATTATTAAGTGTTTAAACCCTTACAAAGTATAAAGAAGGTGCATGTTAGCGTGTTCATAATTTTATGCAATCAATGTAAAGTTGATGACATAATTACCGTTAGAAGCCACCAAATTACTCTTGATTCATTAATTAAGCAAAGAGGGACACAATTTATTCGAACAAAAAGCAAGAAAAGAGACACTTGTCCCCCTTAGATGCACGACTTCGTCAATTGCTCCCAAAGGCGACCGACGCTAGCAATGCTCGAAATATAAAATTAATTACAAATAGCGCAGTGAATACAATTTCATCTCGATAATTCTTGAAGGAAAAATGAAACTAATAGCTGCCCAATTCCGCTCATTTTTCCTCTTTGACTGGAAATAAATGTCGCATAAATTAATTAATGAATCAAACTTTCACGGCAGCATTAATTTTTTAATATGCACGTCCATGTTTTCATTTACCATAATTGGATGATGGTAATTTCACATTAGATATCAAGGAAAATTTCCATTGGAAATATTTAATTTTCTACGATATTTCAATAATATTGATTATTATAAATGCTAGAAAAATAAATAAAAGAAGATACTTTCATTGACTACTCCAACACATCACGCATGTCAAAATTATTGAAATATATTTGTGCAACAGTGTAAGAGATGAAATCACATATGCACAATATGCTTCTTTTCCTGTTAAGTGGCTTTATAAAATAAGATAAATACTCATTTAGTTCTTATATTTTAATTTAAGTGTTCATTTAATTCATATTTTAAAAAATATTTCAAAATACCTCTAACTTAAATGTGTTATTCTATTAATTAGCAAATTAACTAATAATTATTTATTAACAAATTGACCAACAAATATCAATTTGAAATATCGAATATTTTTTTTGCCATTACAACAATTTTATTAATCATTATTTTAAGCAGTGTTTAATTCTAATCAACTTTAAGCAATGTTTGATTTTCAAAAGCAAACAAAAATTAATGACTTGAAGATCGCTAATTAACTGACAGTATATATCGTATAAACTTATGGTCCGTTACTAAAACCAAAATAGTACAAGTTAATCACACTGCCTCTCAGGTTTTAGAGGTACTTATGCCACATGAGCTAATGTTAAGTTTGGCATTAATTAGAAGTGACACAAATCGAATTCCAGCAACTTGCACCAAAAAAACCTAAAATTTATTCTGCTAATGAATTAATGACTTGCTAAAATTATTCGGGAGAATAATAATTAGTTAAACACAGTTTAAATAAATAGTTACAGTCCACCCGAGAATGATAAGAGGATATGAATAATACCCAACTCTTAAACAAGAGAGTTGGCTACTCTTCAATCTATCAAACACCTAATTTTACTAATGCAATTAAACTTGAACAATTTATCATATCAGAGAGACGTGTCATTCATTAAAAACAAAAATTAAGCAGTTTCCTATGAGGCTGTAACTGGTTCGATTATTTCCTCTCACAATAAGCACTTTTGGGCTCTCTTTTTGACAAGTTATTTTTTGGAATGAGTTTTATTCAATATGTGTCAGTGTCACATTATATTTCCCTGATCACAATTAAAAATAGAACTGAAATTATTATTTTCTGAATAGACAACAATTCTCATATGTTAGAGATGAAACCACGAAGCAGTTCCACTAAAAATTATATGAAATAATTTCATTTCCTGTATACAATATATTTTTCCCTGTATGGCTTAATTGACAGTCCAAACTCCAAACTCTTAAGAATCTTCACTAGGAGTCAACAATAATATGATCCAATCAGTTGGTAGCATGAACAACTTCTACCAATTTCCTAGTTGAAAACTTGAAACAGTAACTAAATGGTTCTCTCGATTATGCTCTATGATATAGTAGTATTCACGATAAAAATAAATAAATAAGTGGATACTGGGATTTAAAAGCATATTCTCTATACAATAGTGAGGCATGAATTAAAATTAGACAACTGCAGACTTCATACTAGTTTGCAATATTGAAACCAAATTTACAATTTCAAGATTGAACAAGTCGAGGGCAAAAGTAGAAGGCAAACACTCAGTACAGGAGATTGTTGTAAACAATGACACACAGACGAGTGGGGCATCAAGGCCACCGTTGATTGAGAATAACATGCTTGAGTGGGATATTGAGAACTGATGCAGATTAGGAATCCTTATTATATTAGAATTAGTTTTCTTATTAGCTAAAGTTTACTACTTTTTCGTTTCTAGTTTAATTTTTTTTTCTTTTTACTTAATGGTTTAGAATAATTAGTACTAATATAAAAAGCCCTCTTTTATAGCCTTTGAAAACAGAGTTCAATAATATTCTCAGTTTCCAAAGTTTTATGTGAGTTTTTTAGTTTAGTTAATTCTCGACATTTTACAGAATCAACGAGTCTTAACTCCTAAGTTTACGGTATTCTCTTAAATCAACGTGAATTTAAATAGTTCTTTTATTTCAACATTCTAACTTATTTTTGACAACCGTCACCGGAAACCTAAATTTTGTTTAATTTTCAGTTTAACCCAAGCTTTTTTAAGGCCATCCCCTTTCTTACTATTTTCACTTAACTTTATCATATTGATATCATGCCTTTAAGAAAAGCCCATAGGCATTATGCCCTTATGGTAGCAACTTACAACCAAGATGATGTTCCTATACATGAATCTATGACTAACATGTTAGTCAGGATTGATATGTTAGCTGTACAAATGGCAGAATTACTCGCCGATCGACATTGTATACCAGAATGCCAAGCCAAATCAAGTGAAAACCTTGCTAACCCATTCTCTATGTGTCGACATAGAATTGAGTCTACCAGTCATTGAAGATGAGAATTTGGGTTAATTGACATTCCTAAATTTCAAAGAAATGGCCAACCAGAAGAATTATTGGATTGGATTAATGCCATTGATGAAATTCTTGAATACAAGGAAGTTCTTGATAATAAACTAATCTCGCTTACTGCAACTCAGTTTCGCTATAGGGTAGCAGCTTGATGGGAACAAACAAACTTACAAGTATGAGTTCAAGCACAAAGAAGATTGACTCTTGGGAAAAGTTGAAAAAGCACTTGTGTGGAACATTCTCACCTCACAATTATGCCAAATTGTTATACTAACAATTACAAAATTTATGCAAGATAATTTCAGTAGATGATTACACCATAGAATTCCATTGATTGGTAGTACGCAATCACTTAATAGAGATAGAAGAACAATAGGTTTCCTTTCCTACTACAACAGAAGCCTAAGATCACAGTTTTAGGACCAGTTGAACTTAGTTGATCCATTCTCTATATTTGAGGCGCATCAACAGAATTTATAATTGGAGAAATAATTTAATCAGGATACCAATGACTTAAAGTTTCAGGGTTCTCAAAGTGTTGTTCGTAATAATTCATGTCCAACTTGCTAAATTTGCAATTTCACTCCTCCAAATCCTCCAAATAAAATTAAAAAAAAATCTAAAGAAAGTAGTCAAAGTAGCAAGATCCAATCCTTGGGCTCGAGATTATATTATTTCAAGTACAAGAAAAATGGACACTGAATGACAGAGTATAAAAAGGGAGAAAAGTATAGTAAAGGCTTATTCGTGGGCATTGGGAAAAGTGAAGAGCACCAATAGGAAGAAATCGAAGAGTTTGCTGAAGAGCCAGCTTTTGATACTAGTGATAATGCACAATCTATTACAGAACATGGTGATAACATGCTATGTTGACAGTGAATCGAGCATTCTTCACTTTTAAAAGACAAGACGAGGATAAGTGATTATGTCAAAATATTTTTCAGACTACTTGCATAATTTGGGGGAAAAGTATATTGTATGGTCATAGACTCAGGCAACTACAAGAATGTTATTTCAAAGAAAGCTATAACGAAACTAAACTTAAAGATAGAATCCCATGAAACTCTGTGCAAACTCATATGGCTGAAGAAAGGAAATAAAGTAATATTATCTAAATATTGTTTAGTTTTGTTATCTATTAGATCAATTTACAAAAGCCAAGTTAGGTGTGATGTTGTGGCTTTGGATATTTGTTATCTATTATTGGGCAGACCTTGGCTGATCAAAATTTAGTGCATGATGGGAAAAGAAACGCCAACAGTTTTATGCTTGACAACATAAAGATTGTTCTTCTATCTAGCAAGAAGCTCACTCTTAAATAAGACTTGGATAATTATTTGTTAGGTAAGAAGCAATTTATATATGTTGTAACAGAGGCTAAGATGGCCTATATTTTATTATGAAAGCAAAGCCACAGTAATTCTAAAATACCGAAAGTTGTGAAATTTATATTGGAGGAATTTTAAGATTTGTTTCCTAATGAGTTACCAAAAGGTTTACCGCTTCTTAGGATATACAACACCAAATTGATTTAGTACTAGGTTCTACATGACCACATCGATCTTGTTATCTTATAAGCCCTGTGGAACATGAAGAATTAAGGCATCAAGTGGAAGAGTTACTAGGAAAGACATTTATTTGTGAAAGTCTCAATCTTATGCAATCTCTGCTTTGTTGACTCTAAAGAAAGATAGTTCTTAGATAATGTGTGTGGACAGTCGAGCCATTAATCAAATTATAGTTTGGTATCACTTTCTAATCCCTCGATTAAAAGACTTATTGGATTAGACCAGTGGGGCAACTTTGTTTTCGTTTTACTTCGTGGTGTAGGATAATTACTAGTAATATAAATAGCCTTCTCTTATCACCTTTGGAGGCAGATTTAAGTTCAATAATATTTTTAATTTCCAAAGGTCTGTGTGAGTTTTCGAGTTTAGTTAATTCTTGGCATTCTGTGAAATCAATGATTCTTAACGCCTTGGTTCACGATATTCTCTTTAATCAACATGAATTTAGATAGTTCCTTTATTCCAGTATTTTAAAGAATCAACAGAATATTAATTTGAACATTAAACTTCTGTTGTATTAGTTGGTAGCATGAACAAAACTAATATAATCATATCAGTTGGTAACATGAACAACTTCTAAACCAATTTCCTGGTTGAAAACTTGAAATCCCAACTAAATGGTTCTCACTATTATACTCTATGATATAGTAGTATGCACGATAACAATAAATAAATAAATAAATAAAAGGATATTGGAATTTAAAAGCATATTCTGTATACAATACTAAGGAATGAATTAAAATTAGACAACCAGATACTTATATATTAACTCAATACGAGTTTACAATATTGAAACTAAGTTTACAATTACAAGATTGAACAAGTCACCGACAAAGTAGAAGGCAACCACTTAGTATAGGCTGTTGAGACTGCTGTAAACAATGACATGCAAAACAATGGGACATCAAAGGTGCCGTGGAGAATTGACATGCTCGAGTAGGATGTTGAGACCACAGTGGACAATATCATGCATTCAATAGATGTTTACCTCGTGGATAGCTGATGGTAAATTAGTGAATGGATTAGTTCAAACATGATTTTAAAGGTAACAATATTCTATTTGTTTGTATTTTGGTGTGAGAGAATTGTGTTCATATGGTTTGCCGAATACACCACCCACAGTCCAAACTATATCTTTAATTGTCACCAATATTTCAATATTACCCTATTTTTGTAAAAATAAACCGAATAAGAAGCTTTTATCGACTTTTCCAATATATGTTGCAAGTTAAAACTATTGAAATATATTCTCACGAGGGTTGGAATCACATGCAAAATACTGAAATCTACTCTTCCTATTATACGTTAACGAATAGCAATGAACATGTAGCTATCAAATCCACCAAAAAGATGTATATATATATATATATATATATATATATATATATATATATATATATAAAATATATATATTAAAACTATACTTGCAACATTTATATATAGCCTAAAAAAGGCTTTATTCTTTATAACTTTATATAGAAAAAGGTAAAGTTTACATAGACACTTAACAAGACACAAACAAGAACAAACTCTAACCAAAACTCAAACTTTGACTCTTAAGAAATGCAAATTTGCATTCGTTTTAAAACGAAAACAAATTAATGAGACCCATGAGACAAACCTAAAGTATATGACTCTTTATTTTTGGGTAGCCAAATCTACGTTCAGCTAATTCGTATTTAAACAAACAAGACAAACCTAAGGTAGTTATATCATCTGAAAGGTGAAAAAAAAAAGCACCAATCCATTGACCTAAATGATTAAGAAAATTAACCCTAGAGACAATGAGATGTAGTGCCATTTCTTCAATATGGTGATCAATTATTCTTCATGAGATCCTCCATGAGAGGAAGGATCTTGTCAACACTGAGTGGTTTTGTGTGGCACAAATCAAGACCAGCCTGCATAAAAGCTTCCCTCTCAGCCTCTGAGTTGAGTGAAGTGACCCCCACAATCTTGATTTTGATGCCCATGCTTCGTATCTCTCTGGTTGCCTGTCATATACCCAATTAAAAAAATAATAACAAGACTCGAATGCAATAGTTGTTTATTTATACTATATAGTAAACACGATAGTTACTTTAATATGTAGCAATAAAAAGCTATATATCTTTTAAATTAAAATATTTTAATTTTCTGAAATTAATTAATTATATGCATATATATACCTCAATTCCATTCATGACAGGCATTTCCTTGTCAATGAATACAATGTCAAATTTTGCTCCAGTACGGAATAGATCAACAGCTTCTTTTCCATTTTCAGCTACTTCAACTTTGAACCCAAGCGACTTCAAAGCCATCGAGTGGATTGTACGGATGAAACAATCGTCATCAACCACAAGGGCTTGCAAACGCAAACTTTTGGCTGATGGATTTTCCATGATCTTTGAGCTGGATTCACCTTTTCCAAGCATCATTTCGGCAGTTGAATTTCCTATATAGATGAAAATTAAGTAAATTAATTGTAGAGTTTTGTTTATGATTAGTGAAAATTAACGCTCTTTTCAGCAATTTAATTCATCCGTAATGCTCTCCTACATTTTTTAATGGGCAAATGTAGAGGAAAAGAGTAATTGAAATTGAAGATTGTACTAATATTAAGTTGATCACAATAGAAGTGGTACAAATAGCGAATGTTAAGCAAAAAAAAAGCGTTTATCTTTTAAATACTACAACACTTAATGGATGATTATTTTGACATTATAAGTAAAATCACTGAGTTTACGATCTCTAACGAAAATGAAAATGTTAAGGAACCTATATTTGGCAAGTAAGAACTTCTCTATATTGATGCTAAAATGATGATAATTTTAGTATGAAAACCCATTGAAAATGCTCAAATGAATCAAACAATAAGAAACAACTACTGATTAAATTAGCTTGAAATACCTTATAGAGTGCTTAAGAAATAAGACTCAGACAATGCTTATTTCCACAGCCAGTTATGGTTTATATAAGCAAGAAAAGGTGTTAACATCCTTATCTTGCTTTCACTAAAGTAGGATGTATTTAGGATTTTCAATTTTTAGTAGATATTATGCTTATTAGTTTGCCAAAAACTAACAATTTACATTATTATGAAAATATATTGTAATCTACTAAACTAGATTCCGTATCCTATAAAATTTAGTTTGAGAGATGAAAAAAAATTACTGGTGTCATACTTTTCGAGGTCTGACAATACTGTTAAAACTATTTTATTGTCAGATACGCAATTAAAACTGTATGATAGGATATCTATATTTATACATAATTTATTCATCAGTTTTAATCATATTCATGATGGAGTTACTTGCAATTAATGTTATTGTATGTACCGCTCATAGTTTATCGAATGGTAAAACCATGTCTATTTCTTTTTTCTCTTATTGTTTATAAAAATAATTACCTCAAATAGCTCCCTTAACAAGATTTCTTACCCAACAACATTAAGAAAAATCTTGAGTGCTCCTGGAGCATTATATATATGGCAAAAAATAAATGGAAATAGAGCAATGTAGCATCTAAGATACTTTCTTAAACTTGAAAAATGGAAGGATATAACTTTGGTGTTTAGAATATTAAAAAATTGCTTGTCCTTCGAAGTGCTTTTAAATATATACAAGAAATCAATAAATAAATGAGAAAAAGACACCTACACCCACAAAATATGGGGAAATGGTCACAAAGATCTCAAATTTTTGAAAAGAGATATCAAGACTCCTTTTTTACCATAATTCCTTTGAATATAATAATTAAAAAAATAAATTTAAAGTTTTTTAATTAATACAAATTTAATATAAATAATATAATCTATTTAGCGGACTAATAGTATTAATTTTTTTAACATTTAAATAATATTAAAATTTTAAGTAATTATATTTATTTTAATAATATATTTGTATTTATTATAAAGAGTTTAAATAAACCTTTGGGATAAATAAATTTTACAATTAACCAAATATCTACCTATTAATAATACTAATTATTTTTACATGATATTCAAAATAATTATAATTTATTTATTTTAATAATATGTTTCTATTTATTATTAAATATTATTTTAATATAATAAAATAGGTCTAATAGATTGTAAAATATAAAAATATTTTTAAATATTAAATCATTTAAAATGTATATATTATTACATATATTTTAATGCCATATTTCTATTTATTATAAAATTTTGAGGTCAATTTTTTGGGTTTATGGAGTCAAAATAAAAGGGAATCTTAGTATTTCTCATTGAAAACTTGGGGGTTTTGTAGTCATTTTCCTAAATTTTGAGGGTATATGTGTCTTTTTACCTAAATAAATTAGTAAATTTGTGCTTTACACACATATATATACATAAATAATGATGACAGATTTCAAAGTTTTAATAGCGAAGCATAGGATATAACATTTGATAAGAGAGTGTAATTGATACAAACTTTGGAAAAAAAGTAAACTTAAGTATTTTACATCCATTTTTCTCACCTAAGTAACTTGACATCATAAAAATGTTTACGATAGAACTCTTCTTTTAATTATTTGTGTAATTTCATATTTGCAATTGGTGCAAAATGTAGTCAAATCAAAATTAATGTTCGGTCACTATTTATTTTTTGAACATGAAGAGGAGTACGTATAGGGAAATAAAATTTGGTCAATGTAATTTTATATTCTTGATTTTGTTCATCCTTTATTATTTTGTAATATAAACAAGGGAAAATTTTGAAATACGCTCACATAATAATTTTATTGTATTATCCTTCTTTATTTAACCTTCCATTGTTATCATAATAGACAACAACCCCTCACATAATAATTTTATTGTATTATCCTTATTTTGAAATACACTTTTATTTATATTTATTATTAATTAAATAAATCATATAAATTAAAATTAAAATTAAATACAAAAATAAAGGAATATATATTTTAGTGTAAAAACAAAAGTAATAAGCAACAATTGCAAGGTACCACAATTTTTATCTTTTTGTGTGTTAAGTTTCATTTGACCCCTTGCTTTCTGTTTTATTTTAAATTTATTTTTAACTATAATTTTGTTTTCCTCTCTCATTTTTTTCCTCTCTCATTTTTTTCCTCTACTTCATAGGTGGCCGGTTTTTTTTTTTTTTTTCAAATCAAAATCAACAAGAGTCAACTTAACATCATTTACGAATTGTACTATTATTATTATTATTATTATTATTATTATTATTATTATTATTATTATTTGCTTAATTGTTATTTTAATTAAAATAACCTAATGAATTAAAAAATATAAACCATAAGCTATTAATGATTAGGTTGTAGGAGTACAAAAGCAAGCATTGAATTTGGACTTTAGCCAAATTTTGGAATTTTTTTTAACATTTTAATTAAATTAGAAAATAAAAAAATTGGTATAACTAAGATTCTATCGGGATCCCGATTTAAGACCTGACCAATCTCAAATTTTAATAAGAATAAATTTAATCTTAAATTCTTATCTATTTTTAATCATTCTTTAAATCATATACTATATCATGTACCATTTTGTAAGGGATTTGGGATTCCGATTGGGATTCGATTTTTTCTACCAACTTTAATTGGCAAAAGAGTTTTAATTAGTTGTTTGAGAATGTTATGTTAATTAACAAAGTTATAATAATCTACTATGTATTATTTAGAAATAGTAAAACTCCTAGTATTTAGCTTGTCTGGGTGTATAAGCTTATTGAATTAATTAATATCAATATAATTTAATTAGAATCAGAGTATCATAATTCTGAATTTTGGTTTTCTATTCCTTTGTAAATGTTAATATGTTAAACATATTCTTTCTATTTTGAATATTAAACGTTGACATACCAATATAACATCATAAAAAATAGTAGTAATTGAGAAATTTCACTACAATTTGGGTTGAAACTTAAATTAGAAATCTGGAATTGTATTTTTTTAATATTATTTTACGTTGAGGTTTTAGCCTCCAAGTATTAAACCAAATTAATGACTTAGGCTAGTGAAAAGAGTAATTAGTTAATGCTTTTCTAACTTGAACTGATGATATATATTATTTCATCCTATAATTTTTTTAATTACTTCCAATTCCAGTTCTTGGTACATGAGATGGATGAGATAAAGAAATTGGGAATAATTTTTTAATTAATTTTTAATGTTTTAATGTTTTAATTTAATTTTATTAAAAAATTAAATTTTCTTATTTTTTATTTATTTTGTATTTTTAACAATGAAAATGTTAATGAAATTTCTCATAATTTTAATTGTCTAACTATTTATAAATTTGAAATAATTCAGACTTATGTATTAAAAGTTTTAACTCTTTAATTTTTTTGAATTTTCAAAAAAAAGGGACCATAATGTTAATTACCAATTAAACACATGCTTGCCATGAACGTTGCTTTACCATTAAATCGAACGGTGAAGAGCTGAAGTCACAAAAGATAAAAATTGTGGTACGTTGCAACTGTTGCAACGTACGAGTCCAATAGAGATATCTTTCTTATACTCTTTGTTATTTAAAACATTTTTTCTTATAATAAAAATATATTTTATTTTCCAAGACAAAATATTAAGTTAATGACCCATTAATTTCTCTTTTTCTTTAATTTTTTTATGTTAGGGATTATTGGTTTTTGTGAAATAGTGGAGGATAAATGATATTTATTGATTCAATAGAAAAATTGACAATCTTCCTGTAAACAATATATTTTATTTTCCGACTAACACGAAATTGTTAAATTGTTTATTAACATTCAGTAATATCTAAGATTTTATTTAGTTATAGTGTCTATGATGTAAATTATGCGGAGGGTATTTTAGTAATATTAAATTTAACTAAACCATGTTTAAAGTACAAATGGCCCCACTCAAATAAATCTTTGATATGATCGCCAAGTTAGTTAACATTTTGCATTATTTGCACTTTTTGTAAGAAATATATGTAAAAACAAATACGTTAAAAAAAACAAAGAAATACCTTTAAAAGTTAATTACTTGTGTAATTAAAAAAAAAAGAGTTGATTTTACTGTAATTTTAAAAAAATGACTTTAAAAATTTTTTTAAAAAAATGATGCAATAATGAAGTTGAGTTCAAGATTCAATACAATGAACAATATGATAATTTTTTTTATTTCAACAACATTTATCTGAATTTACATAAGGTAAACTTATAATCCAACAACTTCAAAATTGTAAACACCTCGATTATTGATATTTATTGACAAAATTGTAATATCCTTTCAATACGTTTGAGAAAGATGAAAAAAACACGACTTCACAAATTAATTGAGAGAACACAAAATTAATGGCTTGTCTATTGTATTTTGAAATTTAACAATACTGGAGTACATAACAAAAAATATCAAAATTTTTTAACACGTTGCTACATTTCCATTTGCCATAATTGGTTGTGATGGTTTCATATCAGATAATGAAGAACTTTTGAGCAAGATGTTTGGACGGGGCGCCGTTGGAGATTGTTGCCACTTCCCAAAATGGAGAGCATTAATTTAGAGACCGGAAAAACGATGAACGGGGCACAGTTGGAGATTGCCACCACAACACAATGTTTAGACAACCAATAGACACGATGAATGGGAACGGGGCACAGTTTGGAGATTGATACCACAACACAACCTTTGGAGACAGCGTACAACCATGGCGATAGTATAGAAAGAGATCCATTTTTTATATATAAGTGTATTTTATGCCTCAAGTGTCTTTGTTTGGCGGTTGACAAAACTTGTATGTTTAATTTTCTCCAATATTTCAACAATATTATATAGTAATAAGTTCGAAAAATAAATAAAACAAGATACTTTTATAGACTTTTCCAACATATCGTGCACATGTTAAAACTATTGAAATATATTTGTGTGAGAGATGAAATCACATGAGAAATATGCTTCTTTTTTTAACCTATATGGTGGTAATAACAATTTCACTGCAGTTTACTAATATATTGCAAATTCTCGAAAGGAAACAAAAATTAATAACTTGAAGATCGCTAATTAACTGACAGTATATACCATTGGTTCTGTTATAAATTTATGGGTCATTCCAAAAACTGAAGTAATTCAAATCCTACTGCTTCGGGTTTAAGAAGCACTCGTGGCGCATGTACAGTCACGTTGGCATTAGAAAGTGGTTCACATAACGAATTAATTAATTAATTAACTTGCTAAAATTATTCAATAGAAAATTTATTAATTAAACGCATTGTAAACCTGATTTGCAATTGAATCTGAATTCGAAACTACACAATATATAAAAAGCATGAAAATCAAATCGAGATCAACAAAACCCCAAGCTTTCATGCGATGTCCAAATTTCAGAATAACAAAATCGGAACAAGTTCTCAAAGTATTTTATTTTATTTTACTTTTTGTTTTTAGAGTTACTTGGATGCGTTTTGAGAGAAAAATTATTATTTAAAAAGGTGAGGTGACATAATAAAACTTAACTCTGAGAATTGATCAAATTTTTTTTTTTTAATTTTGAAAACTACTTAGTAATCACTTCCTTTAAGCAAAAATGACAAATTAGAGTAATTATTCAATTCTAGACAAAGTTCTTATACTTAGGCGGATGTGAAAGTGGAATTAGTGAAAGAGAAAGAAAAGGAGAGAACATTCATTGGTGTTAAATTAAACTTATAGTAGGCCAAATCTTAGTTCTATTCCGTCTAAATGCAGACCTGCTCAAAATCTAAAGCATAGTCTTCAGTTGCCCGAAGCATATCTCTTATTCTTGTGACTCTGTTAATGAATTTTGGCCTTTAATCAAAGGTTAACTTTCAAGTTAAAAAAGAAAAGGGCAAAAATATTATAAACATATCTTGATAAAGTTGATAAAATAGCAACCGTATTGCATCGGAAGTTGAATTCAAAAACACAATCATATCAAGATCAACAAAACTCCAAACTTTCATACCACTTCCAAAACTAGAATAACAAAATCATACAGAAAGTTCACAGAAAAGCTTTACTCCTTCCTACTATGAAACTTCACCAGAATTCTTTTTAGTGCAACAAAAAAGATGATATAGGTTATCGGTCTTGAATGCCTTAAACGATAGCATTGGCTGCACTTGCAATCCTCGGCCACAAATCAGCACACTCCTTACCAATTGGACCGGTGATGGCAGAACCTAAACACAACAAAACCAATAAGACAATCAACAGACGCCATATTGAAGAAAAATGGGTTCAAATCAAATCAAACGAGGGCACATTATATTAAAATGGAATATTGGCTATACCCTTCATTTCTCCCTTTGGGTTCACAATGACACCTGCATTATCTGCAAACATACACGATTTTCATTGTCAGAAATTTGGAATAAAAAATGCCTCTACTTCCATAACTTAAAAGCAAAACCAAAAAGGAACAGCAATCATTGACCAACAGTGTAGCTTCCTGGCTTAAGGAGCAACGCAGACATTAAGCAAATTTTGAAGGTTAAGTATAGTGAACAATTATTATTGCTATAGAAAAATGTAGAGCCCAAATGGAGCAGAAATGAGCTTCAAAGCATCACCATATCTGCAACGATGGACACAGTTAATTTTCCAGACTCGTAACTGTATCAACCGTTGAAAATTGAGGTGGATACCTGACTTATGTCTGGTGATACAGAAGAAGAGCTTCATCCAAAAGTAAGTTTGCAAAAATTAAAAAGCATACATCAAAATTGCAGGTATTCCAACCTTGACAGGGATGACAACCAATCATTACCATCCAGGAATGGGGTAAGGTTGGTTATTTCAATATTGCTGGGTATGGGAGATGTAAAGAAACCTTGAGAACAAGAAATCCTCAACACCACATCACCAGCAAACTGACCAGATAATACAACTTCAAAATATTTCCAACAAATTCTTATAAAATAGCAGCCAAAACAAAAGGTTAAAAACAAATGTGCCGAATTGCGAAAAGCAAGATTCTACACAGAAGATATCAAACTCAATAGAATATTCGACCATTAAGTTAATATTGCTGGTTCCAGGAAGCATCCAATCACAGTACGCGCAATCCCACAAAATGATGTGAGATATGCACGCATCAAGGCACCCCTTAACCAGCAATACCTGTTTCTTTGTTTCAGCTAGACAAATCATGAAGCTATTTTCTGTTTATCAAAATCAATATCTGAAAAAAATAATAATAATAATAAGACAGCAACAGAAAACAGAAATCAACGAAAACACCCAGTTCATTTATCTTAACAAAGAAACAACGTAAATACTGAGACCCAAAAACAAATTGAATCAGCTCCCCATAAATGCGTCAATAAACCACTATGAGAAACACAACACGTTTTGTTAGATAAATATAATGCCCACCCGTTTCCTTCAACATTCAAAAGCATTGATTTAAATGCAACCACAAGAATTTCCAATAGCAAATATAATAGAAGAAAATACATAGGTGTAAATGACATACAGAGTAAGGCAGTCCTCTATTAACAAAATGATAATTAGTGCAAATCAGGACATAACGCCTACAACTAATAATGTATAGATACACTGTAAAAGAATAACACAATAAACAAAATGTCTCAACATTAACCATGAACCAAAAAGAATGCAGAAAGAATAATTACCTTCAAAGTACATGAAGACACCATCCTTTCTCCGCCATGGCTTGCGCTGCCTTACAATGACAGCGGGCATCACCTTCTTCCTAAGATCAGGCTTCCCCTTCTTCACGGTAGCCATAACCATGTCTCCAACACAGGCAGATGGCAAACGGTTGAGGCGACCTTTGATTCCCTTAACTGAGATGATGTAAAGGTTCTTTGCCCCAGTGTTGTCAGCACAGTTCACAGTTGCTGCCACTGGCAAACCCAGTGACATCCTGAACTTGTTACCTGCTGATCCTCCACGTCCTACAAACAAAAGGAGACACAAGTTCTCGTATATTAAAAAATCTCTTACAAAAAAATAACTGGACCATCAAACCCATATCAAGGGCAACGAATTTCTTTATCCATTCAAAAAAAATTCCTCGTAAAACGAACAAGAAAAGCATCGGTTCTGATTTAATTTATATTGTTTTAGGTGCTTTTTTTTTTTTTTAAAAAAAAAAGGATCTAACATAAACACCTACTCATTTTTTTCACTATAGACACAACAAATTCTGAAAATAAAATAAAATATTTCATTATTTTATTCTAAAAAAAATCTTATTATCGATGTTATATAACAAACAGTTAAGACAGTTCTTAAAACAGCAAGAGATCTAAGCATATGAATTTGTTCAATTTTTACTTTATCGGGAAGCAAACAGAAAATGAGGAAAAATGGAATTCATAAATTGATGATACGAATAGTAAATGATAATGAAAACAAATGTAACAACAGTTTCAAGAGAGAAGAGAGAAGAACTGACCTCGCTTCGACATTTTCGCAGCTCAAGGGAACAACAATAGGGATCGGGGGTTAGGGCTTTTGTTCCATTTATACACACGGTGGTTACCTAGGGTTTTTGTTATAATTTTACTAAATGACAATATTAACCCTAACGTTTTTATTTAATACTATATTTGTACTGATGGGCCTTGCCTTCGTTTTCAATCCCCCTTTCTCTGTAATACTGGGCTCGATGATCCAGAAGTAATTAGACTTCCTAATAGATAATTTATTTTTAATAGACAATAGATAATTTATTTTCAGCGTGTAATTTATTACATTTACCCCAAAAAAAGTATAAATTATTAATGGGCATTAACCATAATATTTTTTTAATTCATATAAAGTGATTTTTTCCCCTTAAGAAAGATAATGTTCAATTTGTCACGTTTGATTGAAATAAATATAATTCAAATCACATTTGAAGTGAAAGTATTTTCTACTAATTTACTACACTTTTCATGAATGTATGATACTTCATGATGTGAGCACACTCATCACGTCATCCGTGGGTCCATTTAGTAAATGAATATATTTACAATTATTTTGAGATTCACCCATTATAATAGAGAGGAGAATAACTTGGAACACATGTAATATATTTATTGGACGACCGTTCCATATAAGCTTTTCTCTGCAGTTTGTTTTATGAATTTATACTTTTTCATAAATTTTGTTCATTGTTCTGCTCATCTGCTGTGATGCTGGCAAATACGAAAGCCATTTTCTTTTACATTTGAACAAACCGGGAAGGAATAAACGAATTGAGTTCATGGATTTACCTAAGTCAGGTTATGGACCAATAAAGGATTTTTATCTTCGAAACCAATTAGAAGGGGCAGTGTACGGTACTAGAAATCAAGCTTTACTGCATAATATTTATTAGTTGCACCACCCACAGGAGAAACTTGAACAAGCCAATTAATCCGCCAAAGAACTTTCACGCATCTAGCTAGCTTGCATAAACTTCAAACATCATCTCTACAAGCATCCAAGAAACATTCCTGACAGTAACAGAATTGCTGGGGACGAATGAAATGAACACCGGTAGGAAAATGTCTACTGAAGCATATGCCAATGCTACTGAAGCATTTCAGCTTGGCAGAAACCTTCAGCATTTACATAATATCAACAGAAGACAACAGAATCTTCAAGCTCCTATCCTGATGTTTCACAAACATAAACATCATCTTTAGCTTCTGTGTTCTCAGGTGTGCCTGAAGGATGAATGAAAAGACTTTACCAAGACGGCAATTTTTGCGGAAAACAAGTGGAAGCACAAAGGCATACAAGTTGGCCTCACCAATTGCACATATGTATGTGGAAATATGCTTGATGCTATACATCATAATTATTAGTCACTATTATGAGAAAATATCCTGAGGAAATGCTCAGTACATCGATCTGGCAAATATATGTTTCTGGTTGCACAGAAGCAAAATCTCTTGAATCTGCAATCTCATATCCAGCAGTAAAACTTCTGAGCCAAAAACAAATTATGATAATTAATACCCCTACTTTTGAACATTTGGTCTGAACACAAGCAGTGAGAAAGAAAGGAGCGAATTAAAAGAAACCATATCTTATGAAATGACATAACTATGTGCATAATATAAGAAAGCAGCTGCATGAACAATCCCGCCGGTTGGCCTCCAGCAAGCTTGTCTGCAACTGCAAATCCACTGCCCTATTTTGGGAGTATGATATTTAACTACCCCCTTCCTAAAGCATGTGATGCAGTGAATCCCCCGTTATGTAGTCTCAACAACAGAAGCCCCTGCTAGCTCAACTATCTACAAGCTGTATTTACAAGAAGTGAGTGTGAAGCTATAAAGCGTCTCTCGGAGGCATTTTAGACAATTTGTTTTTGTATCAAACTCAGCCAAAACAAATTCCCAATCTTACTTCACAAACGATAAGTAGTTCTGGCAAAACTCTAGCTACAAAGGACTAACATAATAATAATTGCAGCTTTTCTTGAAAATAAATAAAGAAATAATACATGTATTTTCTATGCTTTAACTCTAATTGTTATCGACACAACAGATCCTGGCAGTCCAAAGGCATATCATGATACTGGCCATTAAGGGAATTACGAACACATTCATCTTCACAAAATCTTCCGAATTTCTTTGAAAAAGGAACACATTACAATTACATGCTTTGTTTTACCATAAGAATTGAAGGGTAAAAACTCCCAATCAGTAAGGCTAACCTAAGATACAATATTCATACACTAGACAAACTGCAACTATAAAACACAATCTCTATGGATGTATAAAATATTTTAATTTCGACTTATGCACTGCTGTTGTACAGTAGGAGTGTTACAACTACTACAAAAACCTCCATCCTGGTCCTTGATACTGCTACTTCAACTCTGTACATTTTTAGGTCGGAGTATGGGACTCTGAGAATGAATAGATGCCACTGCAATTGAGAAAGACTGCAAAGCTGACAGAGTTGAATGAAAATGAATAAAATATAAATCATCACGGACATTCACCATTCTCAACATGGGAGCGCCTTCCTTAGAACCCTGAAACATGGAAGTTTAGTAGGGGTCATCTCAATGGTTATTCAAGTACTCTTACAAACTAGTTATGAATTTTTTTCATAAAAATAAAACAAAATATCAGACAGACTATGGAACTTTTAAGTTGACTGTCAAAACAACAATTTCAATCACCATCTCACTACTTGGAGGCAAGTTATGTTTCTTTTGCAGTCACGCTACAGCTAATATATCACAAAATAAGCACAAATGATATGCACGTGCATATGAGAAATTACCTTAATAAAAAATTCATCAAAATCCCATGAGAATCAAATAATTGCTAAACGTTCTACCATTTTTTCTTTTAAGCCTCCACCCAACCCGATATTTAATTAGATTTGAACACTTGAGTAAGAGGCCAACTGAATTATCTTTTAGGGATACAAAAAGTGTAACTGTTGTGAGGAAACTGGAAGGAGCGAATTTATCAGTTCTTTGATCTCAAAGCCATTATTAAGACTAATAGCCTCAACCTTTTTGATATAAAACAAGGGAAAAGTATAAGGAGAAAGACTCACTTTTACAAATAAATCAAATGAATTGCACTCATCATGCATGTCTGCTTGAGATATGGCCTCTTTTTTGCTTAATCGGGTACTGAGTACAGTCAGGGGGCAGCCAAGGTCCCAGCCACCACAGTCACAGCATCCACCAGATCTCCATCTCTCAATGATACCAGAAGGGCCCCCATTTCTGGTTCTTGGCCCACCATGAAAACCTGCTGGAATTACAATATCCATACTTGCTGAGCAACCACCAGTACCCCGTGCAAAAGAAGCAGAAGGTGCAGAAGTTTTTGGTGTGTCAACAGTTTTCTTGACCCCTACTTTCTTCAAAAACTTCATGCCCCAACCTCCAACCTCCTCCTGACGATTTTCAGGGAGATGTTCTTTCACAATAACGGCAGCCAATTCAAGATTTGGTGGAAGATGGTTTTCCAAGAGACAAGCTGCACCAAGTGAATCATCATTGCCGCCTAGATTTTGGCATGGCTCCCAAGAAGAATTTTCAAGTATGGCACTTGACCCACCAAATTTAGATAAAGTTCTCCGCTTGAAAGACTGGGTAGTTCTAAAAGCATCTACCACTTTCTTAGACAAACCCTTACTCTTCCTTGCAGCCTGGCTTGATGTTTGCATACCCCCTCCAAAATCATTACTGCCAAACAAAGTGAACTGAGTTTCCATAATTTTTGAATTGTCTGGGCAGAGACTGAAAGAAATTGACACCTTCATCTTACCAACAAGAAGTGACTCATTATCACAAATCTCATATTCCTTTTGGCCACCCTGTCTCCAATGGAATGAGTACATATACTCCATAGACTTACTATTCCCCGACTCACTTTTTGACAAATTGGCCACAAAGACCTCCTTCCGATCATCAATGGAGAAAACAAAATGTGGTTTCCCACCATCCCACATGCACTGGAGAACTCCCAGAGAAGTAGAGGTAGAAGCAGATGAAGAAGACTGATCAGAGCATGTAGAATTTGTGCTTGAAGCAGAAGCAAGTCTCTTATGCGCAGTCTCAGATCCATGTTTATAGTTTCCCAGCATCTGTGTTTGTTTTTCTATCTTCTGTGGTGAATAGCCACTAAATCCTCCAGGAGATTTCATAAAATCATAGCTTATCGACCCTTTAACATCATTCACACTTGTCCTTTTGAAATTACCGTCACCATCTAATTTACCAAGTTTGCTCAGCAGAGGGCTCTTCAAAATATTTATCATACTCTTGCTACCCATAATTGAACCCACAATCCACTGTCCTGCAGGGCTAACAACCACACTCTCACTCCCAGTGATCATTGGACATTCAAAAATGAACCTAGCCGAATCACATGCATTTTCGGTTCTACATTTAGCTACATTCATGTCATCCCACATAAAGCCCATCTTCGCAGATCCCAAGTTCACAGAGATATTGCATTGAGCTGCTTTTGATGCACTCTTATGTATCAATTCCAGGCAACGGCGAAGATATCTCTCATCTAGGGTAACCATATGCTTTGGAATCTTCGTATCTAAGCCATGGGTACTTCTACAGAAAAAGTTCTTTATGCTACTTCTACTACTGAACAATTGCTTAACATTTAATATCAGAGTATGCTGTGAATTTACCCGTTTCACCAACCTTCTAGACTTTAATTCAGAAGAATCCAAACCGTTGTCTCCAGATACTTCCGGTTCCTTACCCAAGCTGTCAAGTGAATCTTCTTTTTCCTGGCCATCATTTCGAGTATTGGCCAACTTATTCTCCATCTTCAGCCCCAATAATGCCTATTAATTTCAGTGAAAGTTTATCTCCATCCTCTACCTCAGATTAATCAACAAGATAGCAGACAGCTGTGAGCTCAAATTTCTTATTTCACTGGGAATCTGAAAATAACATGAATGATTAGCATCTAAAAAGGAAAAAAAAAAAGCATCGAAATTAAAAAACACTAATTACAAATAGATTTCAAATCAATTTCAGTGTTTACAACAAAGATGACTTACAGGCTCAAAAGAAATTCACTGTATAAATATGATAACACAAATCCAGTTATGATAATATGAGTACCAAATGCCATAAGTACTTTCCCTAATAAAATAACACTGATTTTTGGGAGATATAAAATACACCATATCTCAAACGACAAACAAAATAATTGGACAGTATCAATTCAACTCAATCTATCATACACGTCAAGCACAGAGAGGATATTCATAGATAGTGAGAGAGAGAGAGAGAGAGAAGATTACCAAAAAAGAAAAATTACATACGTGTTCAAGAAAACCGTAGGACTGCAGCAAATCAAAACAAGTTTGGTCTTTTTTGTTTTTGTTTTTATCACTTTTTCTGTTCAGCTCAAAATAACCCAGCCGAAGCTCAACTCAGCAAAACAAAACAAATATCCTCAGCCCTCGAACGTCCAAAAGATAAGATGAATAATGAATCAAAAGGGATGAGGCCAAAGCAGAAAGATGCAGTGTTTTTTTTTTCTCCAGTACCACCTTTTTATTAACACAACCCCACAACCACGAACTAAAACATAGTTAATTAATACAAATCAAGTCACAAAAGTACCTAAATGCATCAGTAACAAGAAAAGTTGCAAACTTTTGATGAATTAAATAAATAACAAAGAACCAACTTTTTGCTTACCAGAAGAAATGGATCCAAGAAACCACAAAACCAACTACAACCCCCATCAAATACAGGGTCAACCTATAAGAGAGGCAGCAGCCCTTTGGCTAATTATACTTCAAATTCAATTCTGAGCTTACCCACTAGCCAACTCTTTATGCACAAAACCAAGAATGTGCTTTAGAAAAAAAAAACGGCAACTGTTCTGTTTTAGACAACAGTTTCTATATTTTTTGGTCACAACAAAAGAAGGAAAAAAGTGAGGAAAAAAATGAAAAACTCAAGCAACAAAGCGTGGGGGCGTCAGCCACGTTTGTTTGTGGAATTTTGGCTTGTGGGGTCGTTTTAATTTTTTACATTTAAATTTATTTTCCACTGTTTTTTGTCAATTTAATCTGGGAGATGCCAAAGCCATTGACAGGCAAATGAGCTGGGACGCACGATAGAAGTAGGACTCCACCACTAAGGCCAGAACAAAAGTGGCCACTGGTTGCAGAAATAGAGGAGAGCGCATCAGTTGAAATGGACAGACATTTTGCTGGTTAAATTTGTAAATAATTTAAAAATATTTTAAAGATTGTAACTTTGGAATAATTCGAAGTTAATCCTTTTTCTTACTGTTTTTGTTTTTTATTTTTTATTTTTTATTTTCCATTGTTTTTGAAATTTTGGATTTTGGTCAGATTTTTGGGTAACATGTGATGGAGAGAGAGAGAGAGAAAGAGAGAGAGAGAGGAGATAATGTGAATATGTGATAAGTAATTGGTCAAGTACAGGTGCAAAATCTAGAACCCAAGTCTTCTGGTCCTGTTCCTCCTCCTATGTTTGTTTAGTCTATTTATTGCTGCTCTATTGGACGTTTGGTCTCATGGTGTGGTTTTTGAATGTGCTCATATTCTAGTTGTCAACTGGGCGGCGTTGAATCTATATATAATTATTGTTGTATTATATAAAGTCACTTTCGAAATTCAATTTTCTTAAAGCGACATTATCTTAACAAGCATTTTTCAGAAAAAAAAAAATTAACTCAAGGGGATTATTTTATTATTTTTAAATTTAAATACAAAAAATAAAAATAAAAAAAGAAGAAGAAAGTGTATACTATACAGTGCTTTCATTAGACAGACTATGCCATTCTAGCATGCATTAGTGTTTCCTAAACTCACTCAAAAAGAGATTTTACTTTCAATAAAGAAAGCATCATCAAATATCACCAGCAATATATGGAGTGTCCATTTGTTGTAAAATCATTGTTAAAAGTTCCAATTTTCGCAACTCGGTTCTTTTCAAACGATAACCAATTAAAGGTTAAATCTTTAACGAACTTCTAGTTTGATAAATATTACAAAAGTTAAGACTTCATTTGAATTTTACAACAATTAAGATTCATCACTAATCAATATAGTCACCACTCACCACTAAGTTTCATAATAATTAACCCTAGGTGTAGGAAGAACTCAAGTCACTTTACTGTCCACATCTTCGAGTTGAAGATCCTTGAAGTGGAGAAAGGTAGTGGTTGATGGTCTCGAGGCTTAAATTCAAAGGATATAATCATGATTTTGTGTGCGGTTTGTGACTGAGAATGGAACTTCCACTAGTCGAGGTTAGGTGTTGAGTCGCTGGGCGAATGAGGGTCCATTTTGCATGACAAAAGGCTTCAATTATGAATGCTTCATTAAGTTGGTCTAAAATTAATAAACTCAAGCATTGACCTTTGTGTTACGGTAATGCATTGAATTCTCAATCTCCAAGTTACATCAATAGGATAGCGAAACGTGAATAAATTGCATGCGATGAACTTTTGTTATCCCTTTGAATAATGAGAAATCTATCTTATTATTAAAAAAAAATGTGTTCGTGTGTATATCATTTTATTTTAAATCCAATATAGGATCATTAAAAAATAAGAATAATAATGAGAACCTTATAATAGTCGAATTGTAAATCAGTTTTTCTTTTTCTTTTTTTTCTTTTTTTTTATTTTTCTTATGTGCATAGTATAAATTGATTTTTCTTTCAAACATTTGAAAATAAAACCATTACATCTCTTTATACAAAAAAGAAAAAATTAACAAGAAGGCACATTCCGAAATATATATTTTTACTCAAATTATTTGCTTCTATCATTTTTTTTTTACGTTTTAATGATGAATTAAAACTTTTTTTTTACACCACCAAGCCAATCTATTTCTTCTAAGCTTGTCGCACAATTTTATTAGATTTAATTTGAAAACAAAATTTTATAACAACTATTTTTGTAATTTGCTGAGATACCCAGTTGCACATGCAAAATAATAAACACATCTTTTAATTTCGGGTCCGCCTGCAGTGCCACAGTGGCACGATGCTACTGTTTTTGTTTTTTCTGTGTCAAATATCACTCAGACCCCTTAACTCAGTTTTATTTATATTTTTTTATAAATATTAAATAAATTTCTACTGAATCCATATGAATATTTTAGTTAGCACCCTTATAGTATTTATTATTTATAAATTTTTATTCTATATTGCATATGTATCAAAATGCCCCCTGCCTTTATCACAAAACCCGCGAACCCGACCCGCATTCCGTTTCCATTTCCGGCCACTCCACCGGCTACGGTTGGTACCGATCGGAAGCTCGTGAAATGGCGATCATTTCCATGCCGATGTTGTTCCAAAAAAAACTGGGTCGACCCGAACCCGCGAACCTGACCCGGACTCCGTTTCCGTTTCCGGCCACTCCACCGACCAAGGTTGGTACCAATCGAAAGATCGTGCGAAGCCGGTCATCTCTGTGCCATCCTTATCGCCGGAAAGTGTTCGGAAAGCCGTGAATCTACAACGTGAAAAGCCACGGAATCGCGGCTTCAATTTGCCGTGATTTCACCGGTTTCCGGTGACCCCACCACTCGGGGTTTGTTCCCCACAATGCCCTCTGTCTTTTCCGACTAGCCACAGCCACCGAGTGAGCTGATTTGTAGTTGATCGGCAGTTAAATGATTCACGGGTTTGAGAGAAATAAACTTAATATTTTTGAAGTAAAATTTAAATAAGAATGAGTTAAGGGGTCTAAGTGATATTTGACACAGAAAAAACAAAAGGCGAGTCCTTTAATTTCTCCAACATTACACAACACATTCACAGCCTATTTCGCTACTTTGAAATTGTCATTTGTTTAGACTTTAGAATATAAGTTACTTTCGGCTGCAAACTCAAATGGTATGCTTGTCATATAATTCACTCTTAAATCCCAAAATTCCCGGTAATATTCAAAATTATAAAACAAAAGTGGGACCGACTGAATCTTTTATTCAAAAATAAAATAAAAATAATGGCAGTTATTTACTAGATGTAGTTAAATATAGTTTATAAGAGGCTACCGAACTTCTGTCCCGATGATTGAATATCGTCGGATTAGATAGCCAATAAAAATCAATAAAATTTGACTATGTGACGATATTTTAATTTTGAGATACAGTACCCATAAAATAATATACCCACAGAATAATATAATCTTAGCCTAGATTCAAATTTTGATTGACAAGTTTGTTTTTATATGAAAGATCTAAGCAACTACCTCATTGAAAAAAATGAAATCCTTTTTGTTGTTTTGGAGGTCGAAAAGTCTACATTCTACAGGGTACCTAACTTTTTTTGTAGGATTCATTTGTCAAAGTTTTGGAGATTAAGGTCTTGAATTTTGGCATTTCAAACTGTATAAATAGTAAGCACTTGATTTTGATATTTAAAACTTGTCACCTGCGACCAAGACTTATTTCACTTGCCTTCCTTTGAATTTGATTTGATTTGATTATCTGGGAATATAGCCCGCAGTTAATAAATAAATTTTAATATGAGGGTCAACATTGCCCACTGCCTTATCATTTATTTATTGTTGTATATCTTAATTTTTTTCTCCGCAAAACATTACGACATTCATTAATTAATTGGTAAGATAATATAATTACTTCATTTAGATCTTACAAAAATTACCAATCACTCAATAAATATCATTTGAAATAAAAAAAAAATTCAAAATATCCATCATCGCTAATAACCCCAACTTTATCTTTATTAACACGACATCTTTAATTAGATATACTTTTATTGATTCAAAAAGAAATTGATAGTCAAATTTTGCTCCTCTTCTAGATAAAATTGGACGGAAAAGTTATAACTGATTAATTTTTATGCTTAATATAAGAAAATGCAGACTTATAATCTGATCATAGACATCATTTTAAAATTATCCAAGATAGAGATACTATGATGTACATCTAAGATCATAGTTTAGGTTTAGATTTTTATGAAATAGGGACGTCTGCTCCTAATATCTTCTATATGATTAACATATTTTTTGTTCTAAATAAAATAGCATAAAAAATTTGTCTTTTTTATTTTTTTTTTCAAGTTTTCCTTCAAATACATGATTATTGGTCCACGCATGCTCAAGGAAGCACAGTCAAGACAGTATTAGTAATACAAGGGCTCCATTTTCTTTCCATGTCTTTATTTAAAGCTTTGGTTGGGCAATTCTTTTAAAGCCTTTTACTTATAAAGGCTTCAAGCAATTTTATTTTATTTTATTATTTTATTATTTTATTTTTTTGGGGTTTATACTCTTGGCGATGGCAAAGGGCACTGTAAAAAATCAAAATCATGGCCTACATAATCACATGACTCAAATCTGAACAAAAGTTCAGCTACTCACATGCAGATGGAGTGTGAAATCGGTCATGGGGTGTCCGCTCAATTCCATGCGGGCCATATCTCATGTTTCTGATCAAGTCAATTGGGCTCCCCTAATTCGAGCCTGTCTCAGATTTTTTTTTTTTTTCATTAAAATAAAATTTGCTTAGATGAATTTGCCCGAATTTTGATGCCACCAAAAAAAAAAAAAAAAAAAAACGACATCGTTCCAGATGTTGCTTGTTCGGACATCTAACTCGAGCACCAACTTCGAACAAATCAATTTTTTTGGGTCTTGCCTTTGCAAGATCGGACAATTTTGACAGATCAAATAACATTGCCGAATTTTTTATGCAATATTAGACAATTATTCGTTAGAAGCAAAGCGGTTTTAAACAAATGGAATTAAAGCAAGCGTTCACCTTCATGTGCAAACTAAATAGAACGTTAATTGTACTCACCAAAATAAAGCTTCTATCTTATTTAATTACAATGGAGGAAACCCTATGCATTAAAATTACATTAATTTTCTGGAAACTAGCCCTTCGGCAGGCCAGTAAAGTTGCTCAGCTAGTACGTGGACATACTGAACATAAAAAAAAAAAAAAAAAAAAAGGGGGGGGGGGGGGGGGGGGGGGGGAAGAAGAGCAATCTGTTACATATCTACAAAAAATTACATTGTGTTTTTTCTTTTTTCCCCCCCTCAATTTTCTATATAATCCTGACTCAGTTGTTATTCATAATAATTATATATATAATGACCCAATTATTCAGTGTTTTAAAATAAACCTGGATCAAAGTAAAATCCTGGCTGCAACAGGGTCCCTGCAAAATTGTAGGTTTTTTTTTTTTTTTTTTTGGGTTGCTTTGTGATGAAACCACTCATATATTTAGACATATAATAGGACTCTCAATCATATCCAGGATTGCAAGGGATTTGAATAGCTGTTGCATTGGTTGAATGTAGTCACACTGCTGATGTGTGCAAATATATCTGGATCAACCATGTCATCTTCTTCTTTAACTACTACCTGCAACACAAAAAAAATTATTTTAGGTTACAAGAACATATTGTAACAAACATTATTTTTTTTAAAAGAAAAATTAATATTATGGGTTTTTTTTTTAGTTGTTTATGTTATTTGCTTACTTCTTCATCATCATCCTCTTCATGAGTGCTACTGGTTGCTCTAGTGGTTTCTCCAAAATCATCATTCTTAGCAAACCTTCCTCTGACTCTAGGCCGGCTATCGGCGAGCGTTTTCCGGCAAGCGTACTGCAAATCAATTTTCATGTACTTGATCTAAGTAAAAATTTAGTTTATGTACTAATGATATGAATTAGAAAAGGAAAATTGACGGGGTATTATGTACCTTGATTTTTTTGCTGAAATTCCTCTCATTTCTTTTCTTCATGTACCGGTGAATCTTCTCTTTCCTTTGCTCGACAGATAATTTTCCCACCTTAAAAGTTGAATCTTCCAAGCTAGAGATTTCTGATGCTATAGGAGTAGAACTTGCAGCCCCTCCCACCATTTGTTGGCTCTCACCACTAAGTGCCTTCTAATAAGAACCAGAAATTAATTTTGTGTAGGACTTGTGCTACAAAATGCATATATTAATTTAGGCCTTTAAATGCATGTACCCATATTGTCTTTTTGTTAGATAATTAAGTAAAAAATTTGTAACATTTAGTGACATCATGGGGAGTGTGGCAATATGTTATATGCACCTGCAAGTCACCGGGATTGAACACACGCTGAAGAGAATCCGGACAGAAAATTCCCCCATTATCACCTTGGAAATCAAGTTCTTGAAATTGCAGCTCAGAGCCTCTGAGGATGCTTCCGGTGAAAAAACCGGTGCCGTCAGTGGATAATGCAGCGGTCATGGTACCGGAGACGGGCATGTAAGTGGGCATAGCAGGACCAAGGAAAGAGCATGCGGGGGATGGAGGGTTTAAGGGCACATAAGAAGGGACAGAGGAGAGGCAATCTTCTTCGAAAACGGATGGCAGCGGAGGATGATGGCCCAGGAGAGGATTGTTATTAACAGGATCACTAGGGTAGTGAGACAGCGAGAGGCCACTATCAATAGTAACAGCATCAGAAATTGGGATTTGATTAGGCTGGATTGAGGAGGAGGTGAAGTCAAATTGGAATTCTTGTGATGAGATGAATTGAGGGACTTGATGGAATGAAGGTGATGAGGAAAAGTCTATGGAAGCAGAGATGTCATTGTCAATCTCTTCTTGTGATGAATCAAAGATTATTGACAGGTTGTTATTGTTGTTGTTGTTAGTCGTCGCGGCGGTGGTGGCGGAGGTGGTGGTGGTGCTAGTGGTGGTGGTGGTGGTGGTTGCTGAGGTGGGTGTGTTGTTGTTATTATTATTAGCATTGTTGCTGTTAAAATGGTCTATTTCTGAAGGCAAAGAGCTGGGATTGTTGTTATTGGTGTTATAAGAAGAATTGTCTTCATAGCAACCATTTGAGCAAGATGTAACCTCAGAATTCTGAAGAGTTTCTGAGAACAGATCAGGATCACAGAAATCAAATATTTGAGCACTAATCGGGCTCGAAATATCATCCTGTAACAACACAAATTAAAAACCAATAATGTTAATTAATTAAGATCATCAAACAATATATATCTATGCAATTAATAAGCAATATGCACGAACATTATTCATTCATTCACCTTTACGGTAGCCATACCAGGAACATGATTCTTTAAATTTTTCATTATGGTTTCTGAAATCCGATTCTCATAAATTGATCATCATGATTTGAAAAAGAAAATCAAGGTTAAAAGGCTAAAAATATTCTCTATTATTTTTTTCTTTTTCTTTTGAACTATGAATATGGAATTTAATCAATAAGAACAAAAAATCCTACTAGGTTAATTGGGTGTAGTTGCCAAGCACCAATCTTATATCTATAATTGATGAAAAAAACACATCAGCTCTGGTAAAAGAAGATAATATAATACTGGGAATTTTACGTTAAGTAGAAAGATATGAATCTGTGCTGCATGTGACATGTATCAAGTAAACTGCACCCAAAACAAGCAAAAAACTAAAAATATTTTCACAAAGTGGAAAATTAGAGTGTGTTATTTGAGTTCAATTTATAGAAATAGGCACATCAGAACAAACAAATGGAATTAAAAAGCAAGTAAAGAACCCATTAATGTTATGCATGTGAAGTGCTTTTTTTCTTTTCTTTTCCTTTTAGTTAATTAGGTTAGAGCCTCTCTCTAATTGTTCTAATCTAAGTGATCACAAGAATCACAATTAAGAAAAAGCTTAAACAAGAGGCATAAAAAGTCATATATATTCCAAAATGATCAAAAGGAAAAAAAGGAAGGAAGAAAGAATTGAGGGGAAAACAATGCAGGATTTGATATTGATTACTACTTTGAAGATGGAGACGGTGGCCTTTTTGAAAATGACACATTTTTTGGTGGGCATATTATGCATTTTAGTTTAGAATACACAAAGATAGAAAATTTGTATGGGAGTGAATATTTGTCAAACAAGCTTCTTCCACTGAGTCTGTGAGTTTTATTTTTTCTGTTTTAATCAAGTCAACACTGAATTATAATTTTTATTTATTCATTTATTTATTTTTATGAGAATGAAACCAATTGAAGAAAATGACACCACTATATGACACCCCAAAAGAGAGGATCAGTTATTGGTGGAAAAAAAAAAAAGAATACTTGGTTAAGGATTTATGATTTGCGATGTGAAAAAAAGTTTCAAGAACTATACTTGGGATTAATATTCAAGATTCAATCTCATAAAAGATTGCAAGTTGAAAAAAAAAATCCCAGAAAAAATTTAGAAACAAATTTTTTTTTTATTGTTTCAAAAATTATATCTCAAGACCCTTTTCCAGAAACATCTTATTCAAACACTTTTTATTAAAAAAAAAAATTCAAGGAATATTATACTTGTAATTGAAACAAACCCTTGGCTTTCAAATAGAAAACAAAGAACAGAATTCAATTCTGATGCATACAAATACAAAACCTAAACTAAACCAAAAGAAAAAGAAAATGAACCCATAATTAATTAATTTGCATGCATATTAATTTACCTCCATGATAACTGAAAAAATAAATAAATAACTTGTCAAAATTTAGAAAATTACAATCCGGAGCTGCTGCTGCTGATGATGATGATCAAATACGTCTTGCAACATCGTTCCTCTTGTCACCCTTCGACGTAATAATAACAATTCAAATTACCTGTAATAATAATAATAATAATAATAATCTCCTAAGCTTCAAAATGCAAGAGTAAGGACTCCGTCACACAATAACAAGACACGTGATCATATGCACACGAAGACAGAGCACATGACACAAAAGAAGAAGAAGAAGAAGAAGAAGCTAGAGCTCTCTTATTAGTTTCAGAGAAAAATGAAGAGGTAACAGTGTGTGTTTCTTGATTTTCTTCTTTGTTTTATATTTCGGACAGGTATTAAAATCTTAGCTGATAAAATGGGACAAATGGGTTGTCGAAAGTTAGTTATAAATAGCCGTTGTTTCATTTTATTTAATTAATCAATTAATCAATTAATTAATTTTTTTTTTTTTTTTGTATTTTAAGGTTCTCCGTACGGGTCTTCGCCAGGCTGGCGCCTGTCTTAGCGTCAACCCGACACTCACGGATAGCCGATAGTTCCCCAGAAAACGGCGTGGCGTCCGACACGCGTCCACCGCGGTGACGTGGCCCAGTGGGGACGTGGCTATGGTACCGGTCAAACCAGAATTCTGGTTGACCAAGCGTCCTGTACGGTTTCAATTTGGATCGCGGCCCCCCGGAGTGGAGTTCCAAATATAGCCTTTTGCCTTAATGAATAACACTAATTTTCGCTCACTTGTCTCACTAATAAAAATGAAGAATATTATGTCTCAAAGAAAGGATAAGGACGCCCCCATAATTTAGTAAAATAATCACGTAAACTTTTTTATTTTTGAAAAGAAAAAAATATGGCATGCCCCTTTTAAGACAATTGTACCTTTTGAATATAATATAATGACCCGACTGTATTTCATCTGAACGTAATTATCTAAAAGAGTTTTATAATATCATTTTTAAAAATCAAATCATCTTTCGATAATTTTATAAGTACTATATACATAATACATGACACGGAAAATTTTAGATCGTTGAAACTTTCTAATGCCGAAGCTATGTTGTTATCACAATTTTATGAGAAGATTTTGGTGGAATTATTAATTAATCACGCTGTTGGGTAATGGCAAAATAATTAACTTACAACTTACAATTTAGGAAAACTATTTGGAATTTGAATAGTGTGATTTGGATTGAACAAGTGATGAGAATAAAAGAAGAGTTTGTTACCGTAACAATCATTACCGCATAGAATATTGCACATGTGGAGTAGTTGTTAACTTTAGACCAGATATATACTTTGATAGAGCTAGGATAAATATGAAGAAGTTACATCACATATGCAACATGTGATTCCGAAAGTGACATGATCATGATTGATCTAGCAAAGATCAAACTTTGAAATATATGCTTTTTATTTCAACTTGGAAAAAAATCCTTTTGCAACTATATGAGTTGTGGACATCAATGTCTATCTCGCCGCTTCGGTTCTCGATTGGAAGTTATGCATTTCGTCTTGATAACTTTCATGCTATCCGCATTTTTTTGATCGTGAAAGATCAACAATTTTGACACACGATTCTTTTTTAACTTTTGAGAAAAAAGAAATTGATAGATTAGTCTTAAGTATGCATTTTGAAACACAAATACTTACAGCAACATCTTCGATTTGACAATAATTAGATATTGTCCACTTTACACGGATAATCTATCATAGTTTTGTTATTAAACTTTACAGCGTAAAATAATTTCACTAAAGAATAGAATCCATAACTTATAATTAAATAGGCCAAAAACCACCCACTCATTAATAATGTGAGATTTATATATCTAGAAGTTGATAATTTTTCCTTTAAAAAAAAAAAATTTACTTCCATTAAGAGAAAATAATAACCTAAAGTAAGTGGAGTTCAATCTAACATTTCATGATTAAGTTTTAGAAGTTCAAAATATTAGAATGATGAATTGGAGGGACAACGAAGTGGGGGAGCCAGAAGAAGCTTGAAATTGAAGATCACTGTTACGCTTTTCATTTTCAATCAAGAAATTGACATTTTTCTTTTAATGTGTGTCCACGTCAAAGTTTAAATTGGGGCATTCCCAACAAAAGAAAATGTCTGAACAGAGTCACTTGAAAATGAGTGCAATTCATTAAAAGTAATCGCCACATTTTCGGAATCGAAATTAACTTTTATGTCGTGCCTTTTTTTATCATATTCTCCTCTAGTACTTCAAAATTTATCATAAATTCACATTAAATGCTTATTTTATTCAGTCATTGCTTTGAATAGAACCTAATCTTCTTTGAAAGAATACACGAAGAGAATCAATTGGACTTTTGAGTTGATATTATTGGACCTATATGCATTTATTAATTGTTCTTTTGGTTCAAAAGTAAGATGAAAATGAAATGACCTTGTTTTATCCAAAAAGAAAAGAAAAGAAAAAAAAAGAGATCAGAACGACCATGTTCGTTTCCGCAACTGGCTAATTTTAGTTCTTTGATTAGCATATCATTATGAACATATCCTTTATGTGACGTGCAATAGCGCGGTGGCTCCACTTATCACAAAGAACATTAAAAAGCAAAGTTACATTCAATTAACCAACCCATGGTTCAATATGCAGTGGACAAACGATTTCTTGAATGTTTAAAGTAAAATTTTTTTATTAAGGTTAAAAAAAAAGATGAATTTTCAAAAGCATGTTTTTTCCCAATAAAATTTCCAATATGTATGGTTTAATTGTGCATGCGAAAATAGAAATATAGGTTTTTTTTTTTTTCCTACATGTATGCAGTGAAACATCAATTGTCTATATGAATTATACAGATGTGATCACGTGCGTATGGCCGCCCATCATAAGAACAAAGAACAAATTAACACTAATGGATCAATCCTCATGAATCGTATATAGAACGAGGAACAAATTAACACTAATACCGGTTGACATTAATTTCATAGCCTTAGCTGCAGAATTTCTTTTGCTAGCTTGATCCCATGTACAAATTAAGTGCAATTGAACTCAATCCCATAACAAACATAGAGTACCTATCGCATTATTAAAAAGATTATCAGTTTTTTTTTTTTTTGGTAACAAATTTAATTCTTCACAAATGATTATGGTGGAAGTGGAACTCTTCTTCATGTAAGTTCCATGTAAGTCCAACAAGTGAGCTACCACTAAGTTATTTAGCGGCTCTTTAAAGAACCGACTTGTCATTTATGGAGCCTTAAAAAGATAAAATACGGACATCCATGTTACAGCATAACACTTTTTTGTTTTTTTCTTTTTTCTTTTTTTTTGGGAGAACATAGGATAACACTTAAAGCTAAATTCAAACAACAAAATAGGCACAACAAAATCAGTGAAGGAAATACGATTTAATAGAACCCCAACCAGAAGAAACTAGGTTTAAGAAAGATATGGTTGAAGAAATATTTTTATTATATAATCATTAGATAATCTCCCTATGAGAGGGTAGTCAACTATTCAACACTACAAAACCACTGGCAAATTTAAGTTTAGAACCCTTCCTCACAAGTGTGAGTGGGAAGTGGTTCAGCCCCCGCAAAAGATTGCGGGGGTTTAAATTTAAATTCCTTCTTGGCGCCGGAGCTGAAACAGTGAAGGCCGTCTTTCTCCTAAAATGGGAGTTTGACATCCCTCGAATATTTGAGAGGGTAACAATCTGGGCAGTGCTATATGAGAATTAATGTAAACTAGTCCCAGTAATTGTTTGATTGTAAATATCAATTGTAAATCTCATATAATATGAGTTGTAATCTGAGCATTAGTCTCATGTAATTCAAAAAAAAAAAAAAAACTATTCAACACTACAAATAAATTGATTTCTCTTATTATATCATAAAGATAGAGCTTTTTTTTTTTTAAACATGAAGATCCACATATTTTAAACTCTAAATATAAAATACGTAACTGACTCGTTGATTTAATAGGAATATAATATGTTAAATTATAATTAACTAGACATAGTCATTTAAGGATCAAAATTTTCTTTCTAAATTCTAACATCCAAACAAGTGATGACAACAATAGCACCAAATATCTCTTTCTCCAACAGAATTTAATCAAAAGCTAGCATGAGAGCATCATAAGATCAAGCAGAATAAAGCTCAAAACCAATATGTAAACTTGTCTCCAACTTTGACGGACTTGCATTATCCTAATCAACTTTTCATCAACACCCCTTGTGTTCGCGTCTTTCCTCACCCACCTAACAGAGAGTCTTGACAGGCATATGCTATTCTAGTCATATTATTACTTTCATTTATGCGAAATTTTACTCCTATTTTGGCAACTCAAATACCCTTCTAGAGAGCTTCCGCTTTACCTGTTTCGGCAAATATTCGAGTGCAGATGTTATGCATACAGGCGGGTTTCTTTTGTTAGATAGTAATTAATTTATTTTTGAAAAATAAAATATTCTAATTTCAAGAATAATGTCAAACTAAAATGCGACTCTCTTTTTTGTCATTGAAGATATAAATGTATGAAACATATTCCTAGCAACGAGAAGACGTAAGGATCAATCACAAGTATGGCAATGGCTCACTGATTAAACCCAGTCACATGGATGCCATATTTATCCGGCCTCGCGGATTCTACATAGATATTATTTGCAACGACGAACGATGGAACATTAATTAAAGAGATCTTTGTCGTGCGATTACGATTTTGATCTTCTAGAATGATTTTTAATCCCTTTACTCCCTTTACTCCTCCTCCACGATTTGGACCCAGGCGGCCTATAAAATAAAGCTGGTTGAAAATTATTCAGATAAGTCCGCGGACACAAATTGTATTTTACTATAAATTAACTTTTCTTAAATGGACAAAATTCCTGAATACATCCCTAACCAAATCAATTTCTATAAGAGTTGGATTATTGGCACTCCTCTAATCTCCTCATGAAAGTCTTTTTTCAATTATATTTATTTTATTGTCAAAAATTTCCTTTTTTTTATTGTTAAAACTCAAAGTAATACTATGTTATTTTTTTATTTCTTTACATTATTACCCTATACACAAATTAAAAAACTTGTTGGAAGATTAATTTTTGAATGTTAATCATTGGCTTCAATTACACATATCTTACATTATAATTTGAAAGCAATCTTAAGTACAAAAATATTTAATCAATAAAAAATATGAAAAGGATAATAACTTATTCTAAATTTGTCCAATTTATTTTAGTTAGGTAAGAAGTGATCTAGCCAGAAAATTAAAAAGAAAGAAAAGATTTATTATGGATGTAAGTAATTTGTTAGGAAAAAAAGTTTACGTGTGTTTAATTCTTATTTATCCTTAATTATAATTTTATTTGAAGTGAAGTTTTAGAAGAATAATGAAGGGGTGCCAATAACTTCACTCTTTCTTTCAAGTTCACAAGATTTGTTTGAGTAAGGAACTTAAACCTTGTAAGCAAAGTATAGGCATATATCTCCATTGTCTCCTGATTACTAATTTTGAATGTCCTTTACGAAATAAGATTGTACTTAAAGTTGATCAAGATCATAGAATTGATGCAATAGACCTATATATATGCTTAGGATTGATATGAAATTGGATCTGAGAATCAAGTTGTTGGGAGAATTAATGCAGATTTAAAGCAATGCACAGGTAAAATTGAGACAGTCTCGCATGCAAGGAGACATATAGCTTAGCATTTCAACATGTTACCATATATGTTCATGTCCATGTCCCCTCTGTGTTCGGCCCTTAAATGGTTAAAGCCCTAGACTTTTTTCAAAAATTGGCCTACACGCATGGACACCATTCAATTAAAGAAATGAGAAAGCCATATCCAGGCAGGCTGGCACGTTTGAAGGGAATCCTTCTTCTCTCCACAATCACAAAGTCATTACTGGTGCCTCTTAGTGGTGCTTTGTTGTTTCAAAGAATGCTTTATTTTGTGAGAAGAAAATGAAATAGTTGATCTTGTGTATCTTCAAAGATTTCTATCGAGTGGTGTATGTTCTTCTCTCCGTACTTTTGTAGCAAAAGCTAATTATTTTCAGCATGGGTGATTACCTTAATTATTTACATCTCTTTCTTAACAAGATTAGCTTTTTTTTTTTTTTAATTTAAAAGTAGTATTGGAGTCCTCTATGTGCATAAGATGGTTTTATTTTTTTAAATCTAAATATACGGAAGTAGATTTGGCTAAAATTAGGTCTGGGCATTTTAGTTATATCATAACACAATTTATTTGGAAACTCTAAACAAATTTCTATTTGTAAATAGACATTAATGATAAAAGATTTTTTTTTTCTAAATATTGAGGTTTTGCAACTTAAATGTTACATTCCCTTTTATCAATACTTAGAATAAAAAAATTTGGGATAAGTTTTGAAAAAAGTAGAATCATTCTAAAGTAGTAAGAGCACTTTAATTTTAGTAAGTATCGGTGGTGTCTTTTAAACCATTTTGTATTTGGAATTTTTTTTTTAACTAACTTAGATTATTTTTATCATGATACAACCGGAAATTTCTATCCTATTATAAGACCTACCTAACATATTAATATTTGGATAAACGTATCCAAGTTGATCCATAATTGGAGGAGAAAAGTTTATTTACCTCTACTTATGGTTGGCAAATTAAGGGTTTGCGTCAGATTTTTTTAAGCCCAGGTCTAAGTTCGGTTGGGATTGGGTCGGGCCCACTGTGGGCCTGGACATTTACTTATTTTTTTAATTTTTTTTAAATTATTATAAATTTAAAATAAGTTAATAATAATTAAATTATTATAATCAATAATGAATTAAAAAATAAATATTTTAAAATAAAATAATAAATAAAATAAATAAAAATTTTAAATTTTATAAATTTATAAATTTATTTTTTTAAAACAAAGAGCTTGAGTCTGACCTAAATTTTTGTTCCTAAGCCCTTATTCAATCCTTCACGCGCCGAGTCTAGTCTAAAGCCTGTGGAAATGGGTTGGGCCGCCCGCCTTTTTTGTCATCCCTACCCCTACTCACGTATCACAGTTGTGGAGAGGAGGTCCTCATATTGCTCCAAGGGACTCGAACCTGCTCCTTCAATTTCAAGGGGGTATATTCTTTATTTTTGCTTTAGGACTTTGGCTTACGTCAATTCAAAGAATTTTAGTCGCACGCAAGCCAATACTCATGGTGTTAAAAATATAATTGTTCATCTTAACAATATACTATGTTAGTCCCCTATAAATACTATACTTTGTTAATAATATAATGATCTTGTAAGATTTTGCTTTAAACTTAAAAAAAAAAAAAATTTCGGTTGGCAAATGGGCAAATCCCAAATTAATTTTTACTTTAAACTCATCATTTGTATTATGTTAAAGTTCAAAGTAATCGTGTCGTTGATTTACTATGTATCTAGCAGCCCGGTGGCAACCGTTTGAAGGCCACTATTCAATTCACAACATTATGCTGAGGCTCAATTTCTTCCTATTTATATATAAGAGGGTAGTCGTAGACATTTCCCCAACCAATGTGAGTATAGTTAATGAAAATAATCTCAATAGATTTGTTATTATAAATATAGGTATCACCGATATTGAACCCCAATATATATATATAAAGTTGAGACTACAAGAGGTGATGTGACATCATTATTTTTCATCTTCTTTTATTCTTTATTATCTCATAGATTGGTTGAGATTAAAAAATAATTACATTACAATTAAAAATAGAAAATAATTATTAGATTACACGTCTATTTCTCTTTCTATTTAAATTCAACAATACGTAACAATTAATAATAATTAATTATAAGTCTTGAAACATTTATTTTTTTTATTAAGCCAATAATTAAACTTTAGTGGCTTAAAATACATTAACTAATTAATATAGGAAGGAATGTTTCTTCATCTTCCCTCACCAATGCCACTAGGGCTTAATTTTAATGTCATAATCTCATATTTAATTATGCAACCTTTTGTTTAGTGTCTTTTAACTTCTTCAAACTCTATAAACATTAAATATTTAAGATTTTTTATGTTTGAGTTTTTTTTTCATTTAACCAACATCCTCTTTATAAATATTCTTGTGTTTTTATTTTTTGACTTATTTAAATTTTTAGTATTGTGTGCTTCATGGAGTATTATTTTCTTCATGAGTTGAATAATGATAAATATAATTAGATGATAAGGGTTATGCTTTGTAGGATGTGGGAGTCTGTTAATACAAAAAAGAATGGAGAATAGATTAGTGAGAACATGATTTTTATTAATGAAAAGGTTTTATAAAAAATTCAATCTCCCATTGTTTTCTCTAATTTTTTTCCTCAATTGTTTTACACTTAATGTAACATTTTTTTTTTCATAGGAAAATCTAATGCATGCAACAATCTGGAAAATTTTAGTGATAAGGTTTAGGCACATGTTGAGTAAGAGTTTTTTGTACAATGTTAATAATTTGAAAGCTGTTTCAACTACAGGCGAGTACAGACCACTTTCAAATCAGTATAAATTATTTTCTTGGTTATAATTTCACTTAAGAGGTTAAAAGAAGGAACTGTTAATATTCCGATCAATGGATTCTAATTCATATATCCGAATTTGATTGATATACGTGTGAATAATAACACAATCCTCTCATGTAGTTTTTTTAATTATTAATATTTGTTAATCTTTAAGTGTATATAGTAGAAATTATTGGTCATTAAATTTTAACATATTTGGGTTATTTTTTCATAATCTTATAGATATTATCGAAAGTTTATGTGGTGTGAGTGATACTAAGATCGTTGGAAAAAAATAGATATAAAAGTTCTAACAGATCAATAAGTTGAATATAATTTGGAACTTATCAACAACTACAAAAAGTATAAGGTCTGTACACTTACACTATACACATTAATATATATTTTTAAAGTTAATAAAAAAATAATTAACTTTCATAAATAACATTAGTTTATAAGGCTGCCTTATCTTAAAAAAAATCAATTCATATTTTTTATCAGTTTCATCAAGCGCAAAGTAAGAAAAAAAGATAATACTAAATTATTTTTTTAAAGCCGCGTGAAACGTAATTCTATTTCTTAGTATTTTGTATTTGTAGCTCTTTCTTCATAAAATTATAAAAAAAGGACAAAAATTACTCAATTAAATATTACTATCATCTCAATTAAATTTACTAAATTGTAAATATATTTTTTCATAACAAAATTATTATTATTAGGTAATTTATTTCTTCATTGATTCAAAATTATTTTGATTTTTATTAAAAAATTAATTATATCAAATATTAGAATTTAAAGATAATTAGGGTTCATTATTTTGTGAAAATATAATAATTTATTTAAATTCATAATAATCCTTTTATGTAATTTCTTGTAGTAATAGAATTATGGTTAAAAAGATGGGGTTATACGTGGATATTAAAGGGCGAAAAGCATCACTCGGATATAATAGATTAAAAAAATTGAATATGGGATGAAGTATACAGCATTAAAAAAATTGATATGGGATGAAGTATACAGTAAATTTAGAATTTAATGGGGTCAATTCAGCAAACTGAACAGTGACATTGTATTTTGAACGTGGAGGCCCAAGCCCAGAACATCAGCGCGAAATTGTTTGGTGAATATTTACATATCCCAGGAGACCCAACTCAATACGGTGAGTCGCTTTGGTTCTATTTACGTATCCCTAAATACCAACGCGCTCCCTTCTCCCTCGTTCTCTCTCTCTCTCTCTCCTCTTTTCTCTTTACCCCTGCTGCTCCATCCATTCTACTCGCAATCGCAAATCAAGTAGAAAAACTAAAAGCAGCGTCGTTTCGCTCCTCCGCAAGTCAACTGAAGCAGCCAGTGCATTCTCACTGCCACAATGAATTGCTCAAGTAACTCTCTCTCTCTCTCTTCTTTCACTTTCTTTTTCCCCGGTTAAACGCACCATTTTACGAACTAATTTCTGGATTCCGTTTGTTCGTCCGTACAGTCTCCGGCGAGGTGCCGGAAGAGCCTGTCGTTTCGAAGAACTCAGGTTTACTCTTCGAGAAGCGCTTAATCGAGAGACACATATTGGTATGCTTTTTTTTTTTTTACTTTTCTTTTTAGTTTTTAAAACTTAAATTCTAGGTTTCTGGTTTCTGTTTCACATTCTTTAGTTCAGCATATAAGCTATATAATTTAATTTTCTTGTAAACTGAGTTTAGGGCTTCGTGTTGTTTATTGTTTAGTTACTTACAATGTTTGAATTTGATTTTACTCATGAATTTCCACTCGTTATGCAGGTTTAGATTTAATGGCTTAATTTATATATCTGTATCACAATTTGACAAGTTTATTTATTTATTTATTTATTTTGTGCATTAGGATTATGGGAAATGTCCGGTTACAGGGGAACCACTTACTATGGACGACATTGTTCCAATCAAAACAGGCAAGGTATGCTTGGCATCAATTCTTCTTGTTACTTTTTTGGGTTAGTTGGAAGTTCTCGTCATCATTATTTAATGTACTCTTGCGTGATAATTTTTTTCTTTTACTTAATGGCTTGCCATGCAGATTGTGAAGCCCAGACCATTGACAGCCGCTAGCATTCCTGGGATGCTTGGAATGTTCCAGAATGTATGTGTTTCTGATTTATTGCCCTGTGCCTTCTGTGTTAAATGTATAAGTTTGTTGGTAAGGAGGTTTTAGTTAGTACTTAAAAAGAATTTGACTTTTGACTTCATTTGTTTTTCCATAAACGTCTTTTTTAGCATATTGCCAATTTGCTGCCAAGTTATCAGCTTGTAATAAGCTCTCATTCTTATGGAGATCTTTTTCTTTCCATGTAACATGCAGTTTCCCAGCTTTTAGCCCGTGTTTTTCATCCATATTATTATATTGTTTCTTTATCATTAGGTCTCTTCAATCCATAATAATTTAGAATGTACGACATAGATATTACGTCTTAGTGTTTTCTTGCCAATTACTTTTATGCCAGATTTATCCAGTATACTTTACAAGATAGAGCTATAATAAGATTTTTGTTTTGGGATCCCTTGTTCTGTGCTCTTTTAATATTTAATTTTGAAAAGTGAATACTTCTTTTATAAATAATGGTAATTTTACATTATCTAATGCATTTACAATTTTTTACTGTAATATTGCTGATTTCTTGGTGACACTTCTTCAAACTCAAGATTTTAATTGATACTTAATTTTATATTTTAATATATGATTCTTTATTATATTTCCTGAAAGTCACATCGTTTGTCTAATTGTAGGAATGGGATGGTTTGATGCTATCCAATTTTGCTTTGGAGCAACAACTTCATACGGCAAGGCAAGAGCTAAGTCATGCATTGTACCAGGTGATAGCATGTTAGGTTATGCCTGCTAAAGTTTAATTCACATATTGTCTCCTTATGTGGGGCATTTATTGATATGTATCATCTGTTTGATGGTATTGATATACGTACTTTATTGTGCTAGCTGAAGTTAATGGGAATATGAGTTTGCTGCTAAATAATTGATTTTTGTAGATAATTAGTTTACAGGCTTGCTGCTATCGCTATGAAATGTATTTATCCGGAAAATAAGTATTGAGCCTTATCATTTTTTCCCTTAAAAAAAAAAAAAGAGAATTACATATTTGCACTTTATGTCTTATTTTGTTTGACCATAGCCTATACAAATTGCAATTAAATCATCACTTGAGTGGCTCACTGACCCTATCATATTGATTTGTCCTCAGCATGATGCTGCTTGTCGTGTGATTGCTAGACTTAAAAAGGAAAGGGATGAAGCAAGGTCATTACTTGCGCAATCTGAAAGACAGATACTGCCTGCAGCATCAACTGCAGTTACATCTAATGCTGCTCTTAGCAATGGGAAAAGAGGTTCTTTCTCTTGTGCAGTTTTATGTTTACTTTTGTTTCATTATCTTTCAGATTAACCTTTTACTTAGTTATTATCTCATTCGATATCTTAGCCCCTGAGGATGAGGATTTGGGCCCTGCTGGAAAGAAATTACATGCCGGAATTACTCCTGCTATTATTGCTGAGCTGACAGACTGTAATGCGGCTCTTTCACAGCAGCGGAAAAAGCGGCAGGTACTCTTACAGATGTGGATGATTATACTAACACAAGTTTCATCTGTGACTTTCTCTTTGTTTGATTTGTAATATCTCATCTATTTTTCCTCTTTGCCTCTTTGTTATTATTTAGACATTTAATCAGACATTTTGCACGATATTGTTCAATGATCTTTAATTTCTGTTTATTAGTACTTCTTTTTCTTTTTCAGCTCTTCTTCTTAATGTCTTCTCTTTTCAGGTTCCTCCAGCTTTGGCTCCCATCGATGCTTTGGAGAGGTATACTCAGCTTGCTAGTCATCCTCTTCACAAAACTAGCAAACCTGGCATTGTTTCTCTCGATATCCATTACTCCAAGGTATGTTATCCTGTCAGTTTAATTTAATTAATGAAATCTCTGCAGCATTTGAAACCACATTTAGGGGGTCATAGTAGTTTAGTGTGCATGTAGTTCTGATTTGTTATAGTTTAGCGTGCATGCAGAAGGTTTAGTGTGCATGCAGTGAAGGCAGCTTCTGATTTGTTATGTGAATGATGTATTAATTTTCATACCAAGGTTGAGGCAGGTCTTCAGTCCACAGCTCTTGTGTTGCATTCTCATGCTCTTGGTTTCTTAAAATCCTCTCCTTATCTACAACCTTTCATTTGGTAACAACTGTGCCAACACTTGGTTCAAATACCCCATTTCCTGTTGTTGAACTGTGGTTATTGTCATTTATGAATCTTTCAATTTATTTTTGTTAGATGCCTATGGTAATTACCCCTAACTCTAGCATTAGGTTTTCGCTTCAAGGTATACTGGTATAGGCAGTTGCTCCTTCAATGCTGCTGTATAAATTGTTGTTCTTCTATATCTGCCTCTTGAAGAATAGATTTGAAACTTGAATCCACTGTAATTTTACCAGAAATGTGCCTAAACAATGTACATGGATAAAATGAGGTGGGAGAAGATGCTGAGATGTAAAGGTCAAATTGTAGATTTTTCATTTTTTTCTCAGAAGCTGGCTTAAGTGATACTTCTGTTTAATAGGTATTATATGAATTTTGTATATGCAGAATGTAGCATGTGGGGTACTGCCTAAAATTTGTCATGTTGGTGGGCTATGAGGTGGGGGAAATTTTGGTGTTTAACTTTAAAATAGTTGAGAAAGTGATGGATTCTTATTAAAAATTTGTGAAGATGATTCCACTTGGCTTGCCATGGAAATTGAAGATTTATTTCTGGAAATTTTGAATAATGATTTAAACGGGTTGTAAGCCTAATCTTGCACATGGACTCACAACTTCAGCTAGGAGTTTCAATACAAGTTTATTGTTCTGGATATTGATATGCTTTCTTGACACTTTAATATTAGTTAAATTTTATTTAATTACGACTCATTTATGATTCTAATGCCTTGGTTAAAGCTTTTGACTTTTTTTTTTGTTTTTATTATCAGGATGTCATTGCAACCGGAGGAGTTGATACTAATGCTGTGCTTTTTGATCGACCATCAGGACAGATCGTCGCTACCCTGAGCGGTCACTCGAAGAAGGTTTCTTTTTTTTCCTTTCTTTTTCCTTTCTCCCTTCATACAACCCCCCCCCCCCCCCCCCCCCCCAACAACATTTAAATTTTATTGTCTGAGACATTGTTACCTTGTTAGGTTACTAGCGTTAAATTTGTCACAGAAGGTGATCTATTCTTAACAGGCTCAGCTGATAAGGTAGGTCATTCTCAACTTTATCTGCCTCAGATTTCAAGTCTGGTTTGTTTGTGGTCTTCTCAATTTGATATTATACAAGCATTACATTTGATGGTATCATTTGATATATTTTATCTTACAAAAAATCTAGACTGAATAATATGAGGGGATGGTACCAGCTATTCAAATATAAAGTGGAAGATTTGATTATCTATTTTTCTTTCAATAATTGATCCGTGAGACTTTTGAGGAATTGGGGTTCATTTACTTTGTGCTTCTACTTTTGGATTGGGGGACTATTTCCGTACGCCTTTCAGCACTGTGATATGCTGGATTGTAGGTTGTGAACATGTCATTACTGAGAACTTTAGCTTGACATTGCATACGTAGTTGAGATGCCAGTTGTTCTTCTGTAGCAGCAATGTATGAGAGGAAAACTAAATTATCCTATAAATTAGGACAAATGATGAACTTGTAGTCAAGTCAGGATAGATGTTTCTCTTACGGCATTAAACAAAATACGATATGCCAATTGTTCTTCTATAGCAGCAATGAATGAGTGGAAAACCAAATTATCCTATAAATTGGGGTGAATGATAAACATGTAGTTATGTTGGGATAGATGTTTCTCTTACAGCATTAAACAAAACATGATATATTAAGGACTGGTTTGATGGCTGTTCCATGTCCAGAATACCATATAACTTTTGTCTAGAAAAGTATGTTCAATGCCTGTATATTTCCCAGTGTTGGTGTTTGTATCATTCTTTCTGTATGGATTTATTTTTAAACGGGATGTTGTGCCACTTCTTAGCTACTTAGAACTTTAGCCTACTTGATAGTGAGTTTAATTCATATGTGTGAACTACTTCATTTTCCACTTTGGTTTTAACATCTCTTTCAATCTTGATATGTTTCTTCATGTTGCAGACTGTTCGTGTGTGGCAAGGATCTGAAGATGGAAATTATGATTGTAAGCACACTTTGAAGGATCATACTGCTGAGGTAAATATGTTGTTTCAAGCATGTATTTGTTTTATAACCAGTGAATCTTGTAGCATCATGTATGAATTACACTTGCAAAATGGTGGATACTGTGTACTTGAATTTGATATGGAGTGAATTATTGTTGATACACTCTAAAATATTTGATATCCTTGATTTCTTGATGACCAAGTTCCTATGTGTTGTGGACATTGTGACATGAGGCAAATTTTTTCAGATTAGCCTAGTTTAAAGCTTTTTTGTTCTTTCTATTTTATTCTTGTCTGTGAGTGCATGCCCTACATTTGCTCTTCATTACTTTATTGTGCTATATTTTAATGTAAAATGATATGCCTCAGGTGCAAGCTGTCACGGTCCATGCCACGAACAAATACTTTGTGACTGCTTCTCTTGATAATACATGGTGCTTTTACGATCTCTCTTCTGGTATATGCCTGACACAGGTCTGATCTCTCTCTCCTTCCCCTCCTTCCAGTTTCGGAGTTGTGAAAAAGTGCGTTGTATTTTGTTTTTGTTCATTTAATAGACTTGAAATGCCAAACTGATCGTACTTATTATGTTCCATTGATGGAGTCAAGTCACAGAATCAATGATGCTATTAAGAAGAGTGATATGTGTTGTATGAAATATTTTTTTATACTTTTTTGGTGGTGGTTAAGAGCAAAACAGGGTGGATTTATTCTTTTCTCTTTTTCAGTTGTAAAGAAATTAGAGGGAAGGAAAATGGGGTTATAGTGCCATCGGTCCAAGTCCACAAAACTTGATGATTCCATATTGGAGGGGAAGAGGGATGGGGATGATAAAGTCCTTGAGAGGGGAATCTATTTATATCAGTGAAAATGTAAATAAATGATATTTTCAAAAGTGTCCTGTGGTCAAATTCAACATATGAACTTTTTTTTCCCTAAACTCATTGAAAAAATAACAAAAGAAATTAACATGTTGTAACGAAAAATTTTTTGTCCTCCACCTCTGGACAAGTGGAATAACATTTATTTCTGCAGGTTTCAGACGCTGGAACCGACAGTAGACCTGAGGGTTATACATCTGCAGCTTTTCATCCTGATGGTCTCATCCTTGGAACGGGCACCTCAGAAGCTCTTGTTAAGATTTGGGATGTGAAAAGTCAGGTTGTGAAATTATCTGATGCATCATCTTGTGGTTAAATTTATTCTTCTTTACTTTCTTTAATTTCTTCTAATGGTTTACAGGCGAATGTGGCGAAATTTGATGGACATGTTGGAGCAGTTACAGCCATATCATTTTCAGAAAATGGTTACTACCTTGCGGTAGGTTTTTAACTGTTGTAAGTAGTAGATGTAGGATCTTATATGTCATGATCTGACTGAAATGTTTGAACTGGACAGACGGCAGCCCATGATGGTGTGAAGCTGTGGGACCTGCGTAAATTGAAGAACTTCCGGTCATTTGAATCTTCTGATTCTGAGACACCTACCAACTCAGGTATGTGTTAGCTTGATTTTTCTTGCTTTTATAGCTGTCCTCTTTCTTTGCCATGGAATTATTTATTTGCTCTCTGTGTACAACTCATTCTAAATCTTATTAATTCATTGTATGAGCTCATTGGAAAGTTTTGGAGCTTGCTTTTGCGAGTAGTAGTTTATTAATACTTTTCTTCTCCTTTTGTTCAAGAAACTAAATGTGGTTTATGTGATCTTCTGTCCGTGTTGGAAAGAGCTCAAAATTCTTTACTTCTGTCACTTCAATTTTTACCTTTGAAATATATATCATAGCTTTGTATAATGGGGCTTGATTTCTGGTTCTTGCAGTGGATTTCGACCACAGTGGATCTTACCTCGCAGTTGCAAGTGCAGATATAAGGTAAGTTTTTCTTATGGACCTTGAAGGGACTATCGTGTTTGGATATTTTGTGATTGGAGTAGGACCACTAGTCGTGTTTATGCATTCTATAAAATGAGCCTGAAGATTATAATTGGATATTTTGTGGTTGGGGTAGGACCACTGGTCGTGTGTATGCATTCTATAAAAATGAGCCTGAATATAAATTTATATTATATAATTAGTGAAGTTGCGCGAACAAATGACTGAGTATTTTGAAGTCTCAACTAATTTGTGGCCTATCTTCATATCATATTTGATAAGTTTCATGCTTCTGCAGAGTCTACCAAGTGGCCAGTGTTAAAGCTGATTGGAATTGTATCAAAACTTTTCCTGATTTATCAGGCACAGGTGCTGCTTCTTTCTTGTTTCTATTTGTGCTTGGCCAGACCTGCTGGAGTTAACGAGTCGCTGGATTTGATTGATACTATGAAATCTGTTCTGTTTGCAGGTAAGGCAACTTGTGTGAAATTTGGTCCAGATGCGAAATACATTGCTGTGGGATCAATGGACCGCAATCTACGTGTATTTGGTCTGCCTGGCAATGATGCTCCATCAGAATCATAGGGCATTCTAAAACATAACCAATTTGAGAGGTGGGCACTGCCATTTTTTGCAGCCTCCATTAGTGTTTTTGTTCCATTGGAGATGACATGATTGGTGGTGGAGTGGTGCTAGTTCTGGTTCCTTACATGTCTCTGTTCCTAAATTATGGCTTAGTGTTGTCGACTGGGTCTGGGATTCGAGGGCCAAAAAAATGGGGAAACTGTTTCTTTACGGCCAAACTTTTGTATCACCTTCACTGTTAAACTTTCAAAATAATTACCCTGTTTATTTTGTACTTCTGTTATTAGTTTTCAGAGAATCTACTGTTTTACGGATGCTAACTTCCATTTGAAACTTAATATCAAAATTGCTTTTATGAGAACACCTTGGTGATTGGCCATGTTCTTGGGGTTGCTTTTATGAAATTGCTTTTATGAGAACACCTTGGTGAGTGGCCATGTTCTTGGGGTTGCTTTTATGAAAATGAATGGGCATGGGCTAGGTACAGTAAGTTTTTTTTTTTTAAAGTATGTACTGAGTCTCTCAAGTCAATCATGTCAAGTGAGTTTAGTTATCATTGCCATAATTGAGAATTGTTATATGTGAAGTAAATTTAGGGGTGGCAATATGGGTCACGATTCGTTTATTTGATTCGATTATTTGATTTAATTAAATACGAATTAAATGAGTTTGGATTTGAAACAATAGATTTGTTTAATAAATGGTTGAATTTAATTTGATTTGTTAATTAAACAAATCGAATTTGGGTTTTAAGATATTAATTTTTTTATTCGCTTATAATTCGTTTGATAAGTGAGTCATAATTCGATTCAGTTTTATCTAAAAAATTTTGAAATTGGAAGGATAATATAATAATTTAAAACTATAATAATACAACTATGTAAGTGGAACAAAAACTAGGGCAGAGTTTGGCTCTAATTTTTGTTCTTCATGGTTTCCAATCCGACTCTTTCTTTCCCTTCTCTCAGCCCTTACTTCCCTTCATCTCCGCCCTCTACAGCCGACCACAGCCATTTTCGTTTTGTTTTCTTTGAAACTTAGCTAGTTAGCAGCCATGTCGTTTTGGTCTCCACTATCTCACTCTCAATTAACGCACGGTAAGCTCCTATTCTTTTCTTCTTTTTTAATTTTGAATTATGGGTATATTTTTATTTTTTTGTTGGTTATTATAAATTCTAAAAATTAATGATCAGTTCCATATTAGGATGTAGAGCTGTGGGCCTCACTTATTGCATTTTTATTTTTGCTCTGTTTTGACATTTCTTATTTAATTTGTTGTCTCATTTGTATTAGTCAGAGAGAGTGACTAGATACTGAAGGCTTTCAATCTTTTACTATGTTTAGTTTAGGATAGCTCGCGTTTTTTGACGATCGAATGATTTGCCTTTCTATATCTCTTGCATTGAAATATGCGGTGATCTAAAATTCTCAAGCATGCATGTTCTGCTTCTACACATGATCTGACCCATTATTTGTGGCACCCGCACGCACCACCAGTGCTTTGAAGCATTTTGCAATTGATTTTAAAATAATTAGGGTGTTTTCAATTTTCCCTTTTTGATAATTAATTGCTTTGGTATATATCTCAAATTGCTCTATAACTGGAGATAGCAAAAAAATCCGGCCTGGCCTAGGTCGTAAAGGGCTTGTCCAAGCATGGCCTGCAGTGAATGACCTGAAAATTTAAAAGTCCACAGTAGATGGACTTAGATATGAGCTCATGAAGTCCGGGTTTGGCCAAAGCTTTGTATTTTATAAATAATATTTTTTATTTTATATATTATGGGCTTTTAATTTTAAATTTTATATATATTATACTTTGTATATTTGATTATTAGTTTATTATATATTGTATAATCAACTAATCATATTTAATTTATGTAACACCAAATTTTATAATTTTAAATTATGGAAATTCAGCTTTTATAAGAAAACATATATGTCTATAACCCTTATTAATAAGGATATTAAAATTATAAATAGGGTTATTTTGGAAAAGGTTTACTTTTCTATATTTAATAGGGTTTCTTAAGACTCCTTTAAATTCATATTTTTCTCCCTTCCATAATCCTGAGTCCACGACATTTTCTTCTTTTTCTCTACTACTCATCACGCCCTTACTCATACTCTAGGATTCAAACATTTGTTTAGGAGAGAATCATAACGGTTAGTAAGTTTATTCTCCATATTCTCCATAATTTTTCCTATCACTCTATTTAGGGTTTTAATTGACATGATTTTAGATTGTTACAGATCATAATGTATGATTTAGGATGTGTTTAAGTTCTGATTCTGATTCTGATCATATAATACAATATATATATATGTTCTGGACCAATATTGAATTTCTGTTTTGAGTGTGCACACGATATTATGATTATGATTCTGGCCAGGTCATCGGGAGTATAAGTGACATTATGTGATATGAGCTAACCTTTTTGTTTTCTGTGTATGTGTTATATGATTTGCTTTCATAAGTAACTATGCTTTTGATGTTCTGGATCACTATGATTTTATGTCATCTTATCATGATATGTCATTTATAAAATTTATGAATTATAATATATGTTTTAAATAAAAAGAGGGCTTGCAATATTTTTGGTATTGATAAACCTAGTATGTTGGGAATGGTTTTATTTATCGAGTTGACAGCTCACCCCTCGTAATTGTTTTTTTGCAGATTAAGTACCTTATTTAGAGATGTGCTTATCATTGGAGTTAGAGATTTTTGTTTTTAGTTGAATAAGAGAAGGAACAAACTCATGTTTCTTTTAAGTATATTTATTTTATGAATTTGTAATTTAGGATTTTTGAGACTTCTCTTATATTTATGCCTTCGGTAGAGATTATTTAGTGTTAGACACATGAATTTATGGTTCTAGTTGATTAAAAATTTGAGGTATTTCAGTTTGAGATTTTTGTGTAAGGATTTTAATTTGTAAGTAACTTCCTTCATCATGTGCTCTGCACATGTTAGATTTAGGATGTTACAATTTAAGTGTTCCTTTATTTTTTTCTATTTTAAACTCTATTAAAAATTTATTTTAAAAAAATTATCTAAGCCTAGGCTCATGGGCTTTAGGCCCAAGCCCGATCCCTCTAAGTATGAACGGGTTTTTAGAGGGGTTGGGCCTACTGTTAATAACTTGGGTTTGAAAAAGTCTAGCCCAGGCACTTCAATTGACATCCCTATCCATAATCCCTCTTCTAAACTCTTTACATTTGCAAAATTCCAATCTATAATTTCCATAGTCATATATAAAAACAAATATTGTGTTCTATTTTAGTTTTGTGGAATTTATGTATTAATTAGGATACATAAAAATAGATATACATTTGTCAAGACTCATAACAAATATATTTGATGTTGAAGAACTGAGATTGTATTTTGTGGCATATGATTGTTCATGAGCAATTGACATCCATTGCTGCATTTTAATTTTTTAGATGGAACTAAGTAATTTTTTTTTTCAATTATTTAAGTTAAATTTTTAATTTATCTTACTAACTAATTTTATTTACTTTTTATGTGTAGGATTCTTGTTTTCAAGGTAACAAAGACAAGATGAAGAGAATTGAAGAAACCATTTAAGATTTTGTAATTTAGTGTTTGAATGACTGTATATTTTAATTTTAGAATATGGTTTGGATTATTTGTATTTTTTATTTTGTAGGATATTAAATGTGTGGAGTTTTTATAGTTTATTTTGCTTAATTTTTATTTATGAATTGTATTTTGTAAACGAATTCAAATTTGTTATGGATTCATAATAGGATAAACGAATAATAAACAAATCCGGATTTGGTTTGATTCGTTTATGAATTCTACTAAACGAATTAAACGAATCGAATCAAATATTTGTTTAATATACGAATCGAATTCGAATAAGTAGAATTTTAACACAATTCATTAATGATTCGATTCAAATTTGATTCATTTATTTGTTTTGCCACCGCTAAGTAAAATGGCCAAAGTCTATATTACATCAATCTCTAATCTAGAGTTCCATCTTATTTGGTAGTGAATAGGCCAACTTATTAATGCGTACAGAATATAACAAATATAACTTGTAATAACAAAATGAAATTTTAAATTGATGTAAGAGGAAGGTATAAGGATTCTTTAATTAGTCCTCACCCTTTAGACCTCGAGGCAGGATTAATCCTTATGGATGGTAAATATCCAATTATGGATGGATATTGTCCATCCAAATATAAATTCATAATTATCCATAATGGATATATCCATATCCATATCCAATATTTAATATTAGACATGGATATGGATTTTATCCATATAAATATGGATATCCATGGATATTTTATTTTTATTATATAAAAATAATAATAAAAAAATAGTTAAAATTATAATATCAAATTTGGCTATTAACCTATTGATTTCTTTACAGAATCTTTTTTTTAAAATATTATTATTAGCTTTGACAGGCATGAGATGAAATGATCGACCTTCCGAAAATCTAGCCATCCGTCGAGGTCACCCATTCGAATGTTGTCATTACTCACATAATCTAATAATAATGTTGTCAAAACTCACCTAATCTTCTAATGTTGACTAAAAAAAAATCTTCTAATGTTGACGAATGGCAAAACTCACCAAATCTAATTTTGCCACTACTCATAGCAAAATCGATTACCATGTCGTCAAAAATTGGGTTGTTGTATACCAACCACCCTTAGTTTAATTTTAGTGGATGATGAGTAACTAGTTACTTTTAAGTAACATGTAATTTATCCTCCAGTTAGTTTTTCTAATAGTTTTTCATCAAATTTATTTTATTAATTCAAAAACATTTAATTTTATCTGAGGATTAGGATCCATCTCAATAATAAAATCACAAATTTTTTATGTAAATTATTTTGTACAAAATAACGCAATATAACTAATTTAGATGAAATCATATCATTTGATCACATAATATTTTCATCAGATCAACAGTGTTATATACAAACTTGTACAAAATAATTTGTGACTGTACTTTTAATTATCATAGGATCACCTTTTTTTTTAAAAAAAAAACATATTTACCTTAAAAATGTCTCTATAAAAGGGAAAAAAAAATATTTACATAAATCCGGTGCAACACCTTACCGTGCGCTTGATCAATAAAAATTTGTTATTTGGCCAGATCTGATAGATTACACATTAAAACACACTAATTTTTCAATAAAATCCATTGACTGAATCAAGAAGGATTGCTAACTCAAGTGATATACCATTTGATATTTTTTTTTTCCTCCAAAGGAGGAGAAAAACTTGAGTGGGACCGACCGACCACGGCAAAGTTTTTCTCCTTAAAAGTAGGTAACAGTTTTTCTTATTTTTCATTTTTCAATTTTAATTAATGTTTATAAAAATACGGTCTCTTGAATGGGACAAAATACGGGCCAAGTTAGTCATTTCGTACACCTAGCTTCGAAGCAAGTATCATTGCTCCCTATTTAATATTTATACCCCATCCGCGCTGGTGGCAAAACAAGCAACAAGAAACAGAAGTCAAAAAATAGCTAGAAATTAAGAAAGATCAATCATCTCCTCAATGGAGCAAAAACCAAAAACGCTGGGGAGTTCTCTCGCGGTTCCTTACGTTCAAGAGCTGGTAAAAGAGCCGCTGACTGCAATTCCACCGCGATATCTTCGCCCCGATCAAGACCCTCCGTTCGCATGCAACACCAATTTGTCACAACAACTTCCCATCATCGACATGGACAAGTTGCTCTCTGACTCTGGGGATTCCAAGCACTCAGAGCTGGAGAATCTTCACATGGCATGCAGAGACTGGGGTTTCTTCCAGGTACTTTGCACACTACTCTTCGCCTTAATGGTCCCTTAACTATCAGTTTAAATTTTTGAGTTAAATGTTTCTCTTAACACATGGTATCATACTATCATAGCCAAAGTCTGAAACCTAGTCAAATTTCATGTAAGAGCAGGGGTCGAGCTAGACTAAAATTTTAGAGGGGCCAACATTTTATAAAAGTAAATTTTTAGGTAAGAATATATTTAATTATTGAGTTAAGTTACTGAGTATTGAACTTGCAGGGGCCAAATTATAAAAACTCTATTTTAAAAGATAAAATTATAAATAAATACAACATTTATGTTTATGTAATTCTCTTAAGAGTCTTAGGGGGCATTCCACCTCAGCTTGTGTGTGAACCCGTTAAGATTTATAAGTCAAATACAATTATTGAGCCCTTATCGATCAGCTTAAATTTTGGGTCAAGAAATTTTCCTAAGGTTAATCAATGCAGTTGATAAATCATGGAGTGAGCAGTTCATTGATCGAGAAATTGAAGCAAGAGATTCCAGAGTTCTTTCAGCTTCCAATGGAAGAGAAGAAGAAGTATTGGCAACAACCAGGAGATGTCGAAGGATACGGACAGGCCTTTGTCATGTCCGAGGAAACGAAGCTTGATTGGTCAGACATGTTTTATATGTCCACCCTCCCCACTTATCTGAGGAAACCCCATCTGTTCCCCAAGCTTCCTCTCCCACTCAGGTTTCTCCTTCTCCCCCTCTGATGAGTCTGCCTATTAATTTTATATGTGCTGGAAGGTTAAATTAATTTTATTTTATATGTTCTTGTAGAGACACCTTGGAAGCTTACTCTGAAGAAATGAATAATCTGGCCCAAAAAGTCCTTACCCAAATGGCAAAAGCTTTAAGAATGGATCCAAATGACATGAAAGAGTTATTTGAGGGAGGGCTGCAGTCAATGCGGATGAACTACTGTCCTCCATGTCCCCAACCAGAGCTTGTTATTGGCCTCAACTCTCACTCAGATGCTGCTGGACTCTCTATTCTCCTCCAAATCAATGAGGTAGATGGCCTCCAAATCAAGAAAGATGGGATGTGGGTTCCTATTAAACCACTCCCAGATGCTTTTATAATCAACATTGGCGACGTTTTAGAGGTAACTCATAATGCTTTTGACCTTTTCATTAGTTTTTTTTTTTTCTTTACGGCCGTTTTTATCGATTAGTTGTGTTCTTTGCTATGATTCTGCAGATAGTAACCAATGGAATTTATCGTAGTATCGAGCATCGAGGAACTGTAAACACGAAGAAAGAAAGGCTCTCTATTGCCACATTCCACACCCCTAAAATAGAGGGTGATTTGGGTCCGGCGCCAAGTCTTCTCACCCCGGAAACTCCAGCATTGTTTAGGAGGATCGGTGTTGCTGACTACTTGAAGGGATATTTTGGACGTGAACTGCGTGGAAAATCATATGTCGACGCCATAAGAGTTTAAAATGAGCTGGATGGCGTAAGCTTTTGATAGCTTCCAAGTTCCATATATGCAGACATGGAAATCCAATAATAATAATAATAATAATAATAATAATAATACTAAAATACAATAAGCGGATACAGCTCCGCTAATGTTTTTCATTGTATTTTGTTAAAGGTTCTTGTCAATTTTCCTCAGCGGGGGCTATAGCTCCGTTTGGAGTGTGTTGCTGTGGTTTTATAACCAAAGCTGTTTTGCAATAAAAGCTATTATTGTGAGATAAATACAAATTGATAATATTCGGTAACTATGATTTTTAAATAATAATTTAACAAAGATACTATAATTAAAAGAAAAATCCAGGTCCAAGTTTTAGGTTTGCCGAATTGACTGGGTTCAGATAGCGTACATTAGCTCTTGTTGAATTTCTAACGGACTTGCTTGAGACTATTGAATGTTGTAATTATTGAGAAGTTTCTTTGGATTCAATGTTGAGATGGCGTTTTTGTTAACTTTTTAGAAAAATATAATTAGTAATTATTTTATAAGAATATAAAATTGATCAAAATTTTTAACCATATATTATTATACGTGCAAGTGTGGGATAAGATTATGAAAAATTAAATACAAATCAGCTCAATACTGAATCTCAATATCCTACATGAAGGAGTATGAAGAATGAATCGTTAGGTTCTTTTTGTTAAGTTTTGTTGTTCATTTCTTTGTTTTGAAGAAAAATTATAATAACTTTTGAGTTATAGGGCGTAGTAGAAGGGATTTATTTTCCAATTAAAGGAAAAAAAAAAAGAATGTCTTTCTGTGGTCATGTAGTCAAAAAGCTAATTGCAAAATCCGAACTCTATGAGGCTTCAAAATAAATAAATGTATATATACGAAAACAACCAGTATCAAAGGAATTACAGTCACGGCGGGCGGAAAGTGCTATTCCAAGAGTCGGGGAAAAAAAGAAAATGGCATCCTGACGATATTCTGATACATATACTGTCTCACTTAACAATTAAAGAGGCTGCAAAAGCCAGCATCTTATCTTATCAAGTAGATCGATGGAGATATTTGTGGACATATTTTGTTTTGAATCAATGAAGATTGTCATTATTCTTAATCAAATAATGCCACATTTCGTATCTTTCATTGCATGACGTTTAGCTATAAGATCATTGTAGCAGCAAAATGAATAGGTTACCAATTTAGAACATCAAGTTTACCTTAATGATATCGGGTGCAGAAATGACTCCAAAGATGTTCCCTCACCCCTTTCACTCGTGCACCCGCACCACAGTTATTGAACTTTTGATTACATATTATGTTCTATATATCCAACATGCCATGACACGTATTGCCACATGACTTGCAATTTGAGTAAGTTTACATTTATATGTATATATTTGAAATGTATGTATGTACATACAGTGAGATGTGAAGTGTAGAAGTTCCGAATATATTTTGAATGAGACATAGATGTTATAGTAGAGGCTTGAGACTAGTTTTTATATATTTATGGATTAAATTTATGATATGAGTTAAATATGAGCATGAGATAAATAATACAATGAGTTTTTACATGACTTGCCTTAGATCTGACAGATGGGTCGGGTTGGGTCATTTTGAATGCACTGTAAAGTCATGCAATTTAATAGCATTAAATCTAATTCTATTAAACTATACAACTTAAAAGCATAATGATATTTTTATATCCTAAAAAAAAAAAATACAAAAATTAGCACAAAAATTATAAGAGACAAATGAAAAAAAATTATTTTATAGTGAATTTTTTTTCTTAAATAAAATTATTTCATATAATAAGCTATTTTTTTATACTAATTTTTATACCTATATCAACATGCATTTTGTCAAATTAATGGGCTGGAAAATAGCCAGCAAAGAGATGGTAACCAAAACCTGGAAGGCAGAAGCCCATAATGGCACGTAAAGCATTGTCGATAATGATGTTGAACGATAATTGATCACAATGATGTATGGATGTTACCGTATGGGGTTGAATGTTGAATCGTTCTGAAAGTGTTTATTTTATAACACTTGCAGGGGAGAAATGTCAAAACTAGAAAGGAGATTCTGCCAGATTTTCTACATAATTTTACCTGTTATGTCTGTTTTTATTGTTCTCATAGAATATTGTACATGTTAGCCTATTTTAAATGGTGTATATTCATTATGGGATGCAATCAAGTCAATCTTGCTAAATTGTTTCCACATGAATCCGTGAAAGGGCGTGACTGCACGAGTGATTGGATTTGTCAAAAACACAATGTTCAAGAATTTTCAGTCACTAAGTTACAGCAATCAGTGGCTTTGAGGACTGCAATTGGAATTAAGCAAATAGACACAGAAATAGCATTTGCCCGAAAGACGAATACGCAGTCAACGAAATGAAAGACTAGAAGGGCATGCTGATGAGCTTACTTTCCTGAATTTCAAGCATACAATTCCGAAAATAAAATGATAAAAACGGTGGCTATGTTTGGTCTCTCCATGAACTGATAGAGACAAAACAAGAGCTGGATTATGGCAATCACAAAAAATCTGCTCCATATTTTCCATTGTAGCCCTCTTATCCTACGTATATATAGCCTTAATTTCAGGTATCATCATCACGTTTCTATCTTTCTTGAACTTTTTTCTTTGATTTAACATACCCTCTTAAGTCAAAGTAAGTTTGGATGAGCGGTATAAATTATAGTATCCGCCAGGCAAATTGTGGTGTCAATTCAACAGCCGTGGTTCTACTCAGAAAGTAATCACAGGGTACTCCTATTGATGATATTACTAAAATTCAATATCATATGACGGACATATCAGATTTAAATGATTCATCAAAGCAGCTTGTCATTCACTTCTAAAAGATCGGATTTCAGACTATTCGAGATTTCGATCGGGATTTTCAAACGTCTCAATTTCTGTCCCAAACAGTAAATCTAAGACAAAATTTTATACCGAATTTTGTTTTGAATGGGCCAGGATCACGAAGGAATTCTACAAATCCTACATACTATATAGGGAACTGAGAATAGGAACTTGATTTACGTTTTCATTATTCTAGAAAACAAAAACACCAAAAACAGAATATCAAATGCAGCACAACAACAACATCAAATTGAAGAGTGAGTACGAGGGTGCTGGAGTAATGGCGACGAAGAGATTGACAGCCGTGATAGTATTATGGGTTTGTGAAATTAAAGAGTTAGCTTCTCACTTGTGTGCTTTTGCTTTTATAGAATAAGTTTACTAGGGAGTAAGCAAGTTTACTCGTATATCCAGGGGCGGATCCAGGATTTTAAAGTATCCTGAAATAAATTTAAAAAAAAATTATATTATAAAATAAACATAAAATTTTATAAAAAAATAAAATACACGTAATAAGATGAGGACATTAGAAATCTTACACCAAATAATAATTAATTTAAACAAAATAATTTTATAAAATTGCAATTGAAAACAAAAATATAACTAACGTTGTACTTTTTACGGCTTCAAATAATGGAATTCATCAATGGATTCTAAATCAATAGTATCTAATCACTTGGTAGCTACTATTGAAGATTTTAGCCGCAACCTATTCTTTAAAACTTGTTGTGAAGATTGTGCATTCATTTTTTTTTTTATCAGTATGTTTAAATGAATTCTTTAAATTGCTCCATCTACTTTGACAAAGAATGAAAGGAGAATTTTCCTTAACTTAGATTTATTGGACATTATAACCTCTAAATTACCATAACATGAAACTTCAGAAGAACTAATAAATTAATTAATAATTGCAAGCTTAATTAGCATGCTTAAATAAATTAAACAATTCAATTTTGTTCAACTTTTCCATTTAAAAAAAATTATTAGTGAAAAACAACAATAATAAATCAACTCAAACTAATAAATCACAAAACTAATTTAAAAAAAAAAGCCAATCAAACATTCAAAATAATAAATTAAAATAATATGTAAAACAAATCAATAAAATCTATCTAAGACAAATAAATAATTTATGCAAGTTCTAAAAGTATAGTAACATACCAATAGAAAAATGCACAGATTGCAAAGAAATTGGAAGATATGAACGGAGCATGAATTATGATTTGTGAAGCAGTGAAGGTGAATTGATGAAGAATGAAGAGTCGTGAAGGGTTTGGACTTTCTTTTTTTGTTTTTTCTAATAGTGTCGGTGCAAGCAGAGGAAAAGTAATAACCATGATGGTATTTTCGTAACTAATAATTAATGGTATTTTCGTAATTAACAATTAATGGCATTTTCGTAATTTTAAACTAACTAATTTTTTTTTCCTCATGCCCGGGTGCCCGCTAATAGATCCGCCCCCTGCGTATCACTATTGAAACTCAATAATAAATTAAGACACATTGTCACATAGTTTATTTTTGAGTCTTTATCTAAATAAAGACCCCTTAGTGTAATATAGTAATTAGTAAAGATTAAGTTAAAAAAGTAAAAAAAAAAAAAAAAAATTTAAATGTACATAAAAAAAAAAAAATTTGTATTAAAGTGTTCATCTTCCTTATCTTTTAATTCAACATTTTGCTTTATCAAAATTGTTTACCAACACCATTGGAGATTGGATATTTTCTCGGGGGTTGGGTTGCTTTTAATAAATGAGGTTACGGGCATTGCGCAGGCACGGTCAAAGCAAAGGTTCTTGAGGATCGATTTGCCAAATTCTTCGTTTACTGTTCATCATTAAGTTAACGATCGTTCTAATCTATAACTAATTAATAACTCACATCGGCCTTGATTGCAACGGTCGACTGTTCAGTCTCGAAGTCAACATTTAATTCAAAATGTTTTTGTTGTGCGTCAATTCATCTACGTCTTTAACCAACTAATTAATTGATTTTATGTGAGTTGTCGTCATCACATAAATAAATAAAATAGCCCATTCATAACCTCATGCGGGAGCTTTCTGAATTTAAAAAAAGATTTTTCTTCACTTTAAAAGATAATTTTTATTAATTTTTCATAATCACATAGAGTACGAAATATTTTATTTTATTTTTATATGGAGTCATTGAAGGCAAAGTTTGTCATAAGACTTGAAAATTTGAGTTAAAAGCGAAGAATCTTCCACTTTCTTCCTTTTCAAAATGAAAAACTGCAATCAATCATTCCAGCAGTCTTGAACTGGGACTGGGAGACGTTGAGCCTAGTAGTCCAGAAGCAGATTTTATTTAAAATATAAATAAAAATAAAATTCATGCATTTACTTAAAGTATTAAATAAAAACTAAATTATTAAATTAAAAAAAAAAAAATGATACCTTGAAGATCTAACTTTAGTAGGAGGACGATCCGCAGAATGCATTCATCTAATTCCAGCGGCGCACCAAGTCTTCATACTCGGCACCTCCATCATTTCTCCCAGCTTAAGCCCTGAATCGTTAAAAATTCCCATCTTTCCTTGTCCGTTGGAAAAATTAAAGAAAACAATTTTCGCTGTTAATTTTTGTACGGCTTGGATTTTAATTTGCGACTGCAATTTTCACAGCAACGTTGATTGAACTTGGAAATTAAAGTTGTTAGGTTCGTAAACTTGTGTAGGATGTAGGGTTTGTGAAATGCATGATAGCAGATGAATTTCACTGCAACCCACAAGTTATCTTATTGACATGGGCCGCTCGAATCACCCGGAGGTTAAAGCTTTGTATGCACATAGGTACGTTCAGTCAAAGTTTGCTCAGAAATAGAGTGTGCTTAGTAGTCAGCAGTGGGCCGCCTCACATAGCTAGCTAGTCGTGGTGCGCTCAACAAGTAAACAAGCGCAGCCTGAATTCTAAAATTCTCTAAAAATTTCTACAGTTTTATACTTTAGTATTTATCTAGATTTTTAGGCAAGTTGTCAACTTGCACGGTGAGGTCTAAAACTAGGCTAGCAACAATATAAATAGGCCATCACCTTGGCCATTTTGCACAATACACAATGCGCGCACACACACACAATACACAAGTAACTCTAGCACTCTTATAAACAACTATTCATTTGTATTATTCATTTGTATTTTCTCTTTAGTAAGTAATAAAATTATACACGGTCATATTATTCTTTCTTCTCTCTAACCTTTCACAAAACATCTTATTTGGCTAGCTTGATAAGTTCAATACGCTTATTTAAGTTGTCTAACTACTACACGGATTACTGTGCAAAATACTCATCCCGTGACATTATACTTCAATTTATCCTATTATATATGTTTTTTAATCCGTATCCTACTACAATTGAAATGATCTTGTTAAATTACAATCAATGTAACTTACAACCCATATAATATGGCAATGGGTTCCACTATCACGTTACTAGTTTTTTGCATGTTTTGCGAGGGTTATAAATTACGTAGGTTGTAATTTTGCAAAATCCTAATTGAAAACATCATCACAAACCCCCTTTTTGATATCTTTTTCTTTAACTAATTGTGCGTGTGCAAGTCCATGATAAAGATTAAGCTTGCCAATCTAATTAAGATACGTGTAAAAATTTGAAAATTATACAATTACCCTCATCTTTTTTTGTTTGATTTTTGGTTCAGAGGAAAACCAAATCAGATTTGTGGATTTTTTTTTAAAACAATCAGATACCCAAATGATATCAGAATTCAAAATACACACGCGATCTCAATAGTCCACTCCCAATTTACCCTTATCTATATATACCCCAATTAAAAATTTAAGAAATTATTTTTCTCTAATAATGTCTACGTCAATTTCCCTAATACTCCTATTTTAAGGGGGCAAAAATGAAAGTTCATAATTATTGGAAAGAAAGAAGTGGGGATTTGAGAATACAGAAAAGAGGTAGGGAATGAAAATAAACATTTTTATGACAAAAAGAAATCATAATTATAGTTTGTGAGTAAAATGCCTGTAACAAAAGATAAAGGATGGGTAAAATGTAAATTTTTTTTTTTAACTTTTTACTCTTTATAAGATTCGAACTCAGATTATGAGCTAAATAAAATTATTTGAAAATTACTCAACTATGTTGTTAGAACTTGTAACAAAAGAGAATTATGTGTAGGGAGTTCAACAAGATTTTATTTAGAGGTGGACAACACCAAATTGAAACCAGAAAAAATTCTGTTCGACTCAATTTTTTTCAATTTCAGTTCTATTTTTTAAGCTAAAAAACCAAATATAGAAATACTAAACTAAAATAGAAAAAATTTTCTGTTTGGTTTGTTTTTTCAATTTCATTTTTTTTAATTGACTTTTATTTTATCTACATTCCAGGCTAAAAAGTTTTAGTATTAAAAACAGTGACAATAATTTTGAAAATTCTTCATTTTAATCCAAAATTCTTGTGATTCTTTTTTTTTTTTCCATACAAATTTGTAAAGTATTTTATTTATTTATTTATTATACATTGACCAGAGTAGGTACTGGTTAAACAAAATTGAAAAATCAATTTATTAATCCAAACCATTAAGCTAAGCGGCCGTCACCGAAAACTTGAAACCAAATCAAAAAATCGATATTGAACTGGACTGTCGACCCAGTTCGGTTTTTATTTTCCTTAAAAACTGGACGGTTTTTTTTTATTTGGCTTTTTATAAAATTCGATAAAACTGTAAACAGATAATGCCTCTGCTCGTTTCTTGTCTATAATTTAGATAATATTTGAATTACACATAACGTGAATCAAATGAAAAGGTTTAGATCGAATCTCGGACCCTCACCGACATACAAAATTACTACAAATTATACGATCATATTATTATGAGCATTACAATTAAAAACCCAACAACTTGGAAAATGGGCAACTGAGCACTACATCTAATAAAAGTGCCCCCTTGAGTGAAAAGGAGGGGGCAAAAGGGGCGAGATGAAAAATACAAAGTGAAGAATATGATGCTAATGTTCTTGAAATATACAGACGATTGAAGCATTTCTCAACCTTGCATCAGGTAAGGTACTGAGATACGTGTGAAAAACCCCAGAGCTGCACAGGATTAATGAAAAACAATGTTAAAATATATGCGGAAAAAAGTCCAAGTAATTTTACAACTTAAAATGTTCCGTTGAGAACATAGTTCAATTTTTTGCATTTTAATGAAATTGTATTCAGCCACTCTCTGTATCTAAAATGGTGTTTGGTATATGTAGATTCATCCACTGCAAGTTTCAATGCCAAAATTATGAGCGTAGGTCGTGAAATTCCAGTACCGATTTATCCAATCTTGGAAAAGGGTATAATACCTAGGGTATTAATACCCCATTAAGGGAGGGTTTCTTGAAGTTGATTGGCAGCAGCCCCTATGATTCAAGTTTTAGTTGTAGATAAAAAAATCGAAGTCAAAAAAAAAAAAAAAAACTCCCTAAGTAGGACGTTTATGTAGTTAAAGGCCTAAGTCAATGAATGTCATAAGCTAGAACATGCATCGGATTTCCCCACTTCAAACAGTGTACGTGAGCCGGTTCCCTATTTCCCCACTTTGATAGCTTATACCATGACTTACCTCAACATTCTTTAACTCAAAATCTTCATTATGAGCCAAGCATAAGTTCCCAAAAGTGTCACAAGCTCCACTAGTTCCATTTAACCTGTTCACAACAAAGACAGGAATTCAGACAACAGGAAACTATAAAAACTTAACAACCTTGAAGAAGTGGAGCAAACTTCAAAATGGGAAATTTTACAAACTTACAGATCTCCATCCAAGCACAAAGCAAAGTTGCCACCTCCACCAAATGCTAGTAAGTCATTCAAACACATGTAGTAATATCGGTTGGCACCTATTTCCACAAATAACAGACAATAGCATGTGGCAAAACCTTCATTTAATCTCTTCTTGAGAAATAATCTTTCAATAAACTGCAAGCACATAAATCCTAAAACTGTATTCAACCACCAAGATACCATGTCAAGATAACATTAAGTAAAATATCACGAATGAAAGCTTCGTTTTATCTTTTCTAGGGAAATGATCTTTCAGTTGAGGTTGTAAGATACAACATATAATAGTCAAATAGGATTCTGATATTAAAGATGGATCACATATGATGCTCAAATGTTAAAGTGGAAAATGGAAAAGAAGTATCCACAGAGTTTTAACATGGAAGCTAGCAGCATAGACTCCTAATGCACAGTAATCATGGATCAGAATTGTTGCATAACATGTTACAGAGCTCTCATGCCTTTCAGCTCCTATGAAGCGGACATACAAGAGTCCACATCATGACCAACGGTGCTCCAAAACCAGCTTCAAAGCTCATCCTAACATTTGTACAATTTGCTATCCTTGCATTTAAGGGCATTGTTGTCCTAGATTTATTAACTTGATCAATTCTTTTAAATTACAATAGTAAGATCCAACTTTAGCCATCACTGAAAAGGGTTAGTTAAAATTTTATATATGGGGGGGTTGACTTACAAAGAAAGCATAACTCTGGTTAAGAGTCTTTTTTAAGAACAATTCTACTCTTCCATTGTCATGTTAAAAACATTTTCAATGGCTGATCACATGGATGGACAGAAAACACATGCTGTTCCCTGCTTTTTTAACCATCAGTTTAACATGATATAATTTCTCAAGCTTCCACAAATGTGTTAATTTTACCTTACCATACATGGCATGATAGGATACTCATTCATAACAAGGCCAATGCAAAGAGTAGGTACAAACTGCAAAATTAAGTTCTGAAAAAGTTTCTACGATGGCAATGGATATTATTGGCATCCCAGTGCTTTATGCAAGAGAACCAAGGCATCCTAGTGCTTTATACAAGAGAACTGACCATAACATTCCTGAAGAAAAGTTTTAATGTTATGCTCCACAGCTTACCAAAATGTCGTTGACTAAGGTGATAAATGGCATCTACTCATTCATACGTTTTTCATTAATTCAACATGTGCTTCTGAGGAGCTTTGGGAAAAGATTATGCATTAAGCAAAAAAGTAGATGAAAATGCTTACCAGTTGGTCTAAAGAGCCTTGGTTCCCCATATATTGTTGTGAATACAAATGTTTGGTTTGTCCCCTATCACCAAAACAGAGAAAAATTTGGTAAAGAGATTTCACAAAATTGTAATTAAGGAAGATAACAGTGCACAGAAACACACCAGGCATGCAAAAGAGCAAAGTAAACCTCAAGAGCACATGCAATGTAAATTAAGTTTGTAACAGTTAAAACATATTAACTTACTTGATACTTTCTCTTCGGGGTGGGTTTCAAAGGGCATTCTAGCAAACCACCAAATGCAGCACCTTGCCTATCTCCGACAATCTAGAAATATCAAAGCAAAATGTGCATATCTAATTACTGAATACTTTCAGATGACCACATCATTAACTTTGTGTTACGAGAACTCAGTCAAAATAGACATTAACATACCAACAAGCAAGGACCAGAAAGGTCGGCGCTCTTGCGAATAAGAGTACGGAGTGATATACCATGTTTCAAAGTACTGCCCTTCATTCGAAAGAATTAATACTGAATCAAAGTCCAGATAATAGAACAAAAGGCCAATTTCACAAAAAGCTGAATTTTAGCAAGACTTACCTATACAATAAAACCCACTGGCAGCCTTTGACAAGATTAGGGATGGATGACTGCAAGAATTCATGTAATTCTGAGGTAATAAAAACAGAGTCTTCCCTTAGATTAGATAAAAGCTTTGTCGGACTAGCTAGGTCAGTTGCTTCAGCATATGCATCAGAATCACTACTGGTACTCCCGCGTGCACAGTCCTTGCCATCATCATCAACACTAACTGGACTACCTTGCTTGTTCATGCTTAATGGACTATTTTGATTATTCTGTATGCCTGGGCTACATGTGGTCCTGCATTCTTCAAAGATATCCGCGGGTTCAATTTTCTGATCAAAATCGTCACTAATTTGTCTGCAAGGAACTGATCGAAGTTTTTTAAGTTCACGGTGCTGTTGGCTTATTTTAGATCCATCAGAACTAGCCAAAGGGATGATGAAGGAAAAAAATGACGTCAAGGATTTCCCCCCTTTAGAGTATGACCTGACCTAGAAATTTAAAAATCATAACAACACAAATTACTACCAGTCAAATATACAACATCTCTTCCATTACAATCTGTGAAAACAAGGAAAAACAATGAAACAAAAGTAAGACAATAAATTTTTTAATGTTATAATCCCAGAAGGAAAAGAAAAGGTCCTCTTAACTAAAATGGATGGCGTACTTCCATAACTTGGTAAGTTTGGTTTTCTCTATGCCATTTGTATGTATATTCTTATGCACTTGCCTATGTACAAATACATGTTTAATGGCTGGTAATCAATGACTAAGCGTTTCTTTCCTCTGACAATCTCAGAATGCTTTTCAACATAAAAAGCTATAAGCATGTACATATATGAGTTTCATTTGTACCTGGTAAACTTGAACTATGTTGTTTGCTACATGCAAAAATGACATGTTTAAGATTATTAACCCCACTGCTGTGATTAAGGACCAACTGTCATTAAACAAACTAAAGTCTCTGCATCTTCTGTTACAAGCAAAGCACTTTGAAATTACATTCCCAAGAAACAAATGGATCTCCTTACTTCCACTTTTAAAATCATGCATGACAATTTTGAGTGTAAGTAGGTTTTATTAGTTAATATGATATTCGCACACATCACAAGAATTTCCAAATTTAGCGACCAACAAAAATAAATCATACACAAAATGTTGTAATGTAAGAAACTGTAAATTGGCTCGTGACAAATACACACAAATATATATGTTTTTCTTTCCATATTATTTTAATACAATAATAAACGGATATAATCAGAAACGCAAAATGATTCGAAAATCGAATCACATGCAGGCCTTGAAACTAAATTCCTAACCGTATAAACATGAAACTGTTTTCAAAAGGCAAATGAAAAGAATTTTATCCATAATTTTGACATAAAATTGAAGTTTTAATTTTTATTTTTCCAAATTCAATTTAAATTATCAATATCAACTTAAAAAAGCATTCCTGGGCACATGCCAATCAACAGTAAAGTCAGCTTCTCATCCACATTGTTTAAATTCAATCAGATCTACACTATACACTGAAAAAAATAAAAAAATAAAAATAAAAGCAGCTCAATTATTTAAAAAAATATAATACGTGATATAAACAAAGAGATCGCCGAATTGATATTTGAAAAAAAAAAAATGAGTACCTGAGGATCGTCGTAGGGAGAAGAAACGGAATTATCGGGGGAATCAGCGAACAGACGAGATAGCTTCTCGGTTACTTTTTCTTTAATCGTATACATTTTAATTTTTTTTTAAATTTTTCTAGTTTTTGAGAAAATAAATAAATAAGACAATGATTAGAAACGACGGAAGCGTCAGCTTAAATGTTTGTTTTCGTTAGTGTGTATAGATGCGTAAAGTGTGTGTGCTATAAGGAGAGAGAAACAGAAGAAAAGTAATAACGAAAAAGAGAAAATTTTGAGTCGGTGGAAACGGAACGGAACGGAAGCAGTGGGACAAAAGACCGACAACGGTCTTGTAAGAAGGGGATGTTTGGGAGGAATCAGGAATATTAGATGTGATACCAAAACTGAATTCATATTATTTTACGAGAGCATGGGGGGCCCTTGGATCGTTATTTTATGGGCAACGGCTCAGATTTTTTGTTGGGCTTGATTAAGACCAATAGCATTGCTACACGCGGAAGAAAAAATGATCGGATTGTGAAACCGGTAGAACAAGGGTGGAACAGAAACACAATTCGGTTGGATTGGGGTAACAAGAATTAGCTTGAAATTTGGAAATGAAACACAATTCGCGATGCCATTGTTTGTTACCCTTTATTTTTTATTTTTATTTTATGCTATTACCGCTTATTTATTTGTTTATTATTATTATTATTATTATTATTATTTACTTTTGAAAGTTAATGAAAAGAGAAGAAGGACAATAAGAGGATTAAGATTCTCATGGTCTGCTCTCCTCTTGTGTAAAAATATATATAAGTGGTTGGTAGTTAATAAATAAAAAAAGTTAAATCATATCCATATACTATTATTTAAAAATACATGATACAAGATCTTTAAAAGCTCATGAGAGATCAGATCAGAAGAAGATCTTTATCTAAAAAGGATATGAGAACATTGATTAGTATGGTAAAAAAAAAATCTTGAGAGAAATGAATTACAAATTTTTTATTTGGATAATTTTTTACCTTTGGCTTTTAATACTTGTCACTAATTTTTAATATTTAACTAATTATGTTTATTTTAAATTTGTTTTCAAATAAACTATATTGTTTAGCACAAAATGTTTATTTAATCAAATTTATTATTACTTTAATTTAAAATTTTTATTTTAAATAGCAAAAATAAAATTGTGTCTTATCCGCCGTCGTAGCCAACGCCAATAATAGGGAAAAGCTATTTTCTAGTGTGTGAATCTCATCATTTTGATCTAAAATTTCAGCTCTATTCATTTGATAATTGATATACTAGATTTGCCTAAAAAAATTTCGATTCGCTAGAAATAACTATGTTTATTTAAATCCAAAAACTGTGATCGGAATTTGAAAAAAAAAAAACTCAATTTTTTTATGTCTCAAAAAAATGCAACTTCGTAGATGTAACTGATGAAGAATTTTAAATACGCCACCCAAAATTGTAATTATCTTCCATGTCGGTCGATCGATCGAGTTAGCTTAGTGAGCCACTGAGTTACAAGACCTTAGGCTCATGTTACACCGAAAAAAAAAAAAAATTATTACAAATAAGAGCCTTGATATCAGATATAACCCCACTAATCTCCAAATTGCTACTAATTTTTCCTGACGTGATGCTAATAACATTAAATGAATATGACTCAGATCACAAGTGGAGTAAGCTCTGAATCTACTTCAATTTAATGCCTTCCAAATCTGTATTGGCTTTCGCCAACTCAATATCATCAGATAAAGATCTTTTACAAGTTGTCTTATTGAATGCACTAACCAGATATTTGAGATCTTTCTCTTTGAATGAGATCTCCATTCCAACGAACTGTTTCATTAAATATCTGCTAACCAAATCTTAGCAATGAGCCAACTTGATTCCATTATGGTGGATAACCACAAGCATATGATAACACATCTATTATTTTTAATAACATTAAGTCATGCTTATCAGCTACGATTTATTGCAGTGCAATTGTTGAATGACTTTTACAGCTAAATTTAATACACAAAAATGTCAAGAAAGCTGTTGTTTCTCTCACTGGATGCCATCATCCAAAAGCAACTTCTAGGAAAAGTAATTCTCAAATCAGCTTCTAGGAAAAGCTTTTGTTATTCTTCAGTGAATGTTAAGTAGGGGCGGTAAAAATATCCATCCGGTCCGGGTCTGAACCGCATCCAAGCATTATGAATTGGGTATTACTCGGTTTAGGAATAAAGTCGGGTTGGTCTTTGACATTACTTGATAAATCCGGAGCCTAGCCCAAAACTCGGATTTTATTAAAAAAATATTATAAAATATATATTATTTTAAATATTTATATCTATTTAACTCATTTATTATACATATATAAAGTTTTAAACATTTAAAGTTTATATTTTTATGTCAAATTTTATTGAAATAAATTTAAAACTTTAAAATTACCAAAAAAAATATACATATAATATTAAAAAATATAAAATCCAAGTACCCAGGTTAAAACCCGACCTAATGCCGAGCTTAAAAAACCTAGTCCAAGCATCTAAAAATTACATCCGGGTCGGGTCTGGGCATTGCGATACCTGGACCCAATCCGGGGTTTTGACAACCCTAATGTTAAGATGCAAATAAGAGTAAAAGCCTAATGTTCAATTTGAGGTGCTAGGACTTCGTTTGGGAGATGAAAACGGATTTGGAAAAAGTATTTATTTATTAATCACTTTGTCATACAAAGTTACAAACACAGTAAGATATTTTTTAAAATAATTTTGAAATATATATTTTCTTTTTTCTTATTTTAATTAGAAAACAAAAATTAACCCATTTACATCTTAACATTAATTTTAAAAAAAGAAAATTACTAATGAGTCCTTTGATTATCACTTTTGATTTTTTTTCTCCGTAAAGCATATTTAATATTAATTTTTAAAGGAAAGACATTCACTGAAATTTTAACACATAAACATTCATTTGATTATTATGATTGACCAAAAGCATTAGGTTATCCTTGCATATTCAAATTGTTCACGCTATCTTGTATCTTCATTGAAGCATGTCAAGAACTAAGGGCTCATTTGGTATGTTGGATTGGATTGAATTTGATTTGATTAGATTTGATTTGATAAGATAGGATTGGATTGGATAATACTAGATTATATATAATATTATGTTGTGTTTGGTGCAATATTAGATTGGACTATAAATAATCACGTTTTATATTATAATATTACAATTTACAATTTACAAGTTATTATTATTATTAATATTATTATAAACTAAAATTTTGTATTATAATTATACAAATCAACCTCAATGATATTAATGAAATATAAATCATAATTTAAATAATTTTTATGCAATAATTGATTATTATATAAAAATTTATCTTTTGAATAGTAATTTGATAATTAATTTATAATGTAAATTTGAAATTATAAAAATATTTAATAATTAAATAAATTAAAATAGAATTTTAATTTAATGTGAAATTAATAATGATTTTTATTATAAGTTATTTACATTATTAAAATCAATATTTTTTATTACATTTATCACATATTACTAAAATTTTAATATTTATAAATTATTATGTTTAATTGAGTTATCAATATAATCCAATACTAACTAATCCCATGGCCCCCCTTAGGTTAATTTTCTTTACAAAATTGAGATTAATTTGTGGGTCTAGGATAACTAAATCTCAATACTCTTGACATTAATTTGTGGGTTCAAGATAACTAAATCTCAATATTCTTGACAGCACCAAACATGAGACAAGGATAAAATTAAAAAAAAAAAATCCAATCCCCACTTTTAATTCTCTAACTAAACACACCCTAAATGATTATTTTTTCATAATGAAAGTGACGTCATTCAAAAATTGAATAAAAAAAGGTTAAAATTGTTCCAGAACTAACATGCAATAATTTGTGGGCATTTTTTCATCATTGATTAACTATAGATCCGTCATATATGGCCTCTTATGTGGTGAAAAATTCCAAAAAGCAATGCCAACACAATCATTTTATTTATTTATTATTCAATTATAATTGATGAACTATTGTTGATGTTGGGATTTGGTGGTGTTGATAATACAAGCATATTTTTATGCCAACTTTATCAAAATAGTTTCTAATAATATTTATACACCATCACATTTATACTATGGGTCATTGTTGTTTTGATGTTCTTTCTTGTATAAACATTAGTTGAGAACGATGATTCAAATATGGCATATTCTCATATTCATTTGCTATGTTGAAGCATCAATGTCAATGGTGAATTTAGCTTAATTGATGTGGTTACTTTTGTTAATTCCACAATTAATTTAATAATCACCTAGAATAAAACGAACAATATAAAAGTCTTTATCTAATTCAAGCATGTGACAAACATTACATAAAAAAGAAAAAGTTTGATTAAAAAATTAACTTTGTCTTGGATTCCGACAGTCAGACTAAGAACAAACTTCTTCAATTTTAAATCAAAGTTTAAAAATGATCCTTTACATTTTGTTAGATGTAAACAATCCTTTTACACATTCATATATAAACACACACACACACACATATATATAAGAGACTTAAATGGGAATGGAATTTTTTTTTTTGGAGTTAATATGATCAAAGTAGGTATTATAGATCACAAGGATCACATTGGATCTGTGCATGGATTCTAGATCATTCATAAATGATTCAAGAGTTCTATCCTGACTTTTCTTCATGTCTCAAGTTCAAAAGATAGCAGGCTTACATATTTATGAGAATCAAATATTTCTTGTGTCTGAGGGCTGCCTCATGTACCCTTAGAATCAAATTGAAAATTACATGAGATTCAAAGGATTCAAACAGAAACTAGCCAGTTCAAACCCTAGCTCCTGCATTATTAAATTTTCAGTCAAACTTCATAATCTTTTCTCCCAAAAAAATAAAGATTCCTCACCGCTCCACGCCTTATTTTAAGAGAGAAAATAATTTTGATTTTTATTATTAAAAAGAATTCTACTTTAACCATTTTGTTCTCATTCTCTTCAAATATTAATATATTATTATAAAAGCAGAAAACAAATATACCCAGTAAATAATGATAAAAAACAGTTCAGAGTTTCAATAAAAATAATATTTTATCACTTGGTTATCAGATCGACATTGTACCCTGCTGCTCTTGTGCAGTGCAAAAGATACCCTCTCATTTTTGCACAACTAGGCCATACAAAGGGAAAGTTATTTGCCCAAATCACCACAAATCAAGCACACTTTCTTTGAGCTTATAAAGAGAAAAAGGAAAATTTGATAAACTCTGAAGCTGAAGCCTGAGCATCAAACTACAACCCTACAATCTTTTACTTTTGGTTTCTGCAAAAACCCACCTCTAAAAATCGTCCAAAAATTACTAAAAATCATTCCTGTGCACTCATAAAACTGCCATGATTTGATCCTGTTTAGGCCTTGCCTCAAATGGGTTTTAGCTCAAAACCCCAGTTTCTACTTGCTCTTTCTTTACTTTGCTTATTCACAAATCTTGCTGAATCTGATACTGATTACACCACTTTGGTGTACAAGGGCTGTGCCAAGCAGTTTTTTCAAGATCCAGTTTCTTCTCAAGCTCTGTCTGCTCTGTTTGGGTCCTTGGTTTCACAGTCCACAAAGACCAAATTTTTCAAAACCTCATCAGGAACCGGCCAGGCTTCGATCACTGGTCTGTTTCAATGCAGAGGAGACCTTAGCAACAGTGATTGCTACAACTGTGTGAGCAAGTTGCCGACTTTATCAGACAAACTGTGTGGCAAGACCATCTCTGCTAGAGTTCAGCTACTTGGTTGCTACATGTTGTATGAAGTTTCAGGCTTTCCTCAAGTTTCGGGCTTAGAGATGCTGTTCAAGACTTGTGGGTCCACTAATGTGGCTGGTAGTGGGTTTGAAGAGAGGAGGGATGCTGCACTTCAAGCGATGGAAAATGGTGTGGTCAGTGGCCATGGTTTCTACACAACAAGCTATCAATCTGTCTACTTGTTGGCTCAATGTGAGGGTGATTTGGGTGATTCAGATTGTGGTGATTGTGTTAAGAGTGCTGTTCAAAGAGCTCAGGTTGAATGTGGAAGCTCTATTTCCGGCCAAGTTTATCTCCACAAGTGCTTTATTAGTTATAGTTATTATCCAAATGGGGTGCCAAGGAGACAATCATCATCTTCTTCATCGTCTTCTCCAGATTCATCAGGTAAAAAGATTATCTAATCTCCTTTTTCTAATTTGTGGATCTAATTTGACGGACTAGTTGCTAGTTTCACTTTGAACACTTTTCCCCCCCTCTTATCTGAATGGATAATTTTTGTTGGAAATATATTCTAAATGTTAAATTGGGGATCTGTGTGTTTCATTGATTGGTGTAGGACCAGGACCAAATACAGGAAAAACAGTGGCCATAATTCTAGGAGGAGCAGCAGGAGTTGGATTTGTAATTATTTGCTTGTTGTTTGCAAGAAATTTGGTGAAGAAACATGATGGTATGCTAACTTAGAACATCAGATGAATCTCATTATTCTGCGTTCAATTGATATTAGAACCTGTTATGTTTGCTATTGCTTACACTTGTGAATGTGCTATCTTGTGCAGATTATTGAGAGAGACCAGCCAGTGGATTCTAGAGAGCCAGTGTTCTTTTTCGAGGTGGATATAAATATTTTTTTTCTTAATCCAACGATTTGTTTCTTCTTTAGAATTGGGTTTTGTAATGACTAATGAATAGGAGAGTCGGTGAATGAAAGGGAGAGGAAATGTGGGGTTTTGATGTTACAGCTGGTCAAGATTTTGTTGGGAATGAGAAGTAAATTAAATGAAAATTTTTCACAAAGGTGAAAAGAGGATGTGAAATTGAAATTGAATCTTCGTCGTGCATTATAGAGAGAAGGGGTGGAGTAATGCTTAAGGAGTCTTGGTTGGCATTTTGTTTATTTTTTGCTTCATTGTCATGTGGGTGTTTGTGTCTTTTCCCCCTTTCTCCATACTAATGCTTCTCCATTTTCTTCACTACTTTATTGCTTTTTAGAAAGTTGCACCTCTCTTTCTCTTTTCCACAAACACACACATAGATGTTGACTATATTATTTATGTATTTCATGGTTGGTTTTTACCAGTGGTAGATGTCTTTATCGTAAGCAAAAATCAGAATGTTTTACAGTGTCCATTAACCTATTCACTCAGTTTTGATGACCATTATGGCATTATGGGCTTTTTGATGCAGTTCATTGGGAGAGTTAACATAACACAAAAGGTAAGCATAGATAGACTCCAGACCTTTATATGCTTTTTCAGTCAGGATGGTAACCTTAAAGACCGAGTGACTTTTACTTTACTTCTTTATCACAGCGACTTTTACCTTGTCAATCTTGAATCACAAGATTTGTTTCAAAATTATTAGCAGAATCAGTAGAGTAGGCTGCAAATTCTTCTCTCTTTCCCACATTATTATAATTAAGTCAGCTCATGTTCTCTGGGGAATATGGTAGACAGCTAAGCTGCAATCAACAGTATTTGGCAGCCAGCAAATTTTGTTGTCTGATGCAATGCCTGTAGAGGCTGATACGTTGCTTCCTTTCACAAACTTTATGGGACCCGATTGCTTGGACTTACATGTTCCTTTTATTTTTGGCTTAAGTTTACATTAATATGCACGTTTATGATAGTTAGACTAGGTGATATTATAACTCAGGACAAGGCTACGTTGCAGACGCTGTACCTAACAGCTGCACCTTAGCCAGCTTCACAAAGGGTGCATTTGGTAAGTAATTTCTCTCTCCTGTGCATGTGTGTCCTTCCACCATTGGGTGTGTACGTAACAGATAATGTACCGTAGCAGGCTCCCTTAACTCAAGTCTACCGAGCATACTTTGCCAATTTTGTGCCAATTGAGAAATTAATTTTAAAATGCATCAGAGGTACTATGTCAGTTATATAACGAGCAAATGATGTTATGACGAGCAAATGATGTTATGACGTGTGTTTTTATTTTAAAAAACTATCATACATGTGATAATTATATTAAATTTAATTACATATGTCATGTGTGCATCAATTGCAATACATCGTAAGTATTCTATAATTTTTCCAACTTAGAGATGAGATTTTCCAACTTAGAGATGAGATTTACTTCACCTTTATAAATATTTTAGGAGGGAGAAATTTTTGAGTCCCAACTCTTAACGCATCTGCCCTGTAAGACGGCAGAAAAGTGTTTTAACACCGGATAAGTGACCTATGGCTCGGGTGGTGTATCTAAGCTACTTATACTTTGCATCTAAGGGGAAATTAGTGTAATTTTAGTTGCAAAAATATTAACTAAGACGGTATGTAAGTGATTGTATCAACGTGTCTCTTTTCTCCATTTTGATCACAACAAAAGCAAACTCTAAAAAAAAAGTGCTTGTGCCAAGCAACTTGAAATTGGCGCAAAAAGTGATTCCCATAACGCATTAAACAAACAAACCGAGTACGTGTCACAGTAGTTGCTCAAATTTGACCATATGGTGTAGGAATGCCAAGATAAAGCTTGTTTGAATGAGACCATCGTATTCATATACCATTTGTGGGCTAACAAATGCAGAGCCATTACCTGTCCTGTCCGTTTGCTATTGTCTTTTGTTCGATGCTTGCGCCAAAGCGACAGATGGTGCCGGCATAACGTGCGCCATGTGATAAAGAGGAATTCTCACTTTTTAAATACAATTTTTCTTCTTATGATCCCTAAAAAAATTCTTGCATTTCATAATTGTGCCTTCCGAAGTTGAGAAGTTGGGGGGCGGTATTAAGCTGCCAAGTATGTTTGTTTTGGACGTTAGTCCAATCTTGAGGACATATCACATATGCATACGATCGAAGGTGTAGCCTGTACTGTAGCATTATATATTATGATATATTAATATTTTTAATAACAAGTCTACGGTTCTTAAATAATTTCTGTGATGGCTTGGTTCGAAAATTCAGAATAGAATAGATTAATTTTGCTTCTTAATTTTTTTTTTTTGGGGAAAAAATTTAACCTCTACAATGCACACGAGAATTCTCAAATCCTCGATCTAATTTATCGTACGTAATACGTATGACGGCGCATTTTTGTATTAGTAAAACTGAGATTTCATTCATGAGTTCTATCATTGACCAAATTTACCCGAAAAAAAAAAAAAAGAAAAGAAAAAGAAAAAAAGGACAAAATGAGAGATTGCTTTTGCTAAATAAAAACGCCCAAGTCCATCACTTGAAGCAATTACAGAATCCAATAAATTATGTGCACGGAGCCTTCGACGTGGACGTTTACGCGTTGATAAATGATGATTATGATTTTGATATACTATTTTGATTTGATTTTATTTTATTTTTTTGAAGATTTTGATGAACTGTTAATCAATCAATGGGAGCTTGACGGTTGTGTACACTGTACAGCAACAGGGGATCGAATGATTTTGGTCAAGTAACTATCAATTCAAAAGTGAACGGCCAACCAATAGTGCGCTGCCAGGCAATACGTGGGTCCCACTCACGCACTTTCAGACCTCCAGCTGTTGTTGTGGCTGTTTCTTTTGGCTTCTTCAGTAGTGAGAAAGAGATTGTTGAGTCTCCATCGCATACGAAAGAGAAACGTATTCCACAAATAACCAAATTTTTTTTTGTTTTTTTGCACTAGTAGTTCCAAAATATAATGATGAATAACGGAAATAAAATCGTATTCAAAATTTGCCAACACACACTTGGGACAGATAAATTAAAATTGCAATGAATATACATCGATAGCTTTCGCCAGTTCAAATCAGTCTCTCTCATTAAAAAAAAAATTTAACAACTCATTTTATTGTAAAACAAGGGCTTTCTTTGTTATAAAAAAAAAAAAAAAGAAAAGAAAAGAAATAAACAACTTATTTTTTCAAATCGTAAACCAAGGGGGCCCTAATCCGTTGTTCACATTCCACGAGTCCTTTTATTTCACACGTTCTCAAATCTCAACACAGACGCGTACAGCGTTATATTTGTACTTCAGTTTTATGAGTTTATTTGAATTTCAAATAATGGAGGTTTGATTGTGTGAAGGCCAAAGAAGAAGAAACAATAGTGCTAAATGATAAGTAAAAGATGAGTAAATATCAGAGATTTTAATATTTAAGTTTTAACTCGAATCTTAATCGATATGACATTCATCAATTGGATGGTAGAATAGAGTAATAAGTAATTTTACATTCATTATTTAATAAACGAGTGACATATAATATTGAAACTCATATTAGGACCTAAATATTAGGATTTTTAGCATTATCGATAAAAAGATTACGGAAGATCGAATATGTTATTTTATAAATATTAAAAGAAGCTCAAATTTTAGCTTGCTTAATTAGATTAATTATTTTTTTCTAATTTTAGAATCTTTTTTCTTTGACCGCACTCATAATTATCACTTAAGTTTTACATGCACCACATAAGTGAAACCCATTCAAAAGTAGTTTGAAAAAGTTAAAAGTTAATTTTATATTTTTAAAAAATTTCGCTATCCCAAAATTAATTAAGGTTAACTTCGCTATCCCAAAATTAATTAGGGTTAACTTATGTTAGTTGATTGTTGAATCGAATTCGTTGCACATTACTCAATATATTTTATTATTATTTTTGAATTACATGAGATTAATACTCAGATTACAACTCATATTATCTGAGATGTATAATTAATATTTACAATCAGACAATTACTAGGACTAGTTTACATTAATTATTGAGGTGGACTCAAGAAACACAATTTTAAACACAAGTTTAGACACAATTTTATGACCATTAGATTAAAAATAATTAAGGATTGATATTAAATATGACATGCCTTTTTTAATTCTAAAAGTCAACAAATTAATGCAGTGAGTCCCTCAAAATAATAAATAATTGCCCATTCCTCTCTCTCACTTAATGTACTCCTCCTTCCTCTTTCCAATTGTTACGCCTTCTTTCTCTTTTATGTTCATCTTTCTTCTATGAATCACAGAACACAGAACTGGAAACAAAAAAAAAAAAAACACTTTTCGTGTACACAAGAGTAGATTAAATACCTTATCTTTAAATAAAATATAATTTCAGAACAATTAGAAGAAATATCAAGCTGCCTTCACGTGATATTTCCAATAAGTAATGATGTTCTTTTTTTTTTAATTAGTTATTTATTTATCCATTGCTTCGTTTGCAAGATTGGAAAAAAGATTTGAAATCAATGTTATTTATCAATATATCTTTCTATTTACATGTTTTAGTTTCTTTTATATACAATAACTTGATCATGCTTTAATATATTAAATCTAATTTAGGTGGTTAAAAGTGGTCCTAAGCAAATAAAAGCACCATTTGTGGGGATGTTCTTTGAAACAATTGAAGAAACCCGAAACTATTATGAAGAGTATGGTCAACAAGAAGGATTTTGGATTCGAACTCGGACTTCATTCAATAAAAGGTTCAAATGAGGTAACTAGCATGCAATTTGTGTGTGCACATGAGGAAAATATTTTTCAACACACAAGAAACATGAGGACACTAAAGAAACTAATGGGACAAAAAGTGTAAGCAAAGTAAATGGGAGATGTTTAACTGTCAAATGTGGTTGTGAAGCTAGAATGCGGATTGTACATGATAAGTTATTAAATAAATGGAGAGTTTCAGTATTTAAGGGTACTCACAATCATAAAGTAATTACTCCAGCAAGAAGAATGAAAATGAACTCAAATAAGTATATGCCTACCGTAGCTAAAAATTTGACAGAAACGTTTCAAAAAGAAATTTTGCAAATTGGAAAAGTTTGTTCAGTTTTTATTGGTGCAAGTTGGTTTTGATAGTAGAGATTGTTATAATCACTTGAGAAATGTTCGACATAGACAATTGGATAGAGGAGATGCTCAGTCAGTTCTTACTTTAGACAAAAGCAAGCTGAAAATCCAATGTTCTTTTACGCAATCCAATGTGATGAAAGTGGGAGGGCAATTAATTTCTTTTGGGTGGACTCTCGATCACGTATGGCCTATCAATATTTTGGGGATGTAGTCATATTTGACACCGTTTATAGAACTAATAAGTATGATATGCCTTTCGCACCATTTACAGGAGTGAATCATCATTTGCAGTCGATACAATTTGGATGTGCTCTTTTACAAGATGAGACAAAGGTAACATTTTTGTGGTTATTTGAAACATGGCTTGAAGCTATGGGAGGACGTTATCATATTTCTATCATTACTAATCAAGACTTGGCAATGAAAGGAGCAATTGCAAAGGTTTTTCTAAATACTCATCACCGTTTATGTCTTTGGCACATTAAAAAAAATTGTAGAAAAATTATCTCATTTGTATTTTAAGAAGTCAAAATTCAAGGCTGCAATGAAAAAATGTATTATGTCGACATACAAGATTGAGGATTTTGAAGAAAGGAGGCAGACACTTATGGTTGAAAATGGACTAAAAGATAATGAGTGGTTGAATCATCTCTACGAGATACGAGCTTCGTGGGTGTCTGTTTATAATTGTGGTATATTTTTTGCTGGAATGAATACTACTGGGCGTAGTGAAAGCATTAATTCTTTTTTTGATGCCTTTGTTAATCGACAACAAATCTTAGAGAGTTCGTTGACAAAAATGAGCAAGCATTGAAGAAGATCATAGAAAAAGAAAGTGATGAAGATTTTAAATCTGAACACAAGTATCGCATTGTGAGTGACGAAGAATTACTTTTAAAACACGTAACCAAGTTATATACGAGAAATGCTTTCAACAAGTTTAAGGATGAGCGGGATCAAGTTAATCGATACAAAGTTGAAGAAAAATGATGTGATGGGGAATATCAACTGTTCTTGGTGAGAACAAAATTTGGTGAATTTGAAGAATTTGTGGTCAAGTTAAGTCTACAAAATTACAAGGGTATGTGCAAATGTCAAAAGTTTGAGTTTATTGGAATACCTTGCAGACATATTTTAAAAGTATTTGTTCGGTTAGATATTGATTTGATATCAGATCATTTCATTATTTCAAGATGGAAATAAGAGGCAAACAAATTTAGAATCATGGATTCAAAATATTTGGGACGAGATGATGGTGTTCAAGAATCAGAGACACTGAGGCTTACTCACATGTGTCAACAGGACACAAAATTGGCTTGTATTGCTGCATCGTCTAATGAAATATATATGATTTATATGGATGCCATCAATGAATTATTTAAAAAGTTGTCAGAGATATTTAAACATACAACTATGAACTCCCCAAAAAGAGATGATCTAACTATTGATACACAATCCTCTAGTATATTGATTTTACATCCTAATATCTCACAACTAAAGGTAGAAAGAGAGAGGGCAGATTGAAAAGTGGCATTGAGTTATCCCAAAATAAAAAGAAAAGGTTTTGTGTCAGGATATGACAAACGAATTTGTCTTTTAAATCCAAAAAGAAAGAAAATTGAGTGAAATAACCCAAATACTAGTTATTTCTTTCTTTCTTTTTGTTTCGTTATTTAATTTTTCATCTTGTCTTATTAGTTTTTGTTAATCCGTTTCCATCACTTTCTTTTATTTTTTTCAGGCCTTGAGGAGAAATCAAAATTGGATCAAGCTATGAACAGTGATGCTGGGCGGAAATTTTATGAGTTCAATTCCTTATCACTTTCTTTTTTTTTTCCCAACACTGTTCGTTAGCTAATTGTAATAGAAAAATGTTAGTGTAGAAGGAAGGTAGTTTGTTAGAGCATGTATGGTTTAATCTTGTTAAAAATATACATTTTTATTCTTTAGAAAAATAGAATGAATTGTGCATTAATTATTATTTTGAATCATTATTATTTGGTATATACTATATAACACCATTTATTTTGATATTTTTACAGGCCTATGAAGGAGGCAAAAATAAGTTGATGACGTCTTCGCTCATGGTCAAATTTTGGAGTGGAGCACTTTTATTGATGAGATACATTTTTTTTTTGGTTTTGTACTTGGTGCTTTGGATTTTTTTTTATTGAACATGTTTAAATATTAAAATATCATTTTGTAAGAGATGAACTACTTTATTTTGTAACAGCTGAGTTTTGTCCTTATAAAATTTTTACCGTACTTGGTCCTTACTTCTTCAATGTATTTAGGCCTTACTTATTAAAATCTTTTTTCCAATCTTGCAAACAAAGCAATGGATAAATAAATAACTAATTAAAGAAAAAAAAAGAACATCATTACTTAATGAAAATATCACGTGAGGGCTGCTTGATATTTCTTCTAATTGTTCTGACATTATACTTTATTTAAGGATGAAGTATTTAATCTACTTTTGTGTACACACGAAGTTTTTTTTTTTGTTTCCAATACTGTGATTCATAGAAGAAAGATGAACATAAAAGAGAGAGAAGGCGTAACAATTGGAAAAAGGAAGGGGGAGTACATTAAGTGAGAGGGAGGAATGGGCAATTATTTATTATTTTGAGGGACTCACTGCATTAGTTTGTTGACTTTTAGAATTAAAAAGGCATGTCATATTTAATATCAACCCTTAATTATTTTTAATCTAATGGTCATAAAATTGTGTCTAAACTTGTGTTTAAAATTGTGTCTCTTGAGTCCATCCCTTAATTATTATATAATACTGTCTAGATTTTTATCCTCTCTAATATTCGATGGGTATCTACTCCACTCACATTTCGAAAGTACTGGGACCACATTTCGAAAGTACTGGGACTAGTTTACATTAATTATTATATAGCACTGCCTAGATTTTTATCCTCTCTAATATTCGAGGGGTGTCTACTCCACTCACATTTTGAAAGGGAGAATACTGCCTTCGCTTAATTATATATCATAATAATTTTAATTTTATTTTTATAATAACATAATTTTTCGTTGTATCTAATAATTGAATTTTATTGTTTATTTATCATTCTAGTTCTATAAGTTTGACCCCTTCCTCAAACATTTGTGGTGTTTTTTTTTTTCTTTTTGTGCATTTTGGAGATTCATAGTGAATTTCAATGCGTTTTACAACCCGAAACATTTGTAGCAGGGGCCATTTGATTGTTGGATTGGGCAAAATAGAGGATATCTAGATGCTTCCTCATGAAATAATTTAATTGCACTTCATTATATTTCACGCTACAAACTTTTGATAATTCAGCTAATTCTTTGAGCCAAACAGACCATATCTCAATCGGGAGAGGGAATCTCATATCACACAATACATCTGACAAGTCACATTATATGTCAACCGAAGATGGATGCATACAGCTTCCAAAAAGAAAATTTAGATATTAGTTTCCTCCGTGTATTTTATTATTGAAATCAAATAAATTTGAAAAAGAGTACATAGAATGTACCTAAAAAATGCAGCGAACATATTAAGATTGTAAATCTTCAAAAAAATATTTATGATTTTTAAAGTTGACGTAGTCATTACTATTGTATGCTCTAAGAAAAAGTGCTATCCTCAATTATGTTAAAATGTAATTAGCACAAATATCAATTAATGCCTAAGCAGGGTTTAGATAGAATCTTCCAAATCTATTTGCAAATATTACAAGCAGGTGATACAAAGAATGAATCACAAATATAATTTATAAATTATAGAATACTTGACCTCTCAGTATAGACACTAAAATAATATGTCAATCATAACTCGATAGTCATGCAATAGACATTAAGTTTGAGGAAAATTAAGGATGCGTTTAGTATTACTTTTAAATTCTATTTTCTATTTCTAAACTCTAGAAACACCAAATATGTCTTCGGTAGATCATTTTTAAAAGTGTGAAATTCATTCAATATTTTTAACAAAGAAAATAAAAAAAATAACTTTTTCTTATTTTTTTTCCTTCAATATGATATTAAGCTCCTTTTATCATATCTCAAAATAACAACAACGACGACGACAACAACATCATCATCATTTTTCATTTTCAAAGTTATTTTTAAAAATGATACTCTAACACATTTTTAATATTTGAAAATTGTATCTTCACTCTCACTTTTATTTTATAAAAATATTAATTCAAAAACAATACCAAACACATCCTAATATTCCGTGAAACATTCATAAACTTCGCAAATAACATTTCAATGAACAAATAAAGATATAAAGCATTTACAATAACAATATAGAAAATTTTCAATAGAATTTAATGGGTCAGTGGGTCCTATAACGAAAAAAAAAAAAAATCAAAGCAAGAAAAGCTTTTAAAACATTTAACTTTAAATAAATTACCATAAATCTCCACAGGTACAACTACCGTTCAAAAATCTATGGTATCTGTTAACATCCCTCACAACAATCTCCCTCTCTACCACTCTACTAATGTACTTAAAAGACTCGTGACAATCTCTACAAATCCTCAAATTCTTAACGATTCTCAAAGTTTTCCCTCTTGGAGCTCCACTAACTAAACCGAATGCCAATGCCAGCTTCTCGCTGTGATACCAAAGCACTTCCCTTTTCTCCCTATCTCCCACATTATGCAACATCTCATCCCAAACCGGCACATACCCTAACTTCTCACACTCCTCCATCAACTCTGCTAACTTTGCGTAAATATCCTCCGCTCTCTCATGCATCCTATCTCCCGCCAAGAACACATGAACTTTTCCTTTCACTTCAATCCAACTCCTCCCGCCTTCTTTCCTCACTCTCCTATCTTTCATCATCTTCCTCACTTCTGCTACTTCATCCCACCTTCCTACTCCGGATAATACATTAGCAACTATCACATATGCTGAGTCATCATATGGGTTTATATCTATTAACCTCTTACCCATTTTACTGGCCATATCTGCTTTTCCATGTAATGCAGAAAACGATAACAATGCCCTCCACACAGCTGCATCCGGCTCAAATGGCATTGCCATTGCAATCCTCTCTGCATCCTCCAATCTTCCAGCTCTTCCCATTGCACTGATCAAACAGGTATAATGCTCTAATCCTGGTTCCAACTTATAATGCACTTTCATTCTCTCTATCCACTTCTCACTTTCACCAGCCAAACCCGCATTACATAGAGCCGTTAAAACGGCCAAAAAACTATATTCATCAGGTGCAAAACCTCTCATTTCCAGTAAATGAAAAAGCTCAAGCACTGTACTTTGATCTCCTTGTTGTGCATAACCAGCCATCATAGCATTCCAAGCAACAGAATTTAACACACTTAGATTCTCATCAAACACCCTTCTTGCATCAGAAACAATCCCAGCTTTCCCATACCCATCGATCAACCCAGTACCGACAATCACATTCCTATCTAAACCAACAACGACAGCATGTCCATGAATGACCCTGCATTGCTCCATCGCCGCCAGCTCAGCAGCCGCACGCAACGCCCCCGACACGCAGTACATCGTGGACCCCACGTCGGCACTTCTCATGTCAGCAAACACCGACAATGAATCCACCAACCGCGTATTCTGCGCGAACCCCACGATCATCGCCCCGTAGCACACGACGTCTCTCTCGCGAATTTCATCGAACACCTTCTTGGCATTGTCGGGGGAGCGAAACCGAGAATAGAAGTGGACGAGAGCGGAGCCGCAGAAGGGCTTGTCGTGCAGGGAGAGCTTGAGGGAGAGGGGGTGGAGGGAGAGGCCGAAAAGGAAGGCGTGCGAGAGTGAGGCGCAGGTTTTGAAGAGGGAGGCTAAAGTGCGCTGGTTGGGGAGAAATGATAGGGTGGGGTGGCGGAGCATGGAGAGGAAGATGTTCAGGGAGAGAGGGGAGTTGGAGTGAGCGGAGATCAGGGCCGTCCATGAGACGATGTTGGGCGATGGGATATGGTTGAAGAGGCGGAGGGAGTAGGAGAGGAGGTTTGATTTGGAGTAGTGGGTGATCAGGTTGTTGTAGATGGAACGGTCTGATTGTGATGATTTTAGGGCTCTTGCGTGTACGATTCGTGGGTCTGTGCTCTTGTCTTGTGGCTGTGGCTGCTGGTTCAAGTCAAGCGCCATGCAACTGAAAGTCAGTTTGTTTCGTTAATGTTTGGCCTGCTCCTCGAGTATGGTACATAAAGCGCCATGCAACTGAACTGGTTTGTTATGGTTCATGCTTGCTTTCTTTTATGCATTCAATGAGATGAAAATGTAAACCCTATTAAATTAATTTATTTTCGGAATATTCTCAAATTATTGTGAACTTATATTTATTCCTTTTCCTCTTTCAAAAATAAGCGAAAAGGATAATTTTTAGGGACCTCCCTTAAGGTTTGGCCTATTAACACTTATATAGAAAGTATAACCGTAATTACAGAAACCTCCCCCGCCGTTTATACTCAGTTCGTATACAGTTAGTATAGGGGGGTAAATTAGTAAAAGTGCATTTAAAATTAAAATAGACAAAAAGTTGCTTTGAAGATATACCCACTGAAACACTCAAAACCATTCTCTTTCATCAACTGAAGCACGTATAAACAAGACGGTATTGGATCAGCAAATTTTTATTCATTCATCAAGTTATAGTGCAAGTTGTAGTAATTAGGGAGAGAACTGATGAGGATGGAAAAAGATCCGAGTGTCTTATTGTTAGTATTATGGACAAATTAATTCTGTTAATCCAAAGTTGCAATCTGATTTTTGTTCTCTCAAATGGAGTCCAAATGCTGAATTCGACAACTGCGAAGAAGCCTGAACAATTTCCATTCCATGCCCTCTCAATGGTCAATGGCCAATTTGTGCACTTACAGGTACCAGCTACAAAGCTGCCTTTGTCAGTATGTTGGCGTGGTGGTCGTAAGCACCAAACTCAGATCTCGTCGGCACCGAATGCAGATTTCTCGGCTTTCAAATAGCAAGCCACATGTTTTATTTTATCACTTGTGTATGATAATATTGCTAGGGATTACGAGGGTCATGGAACCCATGCGGCCTCTATAGTTTCTGGGAATGAAGTAAAGGATGCTAGCTTCTGGGACAAGGCACTGCCAAAGGGGGAGTTCCATTGGCAAGAGTGGCTGCTTATAAAGTCTGTTCTCCTGCAGGGTGCACGGAACTTTATGTTTTTACTGCTGTCAAAATCGGAGTTCTGGCGCGCTGAGGAAAAGAAAATGGCCACTTTTCTTTTTTCAGCTTTGGAACAACTGTAGGAGTAGAGCAGAGTTGAGGCTGAGTGCCATTGAACAAATGCCTCCATTTTTAATCATTTGTTTAAACTTTATTGTTGGCCATTGTTTATTTTATTGAACTCAAACATTATTTTTGCGCCATTTTTTAGTCATTTTTTAAAAATATTTGTGGGCCGTGACTGAGAAGGATGCGTGAAACGGCAGCACTGTCGTCCTTCTTTCTTCTTTATGGCTAAACAGCAAAACTCAATAATTAATATTTGGCACCAAAGGCATTTTAGTCTTTCTGCAGAGGCAAGGGTAGTTTCGACTTATCATTAATCAACTAACGGTCAAGAAAAATGAATTCAGATGGTAAGGGAGGTCTCTGTAATTACAGTTATACTTTCTATTCAAGTGTAAATACGCCAAACTTCAAGGGAGGTCCCTAAAAATTACCCGAAGGGAAAAGCCGCAAATGAGACAAGAGGGCACCTTGATTAAAAAATTATTTTTACTATACTCAATTTACTAGGGGATGAATTGAAATTAACCATTGCAAAAATCATGTTTTATCCACCGGCTTTGGCAGTGCATAAGTGGGTGCACAACCATCAGCGTGAATGTTTTCTTGTACTTTCACGATGAACCTCATAATGGCATGTGCCAAGTGTAGTCGGGGGAAAGTTATGTTAACGTGGGAAGCTCAATTTAAGATGTCTCCGTGAATAAAATATTCTTGATTAAAGATATTGAGAAACTGCATCAATAAGAGAGAACAGCTGTTAAGATTGCTAAATGAGGAAGACATGACAGAGCTTAGTGCTCGATAAGATGGAACGACTTTTACATTCAAGATCGAAGAAAATGCAGCCAGGAAACAACCTTTGCAAAAACTTTAAGATGATTTTGAGTGCTTTTAAACCAGCGCTGCAGCACAGGTCAGTCAGCCACCGGCTCTTGAGAAAAGTCAATCAAACAATAAGGCATGCGGTGGCCATTCACTTGATTTCAGTCTCAACCTAAGGAAAATCAGGCCTACAAACAGTATGTGCCATCAATCTGCAAATGCAAGAAAGAAACAAGATTCCGTGCGCTAAAATTTTCTGGTAAGCACAAAGCACGTAACTTGATTGCATGACTACAAAAGAGTTGCGACCTGCTCTTAATTTTTATGGCTAAGCACTTGCTCATAATAATTGAAGCCTCATAACAGAGAACTCCGAAAGCTGGAAACACTAATTCGCAAACTGTTTAATACCCTCTTCAATCCTATAGTCTCACTTAAAAGCTTGATACCCATAACTAATGCTGTCCTCTGCTATTAAGACAGCCTGTTCAAGATTCCTCTAGCTGTGAACACATTATTAATTATTTAACCCTATTACTGCTAAAGATTCATTTAGATTAGTACCTAATGTTGTAATTAATGCAACACAAACTCTATGGAATAACACAGATTAGTGATGGCTAGACTCACTAGAAAAGAATCTGCAGAGATATTATTAATCTTAGTCTGTTCAAAGTCATGAAATGCTAGTGATAAAAGTAAAGGAGTTTGAAATAGGAGGCTCCCAGAATCTCGCTCGAGTAAGATAAACAAGAAGCAACCCTAGAACATAATTGGTGTTACTCTAAAGCGACAAGATAACTCAACTTTTCACCAACAATTAACGAAACCGAAACTATCAACTAAATAACCAGATAAATATAACAAACCAAAGGTTTTTGTCAATATGTATACCATGTAATTCGCTCCAATTTTAATGTTAAGCTATTCAAGGCAAATCGACCTTTGAATTAAATGAATCCATATCAATACCAATACATTAAGCAACTGTAGCCTAAGACGAAACTTAAGCTCTCTATGTAAGCAATAACAATTAATTACATAACTTTTCTCTCGAATATCGCTGCAATTAAACAATATAAATAATTAACACTACTGCAATCCACAAGCAATCAAAACCAAACAAGTATGAGATAATAATACACGCTAAACAAAAGAAAGTTGACATTTTTATATCATAGATCCAAAATTTATCCAACATTCTTAAAATATTTCCAAAACCCTAATACATAAAAATGATAGCACATTGGCAAAACGCAACACCTCCTCAAACCTGATCCAGCCCGGCCCGGCCCGATTAAAGTTGAATTCACTTTTGAGCAGGGGCGAGCGGGGGAGCGCCGAGGAGGCTCTGCTGCTGCATTTCTAGCTCGTTGAACTGCTGCTCGCGGTCCATCTCGATGATCAGCGGGACCACCAGGATGAGGAAAGTGGTCCCCGCGATCCACGCCGCTTTTCCCGTGCTTTTGAGGAGCTTCTGGGAGACGTACGCCGCGTCCGACGCCTTCTGTTTCGTGTAGGCGACAATCGGAGTATCCGATACGCGACGGGTCACCTTGGCCAAGAAGCCAACCTCGCCGCTGTTGTTAGTAAGTCGCTTTTTGCCTTGACCGGACGACATCGTATGGCCGGAGACGGTGGAATAGGGAGCAATGTGAGAGAGAGAAAGGGCTTAGGGTTTTTGGTCCCTGACGGAGAGACTCTTATTGCGACCTTATAATGGGTTGCTTTTGGGCTTTTTTCAGAGAATTTAAAGCCCATATTTGAGTTGTTGGATTTAGGTCCAAAACGGTTTATTATAGTTTTAATAATGATGTGCAAACATTGAAGACCTCAACCATTCAAAGGTTAATCAATGAGTGTAAAATCTCTCTTTATATACTGAAAACAAGGGAAAGGCAAGTTCAAAACAAATTCCACTTCAAGGGATTTGGATATTAGAGTCTTCAAAACTAAATCCCTGTTATAATAATATCCCTTACGGCACCAGGGACCCCTGCTTACAACGAGGGTTGAATTACAAACCCATGGAGCCGAAACAATGTATGCCAAACCAGAACTTCCATTTCCCAGAAGAACATCTTTGTACGCACGACCGATGCTAGAAACATACTTTCCCATTAGCTGAAGCTGCTGATAAATATAGGAATCTGATTCCGTAGCATTGAGGATATCAGAATCTGAATGCAGGTTCACCACAACCGTCCCATGTTTGGGGTGGAGCTGATAACTGAGGGCTTTGACAAAGGGGGAATCTGGATCCCAAAGTTTACGAGGGAAGATGTCATCACCATCATAGGCATCGATGAAGACCAAATCGTACAGATTGGTGCTCTCGAGGATAAAACTCTCGGCATCTGATTCATAGAGGTTCAACCTCTCATGAGTGCCTTTCCACAGTACTTCGTCGATAGTATTGGGTTTCGACATGGCACGCTCACCTGATGGAGTCATCACTGAGAAATATGGAAATCCCATTGCTTGAACCGAGGCTGAGATAACAATGGGGTCGATCTCAACTATATGGATAACAGCACCTGAGATAGCATAGAATACTTAATCTGAAAGCAAGGATTTGTTCACAGCAATTCTTAAAAAATGCAACATTTTGGCTGTATTCAATGACTCTTAAGAAAAGCATATGTAGAAAAGGTAACATGAACATCAGTAACTCTTCAGAGAAAGCATATACAGAAAAGGAAATGTGAACATCCCCAACCTTGAATTTTGCTGGCCAAAAATAATGGCAAGCTTCCACCTCCATGACCAATGCATAATATATTCATTGTTTTCTTCCCGTAAGCAGCACTCACAAGATCATAGTTACAGGAAGCAATAGTAGCCAATCCAGTTGATACCATACTCTTCAGGTCTGCACTACGACAATAAACCATAAAAAGTTAGCTGTGACTTCTATGAAAAAGACAACAAAATATAATCTACAGACTCCAGGATTAGTAGAAAAAGCTTCAGTTTGAAACTAGGGCCATGAACAAACAACTCATACTGATAGCATTATATTATACTGTTACAAAAGAATGTAGACAAGAATAACAGAACTTCTTTTTATTAAGAAGACTAACAGAAAACTTGTGACCGAAGATGAAACACCATGTCCATCATAAAATAATACATGACATCAAAATCTAGTGTCCAAAAAATCCCCCAACCTATATCGTCATAAACATTCATGGTAAGAAAGCATGGAATTCTTGGATTAACTACCGTGAGTTCTAATTCACAAGAGTCACATTGGTTAAGGTAACTCAAATGATATGCCTCTTTGTTATACTTGGCAAGAACCTCTCCCAACTCAAGTAATCACCCTATAACATTGTCCTATTCCTCAATAAATTTTCTCATTGACTACGAATTTACCAGAGCTCTGAGCATAGAAGCTCTATTTAGTGCCACTGATTTGCAAAAGCAATAAAGAAACAATGATCTGGAAGTTGATATGTATTTTTTTCTCCATCAGTAGCAGCAGGCTAAATGATAGGGGTCAGCCCTTGCCCAACCCACAGATTAACCAGCTCCAAATGCTGGCAAGAATCAATCTTATGATCGTAGGTGGCCCATACTAACTTTAACTGAAGGCCAATATGCACATTCATGAGAATATTCATCACATAAAGCTTGTTGAAGACTAAAGAAGTCTGATAATAGATAGGAGGGAAGGATGATGCTGAAGGTAACAGGGACATGACAAGAAATAGTAGGGCAGATTAGATGAGATTAAACAGCTGCTAGTCTAGCATTATATCAGCGGACTTGAAATATAGACAAATATTTGAGCCACTTAAAATACGTTGTTAAACAGCCAATTTATCATTATAAAGTAAGGAACTGGAATTTACATGGAACAGCCAGACAATGAGCCTGCTGCATATAGCACACAGAGCCCGGTTCTGATTCTGGACAAGCAGCCATAACTTTAACAGTGCTCTGGCGAGTATCCTCATTAAAGCGAAGCGTGCGCCATTGATATCCAAGCACTTTAAAACCCATATTGCCTCCACAACTTGGATATATCTCTGCACACCTTTGCTGCAGCCATCTCTCCATTTCTGGCCACCTGTCTTTAATCTAAAAAAACGGTAGTTACATTTAAAGTAAGAAAATAACCGAGACGTATCAGTGCTTCTGAAAAGTGCTTTCGTAGAAACCACAAAAGTATTTACTATTAAATACTTCTCCACAATGCCTTTCGAGTTGTTGCTTAACAAACCAGTAAAGTGCTTATTTGAAAAGCAGTCTTTTAAGAGATTCATCAAAATTTTGTATAAAAATTGAACTAACCAAACAATAATTACTAATATATATAGAGAGAGAGAGAGAGGGAGGGAGGGACTGACAGGTCTAGAAGAAGGGTAAGCAAGCACAGAAACGATGCCGTTTCCCTTATCGGAAGTCGAGCGGAGAACAGTGTAGCCGTCGGAGCCAGTTCCCCACCACTCCGACGAGTAAATCCAGTCACCCTCGTCCTCAATACGACGTCGTGCGGCCGTGCAAAGCTGGCGGATGCTCCATCTCCAGCTCCCCCCAGCTCTTGGCCACATCACTACTGACTCTAATCTCACCAAATTCAACTCAAGCTTAGACCTAGCTAGTTTTTCTATTTCATTATTTATAAGAATTAACGGCTCTTAAAACCCCAAACCGTCTTTTGCTTTCTATTTTAATACTTTTTTTTAGTGAAGAAATAACCCCATGTTGTAAATCATGGTGGATTCCACCAAATAGTGCTCTCCCCATTTCTCTTTATTGCTCTTCCCATTATTCCTTTTATAATTAATAATTGTAAGCACTCCACCTTCTAAATGCCTATATATATACCATTTTCTTTGCTAATGAAATATACAATTTCAATTCTCTCGCACAAGCTTGTTTCTTCACTCTTCATTCAAGTTTTCATTACTCACATATCATCATTAAATAATTACTTACATACAATCCCTTTTATATCCATTATTATCAAATTTATAACACCCCACTTGTTTTTGGTGGGAGAGAGGGAAAGAGAGAGTTTTTTTTCTCCCCGAATTATATTATACGATCAACACAAATTTAAATTCATTTAATTAATGAAAAAAAATAAAAAAAGTAATAAATCTTTGTTAATTTTTTTTTATTTTTAGTAATATTTTATTAATTTTTTAATTCAAATATCATTACACTAATTATTCGAGAGTGAGAGTCTATTGAAGCGGCTAACTATATATCATGGAGTATAGTAATTGAATGAAAATTGTCTTGTAACATTTTAAAAATGGACTCAAAAATTTTTATCACTGTAAAATAAATTAAATTATTATCAATAATCTAAGCTATAAAAATAGAGGAAAAAAAAGTGATAATTACATGCAAGAGCAGTCAGGACCGCAAAGAGACAACAACTAAAAGAGCTGAAAAAAGATCAATCGAAAAGTACCATCTATACACAGATCGTATCGGATTCGTGAATTTTTTTTTGTTTGAATTATGAGGTGATCTTAAGTTGGGATTTGGATCCGGTACTGACCTGAGTTTTTGCTCAACTTTCAAGAATCTTGTTACATCTGTACACTTTCACTACCAACGGTTAGGATTATTTTCCACTTTTTCTTTTCTTTTTCCAAATTTATTCTTACCTAATAAAACGCGCTTTTTATAACTTTTCGTTTATTTCCTCGCTTGATGCACAAAACTTAGGTCCAAACAAATTGATTTAACATCTAATTTTTTTCTTTTCTAACTTTTCTTTTCATGAACTATTTACAGCATCTGCGTTTTTTTTTTTGTAAATTGATCATTTGGTGTTGATGTTACTATCTCGAAATCTCATTGTTTGTTATTTTTTTCTGTTCAATTCTTCAATTTAATTATCCATTTCATGGTTCTGCAACTTTAAAGTTGATTTCATGATCAATTTTTGTGGTCTTAACGTTCATTTATGCTTCAAAAATTTTCATATGTATTTCATGTTTGATAAAAGTCCTCACTGGAAAAAAAAAAAAAGAGTGAGCCATAATTTTAATACTTATTTTGATTCAGGTCATATGAAGTGTTGCAAAATGAGATTGTTGACGAAGAGAAGCATTGATTGAGGAGATTGTTTTGGATGAAGCAATTGGTACCTCAAATATTGCCGAGGTATTTTTAGAGATAGTGAATCCAAAGAGAAGACAAGGCATGTTTGTCAAATATTGCTGATGTATTCTTAGTTGCTGTTGGTTTTTGGCTTTGGCTGAGGACGTTATGTACATGTTGCTGCTGGTTTTGGCTTTGGCTGGTGACGTTATGTACATGCCATGTTTGTCATTCTCATTGTATAGAATACATATAATAAAGAGAAATTGTTATGATTTTTATTGTGTACAACTATAATCGAGTAATAAAACTATTTTAGATGTTTATTGACATCTGAAGTTCAATTTCTATATGAGGTTTGTTCTGTTTCTGAAATGTTCTGTTTCTGAAATAGATTTCAATAGAGCTGAGTTGTGCTTGTTCAAAACAATAAAATGTGAAATTTCACGAGGGCATCAAATGTAAGAATACACATCTATGAAGTTTAAAACCTAAATAAAATTTAGCATCTGTCAATATACATAGTATATGAATTCAAGCAAACAAAACTTTAAATCAATTAACTCAGCAATTAAAACATAATATGCAGAAAGTGAAATTGGTGCAGAAACTTTATCTTGAATACCATGCTGCAACAGCAACTGTATTTCTCATAATAATTTTTCTCAATTAATCTTTAAAAATAAAAATTCAGTACTAGAAAAAGAAACAATATGTCATTCATTTATGACATTTCATTAAAACAAAGCATTGCTATTTGAAGCTCGAGAGTCTTGAACTGTAAAAGAACATCCTGTTAAGTTTTGTTAAAGCAAATCCTGAAAGCTGGTCTGCTGAGATGGTTCATAAGGGAGACATGGCACCAAATTAGGCACGTTATAACCTTGTGGCAGCTGCTCCACCTAGAAGAACAGTATAAAAAAATCTCATAATTTATTACAAAATTAAATAAATATCAATATTCAATATCAAAAAAGGATCAAAAGTACTTACTGAATATGGATGAAGGACCATTGATGGAGGAAGAGTGCTATTAACTGCATGAACAGATGGAATATGTGCCTACAAGCATATAACTCAATTAATCATTCATTTTCATTATTTATTTGAAAAAATATTTTAAACAATTGGTTTGATGAATAAGATAACTATATCACTGAGACATTTGAGAGTTGACGATTAGATAATTTCCTCTTCTTTGCTAACGCAATCTCCAAACCACTCTTAAATCTACGTCTTCCTCGAGACGACTCTTTCTTTTCAGCCCTCTTCCTTTGGCAATAATCTCATTTTGTTGACCATCCATTTCAATACTTCTTGCGGGTTTCACAAGAGGAGAGTTCTGAATTTTTTCATTTTTATTGCCATCCATTTCTAAACTCAAAAGGTCTTCAATCAACTTTGCCAATTTAATTGCATGTTCATTCGCTAGCTTGTCGTTTTTCACTCTCGAAGCTCTACTTGAAATCTTAGTGAAAGTGGAACACTCTGCATGTCTGCTGCGGGTCACTTTGAATTTCACACCCATTTATGTCTCGAATGGCTTGCTCTTACTTGTTTTGTCCATCTTTTTAAGATATCTTGGGTGGGAAGAAATTCTTTGATATCCATGACATCTCTAAGAATCTTAATCATATGACTACATAAAATCCCTTTCCTCTCAAACATCATACAATGCAAGATAATGTGCCGTCAATCTCCCTTTTACGGCGCTTTTTTAGAGTGCCTATCCATGCTAATTGTGTAAAGGAAACATTCACCTTCTACAGCATAATTTTGTATAGACAAATCAATAGCTTCTTCAAGCTCATCTTGAAACTCTTGAAATATTATTTTTGTATAAACTTCTCTTGCTTGTACAAGCATTTTAACAGAACATTTTCATGTGAACTAGCCTATAGCATAAATCTCGACTTCCAACTCCTTATACCTTTTATCATTAACTACCCTCTCGAAATGCATAAAAAATTGTATCGAGGTCGACTTAAGGTAATCTTTTAAGCTAGCATTAAAACTTTCACTAAGTTGAGTACTATTGATTCCAGTGACCATGCTTGCTTGTTATATGCATAAGCCCATTTCTCTCTTAACTCAAATATACATTTCAACCAATTATTATCATGCACATCATACTCCTCAAGCATTACATTCCAAGCACTCAAAAACTCATCTTCTTCTTCAATGGACTCCATGAACATAGATAATGCACTTTTTACCCCTCCAGGTCCTTTAAAAACATTTGTTTACATGCTTCAAGGCATTTTGCATTATATGCCATGTACAAAATGTGGTTTGTGTTAGGCATTACATGAGAAATAACTTTAGCCATCGCGAAGATCTCGATCTGTAAAGATGGTTTTGGTGATTTCACACATTGCCTTCAAAAATGTCTCAAACAACCATATAAATGAATCGAAGTCTCACCATACATCAAAGTCGCCCCAAAAATGTCACTCGATGATGATTAAATCCCACAAAAGTTGCGAATGGCGATTTTCTTTATTTACTTTGTAAGTTGTATCAAAACTTACAACATCTCCAAATTGACCATAATCAATAATCATCTTCGCATCTGCCCAAAATATATTAGTAATTGCATACAAGTAGAAAAATGATGGGTTTTCAAAGTTTCATCATAAAAATATTTCAATAAATACCCTACTTCTCCATACGCCAAATCTTTTTGTCTCTTTGTTCTAAGATAATTCTTGATCTAGTTTTGTGTATCCAAGAGATTCTCGCCCTCCCACTTGCCTACCCATTAACTCATATGCGGATTTAAGTGAAATCCCATTCTTCTACCAAGTCTACTTCCAATGCTTTGAAGAAAGTTTGTTATTTTCTTTGAGAAGGTAGCATATGGGCACACTCTTGCATTACAAGTGGATGGTTATGAGACTCAATAAAATGATTAACAAACCAATTGTTCTTTTTCCTATTTAGCTTGATAAATAATCCAAAGATCACAAGGTTCTTGTCTCTGCTCTATATTTTACTTTCGGAAGATCTGTTTTGGCTTTTAATCAATAACCTTGTTTGCAATTGATACTTAAGGCATATTTGTTATAGAATTGATACGCTGCTTTTTCGAATTAAACTCCATGCCTTGTCTCGGTTTAAAGGTGAATCAATTGAAATTTCTTGATCGATAGTCTCTAATGCAGCCATTTTAATCAACAAAAAAAACCATGCACAAAAAAGATAAAACTAACCTTTTTGAATTTGCTCTTTCCGAACTTTCTTCAATAAAAATTATGATGATGATGGAAATCAAACGTGTTTCAATTGGGCACGATGAGAACGATGATAAATAAGCGGGAAGAAAAAAGCGGGATGTTTTATAATTAAGATTTTATATAGGTACAACGTATTTTTGGAAAAGTGGAAAAAATAAAAAAGGGAACAAATCTTAGCCATTGATAGCTATAGTAGACAAGTGTAATAAGATTCTTGAAAGTTGAGCAAAAACTCAGGTCAGTACCGGATCCAAATCCCTTAAGTTGACTTTTTTTTTAATGAAAAAAAAATGATAATTACATGCAAGAGCAGATTTTAAATTTCTAATTCTTATTAAGAAATCAAAACACCGAAACACTCGCACCAATCAATCATCGATTTTTGAATTCTAGATTCTGAAATCAAATGACTGCCAAAAGTAAGTTTTTGGGACCCACCACTAGCCAAGTGGCAATCGCGACCATTAATTTCCTTAGGCTCTCTGACTCGACCGACCATGACGATGATTCCTTGTAGTGTCGTAAGACGGAAGTCGCCATTTGCCATCTTCTTTCTCATTCTTAAGGCAATTCTCGGGTCAAAACAAAACAACCAGACACAACAAGCAAAGCAAAGCAATCTCCGTTGTGTGCGTTCTGTTCTGTTCCTGACTTCTCATCTCAAAAAACGTGAAACTCCACTTTCATTTCCCACGTGCTTCAGGTGTTTTCTTTGTCTTTGCTTTGCTTTAGCCACGGAACTTCTTTTATTCGCAGGCCCTAGCCCTTGCATTAATAGCTGAATAAGCAAAAGCTCTCCAAGAAGTCGAGGCAGAGAAACAAACACAAGTAAGTCTTTTTGATCTGGGTCTTTTGTTTATTGATCATGAGACGTTTATTACTTATTTATTTATTTTTTCATTTATTATGTTTTTTGGGTAGTGTATCCGAAGGTGAAGGTGAGAGAAGAAAAAGACCAATATGATGAACATGTTGCAGTTGGTCTTCAGCTTCTTGAATCTCTCTCCTTACATGTTCCTTCTTCTCCAGGTATTTTTTTTTATTTTTTTCCAAATATTTCCTTTTCAATATCATATTTCTTTTTTTGGGTTAATTTGGAATTTTGTTGTCTCTTCTTAATATTTATTTTTTTAGTAATTAGCATGATATCACTTTCAAATAGGCTGAAGTCCCTTTCATGTTTTACAGTAAGCTTAAAAATACAAAAGCAATTGCACTAGTTTGATTCTTTTTATGACATGGGGAGCTTGGAAACAAATAGCTCTGCTAGATATTTGATCATCTCATCTTGAACCTGAAGCATAGGATATTTACGTGGTTGATTAAGCCATGAGTTATTACGATAGATAGTTTTGAAGATTGAGAAGTTGACCCCAGCAGTAGAGGCTTCTTCATTTTTAAGGATTTCTGTTGCTTTGATTTAGTATTAATAGCTGTAAGTCAGTCTTGATTAGAGGTTGACGTATTGAGTATGTAATGACCTGTTTGTTTTTCCAGAGATAGAGCACCGGGATGATTCTCGAGCATTCATTGCAAGAATTCCAAAATCTCCTCTGCGAAATGTAGCGACACTTACAAATTCTACTCACAAAGGTTAAGTTTTATTATATTGTAGCTTCTGATACAAAATTCCATTTGTTTCTTATAGAGAAAAGTTCTGATATATGACTATACTTCATTGACAGAAGCAGAGCAGAACAACTATAAAAAGATTGATGAGAAGGAAAAACCAAAGATTGATGAGAAGGAAAAACCAAATATAAGAGTCACATCTCTGACAAACGACTCTACTTCATTGTCAGATGATGGGAAGAATGATGTAAAGATTGATGAGACGGAAAAACCAAATATAAGAGCCGGTTCAATCCTGCGTCCACGTGCTGTCTTATCTAGTCCTGGTAAGATAACTTTGCTTAACTATTTTGACATTAGTTTGATATTACATTCTGTTATTAGTCTACAGAGAAAGAAACTGATGACTAGTAACTTGAATATGAAATGCAGTAATCAAATCTGCAGCATAAATAGGTTGTATATGATTCTCAGAGCTTTCACTATGATTGATCATTGTGTTCATCCAACACAGCATCACACTCATTGTATGTGATTTTGTGAATGTTTAATTCTCCAATCAATTGATTTATCTCTAAGGCCACTAATACTAGGTAGTTCATAAATTTTGTATTCAGATAATGATGCTGTAATAGGAAATAAAAACAGATTGAAAGGAGAGCGACCAGCAGCTTTGAGGAATCATGATATGGTTTCAAATAGACATGCAAAGGCAAAATGTAAAGCTAGCCCGACTCACTTCAAAAGTCAACTAAACACAACATCCTCCAATAATGTGCATGAAAATAAGAGTGATATTAAAGGCAAGAAAGGCTCAGCAACGGCAGATCCCAGTCAAAGAAGATATCTCAGAACTTGGAAATTTTGATCATTTGTCGTTCAAACATTATACAGACATGAGTGTATTCACACATACGGAGTGTTTGATTTCTTTTCTTTTCTTTTCCTTTTTCCCCATAGGAAAATTGGAAAAGCAATTGTGCATATGTTACAAATCACATAAGGAACACTGTTTACACAATCCTTGTATTTCTTGGTGGAGTAAAATTTCTGTTTCTCGTGAATATAGGAAAATTTGGAAGAAGAAAAGGTTGAGATGATTTTAGTCATGCTTATTAATTACAGACTGGGAGTTTAAGTTGGAACAATCCCTTGAATTTTTCAATTCACTGTCCCATTTGAAGATCCACCTTACTGCTTCCTGGAGGCTTCATAAACCTGAGAAATATGTGACGTCTATCTTTTAACAGGTTAACAAAGAATGATAGTATTTGCTTCCGATAATTGTCAATTTCTGCTTAGATCTTAATCAGCAATTCTAATTCGCAAAGTCGTCCTTGGTCCTTCAGAAAATCAGCTTCAGTTCCTACCACAAACCCATCGGGTCCTCAGCCTTCAATTAGCTTACGTACTCGACTGTTCCCAATTTTGGGACAGCCATAGGATGTTAAAGCGCGAGTGACAAATGTAGTCTCACTAGTAATATGCATCAAAAAGAATTTCTCTCTCCATCTCTGTATGAAGTAAGTTCAAAAGATACCGGAGCCTATGGAACTTGGGGTGTGAACTGTCTCCGGAAAGAAATACATGCCCACCATCGTTGATTTCAATCCAGCTACAACCTGGTTCCTTCTTAACACCGTTCTCTTTCATTCGAGCACATATCCTCTTAGCATCGTCTCTTCTACCACAGCTCAGATACATTTCTGTCAAAATTAGATAAACACCAGAGTTATTAGGTTCTAGTTCCATAACCCTCTCACCAGCAATCTCACCCACCTTGATGTTGTTGTGGATTCTACAGGCTCCGAGCAAAGCTCCCCAAACACTTGAAGAACCTTCAATTCCATCTGCTCTTATTTCATTTAAAAGATTCATTGCCTCATCCATAAGCCCGAATCTCCCAAGCAAATCAACAACACAAGTATAATGCGCACTTCTTGGCTGAAGAAAGTACTTGTTTTTCATACAATCGAAGTAGTATCTACCCTGATCAACCAGGCCTGCATAACTACAAGCAGATAGAACTCCCACGAAGGTTATGTCATTGGGCTCAAAATCAGTTAACCTCATTCTTTCAAACATCTCTAGAGCTTTTTCAGCATATCCATGGTAAGCGAAACCACATATAATAGAATTCCAAGATATGATATCATGGATTGGCATGGAAGAGAATTCCAGCAAGGCTGATTGTATGTTTCCACATCTTGCATACATGGTTATCATTGCATTAGAAACAGCAGTAAACTGATTCCTGGCTATTTTAATTGCCTGTGCGTGGATTTGCCTTCCGAGATCTAAGGTTGGAAGATCTGAACAGATTGTTAAAACACTAGTAAATGTTGCATTATCAGGGGATGGACCTGACTCTTTCATTTGGACAAAAAACTTCAGACCTTCCTCCCCGAGATCATTTTCTCCTAGTCCAAACATCATAACATTCCACACAGTTACATCTCGGGTTGTCATCAATTCAAAAATCTTAATTGCACTTCCAACCTCACCCATTTCAAAATAACCAACAATCACATTTGTCCATGATGCTATGTTGCTGTAAGGGTATTTCTCAAGATATGCATGAGCTTCCTTGACTAGTCCATTTCTTATTAATACCAAAATAATTGAGTTCCAAGTCTTTTCACATGTTTCAGGCATTTGCTTAAAATAGCTAATTGCAGCATCAATTCTTCGGCTATTAACCAAACCATTAATCAACTGCTTCCACGAAGTCAAATCACGGTCATGCATTTTTTGAAACAACTCTTCAGCTGCACCAACAAATCCGTTGTCCAAGTAACCAGCTATCATCAGATTCCAAGCTTGAACATCCTTTGCAGGCATCTTATCAAAGAGTTTACGAGCTTCAACTATCCGTCCTTCTCTCACAAGTCCATTCACCATAATTGTCCAAGAAGCAACATCTCTAGCGCCCATTTCTTCGAAGTAACTTTCCGCCAAATCCATCCTTTGACAATTCACCAGTGCTCCTATCACCAGATTCCATGAAACCACATCCTTTACAGGCATACCATGAAAAACCCTCAAAGCTTCATCAATCAAACCATTACACACATACCCAGAAATCATCGAATTCCATGTTACAACATCTCTAACCTCCATCCCATCAAAAACCTCCTTAGCACCTTGAACATTACCACTTTGCATCAACCCTGCAATCACCGTATTATAAGTAAACATATCACGTTCAGGCATTTGATTGAATAAACACATAGCGTTATCTAAAAACCCATTTTTAAAGTAACCCCGTATCATCACATTCCACGTGACAGTGTCTCTTTGGGGCATTTTATCGAACAAGTTCTGGGCTTCCTGTATACGGGCATTTCTCATGAGGCTAGAGATTTCTGCGTTGATGGGTTTTAGGTTCAGAGGGGTTATGAGCCTTTGGTTGGTTGTAGAGATTTGTGGGACCGTGTGAGATAGTCGTCTGGTGAGAGTTAAACAGAGGGTTTTGGTTAGTTTGAGGAACGAACGAGAAGACAACATGAGGTTCCATCTAGTTTGAAGACCCAATTGGAGGGAAAGACGAGGAGACCTTTTATATGTGTGGGTATGCGGAATTTTTTTTTTAAAATGGGTGAATATGTATATTGCGATATTACTTATAAATTCATAAAGGTGATACTATATTACTATTTGAATTTATCAAACTACTCATTTAATTTATTTTTAAAAATAATTTTTTATGATTAAATATCTTAAATTAAATTATAATTTTGTACATTAAAAAATAGTTAAAAAACAAAACTTTTATTTTTTGAACCGATCTTTACATTCAATATAATTTTGTTGAACTTTAATCATATTTTCGTTAAGAGTGATGATACAGCCACAAATTCTTGTACAAACTTATCTTGTACAAACAGATATGGCAATAATTCATTGGTTGAATGAAAATATAAAATAATATAAATAAATCATGTGGGCTAAGAGATATTTAATGCAACCAATGAATTAATGCCACATTAGTTTGTACAAAATAAATTTGTACAAGAGTTTGTGACTATATCATTACTCTTTCGTTAAACTCCAATCATAATTTGCAAAATTACTATCATGTACCAAGAATTCGAGTTCTTTTAGTGTTATCTTGTCTGAGACTGTGAATATATCAACTTTGAATGAAGTTGAAGTTGAGTCACCATTTTTTATGGCAACGTGTTGACATCAGCATTTGATGTCTACAATGGGTTATTGCCTTAATGCCTTTGAGGTTTGATCTTGTTTTAGAAATTAATGAATTTAAGATTACCATCTATCATACAAGCCTTGAAAATGTTTATTAACCTGCAATATGATTGCGAGTATTTTGCTCTATCACAAACAAGTCTTAGCTTTAGGTTGCAAATATTTTTTGGCCATTCTAATTAACTTATCTGGGAACTATTCTATCTGGTAGCTTGGATTCTATAACTTATTGTGATCATCTTTCTAATGAATGCAAAAGGTAAAAACTTTCTTAAAAAAAAAATTCAATGAAAGATTTGTTAAGAATTTACAAATGAATTTCACGGATTTAATAAGCAAAAACACTATTATTATAAAAATTGGGTTTACTAAGAGTATACTGAGTATTTAAGTGGGTTTATCGAATAAAATTTAAAATTTTAAAATTTGAGGGTGGACTTATTTAATAAATGAGTTTATTGAGTGGTTGGTAGATTCAAATAGCCCCCATCTATTTAGAAAATATTTTTAAAAAAATGACTAGAATAAATGTTACATTTTTACCTCTCCCCCCCTCTTTTCTTTTATATGACAAAGAATTTTGATTTTAGCTTGGGCCTTATAATTGTTTATAGCAATTAGATTTCAAATAATTTTTTTTTTTAAAATTCAAATTGAGCTCTATTAGCATTATGTAAGGTTGATTGGGTCAATTGAAAATTCACAATAATATTAGACTAATAGAATTAGTAAAAGATGTTAATATATAATTACCATCTAATTAATTGAGTATATTATAATCTATTGATTTGAAAATAAAAAAAATTATTGGGATCTTGTTTTGATAGCTATTCTATGTAGCAATCCCAATGTATGAGTTAGAAATGGACATATTTACTGCTAAACACATATTTAAAGAAAAATAAATTTTGAACTACATATGCACGCAATGAAACTTAACTCTCTTCGCTACTAATCATGGGAATGATAGAGCCACAAATGAATTGTAAAAATTTATATGGACAAGCTATGCAGTATGATTGTATAAATTTATCCCAACTCACCTAAAATTGTAAAATAAAAAATATCCCAAATCAGTGTGAGAAGCGAATAAAATAGCCCAGCAAGACTCTGATCCACAGTGATCACTGAACTCACCTTATCCAGTCTTACTGGACACAAATCTGCCCACATCAGCTTTAGCCACCAATTACACTATTTTCTCATTCTGCCCCTAATCTAACCAACTTTTAGCTCAACTGAAATAACAACCACCACCACCACGACCACCACCATCATCATGGCTGCTACAGCTGCTGCGGCCATAGGCTCATCTTTCTCCTCATCCATGCACACGCCCAAATGCATGCGTGTAAAGCAATGGCCAGTATCTCTTGATCATAACAACAATGTTGTTGTTCCAATGATGAAACTTTCAGCACCTCGAGTGTTATTGGCCTCCATTTCACAGCCTTGCACTATTGGGCCTCTTAACATAATCGGAGCTATCCCACAACAGAGCAAATGGCGTGTGCTGAAGATGTCTGCTGCTGTAGCGCAAGAAGAGGCGGCAGCCACTGCTGAGGAAGAAGCTTCTGGGTTGGTAGAGGAGGAAACGGAGGAAACGGAGGAAGTGCAAGAAGATGGAGAGGCTAAAGCTGAGGCTGAGGCTGAGGCAGGGCCTGAAGCTGAGGCCCTGGCACCGCCTGCTCTGGGTGTGAATACAAAGCTTTATTTTGGGAACTTGCCTTATAATGTTGATAGTGCTCAGCTTGCAGGGATAATTCAGGACTATGGCAGCCCAGAGCTTGTTGAGGTTTGTTACATATTTAATTTAAAAATTAGAACGATTCAATTTGTGGTTATAGTCATATCTAATTATCAATTTAGAGTAACAGTTTGTTTAATAGTTTTATTTATTTATTTTTTCTAGTGGCGTGGTACTTGCTAGTAGTTATAATTTTGTTTTGACTTATGATTTGTGGAGAGAGGAATTGATAACTTAGACTTTACGATTATTAGTGGATGATTTCTAGATAAGGGTTTCAGGAGATTAGGCTGCGTGATGAGGTCAGGTTCTTGTTTCTCTTGCCATGTCTTTGTGGAAAATTGGGGATCTTCTATCGAGCTGTGATAAATTATCTACTGGTCAGCGAATCATAGTAAAGCTACTTCCAATGCATGACTCAAATAGTGGTAGAGTCTGATACGAGGAAATGCTGTCCAAGTTAACAGTCAAGTGTGCACTGGCTATGCTTGTTAAATCTGGTCTACTTGCTCAATCAGGTTGAACTCGAGTTTCACTGTTTGTTTGTAGAGTTTGATTGCTAATTAGTAACCCAAGCATTGGCACAATTGATATTATTATATAAAGTGCTACATGTGACGGTATTAATTTCAGGATTTTTTTTTCAAAAGATTGGGTTCCAAATGTGCCGTAAGGCTGTTAAGTTGTGATGGGAATCAAGTAAATTTAATGTGTATGTCCAAACAGTACTTTATGTTGCACTCATCTGAAACCAGTTTAAAGTAGACTGAACATTTAAGTGCCTGTTGAAAATGGTGAATTTTGGTAATCCATGGTCAGTTCCAAGTAATGAAAGCATGAACAAGACAACTTGAGATCATTAAACAGCTCATTCTCCATCCAACTGTAATGGATTTGAGCTTGATCATCTTAATATGTAATTGATTTTATACTGGTAAAGTCTTCTGGCTATTCTTTTCAAAACTTCTGTTTGATTTTTAGAATTCCTCCATTCACTCAGGCTTCCCGAATCAAATAAACAGAGGAGAGACGTGGAGTTCCTCTGTGCGTGAATGTGAACTTTTACATCCTAATTATGACTCAAAATTTTAATTTAGTGTGGTGACATGAACATTTTTTTGCATTGAATGACCTATTTATTATTATTTTTTTTGGTTTTTTCTGAATCTTCGGTCCCATAACTTACAACTCTAGGATTTCGGAATGTTTCTATTAAATCTAGGATTGGAACAATCTATAAAAATATGGGAAAACAATTATATCTAAGTGAAGATTGGTTGCTTTTAATCAGCCAATTTCAGAATTAATAAAGGATGCTGACATGCTGTATTCACTTAGGAGAATATATTCGTTAGGTCCTAGGCTTATTGATAAAGTATATGGCTTTTGTTTCTCATTATAGATGTCATAAACTTGCTGAGCAGTATATATGCAATTTTCGAACTTTTCATCTCATATATACATACAACATACTTTAATTGTTTACCATCAATCTTGTCATTCTAACTGATATTTAATTTCTCTGTTTTCAATTTTTTTTTCCTTGGAACTTAATTTCTGCTAATTGTTACAGGTTCTTTATGATAGAGAAACCGGAAGAAGCAGAGGTTTCGCATTTGTGACAATGAGCACAGTTGAAGATTGTAATGCGGTCATTGAAAACCTTGATGGAAGAGTAAGAATTTCTTTATATGCAAATACCTCTGTTATTTCATCTAGGCGTGGATGCGTGTGCATAAACATGCATTTATGTGGGTATATTCATTTCAATTCGTTGAATCTTGGAGTAAGGGCTAACAATTTGATTAAGATATCGCAGAATATATTTTGATAATCATCTAAAATGTAAAAGCATACATAAATCCTTACCTTGAGCTTCAACTTAAAAGACTTGTGGTTTTCCAGGAATATTTGGGGCGGATTTTGAGGGTGAACTTTTCCGACAAACCTAAGCCTAAAGTACCTTTATATGCAGAAACCGATTTCAAGCTTTTTGTTGGGAACTTATCCTGGTCAGTAACAACTGAAAGCTTAACTCAAGCTTTTCAAGATTATGGAAATGTGGTTGGAGCAAGGGTTCTTTATGATGGAGAATCTGGAAGATCTCGTGGTTACGGTTTCGTATGCTATGCAACAAAAGCAGAGATGGAAACTGCCCTAGAATCTCTTAATGGAGTGGTATTGATTCTCTACTTTTTATTCTTCGTGCTCATTCTAAGGCACATATAAATTCGAACTTTCAGAAGATTGCTAATCATCTCTTGTTCTTTATGCTACCTTAGGAATTAGAAGGACGGGCAATGCGCGTGAGTTTGGCACAGGGAAAAAGATCATAAGCCTACTTAAGTATTAACTCGGGAAGATTGGGAGATTGTTATCAATTGCATGGAAGAATCGGAATGATACACATTATCTGCATGTTACGAGTGCAGTCACTTGATGTCTTGATCAGTGACCTGAAATTTCTGCCCTTCCATTTCATGTATTCCATTCAGATTCCACTTGAGTATTTACCAAAAGTGGAACTTGAGAAAATTTAATTGAGTTGTAATACTTGCACACTAAGGCAGCTAGTAAGTGAGGTTACTTTTTTTTTTTTTTTCCTTTTTTTTGCCCCCAAAAAATATCTTTTATTAATAAAAAAAAATTAAGATAGAAAAGAGGTATTTGGCAGCAGATTAGTGGCAATTAGTGTTTGATTTTGTAGCATTTGAAGCCATGAAGGAGACATAATGCTATGCCTTGCTCTTTAGAAAATTTGCAAAAGCATCTTGCAAGCATTATGTGGTACACAGTTTGTTGGAAAAGGAGGACTATCACTCACTTTTTTTTTTCCCCCTTATAAAAGAGAGGAAAATTTTAGTGACTATTCCTTTATAAAAGAGGGAAAAATTGTAGTGTCTATGGTTTCAATTTTAAGTGGGGTGAGGGTGACTAGGTTTCAAGTTTTAAGTGGGTTTTGGAGGAGAGCTTTTGACCATGGGGAGGCGTTTTTTTCCCTTTGAATAAAAATGCTTTTATAAAAGTATCTACTGCCGCTTTCTAATAAAACAAAACTATTTGGAAATATTCCTCAAACTAATCGCAAATATCCTAAATTCTATTATTAAAATGCAAATTACATGTATTTTTTTCCCCAAAAATAATTAGTCTAATCATGTTATGATTACTCTCAATTGCATCATCTCTCACTACCCATGAAAGAGCTAGAGAGTAGAGACGTCAATATGTTTACGTAATTCAATTTCATCCTTTCATTAACAATCATGCAAAACTAAATGGCCAATCATCCTACGTAATGAACCACTACTCAATCAACTTGCACCGATTTTTCAAAAATCAAAATCCACCATAAAAAGGCAACCCCTCCCTTAATTACTTTTTTTAGATATTTTATTTTCATTATATATTATAAAAAAAATAATGATTACGTGCTTTGACGACACTTTACTATATCATATAAATGGTTACATAATCAGATTTTTTTTTTGGCTTTGTTAATTTTTTGATCATTTGATCATACGCTGACGGTAATGGGTTACAATACCCTGAAATACCGTAGTCGAACCCAGTAACTTAAAAAATAAAAAATAAAAACACTTTTGAAGTACAAATCTTTTTCAATAAAATTAACAAAAATCCCGAATACATTATTAAATTAGGCCGGGAGAGAGCGGCCAGCGGAAAACGCACACAGCAGCAGCCGAGCCGAAGTGTGCGAAAGTCTCATTTGGGCACACTTTTTGCACCACTTGCGGCTGCCACTACTGATGATGAGCCTAAATGGCTAATTCTTATTGGTCGAAAAATATTAAAAATAAAAACTGAGAAAAGGGCCAAAAAAAAAAAAGAAAAAAAAGAAACCAAAACCCAGATACACACACAAAAAATGAATAATAAAAAAGTGAGACAGAAATGAAAACAGATGAAGCAGGAGCAATAAAAACTCGAAACAAAAAGCCCAAAGAAAGACATAAAACCAAAAAAAAAAAAAAAAAAAATTCAGTGGAGAAGATTTTCTCTCAAATTCTATCCCTCTAGGTATCTTGTTTTACTTTATCTATCTGAGAGTCCTACAAAACCCGACATCAATGATAGATTTTTTTTTCCCCCAGTTGCTTGTTGTTATTGTTATATTTGAAGTACAATCTATGTATGCTTAATAAGAACTTTTGTTGGTGAATTTTTTGTTTTTTGGTTTCAGATCTTGGATTGGATCTAGGGTTTTGTAGGGTTTAACGTTTTGCTTTCGAAAATGGCCTCTCCAATTTCTATTCCAGTCACTGCTGCTCAGGTTTCCGCTTCTTTACTTCCACTTTATCTATTTGGGTTTTTGTTTTTTTTTTTCCAATTGGTTTTTCTTTTTTCGATTTAATTCTTTTGTGTGATTGGTTCAGGTGGGCACTTACTTCGTGGGGCAGTATTATCAGGTACTGCAGCAACAGCCGGATTTTGTTCACCAATTTTACAGTGATGCCAGTACCATGCTTCGAATTGATGGCGACACTAGAGAGACAGCTACTGCTATGCTGGTATGTTGTTTTTGCCCTCGTTTTTGTTTAAATTTTGGGTTGCTTGATTGACATGTTGACTGGTCAATTGAGTTGCTGCTGGATGCTCATGATTGCTGTAGCTTTTCAGTGCATTGTTGTTGTTTAAGGTTTAATCGTTGGGCAATGGCTCTTCTGCTGTATTTTATTGTGATAATTTAGAATAAAGCCTATAACTGGAATGCTAGTACTGTTACTAGATATAGGTAGCTGATGATAAATGCGGTGCTCATTTTGATGCGAGACCCTTAAGCATCTTAATTTGAAACAGAGAGGGAATTATACAAATGATAATGTTGGGCACATTTTATTTTTAATGGCTAGACATTTAGGTATTGTTTGTATGAATAGCTTCATTACGTGAATACATTGGAAAATCATTGCGAATTTATATTTTGGGGACTATACAGATTTTTTTTTTCTAATTGTAGCTGTCCAGTTAATATGAGGTGGTTTCACCCAGAGTGTCCATTCATTGATTTTTTTTTTTTTTAATACCTGTAATTGAAAACTTTTATGTGTGCAGTGGAGGCAAACGTTGTGGATTTCTTTTTGGTCAATTTTTTTTCTTTTCTCTTTGGCAGCAAATCCACTCACTCATCATGTCACTCAATTATTCGGGAATTGAAATCAAGACGGCTCATTCCCTGGAATCTTGGAATGGAGGTGTTCTTGTGATGGTTTCTGGTTCTGTGCAAGTAGAAGATCTCAGTGTGAGGAGGAAATTTGTTCAAACTTTTTTCCTTGCACCTCAGGAGAAAGGTTACTTTGTTCTTAATGATATTTTTCACTTCATTGGTGAGGAACAATTTCATCACCATCCAGCAGTCTTATTAGCCCATAGCAATTTCAATTCCAAGCTTAGTGCCTCTGCGACTATTCCTGAACCAGGTACCTGTATATCATGAGTTGTTCAGTTTTAGGGTTTTTGTCATGGCGTCACATGGCAGAATAAGGGGATTTTTGTGCTGTTACAAAGAAGGGATACTGACTATTGAGTTATATTATCATATAATTTTATGGAATCCTAATGATTATATGTTTTGCATTCATTTTTGTTATTCTTGGTTATCAGCAAGAATGTTCTGCATGCTATGTATATGAATTATGTATGCGCTTTATTATTGTCTGGGGTTATCAGAATATGTGGCTGGTGTCCTTGGAAAAATAGTTGGAAAAAAATAGTTTTTGTCTTACTAAATTCTGATATTTGTGACCTGCTTATGCCTAAGTGCTGATTCATATTAAAATATTTCCTCTGAAATATCAGGTTGAAATATCAGGTAGAAATTTCTGATATTGTGAATTAGTGAAATGTTTTGAAAAAATGAAACCACTTTTTTGATGACAGTACCGAACTATTTGACAGGTGGTGAAATCCAGGCAAGGGAATATGTGTCTCCTGTTGATGTCAAACAAAATGGTCCAATTGACGATTACAGTTTTCCTGAGCAAAGGTTACAGCAAGTCCCTGAGTCTGAGAATATTTTGGAGGACAGTCCTGCTGAAGAGTTGAATCGTTCACTTCAAAATGCAGTTAATGCTGCACAAGATTACCTGCCTGCTTCTGTTGAGGAACCTGTTGGAGAGCCTCAAAAGCATACTTATGCTTCAATTGTAATCACTAATACATAGTAGTCATATTTTCTTGATTTCTTTTGTTTGTTTACTTTTTATTGTGTTTGTGTGTCTGCTTGGGTGTGTACGTATCCATAGCCTATTGAATGAGAATTCCTTGATACACAAGTACTAACTTTTTTCACTTTCCCACTTAACTATTGGCAGTTACGGGTTGCTAAAGGACAATCGACCCCTTCAGTTGCTCCCCAGCCTAGTGTTAGCAAGAACCTATCACCTGTTTCAGACTGGAATCATGTTTCTCAGCCAACTACTCAGCAAGAAACTGTTTTGTCAAATGCATATGAAAAGTCTTGGGCTGACACAGGGGAGGAAATTTCAGCTGTTGAAGATGAAGGTCATCTTTTAACTGCTATAATTATGTATCTACTTTATGCTTTAGGGAATCATATTATGAAAAAACATTACAGAACAAATTGAAGCCTAAATCCCTCTTCTGAACCCGTAAAAAACAAAATAAAGGAATTTTCGTTTAATTGCTTTTACAGCGTGAATGTGTCTAAGTGTTGAATTTATTTATTAAAGGAATTATTCTTTATCTTTGATGTTGGGTCCATGCATGATTTCAGAAGAAATAAAGTCGGTTTATGTGAGAAACTTGCCTCCTAATGTATCTGAATCCGAAATTGCGGCGGAGTTCATAAAATTTGGTGAACTCAGTTCTGAGGGTGTGGTAATCCGGAGTCGCAAGGTTCGTTTACTTGGCTTGTGTTTCGGCTGTACTGGAACATCCTTTTTTATGAACTTAACACTCTAAAATTCTTTTCATATTTATAGGATGTTGGTATTTGCTATGCTTTTGTGGAGTTTGAAGATATGACTGGTGTTCGCAATGCAGTGGAGGTTTGCATTTTAATGTGGCACAAATCTTACTACTATTTTTTCTTTTCCATTCTCCCTCTCTCTGTCTAAGGAAGGAATGTGGGGTGGGTTTTTTAACAACTAAAATTGGAAGAAACCTGGGTTCTTTTTAACAACTATAGCATACACAGTTGGCCTCCCATGATGTTAATGACAAGGCATCATTTTTTGTTGTTTTTTTTTTCACTTTCTGTTGTTTTGCTGGTTCATTTTAAAATTGATAATAGTTTGTTCAACTAGGAACTGTGTTTTGACAGGACCCTGAATACTGGATTTTGTATATTGACTTCTTTTGCATCCCTTTTATATCACATAGGCGGGTTCTGCACAAGTTGCAGGGCGACAGGTGTATATTGAGGAGCGTAGACCGAACAGCAATATTCCATCTCGAGGAGGAAGTATGTGTTCTGCTCTTTTTTGGTATACTCTTGCCATATAATGCACCTGGAAATGCTGGGTTGAATAGACCACGCTGTTTAATTAAAATGAATTCCTGCCCATGTTCTATGACATTTGAGTTTGAAGTTTGCTCCTTGTTGCTTGTTCTTTTGTTTTTCTAATGATTGAAACTGTAGCAGGAAGGGGTAGAGGCCGAGGCAGCTACCTAACAGATGCTCCACGGGGGCGTTTTGGCTCAAGAAGTTATGGTAGAGGAGGTGGTTATGACGGGGCTGACAGAGACTACAGTAGACCGAGAGGAAATGGTTTCTATAGGCCGTCCCCACGCCAAGATAGAGGATACTCGGTCACCAAGTATCAAGAAGTGGATAGAATTCATCAGAGTAGAAATTTCTAGATGCCCTTAAACAAAGGGAATAGATCAAAATTTTGGGTCAAACCATTCAATCCTGGTGCGTTCACTTTTGTTGGTTTCGGGCGCCATCATATATCGATAATTTCAGAAAGTAACATTGATTTTAGATATGTCGGTTTTATTGTCTTGGAAGTTGTTCAATATTTTACCTTGTTTGATAATTTTTTTTTTATATATTTTAATAGGAAAATGTGTTCTTCCATTGTGAGCTCTCTGTTCCAAGTGGAATCTAAGCATCGTCTTTCCTATTTCTTTCATTTATTTATTCATCATATGTAACTTCCTTGAGTTTCAACAAACTCATATCAGAGGTTTTGCTTAACAATTATCATAAATGTTATCCGCTTTCTTTATTTGTTATGTATTAATACAACACAAGCGACCAACTCTGGTAAATAGAATGATCCTTTGAATGACCTTCAATAAGCATTTTTCTGCTAAAGATATCTTTTTCTCTTTGTTGGTAGTAAGCAAGAACGACGGATACCATCTTTATTTTAACATACTTATCGCCGTTTGCTTGGGCTTTGATCCCCAAAATGTCATCACATGCCACTGAAGATGCCTTGATAATCAGATTGCTGAACTAATTTTTTGTTAGACATAAACATTTGCTGTTGTTACTGCTGCTTGACGGATGGGAGCAACCTGCTGAAACTGATCACTGCTTTTGCTATCATCTTCATCTTCTTCTGTTTCCCAGAGGAAGCAAGCATATGCTGCGAGAACATGGCTGCAAACAAAGAAGCAACAGGCCGAGAGTCGGTCAAATTAAATAATGAAACAAATCTTTTCTAATTAACACTAGAATCTAGGTTTCCACAAGCATATATTTTCATTCCTGTCACAGAAAGGGACCTTCTGCAATTCCTGAAAAAGAAAATGGACACATTGCAGAACCAAGGCGTGCAAAGTGAATATCAAGGTCATACAAACACACATTTACTAATGGGATGGTGATTCTGCAAGAATTTTTTACCTATCTGCAGGAGAGGCTTGAACCGCTCGCTCAAAATAGCACAACGCTTTGTCATGATCGTGGTGAAGTTCCCACACCAATTTGGCATATTGTGACATGATTTCACCATCACCTGGGTTAGCTAGTATGGCACGCGAGATATACTCCTCTGCTCCTTCAAGGTCTCCTTTTGACTGTCAATCAGAATCAAAGAAGAGAATCAAAATAATCAAGAGGTATCAATCTGAACATGCACAATAATTAATAGGTCTAAGCATAAAAGAATCAACGTGTAAGAAATAGTTCAGAGATGAATATTATGATATAAGGCAGTGCAGCGCTAGGATCCGCATTGAACATGAGTGAAACTCTGAATCCCTCTATGAAACAAAATGTATCCTGCAAACACTTACTCATTCTGCTTCTCAGAGAATATGCTTTTGGTAGTGTGAAATCCTACATGCTGATGATTTACGGGAGATAGCTTCATCTTGAATCCTAATGACCCTAAAAAAAGCTTAAAGGCCCAGAAGAAATTGCGTGGTTTGCTAGAGCCCGCTATAAATTCTATCCATAAATATTCTGATCAACAATTACCAGACCTGAGTGTACAACTGCACATGCTATAACAATCGATTGCATTCTCACAGAAATGTAAGTTTTATCAAATATTGCATATGTCTTTGCAGTGAAAGCTGAAGATCCTTCTAACAGATGCCTCACTCAAACATCAAAATTCTTTAGGCCTAAAGCAAGGATTCTATTTCTAATATCCTGAAAACACCATATTAAGTGCTACATTTTAACCAATCCAACAAAGTAGACTAGTTGGATGTCTGTGGGAACATAGACTAGCTGGATGTCTGTGGGACATACATATAGGTAAGAGTGATGCGGCTGAAGTCCATGAGTTATTCTTGAAAAGAGAACATGCATCTCACCTGATACAAAAACTGAGCGTAATTCCTAAGGACCAAAGGGTTGCAAGGATTCTTGTCAACCATCCTTTTGAGATACTCCTCAAGATCACCATTGCTGTTGGCGTCAGCTGCCGTAAAATTTCTATTGTCAATGCTGAGCCCTGCTGCAATGCGCAAGGATGGGCTAACTGGCTCAATTTCTTTATTACAAATTGAGTCCTCAAGTTTATTCAAATTGTTTCTTTCTATCTGAGAAAAACATCACAGAAGCATTACAGCCTGTTAAGCAATCACAAATCATAAACCAAGGTCCTTACTTGAATAGGTAGAACTTGAATGTGCTCTTCTTGTGCTGTATCATCTTCCCCATCATCCTCCATTTCCCAGAGGAAACAGGCATAAGCCGCAAGAATGTTGCTGAAGACAGGATACAGAAGCTTAAATTTTGGACAATTGAAAACAATAACACTCCCTAGAAGTTGAAGCAGCCAAATTCAGAGTCACTCAGCTGTTCAAAAAGTAAAATTAAAGAGGCATTTCTGTTGAGGCAGCCGGATTATGTGAGTACTCACCTATCTTGAGGAGCAGCTAGAGCAGCTCGTTCAAAGTATGTCAAGGCTCTATGCTGGTCACGATGGAGCTCCCAAACCAGTTTAGCATACTGCATCCAACTTTCACCATCTCCAGGATCTGCCATTGTTGCATGATGATGGTAGTCCTCAGCTCCATAAAGGTCTCCCTTTTTCTGTTAGGAAAATATGACAAAACTTGGTTTTAAACAGTTACAATCCCTGCTTTGTTTTCAGGTGCAAAGTATGAGATTTCCATGAAACTAAAGCTCAACAAATAAAAACTTCTATGCAGATTAAAGCTAATTAATTTTTTTTTTTTTATGTAGAATTTACCAGTAACCACTAAATTACAATCAGAAACTAAAAAACATAGACCAAATATGGAGATCTGCACATCATCCTAATTTTTCAGTTGGTTGCCTGATTCAAAGAGCATAAAAAAAAAAATATATTTGTTGCTTTGCAGATATATGATCTCCCACAAGTCTCAATTATAAACTTTTTGTACTACAAATCAAGCCATTTCGAAACACCCTGAAATCTATACACTTCAAAACAAGCTTCAGCACCCAAATAATCCTTGGATATATTATCCCTCATCTAATATACAAAGTAGAATTTTCCTTCATATACAGCTAAAATTGAATCCTGCTTAAACAAGTTAAAATCAGTATGTCTAAATTAAACCAAAATCAGAAAAGCAGAGAATGAATTATCCGCTCACCTGTAAGAGCTGAGCATAATTTCGTAGAAGCAGAGAATGGCAGGGGTATTCATCAATCATTCTCTTATAATACTCCTCAGCCTCTGCACTATCATCAAAATTCGGCATAACTAAATCAACAACTTCACCAGCATCATCAAAACCAGGAACACTAATCCCGAGTCCCGTGGCCAGATACATAGGAGGACTAACCGGCCGTTCAATTTCTTCTCCAATCCCATCCAATCCTTCTTCTTCACACTCTCCCTCCTCTTCAATCAGCCCCATATTCTTTTTACTCCCAAAACTGAAGTCACCACTGCTAATACCTGAACCATCTACATACTCTCCAATTGTAACATTCCTAGTCAAGGGTACTTCTTCACTTTCTACTCCATCAACAGAACTATAAATCTCAAAAGACGGTGCAGACCTCAACATGGTTTCGTTGGTTTTGTTATGTAAACACGAAGACTTCTTCTGCGCACACAAGTAACGAATATGATCCTCTATGTCGGAAGAACTATGACTATGAGCTAACCCTTTCAAGTTTCCGTCCGAAGAAGCTCTTCGAAGGCCTTTAAGGCTTGAACTACAATTTTCTTGGGAGGTCGGAGGTGAGTTGCATGACAGTGTAGTTGAATTGAGCTTGTTGCTGTCTTCTTCTACATCTTTGTTAGGGCTGTCCGAGAGGCTGGGAGACACGAGGGATCCAATATTAACTGGGGTCGATGAGCTTCTTAGAAGCATGTTGTTTGATGCTATTTAAAGTGATCTGTTTTTGTACTTTGCTTCAGATTGTAAAAAATTCTGCACGTATGAGCTGTAAATGATGAGCAAAAAATTATATCTAAATCTAATCTCCCCAAGTCAAATATTAATACTAATAATACAACACGTACCGTTATATATCTCTGCCACGCCCACGTTCTTGTATGTGAATTCGCAAATAAAAATATTATCACATGATGATTTACAACTAGAAATGCTTGATGCTGCAACAACACAATGAATTGCAAATGGGGCAAGAAAGAAACTAGGAAAATACCTATTTTATTATTATCAAGTAAACTGATTCTTTCTTGCATTAATTAAGCTCCAAGATGCCTTTACCAAATGGAGGTGGGATTAAAATTATAATTTGCTTGAATGTCGTGAGTCGATAAATAAGATACAACAGGATGCACGTGATTCCATTCTAAGTAAAGGGGGATTCTCTCTTAATCCCCGTGAAAATTAGTTTTGTTTTAGGTGCTTTCTATATCAGAAACCAGAAAGCAAAAGTTGGCAACATTAATTATAAATTATCATATCACATGATATCATGACGAGCAAAGTTTCTTTATATCCAGTTATCTTGGTAGCCATCTATGAGGTCACCAAATGTCATTTGTAAGTAATCAGATATAACTATTAATAAATAATGTAATTTTCCGTGCGTTATAAGTGTAATGTTTTATGTTATAATTAATCATATGAATAAAAAAAATAAATTAATAAAATATACTTACGTATAGACCTTCGGAAGTGCAAATTCATAAAAATTGAAGGCCAGCGTCTCCCTGAGTTTAGAATTTTGACAGATGAGTGAGTTGTGCGGTGAGACTTTTGCAGAGAGATCTGGTTTTTTCGGTTTCTGGATTGAAGGGAATTTATTATTATTCTTTTGGGGTCATTTGTTGATATTTATGCTTCAATTTGCTTCTGAAGAAGAAGAAAGTGACGCTTGTAATTTACCATGAATAGGTGTCAGTTTCAACGTGATCGTCTTAAAAGTGATGGCGACTTTCTGAATTGTGAGAAATTGAGCAATAATGGCGTGTAATTTATTTGTCTGTTAATTTTTTTTACAGTATGTTATTTTTTGTACACGTATGGGTGATTGAACATTCATTTATCTTACCAAACATGGACAAAGGATAAATATATGGGTGTTTAGAATTTAATTTGATCCGTTTAATTCGTTTAATTTATAAAAATTTAATATGTAAAAATTTAATTTGTAGATTAAAAATTTAATAACTTATAATCAGTGGATTGGATATAGATTTACTTCTGTAAATATACAAAAATTTATGAATCTGTAAAAAAATAAAAAGTATTTATTTAATTAAAAAATAAAACTTATAAATATTACATTAGTACTTGTCAATAAATAAATAAATTAAAATATAGTTACATTAACACTATATTATATATTATCCGATAATAATATAAATTAAAAATAATTAAATAAATAATATAGCTTCCTAAATAGTAAATTTTTGTGTACTGATCTAAACAAATGAGATTTTTTTTTTCGTTTTGGTGTGTTATATTTTAAAATTTTAATTAAACAATTAATTTATTTAAATCTTATTTAATTTTAAATTTGATCTGTATTAAAATTATTTTTGTATTAAATTTTTTATTTAATTAGTTCGTGAATTGGACAAAATTAAAAATTTTCGTTCCGCAAATTAATCCACAAAATGGTGGATTAGATATGAATTAGGTCCAATCCACATCCGATCTACAGATGTATAGATTGGATTTGCATTGAATTTCACCAATCCATGGATTGGATTGGCTTGAAAATTTATAATCCGCAAAATTGTGGATTAGATATGAATTGATGTCTAATCCATAAAATCCGATCGGCAAACACTCTTAGGATAGAGAAAATGAGTTCATTCACATGCAAACAACTTTTGAAGCAGCAGTTGGGCCTGAATCTAAAGTTTGTTTTTGTTTTTGTTTTTATATGAAACTGCATCTTTCATTTCTCAACAGCAGAGAATAAATACAAAAAGTTTTCCGAAATATTATCTAGCCATGAAACAATGTTTTCTTGTTCCAATGCTGTTTTAGCTAATAAGTGAGCTACTCCATTATAGTTTCTTGATTCATATTGGATTTTGGCCTGTTGCAATCTCTTAAGACTTGTTTGAATTTCAGAAACCATCCAAAACATCTCAGTCCTTGTACTTTTTCTGTTAAGAACCAGGTCTACTACCTCTTGCGAATTTGTCTCAATAATCAAAGGTAGACAACTTGCACTTTCTGTAATTTCCAGTCCCAGCTTTGTAGCTTCAGCTTTAGCAAAAGCTACACTTTCATGGAAAGCTGATGGTTTCAAAGCTACTGCCACACATTTTCCTTTTGAGTTTCTTATCACCATTCCTAAGCCTACTTTATCTTGCTCTTCTCTCACTGCAACATCCTCATTAACTTTGAAGCACCCTGTAGGTTGTGGTCTCCACTGCTGACTTTAATGGCTTTATTTTCCCACTTTGATTGCAACTGAGGTTGTCTAATTTTGTGTATGAATTCACCACAGCTTCTTATCACCATTCTTAAGCCTACTTTATCTTGCTCTTCTCTCACTGCAACATCCTCATTAACTTTGAAGCACCCTGTAGGTTGTGGTCTCCACTGCTGACTTTAATGGCTTTATTTTCCCACTTTGATTGCAACTGAGGTTGTCTAATTTTTTGTATGAATTCACCACAGCTTCTGCTCTTGCAACTGATATTTAGGAATCTTCCATCTTATTACTTAAAATGTGAAAACTCCTTGAGTGCCAAGCTATCCAACATAATACAAATATCAATTCCATCTCAGTTTTGCACTTCTTATTTGGGATTTCTATCAACAAGCTTACCACATCTTTACATCTAGACTCCCTTATTTCTTCCCCATAGTCTGTAAGACTCCATATTTTCTGAGCATCGTTACAATTGAAAATAGCATCAGCCGTCATCTCCTCTGTTCTTCTACATCTTTGGCACCAGGGGCTTTGTAGCACCTTTTTTTTCCCCACAAATTGGTTGATGTTGGCAGAAGGTTTCTTACCACTCTCCATATAAAGATCTTACTTTTTTCTAGTATCTCTGCAGTCCATATTATGCTCTATGAAGTTTGATTTCTTTTTGAACTGCTTGGCTGGTCTGGAAACTTCTGATTTAAGGTTACTTGATATCCACTATTAACTGTGTATTCTCCCATCAAAATGCCATAATAGTTGATTAGGGCTAGAAATTCTTGGTAGTGGATTTTTAAAATCTGCTGTGCATCCTCCTTCATAAAAACTCTGTTGGACTAGCAGCTCATTCCATTTATTTTACATATATATTAGCTCAGATACTGTCGATTCCATTGGTAGCTTTAGAGGAGAGAAGGGTTTAAATGTTTTAGGTTTTGGAATCCAGCGATTGTGATAAATCTGAGCACTCCTCCCATCTCCAATTCTCTATCTTATCTCCTCATGAATTATTTGTCTACTACACAAAATACTTCTCCATATAAAGGATGGATTTGATTCTAATCTAGCCATTAAGAATTTGGTATCTTTGAAGTACCTAGCCTTTAACACTTTTGCCACCATTGAGTTGGGGTTTTGAATAATTCTCCACCACTGTTTGGCCACCAGTGCTTGATTAAAACAAGTTAAATCCTTGAACCCCAAACCACCTCTGTATTTTGCCTGACACAAGCTTTCCCATTTGGCCCAATGAATGGACCCCTAGTTTTGTTTTGAGCTCCACCAAAATCTTGTAATGACCCTTTTGATATCCTTACATAACCCCATTAGTAGTTTAAACACGCTCATGGGATAAGCAGGGACTGCCTGAGTAATAGCTTTTATCATCACCTCTTTCCTCCTCTGGAAAATATCTTTGATTGCCAATTGGATATTTTGCTTAGAACTCGGAGTTTGATACCATTGAAAAAATTTAGTTTTTTCCTACCCACCATAGAAGCCAATCCTAAATATTTTTCATGCTTTGACACCACTTGTAGCTAGAACAAATTCTTGATTGAAGCTATTTGTGCCGGGTGTATCCTTCCACTAAAAAAACATAGAGGATTTTTCATAATTGAAAATTTGCCCTGATGCATCAGCATAACAATCAAAGATTGTCTTAAAATTTGAGCAGTCTTTAATAGTGGCTCTTGTGAAGATTAAACTATCATTAACAAAGAGAAGGTGATTGACTAATAACTCTTTACTGAAACTCACCTTTTTTTATCAAATTATTCCTCCAGTTTATGTCATAAGATTTGAGAAAACCTCTACACACAAGAGAAATAAGTATAGGGATAAAAGGCAAACTTGTCTGAGCCCTCTTTGAGGTTGAATTAGCCATTTAGGCACGCCGTTTATCAAAATAGAGAAAGAGGGAGTAATGATATGCCTCATAATTAAATCTATCCAATTTGATGAAAATCCCAACACCTTCATTGCATGCTTTAAAAATCTCCACTCTACCGTATCATAAGTCTTATTGACATCTAATTTTAGAGCTACCAGACCAAACTTTTTGCTTTTACTAAGCCTAATTTTATGCAGGCACTCACAACCAATGATTATGTTATCTGTAATAAGTCTACTTGATATGAATGCACTTTGAGTGTATAATATTACAAGATGCAAAATATCTTTTAGCCTGTTAACTATAGTCTTTGCTATTATCTTATAAATGACATTACATAAGTTAATAGGTCTAAAATCAACCACTCTCTTAGGCTTTTCACTCTTGGGAATTAAGGCAATATAAGTGTGGTTCAAGGAGGCAATGTCACCTCATTCATTGAGGATGTGGAAACTTGTAGAAATGACTCTTTCCTTGACAACTTTCTAGTATTTTTGGAAAAAGACAGCTGGTAAACCATCAGGGCCGGGAGCTTTTGTTGGGTGCATTTGTTTCAAGGCTGCAACTATCTCTTTTTCTATATACTTCTGGTTCAGTTGCTCACTCATATCTTCTGTCACTCTCTGTGGCATGTTCTTGAGAGCATTCTCCAGCTGACTGACCATAGGATATGTTAAGGTGAAGAAATTTACAAAATGCTTACAGAATATCCTTTCAATCCCATCTATTTCTTCTGTCCATCTGCCGCTTTCATCAAGAATTCCCTCAATTGTATTCTTCCCATTCCTAGCTGAAGCTTTAGAATGGAAGAATTTTGTGTTTTTATCTCTCTCTTGAAGCCACACTGCTCTAAACCTTTTTTTTTGGGTAAATCTCTTCCTCTAATAAAATTCCATCGATCTACTTTTCGATATTCTTGATTTCCTCCCCATACACATACTATTTATAGCTTTCTCTCTCGCTCTGTAGTTGTTGAAGCAGTTTGTCTAATTTCTTTTTTCTTTCTTCAAATTTAGTCTTGCTCCAAATCTTTAATTCAACCATCAAGCTTTTTGCCTTCTTTTTTAACAATATCATAGGGTTTTTCGCAGTTCTATCTATAGTTTTCCATCTACTCATTCTTTACAATCCCTTTACATCTCTCATATGGACTCCACATGTCTTTGTTTTTGTGAAACACCTTCCCCAATTCTTGCAGCCTAGAAATCTATTCAGTCTCTCCTCTACCAATTGAGGCCCAAACCTCATATTTGACTATATATAAGGATAACCTTTGTAGCCTAAATCACTTAAGCCACAAAATCTAATAGTTTCTCTGAAGTTATTTACTGTTGAAATACATCTATCATTCCCCCTCTTTTCATTTAGATGCAGGATTTCGTTAAAATCCCCGAACCAAAGCCAGGGCAGTGATGAGATTCTTACTAATCTTCGCAACAACATCCATGTATAATGTTTTTGAGCCACTTCAAGATGTCCATATATATCTGTAAACCTCCAATAACATTCCTTTTCAACATAAACAACAACATCAATGTAGTGCTTACTATATGATTTATATCCACAATAATTTCAGCACTCCATAACAAAGCCAAACCACCTCCTAGGCCACTTCTATCTACAGTAAAGCAATTGACAAAATTTAATTTCTTACCTTTATCCACCATTTGTTTAGAGTTCAGCTTTGTCTCATATAGAAACATCACCTACGGTCTATGCATGTGGAGAATTTTTTAAGTTTCTCGGAACACTTGATCATTCTTGAACGTTTCAGCTTATAGTATTCATTACTGTCGGCAGGGCTAGTAGCCAGCTTTTGCCATTGATTTTTCCATAAGCACTTCATCAACTCCGTTCCCTCCGTTGCTCTGCACCTCCAGCATCAATCTGCACTTAGCCTTTGGAGATGATAATATTATTTCTTTCATTGGGCTTCTTATATTTTTCCTTTTCGTTTTGGGGCTATCCTAAAAAATTTCCTCACTGGGCCTTTTCATTATTTTCGGTCCATTTTTATGGCTAATGAATCTTTCGGCATTTTTGGCTTGCAATTTCCATCTACATCTCTTGGGCTTTGCTTTATTTGCTCTTGGCATATCCCCTTCTTTCACAGATGATTTTTGTTTGTCTAATAATGGGCTTATTACTGCTGCGGCTCCGTTCTTTGGGCTAAACACACTCAACCTTCTTTCCTCTTTATTTTGCTACTTTTTAAATAATTCACCTTCTTTTTCCCTCTCAACTTGTTTTTCACTTCCCGCCTCAAATTGACTTCCTCCCATTGCCCGATTGTCTTATGCTATCTCTGACTGCTTTTTGCTGTTCTGATTTGACATTCTTGGGAAATCCCTCTCTTATGATGGTTCTTGACCTGTAATCGTTTTCCCTAGCTTTCGAGTTACTCCATCATTTGTCTCTGAGCTCCTCTATTTACCTTAAACCACCATTGTTAAATAACTCTGACTTTTCTTTCCCTGTTTTGCTCTACCATTTTCCCATCCTTTATTTTTCTTTATTTATTCCGTTATTGTAGGGCTTTCATCCCTGGCCCATATGTCATCTCCTCTCTCAACTGATTTTTATAGTTGGTGCATTCTCTATATTGATGCCCAATATGACCATAAACATAGTAGAAGTCTTGCAACCTTTCATACCTTACTGGCATGGGAATTTGTTTTTCTTCTTTTCCTCTATTTGCTATATACTCCCTTCCTTCTTGCTCCCCCCATCCATCATGTTTTTGTCTTTTTCATGCTTCAAATATAGGGCTTTTATTAGTGGTTTAGTGATATCCACCAAAATGCGAAGCCTAATATATTTGCCAAAGCATGCTCCTATAATATCTATGGCAACCTTTTCCACTCTTCTAATGGCTTTACCAAGTTCCCGTATAGTCTTTATTTCCATGCACATGATAGGTCCATTGAGTATTTGGACCCAAAATAAGACATGAGTAAATGCCTGTTTTGTTATCTCCCCTATTCCTGGTGGCTCTATTAATACAATTAATGCTTTGTCAAAATGCCATGGACCTCCTGCAAATACTTTCCGCTTATTAGCTTCACTTCCAAACTGAAAGATAAAAACATTTTCCCCTAGCTCTTTAATTTTGACTTCCTTTATTGTTTTCCACACAGGAAGTAGAGCTGCTTTAAAGCTTTCTTTTTTTCACTTCTCTATTCAGCAACACTTTTCCAACCAGGTATCCTGCAAGTATGTTCTCTCTTTTTTCCTTGATTTTACTTTTAAGAGTTATTTTCCCTCGTGTTTCTCTAACCAGCGATATTGCTTTGCACTTCTTAATCAACTCCTCTGTGTCCATCCTAAATATTCAAGATTGTCTAGATGCTTACTTACTACCCCTTTCCAAACAAAACTTAAACTCTCATTGACAACCACCTAGAAAGATTAAACTAAAAAAAAGAGCAATAGCTAGAAAGCTTTGCCTTAAAACCCCTTAGAAGCACCTAACACGTAGTGGATGAGATGAAGAGTCATTGCGACCCACTTATAAACTCCCATTCTATTTTTTAGAGAAAAACGAGAAGAGAGACTTTGGGTGCTACTTGTGATTCAAACTCCCAATGATGGCCTGAATATAAGCTTAAAGCCCCATATTGCAAGATTCTTTGAGCTTATTAGTTTAAATACAATTTTTTTGACAGTTTCTTTTGCACCAATTACATTAACATAAATCAATTGAGCTATTAGATCGTGAAATGTATCAATTCATACTCAATTTTCATGCATTCATCAGACTTGATGATCAACGGCTTGAATATCTTAATATACAGGACACGCTCATACTTTCAGAGAAAGAATTCCAACAATTTATCTATGTAATTGTTGGGATTATATGCTCTTTTAGAGTATATTAATTTATTTTCTGATTAATAAAATATTTTAGATATTTTCAATTGCATAAACATATTGAATAAGGTCCGTTTAATCATATTATATGTATTTATATGATCATCATATTATATGTATTTATATGATCATTATATGGATTCACAGAAGACATAAATACAAGTTATCTTATAATTAAATAAATTAAGTTTGTAGTTGATAAATAGAGTTGAGCGCTCTATTTATGTTTAGACTGTAATAAATTCATTAACTGATTTGTTTTAATCATGTATGAATTTATTGATGGAGTACGACTACATTAAATAGGATCACATATGAGATTTATTAATTAACTTTGTAATAACTGTTAGACTTATTAAATCTCATAGACATTGATTTTATTGTAATCTTAATATTGAGTTAGTTATGATTTCATAATTGTAATTGTTATTCCATTTGAGTTACTAATAGGCACGACATATTTTTGTAGTCAAGATTACTCGGTATCTTGGTGAGAGCAATTATGAGTATTGGAGTTATAGATTAACAACTTAGAATTTGTACAACACATTTCTTGATGGGTTTTCGTTACTTGATCATAGAATTCTCTAGCCAGAGTATGTCAACATATTTAGTATGTTGAAAATGATCATTAGAGAAAACCAGTAAGTATCAAGGAACAATATGTTATTAAATTGATTGGACAATTGAGATATCAATTTAATTAACGATGTGGTACAAAGGATTGTGTAGTAAAGAAATTAATGTGGCATGAGTCGAATTATTATTCAAGAACACTATCCTGGATAGCATACAATTATAGAGGTTAGTTCCAATCTTTTAGTGGAGTAGATTTGGAATTAAATAATTGGGTTTATTTAATTACAAGCTTAATTGTTGTAACCACTATTGTATGTTCCCAAATGATCCCCGAGTTAACTCATTTAATTGACTGCACCGCTACTGGATTAATAAGTAAGATAAATAGCTATTTGGGTCAAAAACCTAAATATATCATTTAGTAGGAGGCTCCATTTAATATGCTTGTGTATAAGGGACCTTATGTTATTTTACAAGGTGGGCCCCTATAGAAAAAGCAAGTCACTTGACTTTTGATTTTTATTATTTGGAGTGTAGGGTTTTCACTAAAGGGAGATATAAAAAGGCTTATTTTCTCTATAAAAAAAAAAGAGAGCCGCAATATACAGATTAGAGAAAAAGAACTTTTCTCTCTAAAATTCAGAGGAAAATTTTCTCTTACTAGTTGTTTTAGTGGTGATAAAAGCGCCCACACGTCAAGTGCAGATCAAACTTGAGTTATAGTCTGGAAGATTATTTGGTGGCGGATCATAATTTAACAGGAGTGGTGGTGACGAATCGTGACTTAACAAGAGTGATGGTGACAGATCGTGATCTGGGAGCCTAAATTACTTCAGCAGAAAAAGCAAAGATTGTTTATCTTCTCAGATTTTCAAGGTACAATTTCTAAATTACGAATTATTATATATTGTATGAGATCGGTCCTAAAAAGTTTTATTTTAAGAAAAGATGATTTTTCTCCAACAGTAATAGGTGTAAAATAGTTTATGCCAATACCAATCGACACAAGCCCAACACAAAAAATATCAAGCTAATAAGATAAGCTCAAAGAGGTTCGATTTAGGCTCACATTTTAGAGTAATGATATTTTATCACCTCAATCTACCTAGCAGATCCCGCTCCTCAATTATCTCTATTTATTTCTACAACAACAACAACAACAACAACAACAACAATTATTATTATTATTATTATTATTATTATTATTATTATTATTATTATTATTATTTTAAACTCAACAGCTTTCAATTCCTCGAGTCACTAAAGCTTTAATCGTCAAAATGCTATTGATCATGAGTAATTTCCATGGAATTAAAACTTATATTTTCCCGTTATTCTATTTTTCAACATCCCATTAAAACTAAATAAACATATGTGTAACCTGTTATTGTAATTGAATAAAAATAGAGATGGATATCCATCCAAACAACGTAAATGATGATGGATTTCGCTTGAAAAACTTCAATCCATGTCTCGCCAATTCAAGTTCCTTATATGATTAAAACAGAAAATAAAAATTTGTGCTTAAAATTCAAATCAATTGAAGTGAACGCCATTTGCATTTTCGAAAAAAATAAAAACCCCAAAGACATTGATAACCATGGACAATGTTTGCTAAGTTGTTGGATTGTTAGTGTTGGTATTATCATTGGCAAGAGAGAAGATGAAGAAAAGTGTTCTCGTCTTTAATCTTTAATGATAATGAAGATGAAGAAAAGTAGGGGAGAATAACAGAGAAGAGAAAAAAAAGGGTAAATTTTAAAAATTTAAGTTTATTTTGGTGTGTATTTTAAATATTTCAAATTAAAATAAAAAATGGAGACTAATCAGATAAATTAAGGAGGTTGAATGTCGTTGCTCAACCTAATATTTGAAATGATGAGTTGGATGAGGAATTATAATTTATTTGCGATACAATTGCCATTGAAGTGTTGTACTTTAGCTTTACCTTATTTTAAAATAATGGATGGTCTTATGTTAAATAATGTTTCAACATTTAGAGAGGACAATTTTGACTTGCAGTTTACTATTGAGTATTGTCATTAGTTTATCATATAGTTTTCAAAATTACCTCTTTTTTTTTTTAATTAGATCTCAGTTTAAATTATCTGCCATTAATAGGAAAGAAAAAAGAAAAAAATTGATACATATACAAGAGTCTTGTTTCAATTAAATTAAACAAATTCTAGGTTCAAAAACCAAAAAAAAAAAAAAAGAACTATAAGAATGTTAAATTATTTATCAATTAAGAGCACAATATTATAGCAAGAGAAAGAGAGAAAATAAGAGGCATAACAATAGTTTTAAGACAAATTTTATTCAATCTCAAGTATATACAAAGAAAAAGATGAACCCTCCTTTTATAATCTCATAATCATACAATTAAAATAAATGATTAGTAAATGAATACATTATTAGTCATAACTTCTTATGAGATAGTGGGAGTTATAGGAGATGAAAAGTTGTTTGGTGGAGAGATGAAGAGTTGCTTTGATAAACATCCACATAGTTATAATTATTTCATAACACTCCCCCTTGGATGTTCATCCTACAAAAAACATGCCTTATTAAAACTTTTGCTAGTAAAAAACCATTGGAAAAAAGACTAGCTAAGGAAAAAGAGCATATTATTCATCTATATCTTATGGAGATGCAAACTGATTTATTAAAACCTTAGTAGGAAAAACCTAATGGGATAAAAGCCTAGTGAAAGAAAAAGATTACAATGTTATAGTCTTTCATATCAATAACTCCCCTTGTAATATGCTTTGCCCCAAAATGACATAGGTGCTTTGAAGATCAATCATAATTTCTTGTAAATAACACTATTTTGGTGAAATAATCTTCAAGCTCAACACCATCATTTGAAAGCTTGAAAACACCATCATCTTGAATTTGAAGAATATCGCCATGCATATTTCTTCATAATAAAATTAAGCTCCATGCATGTTTCTTCATAATAAAATTAAGCTTTAGTATCCATATCAAGGAAAAAGTATCATATACTTTTCAAACTATTTTGACATTTTCAAGTTTATGTTGAAAAATATTTCAATTTGCAATGATACAATTTTTCCATTGCATTTGTATGCACAAGTTGGAATAAAATATGATACTTCAAGACCAAAACCTATGTATTATATTTTAAAATAAAACAATTTTTAAATATGAAATGCTTCTAGTATTTATATAATATCAGCATTTTACTTGGTAAATTTCAATCCATAAATTAAAAGAAATTCTTCATTTCAAAATATTTCATCTTGAATTTTATTGTTAAAAGAAATAAATTCATAAGCTCTTTAGCAAGTTTTCATGATGATCAACACATTTTGCAAAGTTTGCAAATTTAATTTTTAATTTTTAATTTTTAATAAAAATCACATAGCAAAATGGATAATGACATATCGCACTTATATTAAATTTTCACTCAAGTGATTATACTTTATAAGTCTAGATTGCTATGATTATAGCTTTGTAAAAAATAAATAAAGTGCAAGCTTTTTGATTTAGTATTTCAAGTACTTGTTTCAAGCATTTTATCCTTCAAGGATAAGTTCATAAATTCTTTAATTTAATTTTGACGTACTATAGTTCAGATTCACATTTTATTAATAAATTTTATGACTTCAGGCGTATGGACTACAAGTTCAAAATTCTTCAAATTTTACTAATCAATTTTACGTCATCTAGCATATGGACTACATGTCCAAATATTTTACAATTTTGGCCAATCATATAATTTGATGATCTTCACGTTTTTTGATTTAGGATCCTCAAATTTTATCATGACAACCAAATTTTTATTGACAAAAATTTTATGTCAATTTCAATTTTTCTCTTGCACCAAGTACCAACATATTGTTGATTAAATATTTTTTTATTTTTCAATATTTATGCCCAATGAGATCTTTTGAAGCTTCTAATACATACTCCTTTGCAAAGGCTAAGGATCTCTCTTTCCTAAATTGCATGTGTGTCTTTTATAGGATATTTTGAATCTCTTTATTTCTCACTATTTACCTTTTCAAGGGTATTTAAGATTCATTTTTTAGTTAGTACATTTTGCCTCTCCAGGGGCAATAAATTCAATAATTTAATATAGATACAATATTTTGCTATACATGCAAATATGATCTCTTTAAGAGCACTAAATTATTTAACTTCAACTTCCTAAGAATTAAATTTTTCCACAATTGATTTATTACATGCTTCAGGTATTCTTGTATTCATATGTCTCACCATTTCGTCCTTCAAAGATATCATATCAACTAACAATCATATTTTGTTTGTGATTTTTCACTTTCACATATCAATAAATTCATCCAATAATTAATCAACAATGCACATCGTACAATAATCCTTTTAAACTTCAAGTTCAAATTACTTTATATAAATATTAAGAAGAGATAAAGTGATACATACTATTATTATAAAATCAAATCATGCATCATGTTTAGCCTTCCTTCCCCTCGTGATAGGATGACTTTTCATAAAATATGTCACAAAATATTTAAGCATAAATAATGGTAAATAATAAAAAATAAGAAATTGTTTTTATAAATTCATCTTCACATGATTTTAATAAAAATTAGTAATCAAAAGAATCTTTTGGCTCTTTGATTGAACTCGTGTGAATTTTCTATAATTTGATAGGTTAAGTCTATTATTTATAGAGTTGGCATTTTATAGCAAGTCTAGTTAAATTGAAATTTTATTTATTACATGTCTTGTAATCTCTAATTTAGTGAGATTCCAATTTATTAAGAATATTTGTTTCTTAATTTAATTAGATGTCTAATTTAGCGAATCAATTAATGATGAGATTCTATAATTGGTGCATGAGATCTATTTATAGCAAGAAGTTAGTTTATTCTATAATTGGTGTATGAGATCTATTTAGAGCAAGAAGTTGGTTTAAACATGAAGTTTATTAAATGCTCTAGATATTTCTTGGGAGACAAGCAAAGCAAGAAGATCATATTTATTTATATTCAGATTCATAGGAATTATAAAAGGAAATAAACTCTTATTTGGAAAGAATCCAATCTTTTAAGACTTGCTATTTTTGTAAAACCTTAGTATCTATATAAAAAGGGATATTTCACAATTAAAGACACACAACATAAAGCATAAAATAGAGAGGCAAAATTCGGGCTCCTCCTTAGGGAATTTGGATTTGGTGCATAATGTGATGTTAATTTATTTACTTATCTTCTTTTCATCTATATGGAGAGTTTATATGGATCTTGGACCCCTAGACACTGAAGAATTGAAGAATTGCTATTGATCACTTTACGAAGTGCCTTGAGGATCGTGGACCAAGAGGGGTAGCAATTATTCAAGAGAAGCAGATTTAGTATAAGGTTTAGTAAACTATATAGTGATAAACTATAAATGAGAGTCTTAAGTTTGGTAAATCCATAGTTTTTTTTGAAAATCCATGAAGAAAAAAAAAAACCTATGGATTTACCGTGGATTACTTTTCATCTGGGTGTGGTCTCATGGTTATAGAATTGATTAATCCGAACCACGTAAAAATCTCCGTGTCATTTAATTTCTGCAATTTATTTTTTTTGAAAAATTAATATTTTTTATGCGGATGAGCAGTAATCGTGAACAGTATTTCTGAAAATTAATTAAGTTGTTAATTCTAGATTTTTAATTACCTACATCTATTTGCAATAGATCTAAATTCTTTTTATGATACTTAATCATTAGTCTCATTTGCAAATTCATCATTCCAATGCTAGCAAGAAATTTATATTTATTAAACATCTAGTCCTTCACAAAATGATATTTTAATTTTATTCCACTAGAGTGGTGAGGCTTGAATTGTGATCACCATGGTAATTATCATATGATTTTATCCTCTTCAAGGAATAACATAAAAATATTTAGGGATCATTCACTTCTGGGAATTCTTAACAAATGTTTGAGTTAAATGATAATTTATCTCAAAGTCTCGTCATTAAAAAGCATAACTATAATTTATATTTGCATTTGCTACTGCAGAAGCATATTTGCACTATGACATCAAAATTTCTCATCTCATATCACATACATAATTTCAGATGAGATTCATTTGAGTTTTGAACATATTATTGACGTCATGCACGTATTAGTTCCAAAAGAATGAATAATCCCCTTAAGGATATTAAACAATTTTACTCCTCCAAGGAGATGATAATATAAGAGATTCATAACCTTTTTTCCCCATCCTTCAGGGACTAAAAAAAGAACAATATAATTTGACAATTCTTTCTTCCTTCAAGAATTATTAATTTACTTTCATGATTTATTTTCAATAGCCTGAATTTAAATTGGTGTGATAATCAATATGCTACATCAAGATCATTTTGAACCATACAATATTCTTTATGATTTCTTTTTATGATTTACAACAAGAAAACCATATGAGCTTTCAAAATTATTTCTTCAACTCTTGATGATAATATTTTTTCCTTCATAATGATTTATGAAACAAATTCATAGTCATCTTTTCATAAAATTTATAATTCTTCCTACTATAGAAAATGATATATGATGAAGAAAAATTACTTATTTTTAATTTTATTGTCTTTCAAAGACAAGATAATAAATATTATCACCAATTTTAGTATGGTTCTTCAAGAATATATACTTAAAGAAATTTTCATTATAATGCAATCCTTTGGGATGCATTCTAAATTATCTTTCATTGTATATTATAATATTCACACTTCAGGTGAAATCTAATATTTAAAACTTACAAATCAATTTAACTTTTTCAGAATATCAATGATAATAAAATAAAGTTAACAGGCAATTGCATAAGAATATAGGTAATGACGAATGAAAATATGAATTCAGTATGCCAGAACATCATGATGTCATAAGTCATATAATAATATATATGACCGGGTAATATCTAGATAGTCAAATATATTAAGAAGAAAAATTGCATACCTTTGTATACATTTACCGTACAAAAGGATCAAAAAGGGGATTTACCATACAATCTCTTGTGGCTAAAGACTCGTGCTGATAACATGTTAAATAATTTATCAAGTAAGAGCACAACAATGTAGGAAGAGAAAGAGAGAAAATAAAGGGCACAACAATAGTTTAGAGACAACTTTTATTCAATCTCAGGTATATGTAAAGAAGGAGATGAACTCTCCTTTTATAGTCTCATAACCATAGAAACAAAGTAATGATTAGTAAATTGATAAATCATTAGTCATAACTTCTTATGAGATAGTAGGAGTTATAAGAGATAAAGAGTTGCTTTGATGAACAGCCACATAATTATAATTATTTCATAACAAAGAATGAATAATTGATAATTTTTTATTAACTGATGAAGCAATAAATGGTTAAGTTTCGTTAAGAACTAAAATGTTTAAGGTTTTGGACTTTAGTATAATCAAAGAGAAGTTTCCGGGTAGATTGACTTCAGTTCAGGGGGCGCTTTGACAAAAGCTTGCTGACGTGGCTGGAGTTAGATATGAGTTTGTTCGTCTATTTCCGGAGATATCGGTATATAAAAGGCTGATTAACAGCACCTAATGAATGATCATTTTCTTCTTCGGTAGTTAGTCATTCACCTTGAGATTTCTTTCTCTGTGATCAGTGTAATCTTCTTTCTAATTTCAGATTATTTCATGTATTTATGATCAATAAAAGTCTTCAAAATTGAGTGTATCGTGCTTGTTCTGTTTTGATTCGTTTTTGTAGTTTTGTTCTTTGATCAGATCTTGATCAATATAGATAAAGTGATTTCTTGGTTGTTTAAGACTCTAAAATCACTACAAGTTTTAAACGAATATTTGAAAATGAGAGAAGGCAGAATCACATAAGGGCGCAGCCAAAGAAAAGCAAAAATTGAAGTAGAAATAAGAACATATATCTCCCAAGAAGGTTAAAAGGAAAATAAAACTCTTACACTCTGTTATTGAAATAATTCACTACAAAGGTTACAATTCACTACAGGCGAAAAGAACAGAAAATCAATTTAAATTTGATTGTCTCATACGTCTGCCTCTAACATTTTTAAGTAATAAGTCTTTAATTTTTAATAGCTTTGTTACAATTTCTTTCGCATTGATTATTTTTTCTGGTGAATCTTCAGTGCACTCCATTGCCAAACTGAAGACAAACGACACACATTGCTCTTTGGCAGCAAAATGTCTGTCCTCTCGATTTAGTCGATTTGTATCAACAACTTCCATAACTGAGATGCTTAGCAAATCATTAACCCAACATTTTAATTTCATTCCTTCGGCAAAAATTTCATCTGTGGGTTTCTTCCTGGTAAATGTTTCCATTAACATAATCCCAAAACTGAAAACATCTTCATTTATGGATACACGTACTTCTCTTCCATACTCTACGAATTGCAACAATTACGTAGTAAGATAAAATAATATTGATAATTTGCTCAATTGAAGGTCATGAGAATTAATAACTTAGAAAGTTTAACGGAATATAAAACTTTTAACACAAAACAAATCTGGTGCCATATAGCCTATTATGGCAAGTGTTTGTGTTTGAGTCATAGATTGATCTTTTCCAGTCAAGAGCTTTGTGATGCCAAAATCACTCAAATGAGCAATCATATTATCGTCTAACAATACATTGTGGGGCTTTAAGTCACAATGAATGATTGGAGTTGAATAACCAAAGTGCAGATATTCCAATGTTGATGCAACATCTATCATTATGTTCAATCTTTGAAGAATATCCAAAATGCAGTTGCTCGAATACAAAACCTTCTCCAAGCTTCTATTTGTCCTGTATTCTAATACCAATGCTCTAAAATCTTCATTTGAACAATTGCTGATAATTTTGACAAGGTTTCGATGTTGAAAGCTTTTCATTACTTCACACTCAACATCGAAATTCTTCCATGCTCTTTCAAATTGCAAGTGAAAAACCTTTACTGCAAACTCCATCCCATCTTGAAGTCTTGCTTTGCTTTGTAAACTGAACCAAAACTTCCTCTACCAATTAGATTATTTGCACTAAATTCATCCGTTGCTCGCAGAAGTTCTAGGTATGAAAATCTTCTAGGTGATTCTTAAGGTTGCATATTAGCAACATTTGGTAGCTCTGTTTTGACATCTTAAGATCAACCCAAATTTGAGAGCTAATATGACTACTACTATGAGCACAATACTCAATGACAAAACAATCCCTAGTAGAAGAGCATTTTCCCTGATTTCTATTGGGTCCATCTCATTTGGGGGCCCAAAACCCTAAAATCCAAATAAGTTTGCTTAGTTTGTAATTATTACTCAGTCTTGGACTTGGATGAAATTTTTCATGTAATTAACCTATAAAACAAGCGCTGCCCTAATGGAATCGTAAGTGAAAAGAGCGTGAAAAATAGCGGCAGCAAGGAAGAAAAGCTGCAAGAGAGGGAGAGAAGTCAATAGAAGGGAATAGTGATTTAAATCTTTAATTGGGTGATCGGAAGGTGAAATTAACTCCGGTTCTCTCCCAAATTTTGAGGTTAAGTTCTTGGTATCGCCCTGTGCAATCCTACCGGTCTTGATTTTTATTCTATTCTCTCAGTGGCTATTATTTGAGAAACCTACTTGTTAGAGAGACAGTTATTAGGTTGTTACTGTAAGCCAAGAATAGTGAGATTCTTGATGTTGGTAGCCTCTAGTATTATCTAGAGAAGATTTTGTGCTGTAATCCCATTAATATAGTGGAAGTTTATATCGGACTACGGTCCCCGTGGTTTTTCCCGCTTTGGATTTTCCACGTAAAATCTGTGTCTCTTGTGGTTGGTTTTTGCTTTGGATTTATTGGTTTATTTTTTTATTTATGGTGCACATCCTATTTTAATCACACAAAGAGGGAAAGAATTTATTTCTGCTTAATTTACAACTGCTTGTAGTAGTCCCTTTCCCAACAAAGTAGTATCAGAGCTTCAGGTTTTATTTTTATTACTTGTGTGGTTGAGATGGAGGATTCCTCGGCATGCATGATTAAATTGAAGTCATGGAATTATAGTATTTGGAAGTCTAGGATGGAAGACTTGCTGTACATGAAAGACCTGCATGAACCCATTGAAGGCGAAGAAGCTAGACTCGCTGATTTAGATGATAAGAAATAGGCTCAATTAAATCAGAAGGTCGTGGGTACTATTAGATCATAGATTGATCAGAGTGTGTACCACCATGTCGTAAAGGAGTCCAGAGCTGATGTTCTTTGGAGAAAATTAGAGACAATTTATGAGCAGCCGACAGCACAGAATAAAGCCAATCTGATGAAAAGGCTTGTTAACTTGAAATACAAGAAGGGGCGCAGTATAACTAAACACACTAGTGAGTTTCAGGGCTTGGTTGATCAGTTGACTACTATGAAGATTATTCTAGATGATGAGTTACAAGCACTATTGTTGCTTAGTTCTCTGCCTGATAGTTGGGAGACATTAGTGGTGTCAGTGAACAATTCAGCGCCGAATGGGAAATTAACTTTGGATATGGTTACAGATAGACTGCGGAATGAAGAATCTAGAAGAAAGAGTGTTGAAGCAGTTCCCTCTGAGTCTGATGCACTTATTTCAGAAAAGTAAGAAAGGCGGGGGAGGAGCCAAAGCAGAAATTTCCGCCAGCAGAATAATAATAACCCTAGCGGAAGATCTAAGTCCCAGAGGAGAAACCTCAAGTGCTTCTATTGTCAGAAAATGGGTCACATTAAAAGAGAGTGTAGATTGTGGAAAAGAGAACATGCGAAAGAAAATGGTGATTCTCAGAAAAATGACAGAGAGAACACTACAGCCATAGTTGATGGTGATTTTGGTATTATTTATGATGAGAGTTCACTAAATCTCACTTGCCATACCAGTGATTAGGTAATTGATTCGGGTGCTTCGTTTCATGTTACTGCACATCGTGATTACTTCACATCCTATGTTAATGGTAATTATAGCCATGTTCAGATGGGAAATGAGGGGGCATCCAAGATTGTAGGCATAGGAGATATTTGCTTAGAAACCAGTATTGGCTGTAAGTTGTTGCTTAAAGATGTCAGACATGTACTAGATATTCGTCTTAATTTGATCTCTACAGGCAAGCTTGATGATGATGGTTATATTAACCAATTTGGTGAAGGTAAATGGAAGCTCACCAAAGGCTCTCTAGTGTTAGATAAGGGGAGGAAAGTAAACACTCTCTACATGATGAAGCCAAGATCAAGAAAGAAGATGTGAATGTGGCTGTAAAAGATTCTGACATTGAGACATGGCATAAAAGACTTGGTCACATTGGTGAGAAAGGGTTAGAAACTCTTGCCAGAAAAGGATTTCAACCCAGCTTCGCAGGTATGTCCCTCAAAACTTGTGTTCATTGCTTAGCTGGAAAGACACATAAAGTAGCTTTTAAAAGTTTTTCTCCATCCAGAAAGTCAGAAATCCTTGATTTGATTCACACTGATGTTTGCATGATGCAAAGTAGATCAATAGGAGGTGCACTTTATTTTGTGACTTTTATTGATGACTGTTCTAGAAAAGTTTGGGCTTTTGCTTTAAAATCTAAAGACCAGGTGCTTGACATATTTAAGTTCTTTCATGCTTATGTTGAGATAGGGACAAGAAGGAAGTTAAAATGCATTAGGGCAGATAATGGTGGTGAGTACAGAAGGCCAGTTGAGCAGTATTGTAGATCCCATGGAATCAGACTTGAAAAGACTGTACCAAAAACCCCGCAGCAGAAAGGATGAACAGAACAATTGAAGAGAGGGTCAGATGTATGCTTTCTAATGCCAAGCTTCCTAAATCCTTCTGGGCAAATACTATGCGTACTGCAGTTGATTTGATTAACCTTTCTCCTTCAGCTCTATTAGACGGTGATGTACCTGAGAGAGTTTGGATCGGGAGTGATGTTTCTTATAAACACTTGAGAGTGTTTGGTTGCAGAGCATATGTTCACATCCCCAAAGATGAGAGATCGAAGCTTGATGATAAAGCTAAGGAATGCATTTTCCTAGGCTATGGGCATGAAGAATTTGGGTACAGATTATGGGATCTAATGGCAAGAAAATTGATCAGAAGTAGAGATGTTGTGTTCTTTGAAGATCAGATAACTGGTGATACAGAGAAGAGTGATGACTCTCAATCATCTCCAGAGATTCCTATTATTCCAACTTCAGTTTCTCCACCTGTAGTTCATGATGATCATGGGGGAGCTGGAGAGGATAATAATGATGGTCCAGCAGAACCAGTTTACCAGGCACCTTTAAAACCACCAGCACCACCAGTTGAGCTAGAATTGAGAAGATCTACCAGAGAACGACAACCTTCTACTAGATATTCTCCACATGAGTATGTGATGCTAACAGATGGAGGGGAGCTAGAATGTTTTGAAGAAGTCATGTCTTATCAGCATAAAAATGAGTGGGTTAAAGCCATGCGAGAGGAGATGAAATCCTTGAATGAGAACCATACTTATGACTTAGTGAAGCTGCCTAAGGGAAAGAGGGCACTAAAGAACAAGTGGGTTTACAGGTTGAAGACTGAAAATAACTCACAACAGCGGTATAAGGCTAGATTGGTTGTGAAGGGTTTCGATCAAAAGAAAGGTATTGATTTTGAAGAAATATTTTCTCCTGTGGTGAAGATGTCTTCTATCCGAGTTGTCATAGGATTATCCGAGTTGTCATAGGATTAGCAACTAGCTTGAACTTGGAGATTCAACAGCTTGATGTAAAGACAACTTTCTTACACGGAGACTTAGAGGAAGAAATATACATGGAGCAACCTGAAGGGTTCAGTGTCAAAGGCAAAGAAGAACTTGTGTGCAAGTCGAAGAAAAGTTTGTATGGGCTGAAACAGGCGCCAAGGCAGCGGTACAAGAAATTTGATTCTTTCATGGAGAATCATAGTTTCAGCAAGACTACATGCGATCAATGTGTTTTTGTGAAGAAGTTTGGTGATAATAATTTTATTATTCTTTTACTTTATGTGGATGACATGTTGATTGTAGGCCAGGATGTGAGTTGGATTGATAATCTGAAGAGAGAGCTTAGCAAGTCTTTTGCAATGAAGGACTTGGGACCGGCGAAATAGATTCTTGCCATGAAGATTTCTCGCGATAGAAAAGCTGGGAAGTTGTGGTTATCTTAAGAAGCATATGTTGAAAGGGTTCTTGGAAGATTTGACATGGGCAAGGCAAAATTTGTTTGCTCTCCACTTGCAGGCCATTTCAAGCTTAGTTCTGAGCATTGTCCTACAAGTGAGAAAGAGAAGCAAGAGATGAGAGGAGTTCCTTATGCTTCAGCAGTTGGTAGTTTGATGTATGACATGATTTGTACAAGACCAGATATTGCTCATGCAGTTGGTGTAGTTAGTCGATTTCTCTCCAATCCGGGCAAAGAACACTGGACAGCAGTAAAGTGGATTCTCAGATATCTCAGAGGCACCTCCAAGGCATGTTTATATTTTGGTTGTGATAAACCTGTATTACAAGTTTACACGGATGCAGATATGGCAAGAGATGTTGACTCGAGAAAATCTCTATCAGGATATTTGCTCACCTTTGCATGGGGAGCAGTCTCATGGCAGTCCAGACTTCAACAGTGTGTTGCTTTGTCTACCACAGAAGCAGAGTATATTACAATTACTGAAGGTTACAAAGAAACCTTGTGGATGAAGAATTTCCTACAAGAGTTGGGTGTGGAGTAAGATAACTTTATTGTGTACTACGACAGTCAGAGTGCCATTCATTTGGCAAAGAATTCAACATACCATTCAAAATCCAAGCATATTGATGTGAGGTATCATTGGATACGTGACGTGCTTGAGAAGAAACAGTTGCAGGTTGAGAAGATACACACAACGAAGAATGGGTCAGATATGATGACAAAGCCATTGCCTAAGGAGAAGCTGAAAATCTGTATGCAGAGAGCGGGCTTGGTGATGCCCCCTATATGATCTGGAGGGGGAGATTTGTTGGGTCCATCTCATTTGGGGGCCCAAAAGCCCAAAGTCCAAATAAGTTTGCTTAGTTTGTAATTATTACTTAGTCTTGGACTTGGATGAAATTTGCCATGTAATTAACCTATAAAACAAGCGCTGCCTTAATGGAATCGTAAGTGAAAAGAGTGTGAAAAATAGCGGCAACAAGGAAGAAAAGCCGCAAGAGAGGGAGAGAAGTCAATAGAAGGGAATAGTGATTTCAATCTTTAATTGGGTGATCAGAAGGTGAAATTAACTCCGGTTCTCTCTCAAATTTTGAGGGTAAGTTCCTGGTATCGCCCTGTACAATCCTACTGGTCTTGATTTTTATTTTATTTTCTCCTTGGCTATTATTTGAGAAATCTACTTGTTAGAGAGACAGTTATTAGGCTGTTATTGTAAGCCAAGAATAGTGAGATTCTTGATGTTGGTAGCCTCTAATATTATCTAGAGAAGATTTTGTGCTATAATCCCATTAATATAGTGGAAGTTTATATCGGACTACGGTCCCCGTGGTTTTTCCCGCTTTGGATTGTCCACGTAAAATCTGTGTCTCTTGTGGTTGGTTTTTGCTTTGGATTTATTGGTTTATTTTTCTATTTGTGGTGCACATCCTATTTTAATCACACAAAGAGGGAAAGAGTTTATTTCCGCGTAATTTGCAACTGCTTGTAGTAGTCCTTTTCCCAACAATTTCCCATGAGTGCTAGGTTTGCTGCTTTTGCATGGCGGGACTTGTAGATTTGGTGAGCCACATAATAGATCATTTCTTATAGATGATTTGCTCGAGAATCTTGTAAAAGGTCCTCCTCTTGGAATCTCTCCTTCTAATCTATTGAAAGAGAGATTTAGATACTTGAGGTACAAGAATTTCTCCAAAGATAGAGAAATAATCTCATAAAGATTATTATTAGATAAATCCAAGGATTGCAAACTTACCAAGTCGCCAAATGAATTAGGAATTGAGCCAATTTATTATGACCCAAGTAGAGAAATTGTAGATTTTTTAGCCCTTGAATTGTAGCTGCAATATCACCTGATAAATTATGCCTCAAAAATTCTATTCTTGTCAACACCTTCAAATTTCCAATCGCGGATGGAAGAGGTCTAGGAAACAAATTCGATGAAAAGTCAAGGTACAAGATGTCCTTAAGGTTCCAAAAAATTGAAGGAATAGAAGTTAGCTCATTGGATCCCTAATGGAGGTTCCTTAAAGCAATGAGATTGCCAAAGCATGTAGGGATGGATCCAGAAAGCTTATTGCCGCGCAAGTCCAATTGAAACAAGGCAGCCAAATGACAAAGAACATTTGGGATTGATCCTTCCAATTGATTACCCCGAAAACTCAAAAATTGAAGCTTTTGTAATTTACTGAGAGTAATAGAAATTGATTCATTCAATTTATTGCCTCCTAAATCAATGCTTATTAAGTCCGTCGAGTTGCCAATTTCTTCAGGAATGCCTCCAATAATGTTGCAATCAGACATCCAAATGAATTCCAAAGATTGAGAAAAATTACCTACAACCCTTGGAAGAAAGCTATCTAGTGGATTACGTGATACATTAAGTTTTTTAAAATACTTGCAATTTGACAAGGAGGATAGAAAGCTCAATTCTGGAGTTGAAGATATCAAATAATTATCAGATAAACTAAGTTCCTTAAGGTTTTTTTAAGTTGCCAAATGTGCTGGGAATAAAACCGGAGAAGGAGTTGGTTGCCAAAGTTAGAATAGAGAGCTTAGAAGCATTGAAGATGAAATGAGGAATTGTGCCACTAAAAGTATTACCCCACAAATAAAGCTCCTCAAGATTAAGAAATCGAACATCTACGATTGATGAAAGTCTTCCCAAGACATAATTATTGTCAGCATCAAATACTTTTGAGTGTTGACAGATTGAAGATTGTAATTGGGACAATACCAACTAATTTGTTGTGACTAAGCATCAACCACCCCAAATTTCAGAGATTACCGATTTCATGTGGTATCTCACCTGTATTTTGAAAGAATTATATTCAGATTTTTTTAAAATAATAAATAATACATTAAAAAGAAAACATTAATTTTTCAATAAAGATGCATTTATATACTACACAATTATGACAAGTACTAACACACAGGATAAACTAAATCATGTATATATCTCTTTAACAACAAAAGCAGTACCATTACAGCAAGATAAAGAAAATTCAATAAAGTATTTTTTTTCAGAATTTTCCTTACTAAAATGGATATTCCAAAGGTCTCAACGTTTAATTCAAGTTTTCCAAATTAAATGCTAAACACTAAATTTATCTACGAGCAAATGAACAATTTCTAATTTTTCAACTAATTTTCATGCTATTTTAAGAACGAGCATCATTGGTTACGATAAAACATCACGAGTGATGACTAAGAATTTATTTAGATAAAAATTTTATAATGATGTACACCTTTGAGTTTAACTCCTTAAGGCTATATTTGGATTTTAAATAAAAGGTGGGATTATACTAATTTAAAAGATAAAAAATTAATCCAATCTATAATCATGTTTGGTTGTCTTGACTAACAAATTAGTCGAAATTCTAGTCCAAAATTTATGGGACTATTAAACCCCATTTCACATGGATTTAGATAGGATTGAATATAAATTCAATTCAATAAATAATTTTTTAACTTGTATTTAATTTAAGATTAAATATCAAAATTTTAATTCAATCATTTATCTTAACTAGTATGTAATGTTAAACATAAAAAATTATTCAATTGTATATTTACAATATTATTGAATATTAAATATTAAATTCAACAATTAGTAATATAATTTAAAAATAATGTAATATTTAGATAGTTATTTTAGCTTCATTAAATTATATTTAGCATAATCTTGTTCGACATTATACCAAATAAAATACAGTATTATAAAATCCAATATAGTCCAATCTAATTTAGTAATCCGATCTAATCCTAAAAGTTAATTCAGTCTAATCCGACCTTCCAAACATAGCGTAATCTTTTGGCATGATACCTGTTAAGAAATTATTTGTTAGCAATGACCTCTAGGGATGGCAATGGGGAGGGGAGGGGAGGGGACCAATCTCCCCGTACCCATCCCCGATATTTTGCGTATGTCCCCGTCCCCTCCCCATCCCCGTTAGAATTACATGAGAGAATCCCCATCCCCTCCCCGAATAATAACAGGGGATCCCCGAGGGTCCCCGATCCCCGAATAACTAATATATTTTTTTGTTTTCGATTTTGAATTAATCATATTAAAATAAAAAATTTAAATAAAAGTAAAGTTCGAAATATATATTACATTAATATCCATTACAAAAGTCACATACATTAAATTAGTAAGTAACGCAGCATGCAAGGGATACAAACTTCTTTTACAAACTATCATGAATAAATTAATAGTCTAATACAAAATTGTTACAAATAAAATCGAATTTAGATTCAAAATTAACTTTTTCAATGGTGGCGTGAGCACTTTATAAATGTGGACTATTCTCTTTACAGCACAATAGTTAAGTCGGAGTAAATCAAGAGCAAATATTAAATTAGATTAGATTAGATATTAAAATTGTGATTCGCTGTGAGCAATTATAATATCTAAAAATAAATAAAAAATAGATTTAAGTTTAAAATATTTAATGAATATTAAAATTAAAATAAAATTTTTGGGCTAATAAAATCTATCTGGTCTTTTTAATGTCCTAAATAAAAATTTAGGACTTTAATTATTTAATTAGGCCTAAAGTTTAATAATATAAATATTTTGATGTTTGTTATTTTTACCAATATTTATCATTTTATAATTTATTTACTAGTAATTTAAAAAAAATAAAATTAAAATTAAAAATTAAAATGGGGAAATGGGTGGGGGATGGGGATTCCACCTCATCCCCGTCCCCTCCCCGAATAAGAAATTGGGTAAAAAAATTTCCCCGTCCCCTCCCCGAATAAGACATTGGGTATGAAATTATCCCCATACCCTCCCCGAATGGGAAAAATCCCCAAGGGTACCCGTCCCCGTGGGGATTTTTGCCATCCCTAGACCTCTCTAATTATTTAAACATATTAGTGATTCCATGTAACATATTTTATGAATACGTCACACATGCATATCGTTAGTGAAGCCTGCCTGTCAAGAAATTATTTTGCAACCATAAAATCTCTAATATCATATAACTTTTGTAACTTGTAACTAAGAAATTGAATCTAAAGGTTAATGATAGACACAAATATTTTAAGTATACCAATATAAATTAGATTATTTATCTCAAAACATCTTATTAATAATTGTAAATTAATATAAATATACACTTTTATATCATGAAATGAATATTTTTAATTTTAAATTATTTAAATATGAGTTAAGTTTAATTATTTTTCACTCGAATTTAGGTAACCAACAACTAAACAAAGCAGCTTGAAAACCACTCAGCCAAGTGCCCTTTAGGGCTTAAGTTTAATTATTATACATACATATAATGTTAATAAATTAATAAATTAAATTTTTATCAATTAAATATAAATATTATTAGTTCCAGTATTCACATCATTGTCAAATAAATAAAATAACGAAAGAAACTACATGTTTTAATAGTAATTCAAATTAGTAATGTAATATTCATATGAAGTTATGAATATAAGAATATATTTTGGAACTAAATTTTTAGTTTATTTTATGTGCTACTGCAATGAATATATGAATTAAAATCAAGGTAAAAAATTACTGATTTCATGTGGTAGGTCACCTGTATTTTGAAAGAATTCTACTCAATTTTTTTTTAGAAAATTACAAATTAAACACAAAAATTTTCTAATTCAGAATTAAAGTCAAAGATTGAAGTCTGGTGCAGATTTATGACATCGTTTACGACACTATAAAGCAGTCTCAAATTTTAATCTTAAATTTTAATTCTGAACCTGAAACTGACTCTTACAAAAGCAAACATACTTTTGTGATAAAAAGTCACATATACACCACACAATTATTACTAGTACTCATGAAGAGCTGCACCGTCGATGCATTAGTGTTACATGCAAACTGCAACAAATATTTAATAAAATATTTTTGAAATATGTGGTAAAAAATAAGCAATTAATTAATTTGTGCTGTTAGAACAAAAAGAAGAAATGCAAAATAATTTTCTTTCAACTCTTCTCGATCGATGTCTGTCCTTTTCAGTAAAATAATTTCTTTTAGCCTATTTTTAAAATTTATCCGTTCAAATACTAACAGGGAGGTTCCAAGTTCTCAATATTTCTTTTAAGTTATTCTATTGAAATACTTAAACACTAAATTAATTTTCCTATTTCCCTACAAATATTCTAAGATTGAGCATCATTGCTAAAGGTAAAATGTCACACAGGTGAGACTAAAATTTTTCATATAATAAACTCTAATGATACGCAACTAAGAGTCTTATAAAGCCAAGGTGTAATATAAACTAAGATCAGACATATGGAGTTTGTTAGAGTGAAGATCTAACTCCATAAGCTTGGTCAAGTTGCCAATTTCTTTTGGTATGCCTCCCAAGAAATTATTGGACGACAAAGATAGTTTTTGCTGTAGTTTGCAGCTTGATAGAGTGGATGGTATTTTACTATGAAAGTTGATACCGAAAAAGTAAAGTTCTTCCAAAAAATAAAGATTATTATTGCAAAAATTTGCAGGAAGTTCACCAGATAGTCTATTAACACTGAAATCAAGAACTCGCAATCAAGAAATCTTAAAAATGAAAGCAGAGAAAGAACCAGTGAGCTGGTTATCACTGAGATCAAGTACGTATTTGTAGTGATGACAGATTTCCAAGGTGAGAAGGAATGGTACCGGAGAGAAAATTATTTGTTAGTGCCTATACAAAATTTCTAAGTGTTTTCAATTTTTTTAATACAGTAAATTTGACAAACCTGTGCATCATCTCATAGATTTCTAATACATAACAAGATAATGTTGGATAGTTGTCATACGCACCTTGGAGTCTGTTAATGCCGAGATATAACTCCTTAAGCTTGGTCAAGTTTCCGATTTCTCTTGGTAAAAATCATTGTATGACAAACCTAAGATTTGTAAATATGAGCAATTTAATAGAGTGGATGGTATTCCGCCATGAAACATGTTTCCGGACAAAGAGAGGTATTCCAGAAAAGGAAGATTACTGCAAATATCTGGAGGAATTTCACCGGACAATCTATTGAAACTAAAATCAAGATATTGTAAAGAAAACATATTGGAAATTAAAGAAGGGAATTAACCGGATAGCCGGTTGTCATGAAAATAAAGTGTTTGCAATGAAGATAGATTCCCAAGTTGAGAAGGAATAGTGCCAGTAAGATTTAAGTGAGAAATATCCAAGGCTGTGACTCTATGGCTACCGGCATCACAAGCAACACCGGTCCAATTACAGACAGGGGTACTTGTATTCCAATTCTTGGCAAAGAAATTGGTTGGATGATGAGTAATATGAGCTTTCAGGGCAAGAAGAGCATATTGGTCTGTGGTAATACTAGTCTTGGCTGATGCTGCAGCAATTAAGAAAATAAGAATCAAACATTTGATAAAGAGAAATCTGATCATTCTATTGAGAGAAAGAATTCTTTTCATGAGATGAGAGTATGTAGATTATTGTAGGTGTGTGCTTCGATTGGTAGTAATGCAAGAACACTCGTAAATTGTGCTACCAAGTATTTATAATGAAACCGAAATTTCCAAGAAAATAGAAGAGAAAAAGACCCGCATGCGCTAAGCCATTTAATCGTAATGATTTTAGAGTTTATTCAATAATTGGCAAATGTTCTTCTGACTAAACCTTCAATTCATTTTACTATTAATTTTTATCAAAATTCTTATTTTAAAGTTGTATTTATCGAATATTATCAATTGTATATCATTTCTAAATGTTGTGTTCACATATATTCCTGTGTCTGAAAGTTATCAATCAATGAGTTTAAACAATTTTCACAGTTTCGGCCAAGTAAGAAAGTTTTTCAACTGTCCAAAGGAGAAGCAAGCTGTGAAGATTTTTGATTTCCTCTATTGATATGAAAACTGAAATCGTTTTCTTGACTTCTTTACAGGAGAGAACGTACGTGTTTTTTAAATCTACAAAACTATGATAAGGAAAGTTATAAAAAGGGGGACATTCATATTTCCTCCGCTGTCTTCTTATTTTGGCTAGTAGTGTCGTTAAGCTAGCTGTGATATTTTGTTTGATCTTTCCATAATGTGGACCAATTAATTGTGATTCGTGACATTGTCAAGCCATTAGCTAAGGCATTGCAAATTGCTAGATTACTTTCCCAAAGTGATGTACGTTAGTCTTGCTGTGAAATTGATTGGAACATGATTCACGCAAGCATGTCAGCTTTCAGGGCAATGAGAAAATGTTGAAAAATGGCTTGGATAGTGCATGTGATCAGAAGAAACTTATTTTTGACAAATTTTAGAATATGCAACTTTCAAATTGTGCCGACCATATTGCTGTTGCATCCAAAAATTTGGTCTTGCTTTTTTGGGCCTTTTGTGGAGACAAAATCTTAAGTTTCATGAATCACGTTTGGACTACTTTATTTGTTTGCGTGGCATGCAGAGTCCAATAAGTCTATTTTGCTCACTTTTTTTGGTTGCCATAATAATAATATTGAAATAGTGGCTATCAAGGAAATTCTCCAAGAAAATTTCAGCTTATTAATTGAAAATTTTGGAATAATTACTTTGTTAGAGTAAGTAGTAGAAGATGATGTAGCATTCATTGTCTTGTGTCTTGTCGTTCTAATTTTGAGCAAATTACAAAACTTTTATCCTAAAGTAGTGTTTGTTTTTTGTCTGAAATCTGAATAGATTTGAATTTTTCTGAAATATAAATGGGTTTAAATACAAAAATCTGAATGATATATTTATTTTTCTTTTTCTAATATTTGAATATAAGTGGCATTTTGTTTGTTTTTATGATAAAAAAATCTTAAATTTGGTTGTTTGACATTTATATCCTTGTAAATCAAAACAAACAAAAAAATGATTAGATTTTATAGTTTAGAAAATAAATTATTTTAGAAAGATATTTTTGGATTATAATATTTACTTGTTATTCAGATCTTTTCCTATTCAGATAAAAGTTACAAAAGTTTATTATTTCTATTCAGATGTAAATGTTTAAAAATCAGACATAAATTACAAAAAACAAACAAGCATATTTTTAAAAAAGTATGAAATTAATAAAATTTCAGACATGAGATATTTAACAAACAACCTCTAAGTAATATGGCGAAATGACTGAGAATGTATCCATTTTGGAAGATAAATTCGGATTTCTTTTTAATTTTTCAAAGAGATTAATTAATTTTGATTTTTTAAAATTTTTTGAAGAGATTAATTAAACCATCTCATCTAAATATTTTGGGATTACTACCGTTACTTAATTTTCAAGTTCTCAAGTTAGATAATAAGTTGATCAAGTCAACAAAGTTATAGAGGACAAAGTCAATGAATTGGGAACGTTTTAGATAATTTCTGTGTATTCTTTCACGTATTAGATTTTTGTCACTTATGCATCTCAATTCTAATTTGTCCAGATGTCTAAATTCAACGAACAAATAAGAAAGTATACTCGAGTGCACCTAAGATTTTTCTCAAAGACAACTACTAAATAAAAAACTCAAAGTAACATATTTTTAATATAGTATTTATTTTTTTTAAACATGGAATATAAATAATATTTTACTTTTTTCTTATCTAACATCTAAATACATTTGAATATAAATATTAAATTGTTTACTTTTACAAATTAGAAACATGACTAAGTTTATCGCATTTTCACATGAGCAGTTAAGCACATCCTTTCAGGTTTTACCCTACCCATTCTTCGACTAGAACAATTGGGCAAAGATCTATTGAGAAGAGAAGACAGTTAATGATGATCTTGACTTGTTGGGCTCAATATATGATGAACCCTATTTTATTATTTTCCCCTTTCAGCTTCCAACGTTACTTCGCATACATGGGCTGTTAGGCAACAGTGAATAAGTTTAATTGTGGAAATTGGTCAGGTGTTAATAGAAGCAATATGGTATTTTAAATTATTTCATGGGGTATGTTTAGACAAGGTTTTAATAGACTAATAGAGGGTTGCCAATAGCTCCATTCCACATTTTAAGTACGAAAGTCCAACGGGGCAACAAAAGATGAAGATTTTTTAATTAAATATTTTAAAATAATTCAAAAAAAAAATTTACTTATTAACTATTAATCCAATATTTAAGTCTCAATTAATAGAGCAACTAATATGTATTTGCCAAACCAGATTAGTTATTAATGTTCAACATGAAATCATGTGAGATTTCAAGAAAATTAACAATGTTGACACAAAAAATTTGGTCATACAGAAAGAGTTTAGAAAGAGTTATTTTACTTGTGGAATAGGCTATAACAGAGCTTGATGTTTTCAGAATTAGCATGTTGAAAGTGAAGAGCTCGGTGGTCAAAATCCTACAAAATAATAACCTATTAGGTGTCACAGAGGTATTATCAATGAAAATCATTCGAAACTCAAGTCAAAGATCAAGAGTGGCACGATAATAAATAATAATAAAAGAGAAAATGTTTTGAAGATATTGTATCCCCTCCTCTAATATATCATTTTTTTATTATCATACTTTTCAGTGGTGGCTTTTTTATATACGAGAAATAATCAAAAGTTAAGAAAAACTCATCTCCTATATTATAGGATTTGAGTTTGGAGAGATTAGAAATTGTGTTACTTTATCATATTTAGATTAAGACATGCTATTAAATATCTATCCTCGGAACTTGGAGCCCACTCCTTTATATCATCAAGTTAGATTTTGGAAAATATACAGTATATAGTTAGCTGGAACCCCTAAATTATTGTATTTACAAATTACAATGCCCTTAGCAGCGAATAACAATGGGCCAATGGGCCCTGCCAGGCCTTCTTTAATAAAAATTAATCCTAGTACTAGCACAACAAGAAATCGATGAATGATGCATATTTTTTCTGTCCGACTGAAAAATTAATACACGGCACACCCAATTTACAATAAAATAAAATAATATTTTTGTTTAATTAATGAGGTTTTAAAATGGATTCTAAAAGTGTAATTAAGTGCCGGGGTGGATTATTTTAGAACTTTCCTTTGAACAGTGACTCTTACATGCTACTGTTAAAATAAAGTAATTATTTTCAAATTTTTTTTTACCAATGCTGTTTTATTTTTAACCCTTAACAGAATTTGTTAAAGCATGAAATGCTTTCTAATTTATAATTAGTTTCATGAGTCAATTAGGGGTGGACTTTTGAACAAGACTTATTTTCATAGTCCAATTTAATACTGCATAAAAATAAAAAATTACAAAAATTAATAAATTAATAAATTAATAATAAAAATATATATAAATATTAAAATCCTTGCAACCAATCCAACATTTCAAAGTCTAGCACGTAAGTTATTATTTCATTGTTAATTAAAAAAAAAGTTCAAAAATTCAAAATCTTATTTAACATAAAATACTAAAGTCTAAACAACAACAGTTAGTAGGAATTTGATTAATTAAGAAGGTTTTATTGTCGTTTCATATTTACATATTTTTATTTTTATATAAAATATCAAAATTTTACTTATATGGGTTGGCGGGTTAAGAATTTAACAAAGCAATTCAATCCCTTTATTTTACCAACCCAACCCAACCCAAAGCGTAAAAAATCATACGGATGAGTTTCGCGGATTGGGTGGATTGGTGCCCACCAACCTAACAAAACCAAACAGGGCAATAAAATAAATAAATAAATAAAAACACTAGATCTAGATTAATCCCAAATCTAGTTAACCCACATAACTTCCTTCACCTTGAGAATTAAAAACGTTAATATAACGATCAATAACAGTTAGCCTCCCTGTCGTTGTTTGATCCCACCACTCAGGTGCCCTATTTCTGTCAAATTGTTTTTTCTCAGGGAAACCTGAGAGACTAATAATAAATCCCAACAATTTAACAATTTACAACAACCTATAATCACATTTTGCCGTTAATTAATAATCACAAACAAACTCATGAGTCATTACGCATTTATTTCGCCTGAAAATTCTCAAAACTAAGAAAAGCCAAAAAAAAAAAGCACCTGCATAATATTAAATTAATGTTAATAATAACAAAGAAATTAAAAACAAATGAAACCCTGGTCAAACAACCAAAAACAAACCAAATGCCATCCCCATTGGTTGCGCTGTCCCTCATCAGCAAAACTGAAACCCTAGCCATGAATTTCTCTTCTTCTCTCTTTCTCTTTCCTCCTCATTTTGTTTAGTTACTTTCCCTCTTTTCATGTTATTCGATCCCTCGTCGTCCTTTCCTTGGACGGCGAGCGGCTCCTCCTTTCAGCACCAACTGCAAAACAAATCCCTAAAAAAAAGAAAAAAGAAAAAAAAAATCTCGTCATCTCAATCGTAGTTGTTAATTGTCAAGTCATCATTCATTGCTATTCTAAACTATGTCTTCCACAATTCTTGCACCCTTTCAGCTCTTGGAGCTGAACATCATCTCCGCGCAAGACCTCGCCCCTGTGTCCCGCTCGATGCGGGCCTACGCCGTCGCCTGGGTCCACCCGAACCGGAAACTCTCGACGCGGGTCGACGCGCACGGCCGCAACAACCCCACTTGGAATGATAAGTTTGTATTCCGTGTTGACGAAGATTTCCTTCACAATGATACCTCGGCTGTGATGATTGAGATATTTGCTTTGCATTGGTTCCGTGACATGCACGTTGGGACAGTACGTGTTTTAGTGGGCAATTTAATCCCTCCCCCGACAAGATCCCTCCACCACTCCCACAGGAGTTTCGGTATGAGATTTGTTGCACTTCAAGTTCGCCGTCCGTCGGGAAGACCTCAAGGGATCTTGAACATCGGCGTCGCGCTTCTCGATAGCTCCATGCGTAGCATGCCCTTGTACACACAGCTCAGCTCAGCACTTGGATATCGCCATTTGATGGGCGAAGAAGATATTTTTACCAAGAACACTAGCACCGTTGCTAGTACTAATCAAAACAATATTTCAACACTCCTCGGGAAACCTGACCTTCGCCGTACCAAAAGTGATTCAAGTTCTATGATCGGGTCGGAAATCGCCCGAAAATCTAAGATCCGAAGAGAAAATGGCAATGGGAAAGCTAGTTCGGTGGTCGGCTGTTCGGAACTCACCGAGAAGGGGAACAATAAAGGAAGTTCAAAAGGTAGCTCCGTTTTCAGCGGATCGGATATTTTCAAGAAACCAAACAACAAGGTTGCTAATTCCGCTTTAAGCGCTTTTAGCGGGTCGGATCTAAGGAAAGATCCGCCCGGTAAGGAGGGCGCGGGAAAAGTTCGTTCGTTGGTTAACGGTGTTGAGACTGTGAATCAGGCGGACTCGCCAACCAAGGGTAAAATTGGAAACCCAGGTTCGATGAATAGCGGGTCGGACGGTTCGGACCCGCCCAGGAAAGTGGACCCATCACCGAAAGCGATATCACCGCGGAAGCCGTTCGCACGTGACCAAGGGTACGAGTTTGTGCACCCGAATAAATTGAAACTGTACAAAAACGTGCAGCCGGTGATAACCGAATCGGAGCTCGGTCCGTCGCCGTCGGAGGTGGCGGCGGTGAAGGCGAAGGAGAAGCTTCTGAAGCAAACGAATGACGAAGAGAGCTCCGTTATGATGGCGTGGGATATGGACAGCAGCGTAGAGGGATTGCAATCGAAATTGGAGCGCTGGAGGGCCGAGCTTCCGCCGTTGTACGACTCAAGTTTTCCGTCAAGCAGCGCCGGAGGCGGAGGTGGTGGCGGTACGACTGCCAGGCACAGCAGGAGACACACCGACGGTGGAAGTGGGCCCGGTTTGTTCTCGTGTTTTAGTAATATTTGCGGTTGTGAGTGCTCCATTGTTTGTGGATCAAGTAGTCCGAGTAAAACAAATAAGAAGAAATCAGGCAGCAGCGGGCGTTTGATTCGGAGTCCGTCGATAAATAATGATTCGAGCTTCTTTTAACGGAACAAAGTGCTTATTTTAAACGTCGTCGTTGACCCGAATTGTGGAAATAACTGACTGGTTTTTATATAACATCAAGGGCGTGTATGTGCGCAGGATAACGACGTCCACACCAAGCGTGGATGTTAGTCGGTTAGGCCATTCCTCAACCTTCGTTTTTTTTTTTTAATTAAATTCTTTTTCCTGTCTTTTCTTCTTTGGTGAACTTATATCATTCTCGTATAACCAACCCCCAAACCGAAAAAAAAAATGGAAATTAAGTATTATACTCTTCCGGCCTAAATGGTTGGTGGTTTGTACGTAGAATCTTATTCTTTATAATGTTTTAAAAATAACAAGATTGTTTTCTGGGATTAGGATTTTTTTTTTTTTTTGGTTGATTGAAGTGAGTTTGTATATTAAAAGTTTGTATACTCGTTGTTATATGAATGATTACAGTTCATTCCGTAAGATTTTATGTTTGTTTATGTTCAGGAATTCGATCATACTGTTCAAAGAAAAATTTAGGATGCTCTTGATGAATATTCTCTTATCTATTAGATTCTTATTAGTTATGCATAAGCATTTACTTATACATAATTGATTAAGAGTTTCAATAACTAATTAGGGATGACAAAATCTCCTATGGATTTGGAGTCCCACCCAAAATGATGTGAATTTTGAATAATTTTAGGGAATGGGGTGGGGAATAGAGAAAAAATAATTTCTAATTTCTTAATGGGATAGAATTTAGTTTTGTAATCTCTACACCAATCTCCATTATATATAAATGTTTTTTAATTTTTGTTCAATAATTTATGTTTTATCAATTACAATGTTGGTTAATAATTTTTTTTTACCTAATAGAGATAGGTTGTAACTAAAAGAAAACTGTACATTATATTTCTTTTTCAACACTTAAATATTGTGATATTTTCCTTCATTTTTTAAGATGCCACTCTCTTCAAATATTTTTTAGTTTTGATATTATTTCAATATATTGTTTCAACCTTTTGGAGTTTTTTTAAATAATTTAAATACTTTATAATATGATATTAATTTTATTTAAGTCTCTAATTTTTTATTTATTGAAATCATTTATCCCTATCTATTATAAAATAAGTAAATCTAAAATAGCGTGGGGATGAGAAAATCATTCCCTACATGGAGATTCCTCGTCCTCACTCACCACTAAATTTAGTGGGGGATGGGGATAACATTTTTAATGGGTGGGGAATGGGGTAGGCCTCCCACCCCCACCCTACCTCACCTCATTGCTGATGTACACTAAAAATATGTTGAAACCATTTTCCTTATATTTAGTTTGACCTAGTTCACTTTATGCATTTAGTTTTGTAAAATCAAGAAATAAATAACCTGGATCACTTTGATCAATTTATCAGTTTCTATTTCAAAAACTCTTTGATTATTGTCTTTGTCATTAGATAACTCTCTACATCAAGTTGATTAATTAATAATTATCTTTAGATCAAAGAGCCCAATTTCTTTAATTTTCTAGTCTTATCCTTTGAGTCAAAACTCCCCTACATTTGAGAAGTCAATCGAATGATATAGATTAACAAAAATGAAGCCCCCAATCTTTCCTGGATTCATTTTCCCATTTTTTCATAGATATATATTTCAAAGATCAAAGTCTAAACTTTCATTGGAGTCTATATTATGCCTTACATAGAAATTTCAAATTCTATGCTTTCCTAGCCCAGGAACTATAGAGTGTTTTATATTTATAAAAATTTTTATCATAAAATGTAAAGTACAACTTTCTCACTTGAATATAATAAAATTAATTTTAAACTAACAAATCCCCTTAAGTATTAAAATAATAATAATAATATAAATATTTATGATAGTAAATTTTAGAGTAATGATGACATGAGCGATGATATAAGCAATGATGCAATAAGAGCTGTTTATAGAAATATTTAGGAATTTTATAATTACTAAGATATCTATGGAAGGATATATCTTAGGCATTAATCAAGAGTTATGGTGGCAAAATCCTAACAATTTATTAGCTTAGGAAATCTTATAAATACCTCTAGCCCTTTCATTTTTCATATCACCTTAGAAATTCTATCATCTTCTATTTTAATTCATAAGATCAAGAGTAGAGAAATCCTCAAGTTAGGAGGGTCTAAAGAAATTAAGGTTAAGAAATAAGTAACACTTCAACTGCATTGTGGAGATGAAATTCTTTTTATACTTAAATACATCTTTAGTTATTTCTTTATCTTGTGATAACTAATATGATGTGATTATTTATTGTTTAATCTTCATATTGTCGACTATGCTGCCTATAATATGATATTTTTTATTTAATCTTTATATGATCCGCTATGCTGCTTATATTGTGATATTTTCTAAGTTACTCTTTATACGGTCGGCTATATCACCTATAATGTGATGCTTTATTTAAGTATGATATAGTTGGCTATACTGTCTATATTGTGATATTTTCTTAGTTAATGTTTATATAGTCAACTATGCTGCCTATATTGTGATGCTTTTATTTAATTATGATATGGTCAGCTTTATCGCTTATATTATAATCATGTTTTAGTAAATCTTTATATGAATGACACTGCCGCCTATATTAAAGATTGTTGTCTTTAAAAAGCTTTGTATGTTGGCTTTTTGGTATATCTAGGAACTTTACACGTTGTGACAAAGATTGGATTAAAAGCATGCATTTCAGGTTAATATGTTAAGGTTACTTTATAAAGATAACATTTTAAAAATGAGCTCTGAAAAATGGATTGTTGTACTACCAGGGTGGCAAAGTTTCCCAAGAGGGCAAGCCCTCAAAGCTAAGCAAAGAGTAATCTTTTGGAGATGGCGATATGTAGCGCCTAAAAGATCAACTATTAAATTAGGTCCATGGGCATGTTGTTTTAAAGAATGAGAAGTGTTAGCCTTTAGTACAATACACCTAAGGCCCTAATAAAGTTGTTTTATATTTCTAAGTTTCTTTTAAAGACTTAATACTCATTAGGTCACCTATGTGCATAGCAATTAATGCATACATCAAAGTGTTATCTTACTAGGTATTAACTTGTGTAGTCCTTACATTGCAAGTAATGATGAGTAAGGTAAGTTGGCGCCAAGTCCCATTCAAGACGAAGTGCATATGGGCATATCAAATCTTCGGTTTTATGATGAGCTCCATTGTGTACACTACAAAAAAAAAAAGTATCTTAAGTTTATATAATAATAAAGTTTTTGAAATATATACTAAGGAATCCTTACGTGTCTCCTACATTTTGTAACGAAGTTTTACTTGCTATGTAAATTTTTTTTAAAAATCCATATTTATATTAAAAAAGTAATGAGATTTTAAATATTTTTAAAATTAATTACCTTATTTTGACTTATGAAAGTGGAGTGTTACATAAAATAAACTTTCCCCTTACTAGATATCCAATTTTTGTATATAATTATCTAGCCTAGTTCCATTTTGCCCTCGAGGAGTTAGCCGCATAGCTAGATTCATGGTTTGTTCTCATGAAATTTACCACCTGTCATGCTTCCATGCATGTGGGACTTATCCTTTCAATGATAATAAATTTTAGATGCATGAATGATCTATGATAATTTTAGACATTCAAGTTGTCCCGTATCACATGGGGGATTAATACAATATAGTAAGATTAATTCAAGACAAATCCAGATAAAAGCCTCAGTCATGTATGAAGTAATGTATCAATCTATTATGGTATCTTCTCTTTTCTTTTGAGTGACAGGATTAAAAGTCCTTTCATGATCTTAGTTTTAATTTATTTATGAACTTTTCAAGATTTGTTACTATGCGTAGATTATTGTCATGAATATATGATTAAAATTTATTCACATTCATGTTTTTGTGGCTTACTGGTATCATTTTTGTTTGTGACAAAACCTCGTTAAAAAAAAAATCAAAAAGGAAAAATATATTGAGCGAGGAGGGCTTCAAGATAGCTTTCTACTGATCAGCTCAACGAATAACAAGGCGGCTCCTAATTAATTAGAGGAATTAATATAATGAGATTCTTCAAGATAAGTGTATATAATGAAGCCTCAAAAGCCATAGAAAAAAAATATATTAAAAAGATTATATTTTGGTCCATACATAGCTTGATATTGTGCCCAACGAATAATTTTGAGTTTTTAAGTTGATCCTATTCCATCTCAAAATTGAATCATCTCCATATTCTCTCTTTTTCTTTTTTCTCTTTCAGAAGAATGATATCCACAAAAATTGATTTTAATGGATTTTATTCTCAATCTATAGAGACATGCGTTGATAAAGAAGACTGTTGGTTTTTCCCTACTAAAATCAATAAACATATCACTTGCTGCCGTACTAATTTTTTAATAACCAATAATCTCCCGGCACGATAATGTTATGCTAGTACTCTTATTTTTAAATGTACTTTTATTTATATTTATTGTAAGTTAAATAAATCATATAAATTGATCAGAATAAAAAAATTAAATACTAAAAATAAGAAATATAAGTTTTCGTGTGAGTAAAAAAAAATACTAATAAGATATTTTTCATGTATATTTTGTTATTTTTAGGCTTTTTTATAATAAATATATATTTTATATTTCCAAGATCAAAATCAACCAAATGATTTATTTACCCGCTTTTCCTTCATTTATCTATTTATTTATTTTACTAGGGAATTTATTAAATATATGAAAATAGTATAGGAATAAGTTGTATATATTAATTTTAATAAGCGAACACAGCAATCTCATGTGTTCATAATATTCTTTGATGAAAAAGTTTATTGATGCATTCTATTTTATAACCTTTAAGCCTCTTGACTCTAATGGAGGTCCAAGGAGAGATAATAACTTAAATGAATAAATTCAAGCTACTTTTGCTATCTCTTAGGTTTAGTTAAGTGGTTTTAAACCAATTTTATAGAGCTGACTAATTGAGTTTAAATTTTGAGAAAAGATAGAAGCAATAACAACAACAAAAACAAAAACAATTTGAACTTTGTCTTACCTTAAAAAGAAAATTTGTCTATGGAGCAGTTAATTATTTAAAAGAGGTAAAGCATTTTTAAGATAACAATTAATTAAAAAAAATCACTGGTTCATTAGGTTCAAATTCTTCCAAGAATTATTTATAGACTATCTTAACTGGAATTGTAATTTGCATTGTATTTACCTTTTCTCATCTCATCTTTTATTTGGATTTGCATAATATATTTACGAGAAGATTGCCAGTTTTTCTTATTAAAATTAATATATGCTACTTACTTTTACTATTTTTATAATGAAAAAAATTCCACTGGCACAAAATTTTTTAAGGAAAAGTGTTATTTTAAGAAAAATATTTTAAAAAAATCAAAGGTATAAGAAAAATATTTTTTATTAATTTTTAATCACACTGAAACATATATATCTTTTTTTAATACTAAATTTTTATTTTTATTTTTATTATAAGATTCATTTAATTTATAATAAATATGAATAAAATTATATTTTAAAAAATTACGATAAAATTATTTTGCCAGGAAATTATTGACTATTATAAAAATAATAGGATGGCAAGTGATCTATATTAATTCAAGTGATCTATATTAATTTTCGTAAAAACCTGCAATCTCCTTATATTTATGTTATTGATAGTATTTTTTATTAGAGAACCCATTAAGAAAGCAGATGAAGCTAAGTTAGAAAAATTATTGAATTATGCAAATAAAGTAAGCGTGTTTTGGGTTCAAACAAACAAATTTGCTCAAAATACGTTTTCCTCAAATTATTGAATTATTAAATCAAGTTTGTTTTTGTTAAACTAATGCAGAAAATTAATACAAGAATATTAAAGCCTCTAAAATGAAAGAATAGGGTTTGTCAACCGAAAGAAAGCATGCAGAAATAGAGGCAAGGCTTATGTTACATCAGCTGTAACAAACATCCAATACCATGGGCGGTTAGATTTTGATATTTCTTAATCTAATGGCTGAAAATAATTTTAACGAAAAACAAGGTACGGGTGTAATGACTATTTACAAAAAATTTTATTTTGAGTCATATATTTGCTCATTTTTTCAAATAAGTCCTCATTAATTTTTTATAATTAAATACTTTTATCGTTCGCCTCTTTTATATCTATTTTTAAAATTTTTTAAAGTTTTTACTATATTTTTATAAAGATTTAAATATATATTTGCATTTGCATTTATAATTTATTGTCTTTCTTAAGATAAAAACTAATTTTTTTTCTTTTATATAATTCAAGATGTTAAATTTAGATAAGAGATATTATATGTCATAAATATATTATGACTCTAATAAATTATTGGAAACATGGTATAATGAATAAATTATTAGAACCTCTAATAATTTCACAAAATATAGAATCTAATAAATTATCACATTTTAACTATACACAAAGAGAATTTTTATATGAAAGATTTCAATCCTTTGATTTGATCAAGGATTCAGACATGCATAAAGATGGAAAAATTCGGATTCGGATGTAGGTGCATCCGGATTCAGAAAAAAATATGCGAATCTGGATGTGGGCAATATCCGCACGGATGTAGGCGGATATTCTGGATATCCGGATCCGCATAATAATAATTTTAATTTTAATTTTAATAATTTACATAATAATATTAAATAAAATTTAATTTTAATTTAACAATAAAAAATTTAACATCAATTCAACATAAATAACATACAAAAACACCATAAATTCACAAACAATAATTTCACAATATAAATCAAGCATAAAAATAAAAGGTAAATCGATTTATTACAATATTCTCTAATTATTATTACTACTATTATTATTATTATTTAATATATTTTTCATAGTTAATGAAGATTATAGAGTTAATTATGCTTATACATTTAAATAATTAATTTAATTTATATATTTTTAATTAAAATTTAATTAAATAAATAATTTAATTATAAAATAATATTGATCCAGGATATTCGATTTTTCAGATGCAAGTGCATATGGATCCAGATCCGGATCCACATTTTTTAACAGGCGGATCCGGATTTTTTTGGATTTGGATCTTTCGGATCTTTGTGGATCCGGGTCGGATCCGGAGTTTATTGCCAACCCTAGACATGAGGGGAAATAATCAATGAAATTGAATTTCACCATATTTGTCAAATAAATTATGGAGCCCAAATTTATCTATAATGATATAGAAAAAACAAATGAAATATTAGAAATTAATAATTTTAATGAAGAAAACATACAACAAATTAAAAAATTAGGAGATCAAAAGAGTAAAAAATTTAACAAAGTTAAACAATTAATAAAAGACTTAAAGATTAAAATTCATGATATATTAAAGTAAAAAATCATTAATATAATGAATAAAAACTCAATAAATATAATATTAAACAAGTTAGAAATTCAATTAGATAAAATAGAAACTTGGTACTAAATTTGTTATAAATATAAATGGAAAACTTTAAAAAAAAAATTGAAGTACTTGCAGTAGCCTAGTTGTAACTTGGGGTTTAAAATAAAATTTTAAAATTTATTGACTTTGTTATAATTATAAACTTTTTTGAGGATCTAAAAATTTATAACTGTAACGTACAGCTCATGTAACGTAAGCTTTGCCAGAAATAGAAAGTGCCTCCAAAAGTGTGCGGCGCGTGGAGACACAAAAAAATGATACCAGCCAACAGGATGTGTACAAATGTGAAACGAATGTCCCCACCGTTCTAATTAGTGGGTCCCTTTCGGGGAAACCTTCCGTACCAATCCTCATTAATCCCTATGATAATTGTTGTGCTTAAGGTTAAAGCGAATACACACGCTACGCGTACCAACGCGTTTCCTCAAGACTCTTTTAAAATATACAGATTATTCTATGCATCATATCTAGTAATATGGGCATGCCATATGATCAAATTGAGTTGATTTTTTTTTTATTATTTTACGATGCTCAAATATGTGGTATAGTATTTGAATTCGCAAATATAATATTATTTTATTGGACAAGAAACTAAGTCAAGAATATTAAATTGTCATATAATTGTCATGTACAAGTTTAAAATCAAAATTGACATAATTATAAATAAGTAACAAAAATAAATAATAAAAAAAGTTAAAAATTATGCCATTTTAGATCAGACAACAACTTGCTAAATGCATGTCATATTGGCGTCGAATTGGTTTGCTAGATTTGAAGCGGAGAATGGAGTGAGTACGCGCGTGGAGTAAAATCGGAATTTTCTCAATGAATGAAAAGTGTCAAGCTGTCTCGGACTATAAGCGTGAGAAAAGGTTTGGTCCCCCGGTCAGCAGGGCACCTTGTCGGCTGACGTGGCGCTCAACTACAGGTTCGAGGCATGCCGTTTTTGTCGCTTTGTCCCTCCAAAGCGACATCCTTTTACCTTTGTACCCTTTTAAAGCTTTTGTTTATTTTTATCGCTTTTCTACATGTATTCGTACATTAAAGCACCCAACCCACTTCATGTGTATAAAGCACCATATATCAAAATAAAAACCAAAAACAAAAACAAAAACAAAATCAAAAACAAAAACAAAAACAAAAACAAAAACAAAAAAAGCTGTCTTCATTTATTTACAAAATTGTGGATTGTTTAAGATATAATTGTATATAGTCTATAGGATGAAAGTTAAATTGAAGTTGATCCCTTTTTTATTTTGATAAATATATATAGAGATCATATACTAAAAGGGCGAGTTTTAATAATTTAATCTAAGGTATAGTTTCAACAAATATTTGATTTAAGTACAGTTTAGAATTGAGGTAAGACAACTACATAATTTAAACTACGACACTTAAGTTTTGATAAGTATTAATTACTGTAGTTTGGAAGGTAAGTTGTTTTGAGTTTATACTTATGTGACAAGAAACCTATTATATCTTTATTAATTTTGTTAAAATTATAATTTAAAACTTATTTTTACTATATAATATAATTTTTGCTTCATAACTATATTTTTTTCACTGTAACTATAATTTAAAAGATACAACAGTTCAATACTAAATTGGGCCTCAATTTCAATTTAAAATAAAATTTAATTGTATTAAAGATTTTGTGGAATCAATCAAATTTAATTTAGATTGAAGTTTTGTAAAATTCAATAATTTCAAATCAATAAACACCTTTATCACATCATGTTGGGGGGACTTAGCATAAGATTTAAAACACTAGCCTTTTAGGTGGAGTGACCTACCATCTTATAAACCCAAGTGTCTCCCCTTTACTAGCCAATATGGGACACAACTCAACAATCCCCTCCCCCCTCCGACGAAACCACCGCGAGACTCCGGTCCTTTTATCCGACACACCTGAGTTGTTCCACCACCACATTCCCGCTACTAGGGTCTAGCTCTGATACCACTTGTTGGGGGACTTAGCATAAAATTTCTAGGTATCAAACTTAAAATACTAGCCTTTTAGGTAGAGTGACCTACCACTTTATAAACCCAAGCATTTCCCCTTTACTAGCCAATGTGGGACACAACTCAACACATTATTATTAAAAGTTACATTAAAATTCTTTTTCATGGGGTTAACATGCTTGAGTACTATTATCATTAACATTTTAAAATCCCTAAGGTTACTAATGACTCTTCCTTTGAAAAAAAATTAATTAATTGATTACTCCAGCAAAAATAAATTATATTGAAAAATGTGTTCCTAATACGGGACGGCACATAAATAGTTAAATATGTAAAAATTGAATTAACTTAAAATTGTCTTGATTTCTTCTTTTGTTCTGCTTATCTTTTTATGGTTTATCCCCACATTCATCGCAATTGCAACTCTTATTCTTTAATTAGGCCCCAACTTTCTAAAACAAGGCTTTGTGCCCTTTGTCCTTAAATTAGTGGACAGCACATAGGAAGAAAGAAAGAGGGGCATTGAGAAGTGAAGATCAGATTAGAATATGCTTTTAGGTATTTTTGGCTTGTAAAAAGACTCAACCTTTAGACTTTAACCTATGCTTTTGTGTTAAAGTTAAGAGACGCCTAACCTCTAATGAAAGATTTGTTTAATATTCTTCAATTGAGTAGTGTAATTACCATTACCATTTGCATTTAGAATTTTGTGATATAAGGTGCATTTAGAAGTGAGGTTGAGCAGCTGTAACTTAAAAGTTACAGTATTAAAGTGTTTGGTAAATATTTGTTGCCGTAGCTTATAAGTTATGTTAATATGACTTTTCACTTATATAATAAAAAAATAATTATATCTTTAATAATTTTATTAAAATTATTATTTAAAATTTATATTTACTACATATTATTAACTTTCGTTTGATAATTACAATTTTTTTTCCATAGCAGTTGTATCTTAAAAGTTACAGTACCTCAATTCCAAAGAGGACCATACATGTTCAAATGGGTAATTTTATCCTTACATAGATTTTCAAATTCCTCTAATCTGTAATCTTCTAACTTTACACTACACAACCCTTATATGTATAAATTTACGGTTTGGCTACAAATTTTTTTTTTCAAATTAATCTATTATTATTTAAAAACATTCTACACTGAAATTTACCTATTTTAGAAACAAAAAATTGTTTAATAGCAGCTAAATCTTATACCCACGAACTTTAGTAGCTTTGAACCATAAACTCTTATACCGTTATAAGAAATTTTAATGGTTGAACTAAGTAATACTCATAAATTATTTTAGATTTGTAAATTCTGCAGTTTTTCTTATAAATTACATCACAATTTAAAAACTTAGACCCGCTATAGATTTCAGGGGTTTCACATTAGATTAATTTCTCAAGTTTAGTGTTTATAATGAATTCTCAGTTTCAAATACAATAAAAAATGAATAATTTCCGAAATTGACATTTGAAGATCTTGCAAGAAAGTAATTTTCCTATGGCAAAAGTTCTCCAAACCATCATAATTCATGTACATAAGTAAAAATGATCATTAGCCATCATCATAAGAAAGACATCTATTACTCGGTCTTTTTCAGAATGCAAAACTATAATGGCAATAAATTCCCATGTAAAAAAAAAAAATTGCAGCCTTTGCCCACCAAACGGCTGGTAAATCAAAGCACAGTGAAAATATATGCTATGGCAAATCAAATGACAATTCCAACCAACAACTTGGAGCTCAAGCCAGTTGCTTCTATAAACACTGGCTACAGGTTTCTTGGGGAATTCAATCTTTTATTTTTGTTTTTAGTTTTCTTTTTTGGAATTATTTTCTATATTATAAACAACAGATAGAATTATAGAAATGGGAAAATAAAGATTCTAAAGAGTCATGATCATGTCAAGGAAAATGAAGTAAAGAATGGTGAGAGTGCTAGGCGCACTAGCAGACATATGGGCCCCATCATCATCACTTCATCCACCACTCCTATTACCTCTTCTCTGTCTCTCTCTCCGTCTCCACCCAAAACCCCAAAATCCTTTCTTTCACTCTTAGAACTCTTTGTTGCCCATTTCTTATTTGACTGTCAAATCTTGAACTAAAAAGGGGGAAAAAAAGAAAAGAAAAATACCTTCTTCGTTTCTTCTCCCTGTTGACTTGTTTTCTAGTTGCTGTTGTTGCCATGCAAGGTGGTATTGGTTTGCCTGGCGTTGGTGGTGGTGGTGGGTGTAATGGAAATGAGACTGGGGTGTCAAAAGTTGTTGAGAGTGATGATGATGAGCTGGAGCTGGGACTGGCCTTGAGTCTTGGTGGTGTTGGAGGAGGTGGGAAGGGGAAAGTGGTAAGTGCATGGGGTGAGTGTGGAAGAATCTTGACTGCTAAGGACTTTCCTTCTGCTGGGAAGAGACCTAGTAATGCTTCTCCTCCTCCTCCTCCTCCTGTTGCTGTTTCTGGCACTAAGAGAGCTGCTAACTCTGTTCCTCGTGAGGGTGAATCATTCCCTCCTAGTGGCAGGTTCGTCTTTTTATATCGGCCAAAAAATATATATATATATATTTGTATGCGCTTGGTAACATGTTTATATGAATATTTTGGGTCTATGTTGCCTTAGGATGGTAAAAGATGAACTTTCTTATTTAAATGAGCGGAGAAGGTCTAGGCCTGATTGAGAGGAAAACTTTATTTTGGTTATCAATATTAAGCCAATGGGAATCAAGTTCTTGATTTCTCTCTTTTTTTTTTTTTTTCCTTTTAGCAATAAACCAACTTTATACATAAGCCATAGTTTTTTTAACTGCTAATCTTGATCCTCTGCTCCACTAAGAACTGGGAAAATTTTTTATTTTTTCTTCTAGTGGCTTGTTCTGGTATGCTTTTACTTGTTTAGCTTTAGGCTATGTGCCTACTTTATTCTGGCTCTGTATTCTCTTCACAGAGTGTATGATCTATTATACTGATTCTGAGATAAAAATGGGACTTTTTTTTTTCCCAAAAAAAAAAAAAACCACTGTGAAAATACCTTTTTATTAAATTTGCTCTTATGCTTATCGTTATGTTTAATTGTTGTTAACTTGTAATTCTTTTTCCTTTTCAAATTTTAAATTTCTCACTTTTCGGTTGACAAGTTGTTAACGAGTTAAAAACTGCCTAAGATTGTATCCTTTCAATTTCCTGTTAATCTCTGATGTTTGATGCTGAATGAGTTTTTTTTTTTAATTTTATTTTTTTATTACAAAGAGCTTCTGGGTAGAGAGTTGAATTATGATGAAGCATGCCTCGACCTTTTCTTTTCTTTCTTTATTAATTTTTTTTCAAATATTTAGTTATCCATTACCCTGAATTGTTTTGTGAAAACAGTCACGTTGTGGGATGGCCTCCTATAGGAGCTTACAGGATGAACAGTTTGGTTAACCAAGCAAAAGCTCCAACATCTGAAGAAGAAAAAGTGGGCGATGAAAAAGAAAAATCAAAAGATGCTTCCAAGAAGAAAATTTGCAATGGTAACAAAACCAATAATATTTTCAATGAGAAAGCTCATCTTGGGTTTGTTAAGGTGAATATGGATGGAGTTCCGATTGGAAGGAAAGTGAATTTGAATGCTCATGCCTCGTATGAGTCTTTAGCTCAAACTTTGGAGGAGATGTTTTTTGCATCCACCCCAGCTATCAATTCCATAGGTAAGTTCTGTTCCTTTTATTCTTTCGTTCTTATTCACGGTCAAATTCTTGGCTAATTTTATTCAAATAAAATGAAAACGAAACATGATTAGTTCTAACATAGTGTAGCAAAAGCTCAATCGGCTGATGCATGTATGGTGCTCAATGTTTACTAAGCAACAAGGGCAGCGTGGTTAATTAAAGGTTCTTCGCTAGCTGTATGATTTTCCTTTTGGCTTCTCTTGAAGGTGGAGAGAAGGATCTGGCAACAAAGGCCTTTAAGCTTTTGGATGGATTGTCCGAGTTTGTACTCACTTATGAAGATAAAGAAGGAGATTGGATGCTTGTCGGAGATGTACCTTGGAGGTATGCAACTATCATTTTGCACCTTGAAGTGTTAAACATGGTTTGTTGTGAAATGCAACTGCAAAATTTTGTGAATTAATCTGAGACTGCGAGACTTGCGGTTGAATCTTGTAACTCATGAGGTTTCCTTAATAGGATGGTCCACAGATTGCTGTGCTTGCTTATACTATCTGATTCTTATCACTAAATCAAATAAGCAAATGATAAGAGGAATCAAGATTTTTTTTTCCTTTTATCAAATGCTTACTGTTAATGTTTTCTGCTCGTGATCAGGATGTTTCTCAGCTCAGTAAAAAGGCTTCGAATCATGAGGACCTCCGAGGCTAATGGACTTGGTATTCATTTGTGCTATTAACATTCTTGCATTTGGCTATTGGTTTTTGCATCGCTCTGTTTGCTACTCCTCAAGTTCTAACTCCAGCTAAATCATCTGATTGCAGCCCCAAGATTCCAACCTAGGAATGATAGACAAAGAGCCAAGCCTGTTTAGTGCTGTCCTGTCATTCAAAGTTCCTGAAAGATGAAGAAACCAACATTTGCAAGCTGAAGCTAAAGAATAGTAGACAGTTTTCAACTTTGAGCATTTTGCCCACTGTTTTTCTCTTACCATTTCTCACCCTCTGCCTTCCTTTTAGCATTACTCTCAGCTGTTATCTGGTCCTTGCTGGTCCTTTTTTTTTTTTTTTGGGTTTTGGTAGGCCATATTCATTTTCGTTTTTCTCTCTTATATAGTGCTACGATACAGGCCTGCTTAATACTTTGATGGCCGAATGCTACCTTCGCATACTGTAAATATTGGAGCACTTGATATCTAGAGTGTTTTTAGTTTGCCGCAAAGCAGTGGCGTCTGTTTTCTCTCTGTTAAAGAAGAAAAGCTTTGTGTGGTTTTTACTTATTGATGATTTGTGTTGGTCGGTCATGTTCCGAATATGAGATGCTTGAGTTGAGCCAAGGGCTTGAAAATGTTATTTTGTTTTCTGCTTGGGATGCCTAAATTAATTGAATCTTTTGTGGTTTTGTTGCTGAGACACGTTGTTCATATCATCATTTCTTCCATACAAAATCTAATATTTTTCACAAAAAATAAAACTAGGATCAAGTGGTGCTGTGATTCGCTTTGAAACCATATCTTTTTTTTTATTTAAGTTCGATTCAAGGTCCGCATCGGGGTCCATAGCTCAGTGGTAGAGCATTTGACTGCAGATCAAGAGGTCACCGGTTCGAACCCGGTTGGGCCCTCTTATGGTTATATTTTTTTAAAATATTTACAACAACACATTTGTTTAATATACTATTGAAAATGTTTATAAACGTTATAAATATAAAAAAAAAATCTGAATGACATTATGATCCAGTAAGTTTAATAATATTTCATTTATTTCTTAAAAAATAAATAATACTGATGAAAATATTTATAAATGTTACAAATGTGATATCTTGCATGATTAAAAAAAAAATCTCAATTACATTATACTTAAGTAAAATTTAGTAAAATTTGAAAATATTTTATTTATTTCTCATTTGGCCCATAGTCGACTAGTAGGTTGCTGGCTCTTATAATTATGAGAGCAATAGTTCAAGTTCTTAACGAAGATTGAACTAATATTCTCTCTCAATTAAATAATTAGATAGAGGTAAAAATTTTCTTTATAGTTTGTGGATGGAATAGATATTCTTCTTAGTAATCTACTTTTTTAATTAAATAATTGAATGGAGTTAGATATTTTCTTCATAATTTGTGGATGAAATAAATATTCTTCTAATATCTATGAGAGTAAAAATTTAGACTATCTAATTTAGGTGATTTTAATAGACATTTAATATAAATATCAATAGACTTGTATAAATGTAATTAATTTTTATTTATTTATTTATTTATTTCTGATAATTTAAGGAAAAAGGCAAAAAAGGAAGGAAACAAAAGAGTTCGATGAACTTTATGCAATGAGTGTAATCTGTTTCAAGAGATACTGCTTAAGAAAAAGGGGAACAGTCGGATGGTAAGATAATGCAATCATTTTGATTTTGACTACAGATTAATGCCCATTGATTGATTGATAGTGGTGACCCCAGCAGTCCATCACTATAATCACTTTCTTTTACTTGATTATGGCACAACTGTATGCGACTATATATTCATCTCATGCGCATTGTAGCCGGTATGCTAGCCCGGTTTTTTTTAATTATTTAAAAAATAAATTAAAATAATATATTAACTAAGAAACTGTGAAACAATGTCATTAATAGTATGATAAAAAAATTAAATAAATAGAAAATGAAAAAAAGATATAATCTTATCACAATAAAGAGAAAAAAATAAAGACTTCTACTTAATAAAAAGTAAATATTTGTTTCATATTTTATATGTGATGTCTCATATTTAACATTAAGATTTTCATGTATATTGTTACTTGTCTAAACTTTATTATTCTAAATGCCCCAAAAATTTATTTTCGCGCTTGTTTCATGTTCGACCTCCAAATTGCATGTTCAACATCTTCTGTCATTTATATCACATGCTCTGTTACATATTTATGTCGTACTCATATTTAACCTCAGCTGTTCCTTAATTATTGCATGTTTCATGTCAATTTTTTACATATAAAATTCATATTGCATGTTTGACCTCACTTGTTGCAAGTTTCACTTGAATTGTTGCATATCTTGAATAAAATCAAAAGTGAAAATTTTCCCACTCGTATCATGTTTGACGTCCATGTTGCATGTTCGACTTCAGTTATTACATGTTTCATGTGAATTGTTACATGTTTACGTTGTTCTCATATTTAACCTCAGTTGTTACATGTTTACGTTGTTCTCATGTTTAACCTCAGTTGTTACATGTTTTGACCTAAACTATTACATGTTTCACGTGAATTTTTTTACACGTAAATTTCTTGTTGCATGTTTGATTTCCCTTGTTGCATGTTTCACTTGAATTATTGCATGTCTTGAATAAAGTTAAAAAAAGAAAATTTTCTTGCTCGTTTCATGTTTGATGTTCGTGTTGCATGTTTGACCTCAATTGCTGCATCTTTCATGTGATCTATTGCATGTTCATGTGATTCTCATAATTAACCTTCGTACCTGCATGTTTGATATGAATTGTTGCATGTTTTATGTGACCTATTGCATGTTTTGTCGTACTCACGTTTAACCCTTAATATATGCACCAAATTAATCGGACATATGCAATAACTCTTAGGTGATGTTTTGTTTGAAGGAAGGGGAAAGGAGAGGAGTGAAATAGAGAGGAAATGAGAAGAAATGAGAGGAGGAGAATGAAGAAATTAAATCGCATTGTTTGGTTTAACATAAAATTCAATAAGAAAAGAAATTACAATTTTTTTGATTGGACAAATTTATCTTTTGCCTTAACATTAAACCACCAATATTAGACATTATTTATAATGTAAACTTCCGTCTAGATATATTGCTTAATTAATAGCAAGTTTATACACGCACACAAATTTAAGTGAGTAAGCCAAAATCAAATGCACCGACTAACTTGATCTTGGAAGTTAGTGTACAAGTGATCTTGGTGTTACCGCAATTTAGTTTGGTTGGATCTGCAAAAATAAAAGGTCATCTCTGGGATATAAACATAGAATATGCACCCTTCATCCACTAAAATTTTTTTCACAAAAAGAATATGACACATAGCATCAATAATCCGTCAAATAGGGTATTGAATCACTTGAATCATCAAATAAAGCTGCAAGCTATATAATCTTCACTTTGGAGGGCTCAAGAAGAATTTTACCCAGACTGATTAGTGTCAATGTACTTCTAGGCATTTGATGTCAAATGTGTACAAGTAGAATAACTTTATGGCTAATTCAACAAAAAAAAAAAAGAATAACTTTATGGCAAAAAATCGTGGAATTGGCTCAAAGTTAGATAAATTATTCAGACAGAAATTAATTACCACTCACAAGTTAATCTCAACTGTTGATTGTGCATATGATCCATGAAATATTATATAACTCCTTTGAAGTTGGTCGGAGGAGAAAATGTAGCCACCAATGGCATGAAGATGGCTCAAAGATGATTAAAATAAATACAAACATTCAATTCACGAATAAAAGCACTAGAATACAACCCTCGAGTTAAATTCTAATGCATTACTCGATAGCTATAGTTTCAATTTTTTTTTTAGAAAGTTCAGAAGACCGCCATTCCCAAAATCAGTTTTAATAATTAGGCAAGCCTTAAGTGTTGATTTGAAAGGTACAATTTTTACAAAAGAAAAAGGTAATGAATCATGATTGCTAAAACCCATTATTACCTTGAGCTTAGTATGCACAACCACCTCTTTGTTCATTCTCTGAGGTTGCCCTGGAAATATCTACAATCACATGTGAAAAGAATATAGATCATCAATTGAAGTAGTTTACTGAAAACAAGGAAATGAAGACCATGGCTCCCAAGCATTAATATACATTATGTTCACATTCTCTTAGCTACTACAATAGAGATTAAAAAAGACAACATGGTAGATTTTTCACTACCCTTAGAAACCATACTTATGTTTTAGAAAACCCGATCGCCTGTGCCTCTATAGCCTACAATCATATTTCAGCCAAGTTTTTCAAACACAATGCTAAGCAACTCATATATAGAACAAGTATGAAAGTACCTACAATTTGCATTCCGCAACTTCATAGTGAAAAAAAAAAAAATACATGAATTAAAAGAAAAATATAGTAATTCTTTAAGCTTTTTTTGGCACCCATCAACTATAATCTTTGTTCAAAAAATATTCTAAGAATGATTTCGATAGCTAATTAACATAACATGAATCATCAAATTTTGACAAAAACCCTAAATATCAGCTGGCAACTATTGAATCTCCCAAATCACTAGGTGTTACAGATATAAATATAAGCCTTTTTATCTCTTGAATGCTAATAAGAATGATAAAGAACATCCTTGAACAAATATGAGCCCAAACAACTTATAGATTGCAACTTTATAGTCCAAAATATGCAATTAGCTACTTTCAATCATTAATCTTTATATGAATTGCAACTTCATCTTTTCTACCAATAGCAAGGCTAACAAACCACATTAAAACCAATAAAATAAAAGGAATAATAATAAAAGTTCATGAGATGAGTACCTTCCACATCTTTATTGGGGTGGCTATGATGGGGAGGGCAATGGAGGAAACCTAAGAGCCGTAAAAAGCCTCTGCTGTCTATCAAGAAGAGTTTGTTGGCCATAAAGAAGTTGCTGCTGCTGATCATAGAGGTGTCGCTGCTCGACAAAGAGTTGTTGATGCTCATCAAATGCATGCTGTTGAAATGCTTTAAACTGCATCTGAAGCTGGTTCTGCTTCTTGGACATACTATGAACTTCACCCAACAACTGGCAAACCAGATCTTCACGAGCTTCCGCAATGGGACAGTCGGCCCGAGGCCGCACCATAACACATATATCTGGAAGTTGATCAAGGAGAAACACATCATTCAACATGTGAGAGTCGGTTGGAGCCATCAAAGTAGACCTATTCTTAGCCATGGGATTGCTAACCCAACTGTCATTATGCCATACAAAACCCAAGCTGGCAATATCGTTATCCTTTGATTCCTGAGGCTCTTGAAATGTTGGGTTAACAACGGGGACCTAAAAATGTTCAAGGGTTCGGGTAATGATACTATCAAAGGCAAAGTTCTCTTCCCTACCCTTGCAGTGTTGAGCATAAGCTGAAAGATAACATAACCAACATTAATCCCTCTCCCCTTTAGACTGCTATCCAACAAGGGTAGGTCTAACTTGGTTACTATATCAGCATGTCTCTTTTTACGACTTATGGCGTGCTAGAGTGCATTATAAAGGATCCAGACTCGGAGACACAGGGCTTGCGATTTTAAAGTGCCATTACAATCCTTATCGAAAAAGTCAAAACGCCCATAAATATTCATTACAGCTCGTGTGTGAATATCAGAGAAAATCAAGTTTGCTCCTAGATGTATATACATTATACCCACAATCCCTAGTGCCTAGTATCTCATTGAGGTTCATCCCATTGAGTTCACTAGGCATTCACTATCTATATTGGAGTAAAACACCCTCACAAGATTCAGATATACATTTTCCCTAATAATTAGTGCATTAGTCCAACCCACATTTTCTAGCGAAGTCCTAAGAGTTCTCCTATGAATAAATATGTTTTCCAAATTGTCTAAATTCGTAAAGTAAGAATTGAGTATGGACTTGGACATAAACCAGTCGTAAAATTATTTCTTTAAGGGTGGAGCAAAATAAGTGGCAATGAATTCAAGGATGTCTTCAGGTTCCTCACTGCCTCGAAGCCAAATGCTTGCATTTCTAACCACCCGTTGATCTATCTCCACTGGCCATTGATATTTACGAAATCACCCCATACCCCGACTTGATTTAGTAAAATTTAGTCTTAAACCAATGACTTTGAATTGTTTAGATTCAAGGTTAAGTCTTTTAGGGAAATGTGTGGGTGAAATTTATTAAATAAAGATCGAAAGATGGGTCAATTTAGAGGATCTTTGCTCTGGCCAAACAAGGGTTTATGGCTTGGGTATTTCTCAAAATAGTGATGAAATCGTGAGTTTATGATGAAAACCAAAGCAAGGTCGATGAGAAATGATTGGGAGATATTATAAAAAGAAGAAAATTGTTGAAATTGAAGATTTTTAGAGCGAAAGAAAAAGAGAGAATGGCCATGTTTGTGAGATAAAGAGAGAGAGAGAGAATGGGTGATGAAGACAAAAGAAGAGTGCATATAATTGTGAATTTGGCTAGCCGACTTATTTAACACTAAATCCAATGGTTAATCGCTTCCACTCTAGAGACGCCCAACAAGCACATGGTTAGCCGGCTGAGTTGACGAACAATTAAGTGATTAACTGCTTTCACTCCAGAGACACCCAACAAGCAAGTAGTTAGTCGGTTGATTTAGCGAACAATTAAGCAGTTAATCGCTTCCACTTTACAGGTACTTTATAGTCAAATGGTTAACTAGCTGATTTAATGAACAATTATATGGTCAACAATTTCCATTATAGAGACACTCAACAATCAAATAGCTTGCCGGTTGATTTAATGAACAATTAAGTGGTTATTCGCTTTCACTCTAGAGACACTCAACAATCAAATGGTTAACTGGCTGATTTAATGAACAATTAAGCATTTAAATGCTTCCACTCTGGAGACGCCTAATAAGCAAACAGTTAGCCAACTAATTTAACAACAAATGAAGTGGTTAACTGCTTCCACTTCAGAGACGCTCAAAAATCTATGTCGGCTGATTTAATAAACAATTAAGCGGTTAACGGCTTCCACTTGAGAGACAACCAACAAGCAAATGGTTAGCCAACTATTTAATAATGAATGAAGCGGTTAACCAGTATAACTACATTTAAAATTGTACTGGATGTTAGGTTGGCATTCAATGTAGAAACAAACAAAACACACCTTTCATTCATTAATGATGGTTATATATTAGCTCACCTACTGGAAAGCGTCTCAACAACACCTATTCATTAACAACAATAACAAATTGTTCTCAAATCTCTTTAAAGGTTTCCATACTTCAGAGGTAGTCTTCATCTCGAAGGCTAAATTTTGATAACTCTAGTTTCACTCCAACTAAGGTATGTGTTAAATAAAGTAGTAGATTTATTATTAGTGATATGAATGTCGAGCATATTCAGCCATTAATATTTTTGATAATATTAAATTATTAGTTATTTATGTGTGAATCCTACATACCCATAATTCATATATTATGTTATTAATTTATGATAAATTATGGAGTTTAAGTAGGTTAAATCATATTAGTAACTCGTATTACATTATTTTATATATGGGTTAAATATGAGTGCTCTATATAATAATAGCAACTAATGAACATCCATTGCCCCAGATACCTGCAGACTGTCATCATCATGTGGTCAATCAATGCAGACAACAAAGAATGAGCTTTTATTGGCATCAAACATAGTTGGTAGTCATTTTGACTTAATGAATGATGCAAAATTGTGGAATAGCAATTATGCCTAAATGGTTGGTTTCGGTGAGAGGAAAGATGACATACGACGTGAAAAAAAGTTTGGATGAGTTGCAATTTGGCACTGAGTTTGTCATTTTGAAGGGCTTAGAGAAGAAAAAAATTCCCAAAACTGCATAAGGGTGCGAGAACCATGACCAATTACGCGTACTAGGTGTCGGGCATCATTTTGAGTTAATTATAGTGAATTTGTTAGTAAATATATCATCAAAGAATTCAGGCTTGAGCACAACCATCCTTTGGTTTTTTACAAGAAGTCCATCTCATTTGTTCACATTAAAAAATTAGTAATGTAGACCTTGCACAAGTAAAGGTATGAAGACATGTTAATGTAAAGACCTATCAATTCATTGATCAGGTAGAGGGGCCATAAAAACTAAAGTTTACTCGTAAAGATATCCAAAACACGTTAGATGCTTCCACTCATGCTGAGGTTGGAGACCCTGACTCAGACACAACTATAGCATACTTTAGTAGCATACTTTTACCGCAAAAGCTGAATATGTCTGTGGGCTCTATTTTAAGTACATAATTGACGATGAGAATAAGAACTAAATTTGTTTTGGATTGATTGTATGGTACATTGTGAGTATTAATGTTTTGATAATGTTTTGGCATTCTATGCAACCTACAAGACTAATGCACATTAGAAACTCCTCGTTACACTTATCAGCACAAGGCATCTTAATAGAACTATGGTCTTCGATTTCGCTTTGCTCACAAATAGGTTGTTTCAAACTTGCTTGTCCACTATGGGCAACCAGATGCTTGTATCCGCAATTACTGACGGTGACAAATCAATATCGAAGGCGATAAAAATAATATTAACAGGGCGTATCCATTGTCTTTGTTGTTGGCATCTCAAGAGGAATGCACCGGCCAATCTAAAAAATGAAGACTTCACGAGAAATTTCATGATTTGATGTTGACCCTTATGACACAAGATGAATTTGAAGTTTAGTGGTCATCTGTAGTTGCTGAATTTACGCTTCAGTAGAATGCATTGGTATAGAAAACACATTCAATGCGTGCAACTAGGCCAAAGATTATTTGAGCTGGTCTGTCCAACAGAGGTTAAAGTTGTATGAATTAGTTTGACAAATCGATCGTGCTCTTCGTAATATTTGTGCCACTTAAACAGCCAATCAATTCAAACTCAAACATAGTGCTCATGTCTTGAGAATGCACTTACGTAGCCTAGAAAATCATGTTGCAGAAATGTTCCCATTGAAGGTTTTTGCAAAGATTAGAGATGAGATGCTGTAAGAAGGTGCAATAATCGAGGTATAAAATACAAAAAATGTCGATGCTCATTTGTACACATTCACTGAATTTGGGACACCAACAATGTAATGTAATGTGGTCCATGAGCTAAAGGAGAATAGTATAAAATGCTCTTGTCAAATGATGGATTCGGGCTTCCGTGTCAACACATGTTTCATATGTTGAAAGTACAATAATTTCAAAAGATGTCAAGACGAAATGATCACAATACTTGTACGCTGCGATACTACAAGTTGACACTGAAGTTTCTGAGCTTGCGGAATTTAGTACATCGTCTATAGCTTGTAATAAAATGTGCTACAATGTAGCCAAATATACCAAGGCCTACAAAAAGGCATTGGTTGAGATTAACCAGTTAACGTTAACTTTTCAACAACTACCTCAATGAGATGGGCTCCTAAATAAAAAGATGCAAAGTGGACCAAAGCTATATAATCCAGCAGTTGTCAAGACCAAAGGTGCTATCTCCAAAGCCAATTGTACAGAAAAAAGCTCTAGAAAGTGTGGGAAATATTGTGAGATTGGGCATACAGCAAGAACTTATCTTATTGCAGGGAATAATGGCACACAATTTCCTTATCCCAAGTTTGTTGTCCTCTGTTTCGTGTTTATGGTAATTAACTTCATAAGCAGCCCATTGCATGTTGGCATAATTACAAATAACTTTCAATCTATCATTTTTCAATGTCAATGGTGATTGTTTTGCCACATTTGCTTTGTAAAGTAAGCTGAATTCTGATGTTTTTTACGATGTAAATCCTGCATTGTTTACTTCTTCAAGTAACTACTTTCAAATATTTTCTATTGGTGGTTTCATTGGACAGATTGTTTGCATAATTTATTCTACCTTTCATTAACAAATTTTATATTTTATTTACATAATTTATATTTATATTTTATACTTAATGTTGATTTATAAGTTTTAAATTGTATTTTTAAGTTTCTATTTTGTTTACTATGTATATATCAATTTACCACTTCTATGTAAATTTAATAAATTTACCTCCATTTACAAGTCTTATTTTTCATTTACATAATTTATGTTTTATTTTACACATAATACAGATTTACAATTTTTATGTTTTATCTATAAGTTTTGTCTTGTTTATTAGTCATACATCAATTTGCCACGCCTATGTTGATTACTTGTTTTACCTTTTATTTACAAGTTTTATATTTCATTTACATAATTTATGTTTTATTTTATACTTAATGTTGGTTTAAAAGTTTGATATCATATCAGTAAGTTTTTGTTTTATTTACTAATAATAATACAACTTACCAATCGTATGTTAATTTACTTGTTTTATCTTAAGTTTACAAGTTTTAAATTTTATTTACATAATTTATGTTTATTTTACAGTTAATGTTGATTTACAAGTTTCATATTAAATTAAATAAATCCTATGTTGATTTACAAGTTGTATGTTAAATTTATATATTTTATATTTTATTTACATAATTTACATTTAATTACAGTATTAATGTCGTAATTTTAATCAGAGTTCTTTTTTTTTAAATAATCCTTAAAACTAGTTTGTTAATAAGTTACAATATATTTATACACCTTTTGTGTTTTTCTTAATCAATTATTTTACACTGTTGATCAAACTAGTGGTGAACATTTGTTACATTGTTGATGTCGTAAAAAAAGTAACACATCATAGAATGACCCATTAAATAATCTTACTCAAATTTGTCACAAAAAGGAGATTTTTTAAATAGTGATATTCTATTTTATTCTTGACTAGAACTCAAAGACAACAAAATAAAAGTTGTGGAAAATTCTCCACCCAAACAAAAAGATTGAACAACATAGAGAAGATTTAGCTCATGCATGTGTCGCTTTGTTACAGTTCCTCAAGATACCACCAAGTTGAAAATCTTGCTTCCATATAAATAATCATTGAATCTTAGAGATAATCCAAAATATTTTCCCATGAGTTCTTCACTATCACAAAACTAACTAAAAAAAAGAAAGAAATCTTTTGTCTTTACATTTGCTGTGCTCCTTTTCCAAAAAGCCTATATTGTGATAATATAATTTGCTCAATTCCTTATTTGACCTTGTTCTCTCTCTCTCTCTTCTTCACTTACAAAAATTTATTATGAGTAAGATTATTGTTAATTTACTTGTTCTTATCAGTTTTAGTTTAATTTACTTTTTTTCACCTTGCATTTATAAATTTTATGTTCCATTTTCAAAATTTATATTTAGTTTTCACTTAATATTGATTTACTAGTTTTTGTTATATCTGCAAGCTTTTGTTTTCTTACCAGCAATACAATAATTTACTAGTTTTATATTAATTTAATTGTTTTACCTTCCATTTTCAAATCTTATGTTCAATATTTAAAATTGATGTTTTATTTTATAGCAATTATTGATTTACAAGTTTATATTAAAGTTACAATTCTTATATTTAATTATAGTATTGATGCCATGAATTTAATCACGGCACCATAGAGCGACATTGATTTATTTTTTGGATATGATACTGAAATATTTTCCACTATGTAAGTTGCTAAAGTTATGTCATTTACAATTCGATGGACCAAAATTCTCATAGGTTTCATGGGTTGTACAAAAATTGTTTAAATTTTCATTTTGTATCAAGGAATTTCTCTTCAAATTTCGCAATAGGCCACAACACTACCAAAGTTGAAAACTTTTAAGAGATGTTATAATTCAGCAGTAATTTGCATTTTGAGATTCTAAAAAATAACATATTACTCTAGTTGTGAGAGATGGAGAATGAGAAAAAGAGGGAAAGAGAGAGAAAAAGGTTACTTCATTAATTTAAACAAAAGCTATTTTAATAATAAAAGATTTAATCAATCTAAAAGGGTATGTAGAGAGGGAATTGGTGAGTTAAAAATAAAAATATCCCCATTCTTAATTATTTTATTTAAAAAAGTGAGTGCATAGAGGAAATTAGTAGGTTCAAATATCCAATGCTGGTACCCATTAAGGCTAGGCTTTTCAAAATTTATAAATTTATTTTGATTGTTGTCCCATTTTTAATTTGATTTACCATAAAAGCCCCTCCTAAAATTTAAAAATAATTAAAATATCAGATTTTGTTTTTAAACTTCCAATCCTTAGGAAATATTATTATTTTGAAATCTCTAGGGCCCTAACTCTCCTTGCACAAAAGAGTAAAAACTACTTCATCTTGCTGACTTTTATCCAAATGATTTTTCTTCAATGGATCTTGGGGCACTTGAAATTCTACTTGATATTTAGATTATGAATGTGGGTTCTGATAACAAATTTTCAATATTGAAATGGATTGGTTAGTTAGCAATAAAAATAGTTGAACTAAGAAGAATAAATAGTATCCATTAATTTATCTTTGATGACATTTGCATTAATTTTACCAATTGTTTTAACTACAGTAGAAAGACATTTTCAGCTATGAATTTTGTGAAAAATGCTCTGTGAAATCGAGTGAGAGATCAATGATTGAATAATAATACTGTTGTATATATAGAAAAAAGATATATTTTGTAGTTATGATGATGAGGTTAGTCTTCAAATTTTTTAAAAATATGAAAATATGTCGAGGATAGTTATAAATGAATTGAATTGAATATTAATGAATTTTTATTTTAGTATTTGTTATTTGTTGGCGATTTCTAAATTCTTTTATTGTTAGAACTTATCCCCTTTAGATTGAATTCCTAGCACTGCCATCGAAATATCCACTCCTTATATGAGTAAAGATTGTTAGAACTGAATCAAAATTTCTCCTTATATGAGTTCTCTTGAGAGTTGATGCAGCGGAAGTTTAAAGTTTATAATATTCCGTTGATTCTAGAGAATACAAGAATAAAAGAACAAACTAAATTCAAGTTGATTCAAAAGATTACTGCGAATTTAGAGGTTAAGACTCATTGATTCTACAGAATACCGAGAATTAATTGAACTCAAATACTCACACAGAGATTTAAAAATTGAAAATATTATTGAATTCAAATCTGCCTTCAAAGGCTAAAAGAGGGAGCTATTTGTAGTAGTAGTAATTATCCTAAATCATGAAGTAAAAGGAAAATAAAATTCTAAATTAGAAAGAAAATTAAAAGTCCTAAACCTTAGTTAATAAGGAAAATAATCCTAGTATAACATGCATTCTTAATCTGCATCAAGAGTGCATTTTATAAAACTCGTGCCATATGTCTATTACCGAAGAAAGACTCTTATGGTCGTTGGGGTAGGTAGGAGATTCAAACACTTCACTTAATGTTAAGGAAAGGAGGTACTACTGACCAATCAACAGAAAGGATTGCTAGTGAGAGTATAGGGCTAATATCAAACTAATCTCATGTTTTTATCTATTAATCATGATTCAGATCCGTCAATAATTTTACTAATAAAAAACAAATGGAATCCATATTCATTAAAACTAAAAAGTAGAGAATTAAAAAATAAAACGCGTTATATTATACAAAAGAAATGCAAACAACATGAAGCAATTTTATATATAAACAGTATGGCGGCCTTGGCAACTGTCTTTCACTGGTAACTAGATTCTCTAGATTCCTTGCATCAACGGCAACCAACTTATCCCAATCGTTTATCTTCACCACCCCCATATCTCCACCGACAATATCCCGACCACTCATGTAGCTTCCTTATTCTTATAATTGGATGAAAAATCCCAGCCTCCAAGTTACGAACAAGTCTCTCAGTATACTAACAATTACTGTACCATTCCAACAAACAGATTTTGTTCCCAGATTTGCACCAGACGAGCTTCGGAAAGGTGCTGACATTATCGTGGAATCCCTGGAACGCTAGGGTATCACCACTGTCTTTGGTTATCCGGGTGCCGCGTCCATTGAGATCCACCAATCTCTCTCGCACTCCAACATTCCGATTATTTTCCCTCGCTTTGAACAAGGTGGCATCTTCGTTCCGGAGGAGCAGATGGCTATTCCCGCTCCTCCGGAACACCTAGCGTCATGAATATAATGACTGCCCTCATGGATGCCAATTCTCACAGTATCCCGATTGTAGCCATCACTGGCCAGAATTCAGGAAAGCTCTTTGGTACGACCATTTCAAGAAACCCCAGAGGTGGAGGTAACCCGCTATATGACAAAACATAATTATCTTGTCCTTGATCCCGATGATATTCCTAGGGTGATCAGTGAGGCACTCTTTTCGCAAATCCAGTGTTTTTTAATAAAGGAAATGGCAGACCAGGCCCTATTTTAATTGATATACCAAGAGACATACGCTACGACTAGCTATTCCAAATTGGAACCAGCCATTCATATTGCCTGAATACATTTCTAGGTTATCTAAGGTGTTGTGCGCGGAATGCAGAATTAAGTGCACCAAATAATCATAGAAACAATAAAGGACACAAAATTTACGTGGTTTGGCAATATATCTACGTCCACGTGAAGAGAAAAATAATTGTATTATTAACAATTATTAGAGTACAATATTTGAGTAACGAATCTCACTTCCCAGAAATCCAAATATACCCAATACTCTCACACTCAGCAGGAAATATAAATTCCCCAGATGCACTTCTCTCAAAATCTTAAAAACTTATAAACTTAACAAATTTTGGGATGCCTAAACAAATGAAAAACTCCCTCTATTTATAGGAAGTATTTTGCATTGTTACAAATTCGGTGCTCACCAACAATTTACCAAATTGTCAAAGTTGTTGTGAATTTTTCAAACTGTCACATGCTTCACCAACTCATTCGGCTTCAATTTCCATGATTCCATCCACATGCTTCATTAATGCTTCCAACATTGCGGCTAGAAGATCATGCATGTCAAAAAGTTTTTTTTGACTTTTCAATAATTCTCCACCTCGACAAAGATTTGTCTAAATCTGAGCCGACTACCAATTAACCATCATTCCTAATATAATCCTTCAATATGGATCCAGAATGGCTGTGTCGTTTCGACTGCTTACATACCCAAAATTTAGGATCAAACTAACCGTAGTTCAAAATTCTCCAAACTCAAAGCATTCGAAGAATTAGTTTCAATTCGTATAAAGATTTACTCAATCTACACACATGATTCTCCTTTCCAGCAACTTTGAAACCACAAGGCTGAGCCATATAGATTTCCTCCTCCAAATCTTCATGCAAGAATGCTGTCTTGACATCCAATCAAACCAACTCTAACTCATATTCAACTATTAAGGCTAGTAAGATACGAATAGAAGTATGCTTTACAACTGGAGAGAACACTTTATTGCCGTCAATACCTTCTTTTTGAGCTGCTAGTGAGATAACGCAATTGTACTACTTATGTTCAAAGAGTGAAAGGCAATCATTGTTCTTAATTTAGCTTCTAGATTTGTTAAATTTAGTTGAAATTAGTAGGCATTTGATTGGATGGTAGAAATTTTGTTATATTTAATTTAGATTATTCGGTTATGAGAGTAGGATCTCATATATTATTTATTGAAGTATTTGGAATTTGTAATATATACTAATAATATTTAAATATGAAATGGAAGATTTTGTAATACAACTCGAGTTTTTTTGGGTCATTTTATGACGCCTTTTAATTTTACCAATAAATCAATAGGCAATGAGCTAATCACATTTTTATTTTTTTCAAATAAATTAAACAGTGATACCATGGTAATAATAATCTTAGACACTAATATGATATCAACAACTACTAATACTATGGTGTCATAATATTAGTGATACTATAGTAATATAAATCACTGACACCACTTTCAAGTGTCGCTATTTTTCTGACTTGCAGATTACTGACACAATTAACAAATGTCACTGAAAGTAATTACTGACTCTATTTTAATGTCAGTAAAGACCATTTTTCTAGTAGTGAAATACCATCATTAACTGCTCCACTAACAAAACGAATGATTCGTTTGGAAGTAGCTAACTATGACTTCTTTGGATTTGCTTGGTACCTAGCACTTATACCAACACTGAAACAGTCAGGTTGGCTTGTAGTCAAATAAAGTAAGCTACCAATCATACTTCTGTAAAGACTAGGATCAACAATAGAACTACTATCATCAATAGTCAACTTAGTATTAGTACTCCTAGGAGTTCTCATGTGTTTTGCAGAATCTAAGCTAATCCTCTTAACTAAACTCTTGACATACTTACTTTGATTAACAAAAATTTCATTCTACATTTGTTTCACTTACAAACCTAAAAAGTAAGTCAATTCTCCTAGAGTTATCTTTGATAAATTGAAATGTATTATTAAAAATGATTGTGATGGCAAGACTTTGTTTGTAGGAAATAGATGTATTAATGTTTATACCATTGATATAGATTGTGCATCTACTAATGATAATTGTTTCTCCGCATTACATGATGATGGTTGGTTATGGCATAGAAGGCTAAGTCATGCAAGCATGGATTTGATTTCAAAAATTTTGAAAAATGATTTGGTTAAAAGTCTTCCAAACATTGGTTTCCAAAAAGATAGAATTAGTGAAGTTTGCCAATTTGGAAAACAAATAAAAAGTTCTTTAAAAAACAAGAACCATGTCTCTATTTCAAAACCACTTCAATTACTTCACATAGATTTGTTTGGACCTTCTAGAATGCTAGTTTAAGTGATAAATATTATGCATTTATGATTGTGGATGATTATTCTAGATACACATAGGTATTGCTCTTAGCTAATAAGGATGATACCTTTGATGCATTTAAGTTTTTCTATAAAAAGATTCAAAATTAAAAGGGATATGCTATTTCTTGTATTAAAAGTGATCATGGTGGAGAATTTGAAAATCATACATTTGAGAATTTTTGTAATGATTACAGTATTAAGCATCAATTTACATCACCTAGGACTCTACAACAAAATGGAGTTGTTGAGAGAAAGAATAGATCAATCCCATAAATAGATAGGACCATGTTGAATTAAAATACTTTGCCTAAGTATTTTTAGGTCGAAGCTGTTAACACCTCTTGTTATGTTTCAAATCGTGTGTTGATTAGACCTTATCTCAATAAAACTCCTTATGAGCTTTAGAAAAATAGATAACCCAACATTATTGATTTCAAAGTTTTTAGATGCAAATGTTTTATTTTGAACACAAAAGATAATTTTGGAAAATTTGATCCAAAATCTGATGTATGCATATTTCTTGGGTATTCAAAATCAAGCAAAGCTTATAGAGTTTATAAAAAAAAATTTAGTTGTGGAATAATCTATGTATGTTACGTTTGATAAATTTAACTCTTCCTATGCGGAGAAAGTTGTTGTTGATAATTATGCATATGAAGAACTACAAGAAGATTCATCAAATGATATCGAAATGACATGGAAATCAAGAGGATCAACATGAAGAAACAAATGTGGAGCTAAAAGAAGATACTTCTCAAACACTCCCTAGGGAGTGGAGATATATTTCCTCTCATCGTAAGAATTTATTTCAAGTGATCCTTTAAGAGATGTTACCACTAGATCATCATTTAGACATACTTGTGAGCATGCAGCATTCATATCTCAAGTTGAACCAAAATCTTTTGCGGATGTGGAAAACGATGAATCTTAGATTATGGCAATACAAGAGGAGTTGAATCAATTTGAGAGAAACGATGTATGAGAATTAGTTCCTAAACCGAAACATCAATTCATTATAGGTACTAAATGGGTATTTAAGAATAAAATGATGAATCTGGTATGGTTGTAAAGAATAAAGCTAGATCAGTGGCTTAAGGTTACAACCAAGAAGAAGGATTTGATTTTGATGAAACATTTGCACTTGTAGCTAGGTTAGAATGTATTAAGATGCTCTTAGCATTTGCATGTCAGAAAGATTTCATTTTAGTTCAAATGAATCTTGTGTGAAACAATCCCTTGGTTTTGAAAACCAGAAATCTCCAGATCATGTTTATAAGTTAACAAAAGCATTGTATGGTTTAAAACAAGCACCTAGAGTTTGGTATGATAAGTTTAAATATTCTTGTTGGATAATGATTTTTCAATTGGTAAGGCTAATACAACTCTTTTAAGCATAAAAATCAAGATATTCTCATTGTCCAAATTTATATTGATGATATTATTTTCAGTTCTACTAATGAGTTTTTGTGTAAGGAATTTTCATTTTGTATGAGCAAAGAATTTGAGATGAGCATGATGGGAGAATTGAAGTACTTTTTTAGACTTCAAATAAAACAAATTGTAGAAGGAATCTTCATCAATTAGCCAAATATTTAAGGGACTTACTCAAAAGATTTGGACTTGAAGAAGGAAAGATTGAAAGTACTCCAATGAGCTCAACAATCAAGCATGACAAGAAAGAAAAAGGCAAAGAAGTTGATATAAAAACTTATCAAGCTATGATCGGATCCTTGCTTTACTTAACTACTGGTTGGCCTGGCATTATGTTTAGTGTATACTTGTATGCAAGATTTTAGTCATGTCCTAAAGAATCTCATTTGCTTGCGGTAAAAAGGATTTTTCGTTATTTGAGTGGTACTATAGATCTTGGCCTTTGGTATCCTAGGGGAACATATATAGACTTAACATGTTATTTGGATGCCGATTTTGCCGGATATAAGGTTCATAGGAAAAGCACTAGTGGAACATGCCACTTTTTAGGTCACTCTCTAGTCTCTTGGTTTAGTAAGAAACAAAATTCGGTTGCACTATCAACTACCGAGGCTGAGTATATTGCAGCCGGAATTTGTTGTGCTCAAGCTTTATGGATGAAACAAACTCTTAGAGACTATGACATTTGCCTTCATAAAATTCCTATCATGTTGATAATAATAGTTCCATAAATCTTTCAAAGAATCTTATCCAACACTCAAAGAATCCTATCCAACACTCAAAAACCAAGCATATAAAAATTAGACATCATTTATTGAGAGATCATGTTCAAAAAGTAGATATTTCATTAAATTTAGTGTCAACCGAAAAACAACTCACTGATATTTTCACAAAGCCCCTTAATGAAGAATAGTTTACTAAAATTAGGCATGAGCTTGGAATGATTAATATTGCACAATAGTATAGCTTTATATGATATCAAGTTTATTTTATTATATGATTGCTTATTGGTTGTTTAAGTTGTGTGCATTAATGAATCATGCATTAAATTGGCCCTTAAAACATTTCGGATCAATGAAATGATCTTGGAATGGATTAATTATTGGCCAAAAAAGTAAAATAAATGTGCGAAATCATAGTTGAAATAAACGGCTAATCGTTTGACAATAAACGATTTACCTTTTAAATACAAAAATTAGGAAATGATATTTGTAAATTATCGGCAAACAGTTTGTCACAAATGATTAATTGATTAAAAACAGAGAGTTAACCTTTATTAACCTTTTATCGTTATTGGCAACCAGATCAACCATTTTTCATTTCTAGCTTTCTGGAAATTATCGGATCACCGATTACAGAAAATGGCTTGCTGTTTTTGTGTGATATAAACTGTTCATAGGTTTTGTTCTTCACTTTCACTTACCCCTTCACCGTTTTCTCTATACCCACATTATCTAAGCTCTCTCTCTCTAAAATCCTTCATTTTTCTTGCAATTTCTTGCAAAATTAATCCATAGAAACCTTTCTAAACATCTTTAGACTTGTTTTATCAACTTAAAACACCAAGTGAAGCTTCAAATAAAAAATTCTCAAATCAAAACCCTAAGGGTAGCCGAACAATTATCTTCAGTTTTGGATAGATTTTTATCATCTTTTAGCCAAATTGAGCATCATAATCACTTCTTCTATCCTTCATTATCTTTTCAATCAGTTCCATTTCTTTCATTTTCATCTTTTTCCAAAAATCCAAAATTTCCTTAGTGTATCCATGGTCAAATCCACAAGGGTTGCTCGCAAGAGAAAATATGTCCCCAGTAAGAATCCAATACCTCCACGGGAAACTTTCGAATTTGAAAGGATCCACTTTCCCACAGGTCCGATGGCTAAACGATTCGAATCTCGCTCTATGGGACGAAAGGTAATTGATTCTTATTATGCGGATTTGAAGGACTTTACTGAGTTAAATGCATGTGGTAGAAGTGTTAAAGACATGTTATTATCTTGGGAGTTGGCTTTAGATCTTGATGAATGAGTTTATCCTAATCTAGTCTGTGTCTTTTACTCTAATATGGAAATTTTCACAAATAGAGTAGATAAGATAATTACTCATGTTTAGGGTATCTCTATAGAATTTCGAATGTTGAAGATTTGAACAACATCCTAGGAATTCCGAATGCTGGACATAAGATTTATACTCATGTTTGGGGTGTCTCCATAAAGTTCGATTTTGCTCATAATAGTGGTGTTAGAAACATTTGTCAGTGTCGGGATCTTAAAAGTGATGTTTGTGCTCTTCCTTTTCGGTCGTAATTATTGCCTCTACAAGTTAAGATCCTCCACATCATATTACAACACATTTTTACTCCTAAGAAGATGCATTCGGATAAGGTGACGAGGATGGATGCTGGGTTATTAGATAGTCTTATTGAGAGGCGACCTATTTGCCTTGGTTATATTATTTTGAGACATATGCTGAGTACTCATGGGGTTAACCTTCGATTGCTCCTATATAGCAGTATTATTTCTAAGATACTGTGACATTTTCAAGTACCTATTCGAGGATCAGTCTATAAGGAGACTAAGAGGATTGGTAGGGAAGCTATGACGAGTATCAAATTTTCTTGGAAGAAGGGGAAGTGAATCAAGACATCTACTTCTTAGAACCTAGACACTTTTATTGCTCCAGAGGACTATCACATGCTTAATGATATCTACCCTCCTGATCGGTTACCCAATTTTAGGCTAGGAGCTAGACCTTCACCCTCTTGTCGTAGCTCCATATCATAGCCTTCAGCAGATTCTAACTTTGAGCAGCATGAGATGGATATTGATAAGCCTCCAGCTCTAGAGCATCCACTAGCTTTAAATGACCTCATGCAAAAATTGGTTAGTGATGTTCAGAATCTTTCCGAGCAGTAGCAACAACTTCAGTCCCAATTTGCTGCTTTTCAGCTTCAGCAGTAGCAATTTCTTAATCAGCAGGAAGAAATTCTTGATGGACAACGCTGTATTCTTGCTATTCTCGGTTCCCATCCTTGTGGTTCCTCCTCGCAGCCCCGTCTTAGTTTTTGTATATGTTTTTTGCACATACATTTCTCTTCTCATTTTATATTTTGGATGATTAAGACATATGTACTAATCTAGTTTTTATGATGGTATTTGTATTGCATAGATGGTTTTAACTTGATGATTTTGATGACTGATGGTTATATGGGTGTTGATTGTTGCTTTGGATATTGTCTTTGAGTTGTTGGATTGATAAAGTTAAGTCCTTTGATTTGGTTGTTGGAGTGGAGCTTTTATGATATGGAAGTGCCTTTTTTTTTATCACTATTTTTGTATTTGAGAATATGCTCATTTTTAAGAGGAGACTCTGCCGAAATATTTGCTCACACAAAATTGGTAATATTTGCACTATCTATTTTTTTTCTTCTTTTGATGATGAAAGGGGAGATATATACTATTGTTGGATAAATATACTTTGGATTTAATTTTTTTTTTTTGGATTAGCCATATACTTAAGGGGAGCATATATTTAGAGGGAGTAAATCTACATTTTCTTTTTCATTTATCTTGTAAGGTTTATCATTATCAAAAGAGTGAGAATGTTAACATTTTTATGTCTATAATATTGACTTTGATGATAACAAACGTTATATGTTATTGATTAAAAATGTTGGAGCTTTCATCAATAACCAAATTTTTAAAAGCCGTATAATATTTCTAGATATGCTCTTCAAATTTAGATAATCGTTAACTTAAATCGGAAAATCATTCTCTGTGAAAATTTGTAAAAATTCTGATTCTGAAAAATAACGGTTAACCGATAACTTATAGAGAGGTAACCTAGAACCGTTTAGTAAGAATGGATAAGCATGACTTATTTTGCAGGTTTCTGGAAATAAACGGCAAACCTTTAATGACAAACGGTTAATCTGTGATTTCTAGAATGGAATTACATGCTAACCTTGAACTGTTTAACAAGAACAGTCAAGCCAAATTTGTTTTGCAGGATTCTGAAAATTAATGACGAACCAATAATTCCAAATGATTAACTGATTATTTGAAATTCAGCCCAATGTTCATTTGGACTAGTCAAAATAATTAATTGATAGCAGTTAACAACAATCTAATTTCTCTAAAAAAATCAACAACGGCTAGTTTTTAGCTTCAACTATAAAATGGCTCAATCAAATTCATATATAAGTAGATCCAAGAATGATTATTGAGCTTGCAAATGAGAATACAACCTTCATTGAGTCTTAACTTGTTCTTGTTTCATTTATTCGCTTTGAGTATTCATTTGTAATCATTTAATCGTGTGAGAGAAAATTCATTTGTAATCTTTCTTTTTGAGTGATTGTAAGTGTTGGGATACAGTTGGGTTGAGAGATTAGGGATAATCTCTTATTGTAAAGGTCCATTGACACCTTGAAAGTCAATTGTAAGCATTTGAAGCCTTGGAAGACTTGGATAGTGAAATCCTCAAGCTTGGTTTACGTGAAGGCGTGGACATATGCGGGAATTGCCGGACCACGTAAAAATCATTATGTTTTCTCTCTGTTCTCTTACTATTTTATTATTATGTTTTATTAAATTTATTGTTTTTGATTTCATTAAGGCAATAGATTGAATTGTTGTGTGGTTTGTTTGGCTTAAGTTTTGAAATTCCAATTCATCCTCTTCTTAGGTTGCAGAACTAGTATTTCAGTTGTTAGTAAGGCATTATCAAGGGGTTCCAAAGAATCCAAGACATCAATTACAAGTCAAAAGTCTTAGCTGTAATTGTATTGTAATATCATTATTTTTCAATTATGTCATCACCCATTTATCTATATATATGGGTTTGTACAAGTTATTGATAATGATTAAAAGGTCATTACAATTATTAATCTCATTATAGTATCAGAGCTTGAAAAATCAAAAGCCACTGCCACCACAGAACCTGTTCTTAGCATCCAAACCTTTCACCAAAGTTCTTTTTTGTATCCATCAAACTCAATACCACCAATTACCTGTTGTGTCGGTCCTAAGTGCTCCCACTTATAAAAGGTATAGGAATACCTTATCACCTTGAAAAATCAAACAAACCACCATGTGAAACAGATAATGTAGGAAAAACGCCAATCTCATCAAAGGTTGGAGTATAGGATGACAAAGATAGCTTGCTAACCTCCTTGTTGCGGGTTAAAATCACAAAAGAAGTTCTTATCATGATCGTTAGAGCATAAACGACTTCACAAGTGTGGAGTTCCCTTAAAGAGCAACTACTTTGGATGTCGTTGACCAAAGAAAAGAAGTACATCTGACTGATAGACTATTGTATTTGAAGAAAAGTTCTAATCTAGTTGATGAATATTTACGGTGATTCAAGATGCTATGTGATAGTCTTGCAGTTATCAAAAAGCCCATTAATGAATTAGATAAAATTTTTCAACTAGGAAGAGGTTTGGGACTTGAAAATTGTGATTTTAGAATAATAGCCATGCTCGCTAAGCCTCTCTATTCTTCTTTCACTTAAATTGTGTCAGCGTCTCAAAGACATGAACAATTGTTACTTAATGAGGCTGAGGGGAAGAAATAACACTTCAACCATAAGCAGGCCTTTTTTGGCCAAAGAGGGAGAGGTTGAGGAAATGATGGCCGGTTTAACCTTAAGGGATGAGGTGGATTTCTTTCTACCAGCTGTACTGGTCACAATGGCGATACAAACCAGCAATTTGGTAACAAAAATAACAAGTGGAAGTACACTAAACCATCTAAGCAAACAAAGTCACAGATTCATCAGAGGAAAAAAATGTGATATGTAAAGTTTGCTTCAAAGCTAATCACACCGCACTAGATTGTTGGCATAAGTTTGATTGCTTTTATCAAACAGAGCAATTCCCACAAGTATTAGTTGCTATCAATCTGAATGAAGAGAATCATGACTAGACATTCTATGCTAATTTAGGAGCTACATCTCATATGGCCAACGATGCAGGTAAAATGTCCTATGCTATGCCTTTCAAAGGTAACGATTCTATATATATTGGTAATAGGAAAGATTAAAAATCACACATGTTGGAGAGGCTAAGATTAATAGAGAATTAAGGCTTAAAAATGCTTTGGTTGTTCCTGAACTTAAGAAAAATTTATTGTCCATTAGCCAACTCACGTTAGATTATCCTTGCTCAATTGAATTCTCATCTCATGATTTTGTGATTAAGGATCATCAGGGCAGGATACTAGTCAAAAAGCATAAAAATAAAGGACTTTATGCACTTAGAGAAGCAGAACAACAAGCACTGGCCGTATTGAAGACAAATAAAGCTTCTTTTTTTATTTGGCATCGACAGATGGGACACGAACATAAGAAATTTTTGAAACACTTGCAAGCCAAGGAATTTATTAACGTATCTAGTTGGGTAAAATCAAATTCCATTAGTATAAATTATCAAATGGGTAAAAGTTGTAAGCTATCTTTTAATTCATCAAATAAAATCTCCAAGTTGCCTTTAAAAATTATTCACTATGATTTGTGGGTCCAACTCTTATACCATCAAATCAAGGTTTCAAATACTATGTGATTTTCATCGATGACAGTTGAAGATACACTTAGTTATATCCATTAAAGAAAAAAAATTTGAATTTCATGAGTGCTTTCTTAAATTTCAAAGCTTTGTTGAAAATCACTTTAAAAGGAAAATTATAACTTTCCAATGTGATGGTGGGTGTGAATTTAAATCACAGGCTTTTGAAAATCTTTTAAATCAATATGGGATTCTTTATATGTTTTCTTGTCCTCACACTCCTAAACAAAATGGAATTGCAGAAAGGAAGGCATAGACACTTGGTGGAAATGAGGTTAACATTATTTTTCCAAGCAAATTTTCCATTAAAGCTTTGGGTATGATAACAACACATTTAATTAATAAAATGCCTTCCTCTACACTCAAAATGGAAACTCCATTCTATAGCCTATATAAAAAGAATCCACATTACAATAGCTTGAGATTATTTGGATGTCGTTGTTTTCCTTATTTAACGAAGCACAATCACAAAAACTTTGAGAAGAAAACATATCCATGTATTTTTGTTGGATATAGCCCAAATCACAAAGGATACAGATACCTTGATCCTAAAACCAACCAGGTGTGCATATCTCGCCATGTAGTATTTGATGAATTTAACATTTTCTTTGTTATTGATGCCAACTAGGAAAATATAATTGGAGAAATCCTCGAATTAATTACCTTTCCTGAAGCTGAAGCATGGACCAACAAACTAGCAAATGTTGGAGATCTGAAAGAGGCACAAAATTTAGTTCGACCAACATTTAATTGCAAGATAAAAAAGACAACAATTGATTATGATCGAGCTTTACCAGCAATAAATTACATCAATGGAGCCTTAATGGAGGAAATTAATTGTGAATCAGCTATTGGACGTAATGCGACAGAAACAACCCCACCTACTTTGACATGTAGTGATAAGGAAGTTGCTAATTGTAATACAAGCTCATCACAAACTATCCAAGCAGACATTCAACAAGGCTTAAATGTCAAATTTGCATCCAACTCATTCATGACAAAACCAAATTAGCAAGCAACAAATAAAGAAAATCAACAGGTCCATGTAATGATCCAAATGGCATTGATTTATTTGTTGAATTAGATATTCCTCAGGAGCTTGAAGACAACTTTTCAGCAAAAATAAAACTCTCAAACTAACATCAGATGATAACTAGAAGAAAGCTTTGTAATGGCTTGTCACTGGTAAATCATATGGCGCTGGCAACTAAGAAAATATGTCAATTGCTGAGCCAAAATCACATAGGACAGCCATGAAAATTCCTTGCTGGCTAGAGGTGATGGAAGATGAAATTAAGGCCTTAAAAAATAATGATACATAGTCATTGGTTACCAGACCTAAAAACGTCAATGTGGTTGGCTCAAAATGGATTTTTAAAACAAAATTGCATGAAAATGAGACTATTGATAGGTTCAAAGCTTGCCTTGTAACTCAAGCATACAGTCAAGTGCATGGTTTAAATTATGAAGAGACATTTAGTCTAGTCAGGAAGCCTATAACAATACGCTTAATCTTAGCATTGACATTTACATTGAAGTGGTCTTTGCGACAATAGGACATAAAAATGCTTTCCTTCATGGTTTTCTAAAGGAAACGATGTATATGGAGCAGCCTCCGGGATTTAAAGACCTAAATTTTCCTAACGGTGTTTGCAAATTCAATCGGTCTCTCTATGGGCTTAAACAAGTGCCTCGAGCATGGTTTGAGCATCTATCACTGTTTCTTTTTCACCTAGGGTTCGTCTATAGCAAAGCTGATCTATCATTATTTATCCTTACAAATGGCATATTAACTATTTTGATGTTGGTTTATATTGATGATGTTTGTGATTACAGGGAATGATGATAAATTTGTTGGCAATCTTGTTAAAAAATTGAGCATGGAATTTGCCTTAAAGGACCTCAGCAGATTACACTATTTTCTTGGGGTAAAAATCAATTACTTTAATGTTAGAATTTTTATCTCACAAACAGACCTTTTTGCTCGGGCAAAGATATTGATTCCTCCTCATTTGCTACACCAATGGCCATAAAACCACTACCCAATGAACTTGACCATATGACCACAAATCCAACCGAATACAGAAAGATAGTTGGTGGCTTATAGTACTTGACTTTATCACATCTAGACATTCAGCATACAGTGAATAAAGTTTTTCAGCATTTTCAAGAACCTACACAAGGAAATTTACTTTCTTATTATTAGGCGGATACTTCTATATCTCAAAGGTAAAATAGATTATGAAGTTTGCTTTCTTCGTCAAAGCACTTTAACTCTTAATGGATTTTACGATGTTGATTAGGGGGGCTGTCCAATTACTCATCGAAGTACGACAGCCTAGTGTATATATTTAGGTGCAGATTGCATCTCATGGTCTTCTAAAGGTAGCCCATATCACGATCAAGTTTTGAAGCAGAGTATCTCTCCCTAGCCTCCGCTCCTGTCTAGATTACTTTGCTGACTTTTCTTTTTCGTGATATTGGCATCTCTCTGTAACAACCACCTCAATTATTCTCAAACAACATCAGCACTCTACATATGTCAGTTAATCCTGTATTTCATGCTCGCTCGAAACATATTGAGTTTGACTATCACTTTGTAAGGGAGAAAGTAGCACTTAAGGCTCTCATTACAAGTTATATACCTACAACTATACAAGTGGCTGATATCTTTACAAAGGCTTTCAGCTAATATCCTTTCATTAAGTTTCGTAGCAATCTGGGTGTAGTAAGCATGCCACACTTGAGATTGAGGGGGATGATAAGGAAAGCATCAATTTTCAAAGTGTGGATTATCAAGATAGTCAAAATAATGATTATCAAAATGTTCAAGGAGACAATCTTGCTACTTGTAAGGCATTATCAAGGGGATTCAAGGAATCCAAGACATCAATTATAAGTCAAAAGTCTTAGCTATAATTACATTGTAATATCATTATTTTTCAAACTTTCTTTAAGGCACTACTTTTTATGTCTTCACCCCGTCATATATATATATATATATGGGTTGGTATAAAGTTATTGAAAATGATTAAACAGCATCGATATGCTCACACAGATTAGGACCACAGTTAGCACAAAACGAACCGTTTTGTGCCAACTTTAAAAGAAGTTACTGTAGCTTCAAAACACACACACTTTTCTTGCTCAAATGCAAGCGCATACCACACACACACTCGTCTCACTAAAATGCAAACGCAGACTACATTTATTTTCAGATTCAATTCCTAAAGTGACATTTTTCCGCTAGTGGCATATTGATAGTTTTATTTGTATGGTATTGGAATACTTTTAAATATATATGTTGATTTCAGGTTCAATTTGTTCTCTTCGCTTTGCTCTCAAACTTGTTACTCAATATGTACTAATTATCATTAATTTCAAGTATAATATGAAAGTCAGCCAATGAAATAACAAAAGCTAGTACACTAATAAAAACTGGTACTAAAGCATTCATGATACATTAACATTCATTTCGTGGAATATATTAGTTAAGTATACAACTAATTCCAGCTGATACATTTATGTGGGCATTCTGTTTTCATGAAACAACATCGCTCTGCTCTGTTTCAATTTATTTCAGCTGGGCAACACGTTGTGAGCTCTACTCTACTTTAATTCATTTTGAAAATAAATCAGCACATAAAAAATTTTGTGCCAGGCTAAACACTGATTACAGAAGCTTGTAGTTGAGACAGGAACATAAACAAAGACAAACCAAACAATCAGAAGTTCACACACACAAACACCAAAATAAAAAATCAGCAACAATTCCAGTACCATTAACACTTCCAGCAAAAAAAATTCTAGTAACACTTCCAGCCAAAAAAATTCCAACAGCAGCAACGCCCGCACCAGTCACACTTCTAGTAAAAGCCTTTTCAATTAGCCCCTAAGACTACAAAAAATGCAATCACAAATCAACCTATCCGAACTATATATCAACAGAATTTAACAATTTATAGCAGTAAGTTTTAACAGCAAATAACTTTCAACAACAACTCATCCTAAAATCAGCAATTCATCCCAAAATCAGCCGCTCATAACTCACAACAGAATAGCATTTTGCTAATTTCCAATAGCAAGTTCTTACAGAAATAATCAACAATATTTGACTTCGCAATTGAATCTTCACATATGTGTAATTAGCACAACCAAAATTGGGCATTAATAAAACCAATTACCTCCACAAATCGATTACAGAGGGCTACAACTATTGCGAGGCAGTGAGAGAAAGAGAAACCCAACGAGATGCGTGGGAGAGACCCATGACGAGAGAGAGAGAAAGCCGAAGGAAAAACCCACGACGAGAGACAGAGAGAAAACCGAAGGAGGGAGCAGTGAGATGTGTGAGAGGCCGAATGTGGAGAGACCCACGGTGAGAGAGAGAGAGAGAGAGAGAGAGCTGGCGGACAGTGCACGAAGAGAGCGCCGGCAGACAGAGCAATACCATGATGCATTTTATGAGTTCGCGTGAGATTTGTGAGGCGAGTGTGTGTGTTTTGAAGCCACAATAACTTGTTTTATAGTTAGCACAAAATGAACCGTTTTGTGCTAACTGTGGTGCTTAGCGTGGTGTGAATCTCATTTTTCATGATTAAAAGTTCATTACAATTATCAATCTCTTTAGAGCTATCATTGTAAACATGGATGGCGATGGAAGTTTCATCATGAATGTACAGGATTTGGCCGCTATCAAGGCTGAGAATCTCTCTGTTAAGGTAAATCAATACTTGGGCATGATTACACTACAAGAAAACAAGTAATAGATGACAGAAAATAACTTTTATAAAATGGGATGCATGACAGACAGTTCATTCGTCATCTATATTACTGTCATTAATTTATGACAGAATATTATCCGTCACACAATATTTTAATATAAAAATAATTAAATTTAAATTTAAATTTATTTAAATTTTCTCTCCTTTTTTTTAAGTTTTCATGGGAAATTAAATTGTCATTTGTAAATTTATTATTTAATTTTGGAGAAATGTTTTATGACAGACTTTGTGATTGATATTTCCCGTCATAAAGTTATATATTTTTTTTAAAAAATTATAGTATGATTATAATTTATTTGTGAATTTCGGTTTACAAATTAAATTAATTAATAAAAATGAATATCATCAAAAAAACTAAAAACAATTAATATTAATTAACATCCATTAAATTCAACAAATTAATTTTAAAATAAATACATCTAGTATCCATGTCATCACCACCAATAGGTAATAAAACATCCCAAATTAAAAAGGAGCAAACCAAAATATAAAACAATAGTTAAATTCCAATTAAACTTCAAGAAAAATTCAAATTAGAGTCCATGAATAGGACTGCTGCTTGAATTCATTCCAGAGCTGCTAGAGGCTAGATTAGCATGGAAGGCCGACTGCTTAGACGACACTTCATTAAGTTTCAATGAGAGAGAAGATGGACCATTCTGACTAATAGATTCTCCCAAACTTAGTTTCGACATGCTAATCAATTCATCAACATTTATAGGACTCTTTGAATGTACTACTGTAAGCTTCAGCACTTCATGTGTTTCCTTCTGTGTTGGCTCTATGTTGTATGCCGACCAATATGGATAAGTAAATGGAAAGAATGGTGAGACATAAGCAGCAGGATATATCATTGGGATATAGGACTGTGAGTTTTTCGGCTTTGGAGGGGTCGACTCTCCATCATTGGAGTTTGTAGAATCCATTGATTCATATTCTTCATCCAAAGCAGGAGGGGTAGGCAGTGGGTTATTGCTTTGTGTTTCACCCTGCCTATGGTTGGCAGAAAACAAGTCTTGTGATGCAGCTGGCACATCGAGTGGCTGCACAAAAGTGACACACACTAAGAATAGTTAACAAACATTAGTGGAATGACTTTAAAAGCATAAACCATTGCAAAAATGAACATGTATTAACAATCAAGCCCAGGGGAAGAAACCAGCTTCTACTTTGATAGATCCAACAAATAACAACATGCACATGGTGACAGATCCCCATAAATTAGCCAAAAGATAATTTCTCATCTGAAGTAATTTACTATTAATATTGTCCAGAAATAGTGGAATTTTTTACCACCAGACTTGTAACTGTCAAAAAACATGCACATGCATTTGCAGAAGATTTGAGGTTAAAAAACCAATAAAAAATAAGGTTTCAGAGAGAGTACTAACTTCATCTACAACAATATCAAATAGGTTGGATCATCTTTTTCTCCTAGACACATTGCTTTGCTTGATAAAATATTTCTGAGCATGGCTGGCAACTTGAGTAGAGGTTCTAGATACAGCATAATTATGTGTGATTCCATGCCAATCACCTTTCCCCAGCTTCTGCAAATGAAGTAAAAACATCCTATGCTCCTCTTCAGTCCATGGAACACCTGCAAAAAAAAAATTATAAGCTATTCAGAAGAAAAACAAGACATTCAAAGCAGATAACATGCAATTGTATGATCCTAATGGGCTTCTACAATACCTCTGGAATCTAAAGGTAATCCAGAGCATCATGCTCCCATCTTAAGCATTTTTTGTACTGAACAATCTGTTTTCTAATTCCATTCCTCTATCTTAAACAACATAGAAGTGATCAATAGACAATAAACCTAAATTGGCATAGCTGACTAAAAGATGTTCTCATCAGAATTTTGACATGGTAACACAAATCAATAGCATAAAATTTAATTAAAATCATATTCCTTTTTGGTTGGAACAAAGATACTAGTCCTTAATTTTCTCCTAACCCGTCTCTAATTCCAATTCAATAACAAATTCCATATTGTGTCATTATCCAAGAAATTAAACAGTAACAACACCCAAGTAAACGTAAAACCACAAAACCACCATAACGCTAGTTGCTAGCTATCCAGAGATGAGCGTGAATGACCTTTGAAATCGATTTTTCAAGCTCCTCTAGGCTCGAACTCTATGACTTAATTTCATTATTATACTAGAATATTTTAACACCAAAATTACAGTGAAGACAACTGGAAAAACACCGAAATTATGCTTAAAATTACACAGAGATTTCAAAGTAGCAGGTAAACAACAGAAAACACAAACAAATGAATAAATAAGTAATTCAACCTTTCTTGAGACCATGCATCTCCACAAAAACAATATGAAAAACTCACGCAGAAGTTAAGTACTACAATCCCAATACTCCTTAAGAACTTGGACCAATAATTCAACCTCTCTTACCCTGCAACATAAAAAATATTGCTCTAAAGCATTCATAATAGAAGAGATAAACTAAAGAGAGGTAGGGAAAAAAAGAAACACATTACAGAGACCCCAAATAGCAGAGTCCGGATACTCTACATAAACTATGAACATTCCAACATAGAACCCTATTCCAGAAACCTTCAGATCATGCCCAAATAAATGTGAGAATTTGAAGTCAGAAAACAATTAATTAGGGAAGAAAAAGAATGATATCATGCCTCTCATTCAACCGCAATAAATTTCAACAACGTGTTGACACAAATAGCAAATATAGATCAAGTAAATCCTATCACTAAATGATACGAAATATAAGTAATCTAAAATGTGGTTCAAATTGAAAAGTAATAAAAAATTATACCAGCGTTGCAAGATGGGAGGATCCTTTTGCAGATCCTTGAGTTCCTTCAAAATACGCTTTAAAGCCATGACTCTTCAAGGGATTATTAAAATTAAAGCTACAACGAACCTTAAGACCTGCAAAACTGTAAACAGATCCATATAGAGCTTCTTAATTAGACTATCCAAGCTTGTCAAACAATAAATTATTTCATCTACTGCATCTGAATCAAAAAGTTTAAATCAAAATTTCAAAAATACTAACAACATAATGAAGCAAATTGACCTTGTGCGGTAGAGAACAGGATCGTAGGGCAATAGTGTCGAGAAAGTGAAACAGTAAAGCAGATCTACGTCTTCAAGCCGCCCCTGCCTCACTCCTCTAACAACCCCTTGCTTCATTCTTCAACACAAATATTGTCGAGAAAGAACGTTCGGTGTTATAATGAATTCACATAAGCGAAAATAAACAAGCTAACCCTAAATAGCGTGAACAAATCAAAGCTTGAAATTATGAAAACACAATCCAAATCACGGCATAATGGATTCATATAAGCGACAAGAAAGAATATGCAAACTAGAAATTGGACCCGAGGAGTGGTTAAGAGGCAGAGATGGTAGAGAGACCGTGGTTGAAGAAGCGCTTGCTGCACCAGTGCTTGTTGCTGTTGCTAATGCTGCTTCAACCTCCGGTACTACATTTTCTTTCAGAGTCAAAGAATTTGTAAACTGTTTGTCGAAGGATTTGTAAATTGTTTGGTTCCTGAGAAAATTTCGTTGAGGTTTCTCCAGAAAATGAAAGAAAAGAAAAAAATGAAGAAAATGAGAGAGTGACGAGAGAAGCAGCGTTTTATTTTCTAAGTGTGTATGATTGTATTTGTTTAACACTTAGGAAAAAAATAAGAAAAAAAGTTTAAAGTACTCAAAACGGTACAGTTTTGCTAGCAGTTTTTTTAAATTATTAAAATGCACCTTTTGTTTTTTAAATAAAATAATATATAAAATTTGGGTCAAATATAGTCAAAGTAATTTTTCTATCACAATTTCTTGATAGATTAAATTTTTATCACGATTCTATCATAAGTTCATGATAAATGATAATCCTATCATAAAGCCATCATAAATTCATGATAGAAAATATATCTATCACAAGACCATCATTAATTTATGATAGATTGAAAATTATATCACAAGTCTATCATAATTTTATGATATACCCAGAATCTATCATAAATTATCTTTCATCTATTAGCAATTTTCTTGCAGTGTTGTGGAACTGGAGGATCAGCATTTTAAAGCAAATAGAGCTGATTTATATTTGGGAGATAAATTAAGAAAGTCTGAAATATTTCTGGATATGTTAAAGTTTGTGGAAGCTTGTGGGATTCCTGCAGCTCGAGTGACAAACAAAAAAATAGATGTAAGGGCTCCAATTTAGTTAATTCAGGAAACTCTTAGACGATACGTTTTGGATGTGATGGTTTCCTTTCTAGAGCATGTGATCGAAGAACACTTCATTGATCGAAGAACACTTCATTGATCTACCCAAAGCCGTCATTTTCGTCTAACATTTGTGTTGGTGGGGAAGATGAAATCAAGGAGCGATTGATTTGACAAATATTATGGAGTAATTGCAGAATATCGACGATGATTGTTAGCTTTCATTCTCATTAAAGCGGGCCTTGATTACTTTCCAAATATTGCCACGTGTGCATCCTTCCTTCGATTCCAAAAGTACAAGTTTTAAATAATATTCTCATATGATACAATCATGTCTTATTTGCTTCTTATTTGTTGGTTTAGATTGCTCATTATTGTGAATCATTGTAATAGCTTGGTTAGTATCCGACTTGCGATCCTGCAGAATGCTTAATAATTGCCATCTACACTTGTTCAACAAGAGTCATAATCGATCCTTGTGCAAATACTCTTTACGAAAATTACTATAACTATTTTATTAGTATTCAATTAACGGTCACAATGTCCTCATAACATTCAAAATCTGCTTGAAGAAGCAAAAACAGTACTTCAAATCTAAGTCGCATCCATAGAGCCCTAGCCCCTTGTCAATAAGAATATGATATTGTAGCCATATCAAATCGTGCTGGATGCTTGAGTTTCTTGATTTCTTAGCTGTGACTTGTGATGTCTTGGTATAATCTGGATGTTGAGGCTAGCTGGATGAGTGAGTAAGGTGCCGAGAGATGCAGAGGAGCCTGATGTGTTGGTGCAATACTGCAAGAAGTTGAGCAGCTGTTGAAGTCTTTTTTCTGTTGTTTTCTTTTCTCAGTGTTATCTTGCTCACTTCACCTGCTCTACTTGTCTCTCTCTTGAGTTCTATTTACGTTGAATGAAATTTATTTTTTTAATTAATTTTCAGAAAAAGGATAGGTTCGATTCTGATTAATATGCAAGAGCAGAACCCCTGTTCTACAATGCAGTAATAATTGCAAGATAAATAATACGATTATTAATATGAAAAATCCTAATATAACTGATATAAATCACCTACTTTCATTGTCACTATAGGGATCATATGGTGTACGTACACAGCGATCGATTCAGTATTTGATCAGTCTACCACAAGAACTTGGTTGGATCAGTGACACACCCAGTCAAAGCAGGTGCTGCAGCCGTGTCTGGTGAAGCAAGATATTTTTGGCATTCTATTTATCGTGGATACACAGACAATGCAAGGATAAACAGCCTCGAAAGAGTTATCCAAAGATTATAAAACATCAACCACATTGATCAGGAAGATGGTAAATCTGAAACTCATTAAAACCAGTTCTCCTTGCAAATTGGGAATGTTTCATGAGTAGAAGTATGGGAAAGCAATCAAAATGACACTATAGTTTTAAGCCAGCGCGTGCCTATGTGTATTTAGGGCCACCCAAACAAGCACGACATGCAACCAGGACTGGTAGCTGTGTCGCAACCAGCTTCGTCTTCAAATATCTGGTACAGGACGAGTATATACGTCCATCCAAACCTATTGATTTCACATATATATGACATTTTAAACTACAAGACTGCAAGCAAAAAATCTAAAGAAATTTACGTGCAAACGCACGCAGCATTGTGAATGGAAATAAGGTCATGCAAACCAGTCAATGACAATCAAAGCCACAATGAGAGCGAGATGTCATTTTACTAAAACTAGGATTCAGCTGATTTTTATATGATTCAGTGGATTGCCTAATAACAATAGAAATAGACAATGGATATAGCTCATACCGAAGCTAAAAAGACTATGGCTGCAGCAAGAAAGTCCTCATGTTTTTCAACTAGTGAGAACAGAGAGTGAGAAATATATCACTTAAGAACTACGTAAACTCACACACCTTTGCTACCAGTGGCTCCAGCCTCGAGATATCGAATCTTTTCTTGGAGAGGAAACTAAAAACCAACGACAAAGAAAAGAATCAAGTCAAATGAATTCTAAAAGCATGAAGAGGTAGGACACAAATATAGAAGATCAATAATAACATGAAATATGAAATTTCGCATCAAGAACTAACAGTATAAGTTGTCTGAATAGAACGTAACTAAAACTACAACATTACGTATTTTAATTAGAGACCCAAATTAAGACATTGACAATAATATAATTTTCTCACAAGAGAAAGGATTTTCAAATGTTGTTAAGAAGTAATGCAGTATCTCCCTCCCTTATGCTGTGACATATGGAAGGGGTTTGGTGAATCGAGCAAAGAAGTGATTCTTGTTTAATTGTAAAGAGTATTTTTCTCTGTAACCTGGTACCTGATCGAATAAATACAATGTGGCTTTGCCTATATTTTCCTTCATTCTTTTGGTGTCTTGTGCACTGTGTGTCCTTTGATTTCATCATCAATCTTAATCTTGATGATTTTGCGCAGATTTTTTGTTTTGGTTTCTTGATTTGATTACATCTCTTATTTGACAACGCTGTGAACTAACAAATAAATGTCAAAAGTTAAAAATATGAATAATTCTTTTATGCCGAAAACTGGAGGTATAAAGCAAATACATGACATTTTTATAAATGTGTTTTATCCAATTCTGTTCCTAAAATCGAAACTTAATTTAAGGAACTTATGACTTTGAAGATGTCATTTGAACGAACACCAAAATGAGAGTCCAAAAATTGCCTTCCGCAGATACTAATATGAAGCTCATCCTAATTTATCGAAAAGGAGTTACGTATGTTGTGGAAGCGCAAGGTTGAGCAATTACTAATATTACGATGACCGTAACTTTTGAAGAAATATAAATGTGACAAACAAATGCAAAGAAAATATGACACAATAATTTATATGGTTTGGCGAAATGCCTACGTCCACAGGAAAAGTCTGGAAGATAATTTTACTAATAATGAGAATTTACAAAAGTGGGAAAAAACTCATAAAACCCACAACCCCAATACACCAAAATGGAATTTCACTAGAACACTCAAGTAGAAGCTCTCTTAAATTCTCTCAAAGATCTCACTTGCAATTGCTCTCTACTTCTCTCAAATTGGGATAATCACAAATGAATCATAGCCCTTCTATTTATAGGAAGCATTGCTCACCTACCACTTTCAATTTGGCTACAACTTGCCAAATTGACAAATTGAATTTAGAATGAAAAAACAATTTTGGTGGGCAACAAAATCAACAATTTTGAAAAAATCAATTGGCTTCTAGAAAACCATCACAATTTTTTCTCCATGCAACTTTAACAAAACCGTGCCACCAACTTTGCTTTTTGAAATTGGCAAGCCCACCAATTTTGCCTTTGAAAATTAGAGAGCCATTATTTGACCTTTCAACAATTCTCCACCTCAGTGAAGATTTAGTAAATCTGAGCTGATTATCAACAAATCATCCTCCAATCTCTGCCTTCTTCGACTACTTTCAAACTTATAGGATATTGATCAAGTTTAGACAATACTCAAACTTAATCGCCGTCACTACCTTGGTCAATATATCTGCGGTCTTAATTTTCTGAAGAAGAATCTTCCCCTTATCAACAATTTCCCGCACAAAGTGAAATCGTACATCAATATCCTTCGTACATGCAAGATAAACTTGGTTCTTCGTTAAGTGAATAACACTTTGATTGTGGCAATATATATTAATGTGCTCCTGTACCAATCCGAAGTTTTCAAGCAAGCCTTGTAACCAAATAGCCTCTTTAACAGCCTCTGTAATTGCCATGTACTCAGCCTCTGTAATTGCCATGTACTCAGCCTCTGTGGTTGAGAGTGCAACTGTAGACTGTAGTGTAGACTTTCAACTGATTGACCCTTCAGCAAAAGTAAATACATACCTGGTGGTTGACCGTCGTTTGTCCAAATCACCAGCATAATCAGAATCAACATACCCGATCACACCTTGACCAAGTGTATCATCTTTCTCCAACAGTAAACTAACATCTATAGTCTTCTGAATATACTGTAGAATCTATTTCACAGCTTGCCAATGTCTTTTACCAGAATTATGCATATACTTGCTCACTATACCAATTGCATGTGAAATGTCAGGCCTTGTACACACCATTGCATACATCAAGCTACCCACTGCATTTGAATACGGAACTTGTAACATGTATTCTCGTTCTGCATCTTTTGAAGGAGATAATTATGTAGAAAGCTTGAAATGAGAAGCCAACAGGGTACTCACATGTTTTGTCTACTCTGTCATGCCAAACTGTTATAGTACCTTCTTCAAATATTGCTTATGAGACAAGCTTACTTTGCAAGGAGCTCTATCTCTGTATATCTCCATGCCTAGAATCTTCTAAGCTTCATCTAGATCTTTTATCTCAAATTCTCAATTGAGTTAAGTCTTTAACTTCTCAATCTCATCTTTGCTCTTGGATGCTATTAGCATATCATCGACATATAAGAGCACATATATAAAGGGTCCCTCTTGTAACTTGTGAAAATTCACACAATGATCAAATTTATTTCTTGTATACCTTTGCCTTTTCATAAATCGATCAAATCGCTTATATCACTGCCTCGGAGATTGTTTCAATCCATTAAGTGACTTTGTCAATTTGCAAACCCAATTTTCTTTTCCAGCAACCTTTAATCCATTTGGCTCAGTCATATAAATTTCCTCTTCTAAATCACCGTGTAAAAATGTAGTTTTTACATCAAGTTGAACTAGTTCAAGATCAAATTGCGCAACCATGGCTAGCAAAATTCGAATAGATGAGTGCTTAACAATTGGAGAAAATACCTCATTGTAGTCTATTCTTTCCTTCTGAGCGTAACCCTTCACTACCAATCTAGCCTTGTATTGGATTTCATTTTTATGAAGAAATCCTTCCTTTTTTGCATATACCCATTTGCACCCAATTGCCTTCTTTTCCTTGGGCAGTGCAACTAACTCCCAAGTTTTATTTTTGTGAAGAGATTGCATTTCTTCATTCATTGTTCTCTTCCACTGTATACTTTTTGGGTTACTTACTGCTTCTCTGTAAGTTGAAGGAACATCATCAGTTACAATTGGAAGTGCATAGGCCACCACATCAACAAAGCAAGTAGGTCTGTGAATCTCTCTGCGTGGCCTTCTATATGTAATTGAATCTTGTTTCTGTGAAGATTCCTGGGTCAGAACCACTTCATCATCTTCAGTCGATGGAGAATCACTATTCATCTCATCGACACCAGCTAGATTAAATTTAACTTTTTTAAACTCCACCTACTGCAAAGTGCTACTAGTCTTGTAATCCTCTTGAGAATTTTTTTGTTTCAACATGAATAATTCATCAAACGTCACATCTCTGCTGAAAATAATCTTTTTTGTAATAGGACACCAGATTCGATATCCTTTTACTCCACCAGTTATACTCATAAACAATGTTTTCTTTGCTCTTGAGTTTAACTTAGATTCCTTTACATGATAATAAGTAGTGGAACCAAAAAACATATAAAGAATCATAATCAGTAGTAGGATTACCAGTCCACATTTCTATGGGTGTTTTGCCCTCAATTGCAGTTGATGGCAAACGGTTGATCATATGGCACGCATATACAACTGCCTCAACCCAAAACTCTTTGCCCAATCCAGCATTGGACAACCTATACCGAACTTTCTCCAGTATAGTTAGGTTCATGCATTTTGCCACCCCATTCTACTGTGGTGTATCTCGAATAGTTAAGCGTTGCATAATGCCCTCATCTTAGCATATTTGTAGAAATGGGTCATTTTTATACTCACCACCATTGTCTGAGCGAAGTCTTTTGACCTTTCGACCAGTCTGAGTCTCGATCATATTCTTCCATTTCAAAAATATGCCCAAAACTTCATTTTTGTTTTTCATCAAATACACCTACACTTTTTTTGAATAAGCATCAACAAAAGTAACAAAATAGTACATACTTCCCAAAGAAGCTGTTTTGGTAGGTCCCCACACATCATTGTGAATATAGTTCAGAATCCCTTTTGTGTCGTGAATTGTTGAACCAAACTTTACCCTTGTCTGCTTACCCAGAACATAATGTTCACAAAATTCCACTTTACAAGAATTTGCACCTTTTAGTAAGCCTTGTTTCACCAAAATCTGCAAAGCTTTTTCACCAGCATGTCCCAAACGCATATGCCACAACTTGGTTGCTTCTGAATCTATATCTTTTCCAGAAACTGTTGATGCTGATTCAATAACTGTACTTCCTTGGAAGTAATATAAGTTATTTCTTCTTGTGTCTTTCATCATCATTAGTGCTTTATCTATTACCTTCAACAATTCATCTCTCAAAGTGATTGTGAGCCCTTTAGATTTTAAGACTCCTAATGAGATGAGATTTTTCTTCAAACTTGGTACAAAGCGAACATCTGTCAAGACTTGGATTGAGTCATCATGATTCTTTAATTGGATTGTACCTCTTCCCATGATTTTACAAGCATTGTCATTGCCCATAAAAAAAACTCCACTGTCTGACTCCTTAAAGCTAGTAAACCAGCCCTTGTTAGGACACATATGATAAGTACAACCCGAATCCAAAATCCACTAATCTCAGTGACATGTCAATGTCATGCCAACCATACTAAAGTTTGACTCCTCATCGTGCTCTGCTACACATGCGTCAGAAATAGCCTTGCCCTTTTGTAACTTAGGACAATTCTTTTTCCAATGTCCTTCATCGCGACAAAAAGCACATTCAGCTTTGGTAGGTCTCCCTTTAGACTTACTCTTTTTTTCAGGTTTGTGGCTTTACAAACGACCTCGTGCTATTAATGCTTTTGCAATTGTATCTCTGTGATCTGTTCTGTCTTTCTTTCTGGTCTCAGAGTTGTATAACGCGCTGCATACAACATCGAATGTGACACTGTCCTTCCTATGAAGCAAAGTGGTGGTGAGATGATCATATTGATCAAGAAGGGAATTTAACAACAACACTGCCTTATCTTCATCTTCAAATCTCTTATCTAGATTTAGCAAATTGGCCAATATTTTGTTGAATAAATTCATATGGTCATTCATTGACATGCTAGGTGTATATGTGAATCGATAGAGTTTCTTCTTTATATAAAGCCTATTTTCAAGGTTTTCCTTTATATACTTTTCTTCTAGTGTCTCCCATAATTTCTTTGCCGATGTCTCCCTCATGACAGGGTATTTCTGATCTTTAGCCAAACACAGGCGAATAGTACCATATGCTTGTCTATTGATCTTTAGTCACTCCTTGTCATCCATCATGTTAGGCTTTTCTTCGAGAGCAACGTTCAACTCTTGCTGCCATAAGACATCCAACACCTCACATTGCCACATACCAAAATTATTGGAACCATCAAATTTCTACATTTCAAACTTTGCATTAGTCACAGTAGTCCTTGCTAATGAAGACGGCGATGATGCCTCTGCCATCCTTTTTATCTTAAATGATCAATTTCTTCAACAACTATTTACACTTGAAAAACAGCCCCTATGATGTTTATTTGGTGTAAATAAATGCACCAAAAAAGTTCCCAGGAGAATGAAGGGGTCACAACAGTCCCACTTAAAACCCAAACTCTTTAGACTCTTATCGCCTTGTTTACAGAACTTTCCTAGACATGCAAAAATATACACTACTTACAATAGACTGTCTCCCAAATATAAATGGCCGTCTCCACCATATCAATGAACAATACTGTATACGTGAACAATACCATATTTATGAATAATGCCGTATACGTGAACAATATCGTATACCCCAAACACAAACCTTCGGCTCTGATACCAATTGTTGCAAAAGCGCGAGGTTGAGCAATTACCAATATTACGATGACTGTAACTTTTGGAGAAATATAAATATGACAAACAAATGCAAAGAAAATAGGATACAATAATTGACGTGGTCCGGCGTAATGCCTACGTCCACTGGCAAAGACTGGAAGATAATTTTACTAATAATGGGAATTTACAAAAGTGGGAAAAAACTCATAAAACCCACAACCCCAATACACCCAAATGAAACTTCACTAGAACACTCAAGTGGAAGCTCTCTGAAATTCTCTCAAAGAGCTCACTTGCAATTGCTCTCTGCTTCTCTCAAATTGGGATAATCACAAATGAATCATGGTCCTTCTATTTAGAGGAAGTATTGCTCACTTACCATTTTCAATTTGGCTACAACTTGCCAAATTTACAAATTGAATTTAGAATGAAAAACAATTTTGGTGGGCAACAAAATCAACAATTTTGAAAAAATCAATTGGCTTCTAGAAATCCATCACATTTTTTTCTCCATGCAACTTCAACAAAACCGCCACCAACTTTGCTTTTTGAAATTGGCAAGCCCACCAATTTTTCCTTTTGAAATTAGAGAGCCATTATTTGACCTTTCAACAACGTAAATATAAAGAAAATTCGGAACCAAATTAAAATATTCAAATACAAGGCTTAAGTTGATTAAAAGGAAAGTCTTCAGAATAATATTCATAGAATTTTCCCTCAATAATCAATTCCTCGAAGGAGCTAAACGAAGCTAGCAAGGACTTCAACAAAACGAGGGTGGATGTTATTTTATTCATAGTATCTTGGAATACAAGCAAATATTTCTTCCTTTTTAAGGTATCCTGATGTTGCTATGTTCCCAGTAATATATCCCCCCCTTTTTCCTGCCAGCCAACACCTCACATTAGAGCTGCGAAATTATGATAAAAAGAAAATGTTCAAACAAAAGTAAAATTAGTTGTGCTTCAAAATAATGATCAATCTTAAAATGATTGATTCGCAATATTATGTTACCATTAGATAATAATCAATGCTCACATTGGGTTCCTAGCATTCATTCACTCAGCAATTTGACCCATATGCACTTTCCAAAGCCAAAACATTCAACTTTGAATAAATAATGATGTAGCCACAAATATTTTTATATTGTATAAAGTAATTTGGTATAATATCATTAACTGAAATATTGATGATAGAGTTACAAATTTTTATAAAAATTGATGTGGCATAATTTATTGTAAAAAAAAATTATGCGGGTCAAGAAATATTTAATCCTATTAATTTAATCATGCCACATTAGTTTGTACGAGAGTTTGTTAATATTTTATATATTTTTATCAAACAATCATATCTTGCTACACCAGTTTATACAATATCACTTATACGAGTGTTTATGACTCGCAAATTCTCACATATATATGCATTTGCAAAACAAGCACCACTAGATTGCAGACATTCCCATGTGAAATCATAGATTCAACTTTGATCACTTGTATTTCCGAAATTGGTTAATTTCTCATCAAATTGCTAGGAGAATCGATTCCGAATAACCTGGGAGTTATTGATCAAAAAGTGTTGTAAAAACTTGGCAATTACTGAAAACTCACATGGGAAAAGTATCACTTAATGAGAATGCATCTAGTTGGTGCTCCCTCGGCTCCAGGCACCCTAAGAGGTAAGCAATGGATTGAATATATTCCTGCTGGCACGTCATCGAGTTTAAGGGCTTCCACAACAACGATCTCCTGATGCAGATGATAACCTTTCATTAATTTCTTAATAAAATAAATAAATAATTAATCATATATCAAAACAGTTGGCAATAATTCTTAAATCTTCAGTAATTAATTGTTCCTTTGTTCTAAAAACAGATGCCAAATGTGTCAAAAATGTTTGGCTTACCGTGCTTTCCAGCAAAGCATAATGACCCTTCATCACGTCATCGAAGGCAGCGATTGGCAAGTAATCAGTTCCTGCATTTCAAAACCGACAAAAGGCAATCATATTTGTCAGATAAAAATAACTGAAAATCCAGAACATGTAAATTAACAACCAAAATAATATTTTTCTTATCCATTCACAAATTTTCTAACAATGATCCCGAACAATGTACTATTTGCATGCCTGGCATAGCAACAACTCCACACTTAGAAGTGACTTGACTTAGTTTATAGAGAAATTTTATTTTACCTCAAATTGACTTAACGAGAGATTTTATTGTACCTCAAATTGACTTAGTTAGGTCAATTTGAGGTACAATTAAATTTTTCTATAAGGATATTCTATGTAGGAATTATCTTTATATAGTCATAAAAAATTATAATCATAATTTAGAATAGGTATAAATAAGAAAAAAAACTCTATATTTTGATAAGTTATAGTTTTTTCTAGATATCAACTTAAGAAACTTGCCTACATATGATAATAATCATTTGTATATTGTAAACACACACACACACACACACACACGCACACATACACACACACACACATATATATATGTTTTGTTACATTAAAGGTTCAAGAAGAATTTTTTTTTTTTAAAGTTGATCGGAAAAATGATTTATTCTTTAGAGTTGTTACCAAGTTATTGCATAATATTTAGAGATATACATTAAAGAGAATGCAAATATTTAAAGTTTTCACATGACTTTACATATTCCCAATTATATAAGATTAATGCAGTGCATACTTTACTTTTTGTATCACTTAAACTAAAGATTACTAAATCAAATCAACAATTTTATAATCACACCCCTATTATGTAAGAAATTCTACAGTATATCTGAGGTCTCATGTCATTCATACGACAAACAAAAGATGTTATGACATATATGCATTTATTTTGAAAGACCACTTTGCGAGTGGTGGTTGTATTAAATCCAATTACACATGTCATTTATACATTAGTTAGTTGTATTATTTCTTATATATTATAAAATTTGCCCTTTTAGATTATAAGCTCTTTATAGTAGTAAAAATAATTTGGTCCCAACATGTGACTATAGAAAGATTTACTGTATTTATTTTTATGACAGAGAAGAGATTTTTCAGATAGTTTTTAGATATAAGCCAATTCTTTTTTACTAAATGAAAAATTTTGAATAAATCAATTAAATCTTATTGTACAAAGATTCTAATTTTATTGTTTGTTTTCCATACAAAATCTTACACACGTTTATAGTGGCCTGCCCAACTAATAAAATTAGGATACATGTCCATATTATAAAGGAGATATTTTCATAACAATTTCTTAAGTTGATAAGTAGTGATTCATAGAAGTACAAAAAATAGTGCTTAATTAACATGTGTTCTCATTTGAAATGTACATTTTGGTAGAGGTACCAGAATAAGGATTCAAAGGGGACCATAATGTCAAAGTAGTAAAGTTGAGGAGCCAAATTTTAAAAACAGTAGAGAAACTTGGGGGTAAATGTGTAACATTTAACTTGATTGGGTTCAAAATATAAATATAAACTATACGCTCAAATACGAATATAAATTGTACTAAGGGTGTGGCTTAGTTACATAATGTTAGTTACATTATTACATGTAACTTAACAAGGTCTTATATGAATTAATGTTTTGTATGTGACCTGTAGAAGTAGGGTCTTAGGCCTTGTCTCATTTTTTTTTTTTGTTTTAAAATGTTTAGTAAATATTTTTTTATTGTGGCTTGGAAGTTAAATTAATTTTATCTCGCTTGTATATTTGTTTTTGTGGTTTGGACACTCAGCTTATTTTCTTTCACTTGTATGAAAAAGAAAAATACAAGATCATTATCATTTTTGTCAAAATTATTATTTAAAAATTATATTTCACACGCTATCCATTTTTATTTCAAAATTATAATTTTTCACAATAATTTTAACTTTAAATCTCAATATTCAACAAGGCCTTAATGTGGGTCTGCCACTGGAGGGTAATTGTCAATGTTGAAAGTGTTGCGGAAATGCGTGGGTGAGCAATTACGAATACTGCGACTTTTGGAGAAATATAAATGTGGTGATAAACAAATGCAAAGAAAATAGGACACAATAATTTACGTGGTTCGGCGTAATGCCTACGTCCACGGGCAAAGACTGGAAGATAATTTTACTAATAGTGAGACTTTACAAAAGTGGGAAAACTCTCAAAAACCCAATACCCAATACACCCAAATTCCTTTATTACCTAAGGAATTTTTCTACCAAAACTCACTTAGAAATCTCACAAGTTTTGATGATCTAACAAATGAGGAATTGCCTTCTATTTATAGGGAAAAATGGGGTGCACTATTGCACCAACCCCAACAAAATTGTCAACAAAAATTAGGCACCTACCTTAGGAATTTATCTTCAAATTTGCCTCTCCAAAGTTGAATGCATGCATGTGTATGCAAGTTGGTCAAATGATGTATTACCCAAATTTGAATGCATGTATTGGAATTCCAATTTTGAATTTTTCAACAATTCTCCACCTCGACGAAGATTTTATCAAAATCTGAGTCGACTATCAACAGACTCGTCCTTGACCTCTGCCTTCTCCGACTGCTTTCAAACTTGTGTGATATTGATCAAGTTTAGACAATGCTCAAACTTGATCGTCGTCACCACCTTAGTTAACATATCTTCGGGATTCTCTGCAGTCTTGATTTTCTGAAGAAAAATCTTCCCCTCATCAACAATTTCCCGCACAAAATGAAATCGTACGTCGATGTGCTTAAAGACGCGCATGATAAACTTGGTTTTTTGTTAAATGAATAACACTTTGACTGTCGCAATGCACATTAATGTGCTCTTGTACCAATCCCAAGTTTTCAAGCAAACCTTGTAACCAAATAGCCTCTTTAATGACCTCTCCGTAATCGCCATGTACTCGGCCTTTGTGGTCGGCGATTAAATCAGTAGGTGTAGTGTAGACTTCCAACTAATTGGCCCTCCAGCAAAAGTAAATACATATCCGGTGGTTGACCGTCGTTTGTCCAAATCACCGGCATAATCAGAATCGACATATCCGATCACACTTTGACCAAGTGTATCTTCTCGCTCAAATAGTAAACCAACATCCACGGTCTTCTGAATGTACCGTAAAATCCATTTCACAGCTTGCCAATGTCCTTTACCAGGATTATGCATATACCTGCTCACTATACCAACTGCATGTGAAATGTCAGGCCTTGTACACACCATTGCATACATCAAGCTACCCACTGCATTTGAATACGGAACTTGTAACATGTATTCTCGTTCCGCATCTGTCGAAGGAGATAATTGTGCAGAAAGCTTGAAATGAGAAGCTAACGGAGTACTTACAGGTTTTGTCTGCTCAGTCATGCCAAACTGCTGTAATACCTTCTTCAAATATTGCTTCTGAGACAAGCTTACTTTGCCACGAGCTCTATCTTTGCATATCTCCATGCCAAGAATCTTCTTAGCTTCACCCAAATCTTTCATCTCAAACTCTTGATTGAGTTGAGCCTTTAACTTCTCAATCTCATCTTTGCTCTTGGATGCTATTAGCATATCATCGACATACAAGAGCAAATATATAAAAGATCCCTCTTGTAACTTGCGGAAATACACACAATGATCAAATTTATTTCTTGTGTACCTTTGCCCTTTCATAAATCGATCAAATCGCTTATACCACTGCCTCGGAGATTGTTTCAATCCATAAAGCCACCTTGTCAATTTGCAAACCCAATTTTCTTTCCCAGCAACTTTGAATCCATCTGGCTGAGTCATGTAAATTTCCTCTTCCAAATCACCATGTAAAAATGCAGTTTTTACATCAAGTTGAACTAGTTCAAGATCAAATTGCGCAACCATAGCTAGCAAAATTCGAATAGACGAGTGTTTCACAACTGGAGAAAATACCTCATTGTAGTCTATTCCTTCTTTCTGAGCGTAACCCTTCGCTACCAATCTAGCCTTGTATCGAATTTCATTTTTACGAGGAAATCCTTTCTTTTTTGCATATACCCATTTGCACCCAATTGCCTTCTTTTCCTTGGGCAGTGTAACTAACTCCCAAGTTTCATTTTTGTGAAGAGACTGCATTTCTTCGTTCATTGCTTTCTTCCACTGTATACTTTCTGGGTTACTTACTGCTTCTCTATAAGTGGAAGGAACATCATCATCTACAATTGGAAGTGCATAGGCCACCATATCAACAAAGCGAGCAGGTCTACGAATCTCTCTGTGCGGCCTTATATGCAATTGAATCTTGTTCTTTGTGAAGGTTCTGGGTCGAGAACCTCTTCATCATCTTCGGTCTCATCGACACCAATTTGGATCAGCTTTAACCTTGTCAAACTCCACCTGCTGCAAAGTGCTACTGGTCTCGTCATCCTCTTGAGAATCTTTTTGATTCAACATGGCTGATTCATCAAAAGTTACATCTCTACTGAAAATAACTTTCTTCGTAACAGGACACCAGAGACGATATCCTTTTACTCCTCCAGTTATACCCATGAACAATGCTTTCTTTGCTCTTGGGTCTAACTTAGATTCTTTTACATGATAATAAGCAGTGGAACCAAAAACATGTAAAGAATCATAATCAGTAGTAGGATTACCAGTCCACATCTCCATGGGTGTTTTGCCTCAATTGCGGTGATGGCAAGCGGTTGATCGATGGCACGCATATACTCGCCTCAGCCCAAAACTCTTTGCCCAATCCAGCATTGGACAACATACATCGAACTTTCTCCAGTATAGTCCGGTTCATGCGTTCTGCCACCCCATTCTGCTGTGGTGTATTTCGAACAGTGAAGTGTCGCACAATTCCTTCATCTTGGCATATTTGAAGAAATGGATCATTCTTGTACTCACCACCATTATCTGAGCGAAGTCTTTTGACCTTTCGACCAGTCTGAGTCTCGACTATTTTCTTCCATTTCAGAAATATGCCCAAAACTTCATTCTTATTTTTCATCAAATACACCCACACTTTTCTTGAATAATCATCAACAAAAGTGACAAAATAGTGCATACCTCCCAAAGAAGCTGTTTTGGTAGGTTTCCACACATCACTGTGAACATAGTCCAGAATTCCTTTTGTATCGTGAATTGCTGAACCAAACTTTACCCTGGTTTGCTTGCCCAGAACACAGTGTTCACAAAATTCCAATTTACAAGAATTTGCACCTTTCAATAATCCTTGCTTCACTAAAGTCTGCAAAGCTTTTTCACCAGCATGTCCCAAACGCATATGCCACAACTTAGTTGCTTCTGAATCTGCATCTTTTCCAGAAACTGTTGATGCTGATCCAATAATTGTACTTCCTTGGAAATAGTACAAGTTATCTCTTCTTGTGCCTTTCATCCGCCGCCCTGCCTACTACCTTCAACAATCCATCTCTCAAAGTGATTGTGAGCCCTTTAGATTCTAGGACTCCTAATGAGATGAGATTTTTCTTCAAGCTTGGTACATAGCGAACATCCGTCAAGACTTGGATTGAGCCATCATGATTCTTTAATTGGATTGTACCTATTCCCATGGTTTTACAGGCATTGTCATTGCCCATAAAAACAACTCCACCATCCAGCTCCTTAAAGCTAGAAAACCAGCCCTTGTTAGGACACATATGATAAGTACAACCCGAATCCAAAATCCATTCATCTGAGTGACATGTTAATGTCATGCCAACCAGACTAAAGTCTGACTCCTCATCATGCTCTGCTACACATGCATCAGAAGTAGCCTTGGCCTTTTGTAACTTAGGACAATTCTTTTTCCAATGCCCTTTCTCGCGACAAAAAACACATTCATCTTTGGCAGGTCTCCCTTTAGACTTACTCCTTTTTCCAGGTTTGCGGCTTTGTGAACGACCTCTCGCTGTCAATGCTTCTGCAACTGTATCTCTGTGATCCTTTCTATCTTTCTTTCTGGTCTCAGAGTTGTACAACGCACTGCATACAACATCGAATGTGACACTGTCCTTCCCATGAAGCAAAGTGGTGGTAAGATGATCATATTCATCAGGAAGGGAATTCAACAACAACAGTGCCTTATCTTCATCTTCAAATCTCTCATCCAGATTTAGCAAATCTGCTAATATTTTGTTGAACGAATTCACATGGTCATTCATTGACATGCCAGGTGTATATGTGAATCGATAGAGTTTCTTTTTCATATAAAGCCTATTTTCAAGGCTTTTCTTCATATACTTTTCTTCCAGTGTCTCCCACAATTTCTTTGCCGACGTCTCCCTTATGACAGAGTATTTCTGATCTTTAGCCAAACATAAGCGAATAGTACCACATGCTTGTCTATTGATCTTTATCCACTCCTTGTCATCCATCGTGTCAGGCTTTTCTTCAAGAGCAACATCCAACTCTTGCTGACATAAGACATCCAACACCTCACATTGCCACATACCAAAGTTATTGGTACCATCGAATTTCTCCACTTCAAACTTTGCATTAGTCACAGTAGTCCTCGCTGATGAAGACGACGACGATGCCTCTGCCATCCTTTTATCAAATGACCAGTGTCTTCAACAACTATTTATATTTGAAAAACAGCCTCTATGATGTTTATTTCGCGTGAATAAATGCACCAGGAAAGTTCCCAGGAGACTGGACGGGAACTCGGTCCCAATTAAAAACCAGAATCCTTAGACTCTTATCGCCTTGTTGACATAACTTTCCTAGACATGCAAAAATACACACTACTTACAATAGACTGTCTCCCAAATATAAATGGTCGTCTCCACCGTATTAATGAACAGTACCAGATATCGTGAACAATGCACAGTATCGTGAGCGGTTACGTATATGTGAATAGTACGTATACGTGAACAGTGTCGTATGCCCCAAACACGAACCTTCGGCTCTGATACCAATTGTTGCGGAAATGCGTGGGTGAGCAATTACGAATACTGCGACTTTTGGAGAAATATAAATGTGGTGATAAACAAATGCAAAGAAAATAGGACACAATAATTTACGTGGTTCGGCGTAATGCCTACGTCCACGGGCAAAGACTGGAAGATAATTTTACTAATAGTGAGACTTTACAAAAGTGGGAAAACTCTCAAAAACCCAATACCCAATACACCCAAATTCCTTTATTACCTAAGGAATTTTTCTACCAAAACTCACTTAGAAATCTCACAAGTTTTGATGATCTAACAAATGAGGAATTGCCTTCTATTTATAGGGAAAAATGGGGTGCACTATTGCACCAACCCCAACAAAATTGTCAACAAAAATTAGGCACCTACCTTAGGAATTTATCTTCAAATTTGCCTCTCCAAAGTTGAATGCATGCATGTGTATGCAAGTTGGTCAAATGATGTATTACCCAAATTTGAATGCATGTATTGGAATTCCAATTTTGAATTTTTCAACAGAAAGTGGCTCCACTCCACCACTCGATTTAAGAGACTGAGCAAAAAAGAGACCGATGCGTTGAGAGGTTGTGGTTCGAGAGACAAGCCCAAAAGTGGGCTAAGAATTTGAGGATCAAATTAGTAACCGAGCTTGCATGTCAAATGATCATAAAATGGAAATTTATTGGAAATAATAACATAATAATAGCATTGACATTAATGGTTTAAGAGAATCTGTATCTTACCAACAAGTTTAATTTCAGTATTTTCCACCAACCATCTTGCCCCGTCTTCGGTAAATCCCACATAGCTTGTGTCAAATTCCGTTTTATACATAAGCCGTCTGAAATTCAATCATCTAAATTTTTAGTTCATAATGGTGTTTCCGAATAATTGAATCATATAACTATTGAAGAAAGCAGCCAAATATTCAATATGATCTTACCTGTCCGTATTTAATGTTCTGAATAGCACCCGTCGTACTCCCTTGGCAATGTTCAAGGATTTCAAAACTTCAGCTGCATGAAATAGACGTTATTATCAAAATATTCTATTCTATTTCTTCGGCAAATTTAATTACATTTCATTTTCAACACCTTTTAAGTAATATATATATATATTCTCAGGTAGATGACCGCACAAATTTCTCTCTGGATGAGCACTTTTACGGATTAGTAGAATGTTTTAAGTTATATAAGTTCTGCACAAAATTTCTTGTCCATATTCGCACAGCCGTTCCTAAGCATGTCTCCACGTGTGTATATGTGTGTGTGTGTGTATATAAAGTACAAAAACTAATATGCTGATTAATAGTATCAGTGACCAGTTGGTGAAATGGCAAAGAATAATTTGTTCATCAAATTAATTAATCAATCAATATAATCACTAAATTAAAAAAAAAAAACGTATTCAACAGATTAAAGTAAAATAAGAATTTATAATCAGAAATTGAAAGAAAAAGATCTGACTGCGTACCTGATATGTTTTTATCTCTTGGAACATCAACTAATAGCCCAGGGCCTATATATATGTCACCCAGCAATTAGCAATTACCGTCAACATTGAATACACGAAAATTAAAAAAAAAAAAAATGAACAATTGAATTTCACCGGCAAACAATTCGCAACAAAATCAATGGCATTATTTATTTCTGTGTGTGTCAAAATGTTTGTATGTGAAGTATTATTTTATTTTTATATGAACTATTAGAAGGATTTGGGTCAAAATTGGGCACAAATTTTATATTATTAGTGTACAGAGTTGGTTGCAAATAAATAATTCATCAGCAGGGGTTCTGTAAGGTCCCGCAAAAAATAAATCATTGAATTCAAAACTAATTTATTTCAAATTTTATATTATATATCATAAAAACATATATATAATTTGCCCTCAATGATTTTTTTTTTTTCCTGTCTATCAGAGTTCGAATTTTTGATAGACATGGGTTAAAAAACTAATTTAGACTTTACCTCTCTTATATATCTTTAAAAATAAAAATAAATGTATCTTAATTAACATTTTCCTTATTACATAGCTAATTAACCTATTATATTAACTACAGTCCGCAAAAAAAGTCTACCACTTAAAATGAATATGATTTCATTAATTCGTGATTCTGTGATTATGCGTTAGATTTTCTTTCTAATCTAACGCGTTAATTTGTGTCCGCCCATAATTTTAACTTCATTCAATATAATTAAACTCCAGCAGAAAAATTAAAAGTGAATAAAAATTAAGTATATTTCAATAATACTATGTACATAAAGCACTAATTTGGTCCGAGATGTTTGATTTTGTTAAGTCCAAACAAAATTATTAAGCCATAACAAAGTCTCAAAACTTGAATAGAAACATTTCTAGTACTATATATACCGTATTGTAAAATTAGAACATGAATAAAGATGCTTTCTTGATCTGAGGTGAGAGCTTATAATGATACTAATATTATATGGCAAAAAAATAAACAGTATAGTATTGATAAAGCGCGGATAGAAATAGCTATAAATTGCATCGATTTACTTTATTTTTCAATTAAGTGAGAAAATCAACATCGATTTGTCACTGATTAGCAACAAAATTTTCTGTTTAAATATGATTGCTCAGTTACATATGCTGAGGATAAAGCATAATTACCGTTCAAAACTTCCAAGTCAACGGCATCAACATCAAAGCCAGCATCATAATAATGATCAAAAACATGTCCAGGGGCATCAATATGCGTTCCTGTATGCACCGAGAACCTCAGCTCCGAGAGATTACTCAAAGAGCCGTTCTTTATACTGTCAGTAAGCCTCAAGAATTCCCCAACTCCATCAACGTGATCTACATACGTAGGCATGCTGTTTGTGATACGGTGGGTGACGTCGTATATCCGCCCATTTCCGTACACCTCTCGCCGGACCGGCCTCCGTTCTACAGGTGGGATGCAAGCATTGGTGGGTTCGGTCCCAGGTATCGTCGGATGAGCTGTATTTGCTGCCGCGACAGTCAGAGAGAAGGAGAAGAAGAAGAGTGGCAAAAACAGATAGATGATTGTCGTTTGAGCCATGCTGCTGCCCGCTGGTTTTGGTTTGGTTCTAGTGAGGTTTTTCGCTTCAGCAGAGAAGGCAAGAAGGTTTGGTTATATAAGGACAGATTCCCTTGTCATCTCTAAAGTTTGATCTAATTGTCTCTTTTGTCCCCATAACTTTTTGCGAAATACTTCAAAATACTTTTATTGTTACTTCTGCTACTGTTAAAAATTATCTTTTGTTATATATATATATATGAGTTTTACATTCACACTCTTAGATATTCAACTTTTGCATGCAAGAGCAATTATAATACACACACACCCACAAACTTATACATAGACACGCGTTTGTGTGTATAGTGTATTGAAAACTGATTTATTAAACAACACGGTTTAAAACGTATCTGTAAATAAAAAAAAAAGAGAACATTTGCATCTGAAAATAATTATTTATATATATATAGAGAGAGAGAGAAAAAGAGTTAGAAATACAAATAAAAATTAAAGAATAGCCAAAACAATGATATTATTTGAAGACAACCATTTTTATTAAGAGTAATAATGAAGCTATGAAACAATGATATTTAGACAAAAAAATCTGACAAAATGCTGATAAAAATAACTATAATTAGTATTCAATTTACACGATAAAACGAACTTGTTTTACAATTAACATTCAGGAAATCAGTTGCGCACTTTCTTTAACTCATCAGCTGTACACATCTTTCTTCGTAAGTCTGAAAAGATCGAACGCAAAGAGTTACCAGCTTTATGAGTTCATCATGGGCGAAGGTTTCTCGTCCAACAAACACGCCTGAGGAAGGATATATATAACCAATGTGTAAGAATAAAAATAGGGAGAAAGTTTCTAGTACTATATCTTATATACGTGCATTGGACCAATGTGGCATTAAATCTTTGCCCCATTATTGATTACCTTTCTACATTTTCCAGATTCATCACAATCTTAAACCTCGGCCATAAAATGACTCTCAAATCTTAAACACATATACAACCGAAAAAATAAATTGTACTCAATCTTTTTTTTTTTTTTTTTATCTGTAACACTCAATTATTTGAGAAAAGAAATAATGATTATCGTGAAGTATACATGTTTCAGTCAGGTGAAAATCATTGAGTACTGAAATAATTTAGATGCCTTGACTATCAACTTCTTCGGGCTGATTTGTTTTTAAATTTTTTTCACACCATATATCACACGATTCACAGCAAGGTGCCCCACTGTTTAGGGCCGGCTCAATAAAATTTTAAGCCTTCAGAAAAATTTCAAAATTAGGCCATTTTATTTACATTAAAATTAATGATATTTATTGAAACTTTTGTGATAAATATGTATTTAAGATTATTTTTTAGATATAAAATCCTTAGCAGATTTTGTACATGTGAAGCCTAAAGTTAGTTACATTCTGTTATGTTTCTAATGACGTGGCAAGATGAGTTAGCATTTGTGGGACCAGAATGTAGTAAATTCGTTATGACCAGGAGCTGTATAAAACACAGAGGGGGCTGATCATTGGGCATTCTTTTCGATTGAGTAGGAAGGCTAGGGCTACGAATTTGTGAATTCTTTGTAAAAGAGATTTGTTCTCTGTTACTTGTAGCCTTGTGGTAATCGATTGTTGGTAATAAAGCTTCACACCCAGTTAGGGTTCTTCAGCCATGGATGTAGGTACCTTGGTACCGAACCACGTAATTCTTTCTTGGTTCTTGGTGCTTGCTGATTCTTGTTTTTACTTCTTCTCACCATTTTTCTCTCTTAGTTAATCCAGTTAACTTTGCTCTTGTTTTGGGTAAATCAGAATCTTGGTAATCATATTCTGTGTTGTCAATTGTCATCTATTTCTTAACAGTACACATACTAATTTTAAAGTTTTTTTTCTTGTTTTTATCCAAGGATGATAATTTTCAGAGACATAAAAAATAACAATTGTGCTTTAGTTCGAAGACAAATATTGCATTGAACAATTTTGTGGAGAAGTCGTTAAGCAGATAAGTTATCTTGGAAATTTCACTTTCAAATAGAGAATAATCCTAGATAAAATCTTAGTGGGGCCAAATTCATGTAAGATTTTATTGTAAATGATAGACAAATTTTGAAATCAAATTTTTAAACAAGAAAATAAATACAAACTACATAATTTTTTTATTTTAGTGTATTGGAGCATTTTTTTTTTTTTTGGGTCTCTTAACTTCTTTTGAAAGAAACTTTTCATGGATGTTTGCACGTAAGCATGACTCCACAAATACAATAATTCAATTTTTAAATAATAAAGTAAATATAAAATAATCTATTGTTATTGAGAAAATATACTAGGATGGGGTTGGGACCTCAAATTTTGGAAGGCCTTGGGCAATTGACTAAATTGTTTGAGGGTTAAGCCGGTCCCCATACACTATTGCCAACAACTTTTGATTGAATTAGTCGGTGCCTTCTTCTTTTACATCAAGTGGAGGATTTGGATCTCTCTAGTTGCTTAAGGAGTTTATTTTCTTTAGTAATAAACATATAGCATAAGTTTACCTGCAGAATCTTTAGAGCCTTTCCCAAATGAACTCACAAGAGAGGTTTAGGAGAGATTCTAATTCAATTCTAATAATTTTTTCTGTACTATAGTATGAAAGTATTAAGGTACTGGAAACTTGAACCCACTAATTTCTACAAGATGATTCTTGTTGTTTGATCGCCTCTCTTGTTGTATCACACTATCTATTTTGAAAAAAAAATACATTTTTTTTGGAAAAAATTGTTTGTATTTCTTTTCTTGTTTAAAAAATCGAGGTTCAACATTTGTCTCTTATTTATAATTAAATTACTTAAAGTTAGGCCCCATTAATATTTTGTTAAGGATTATCTAGTTTGAAAATGAAGCTTCCTAGATAACTTATTTGCTGAATAACTTCTGTATGACACTACTACAAAATTAGCCTTTAATGACGGTTTTAAAAGACATAAGATGACGGTTCTAAAACCGTCATCTTAGGCAGCGACATTAAAAGGGGTACACTTTTTATGACGGTTTAAAAACCGTCATTAAATGTATACTTTTATGACGGTTACTCCAATAAACCGTCATTATATGCTATAGGTACATATGTTTTAATGACGGTTTTTTGCCAACAACGGTCATTAAATATATATTTTTAATGACGGTTTTGTATCATAACGGTCATTAAATATGTATTTTTAATGACGGTTTTGTATCATAACAGTCATCTTATATCGTTCTTTGATGACTGTTCTTATATAAGAACCGTCATCTTTTGCAGAGTAAAAATAAAAAAAAAATAGCAATTTAAAATTACTATACTTCAATTGTTTTTTTAAATTTACATTTAGATAGTTGTTTTCACATTCTAAACTGTACAATTGAAGCCATATTGGCAAATTTCACTTTACATTTCACATTGATATAATTGTCATTTACATATAAAAAACTTAAATGCATACAAGCTCAATTATAACAGTTTAGTACTTAAATAACCTTGATCAAACTAACTCCTAACAGTCAAAAAATGTACTACACGAATTCTTAAATTAAAATCCAGTATCATATAACTATACAAACAAATAAAATCCAAAAAGGAAATGGAGACTATATTTTGTGCTCACATAAGGTGGGATTGGCACAAGCTTGCCCTTGAATCCTTAATGCTAAGAATTATACACATAGCATGCTTTGCAAAGTAGTTCTTGTCTTCCAACTAGGCTTACCAATGTGGTTCCTATTAAATCAATACTTATTGCAGCCCGAGTATATCACCATTGTCATTGGTTTGCAAAGAATAAGAAACAACAAATGCAAATCAAAGGAAAAGCTAAACAAATTAGCTTTTAAAGTAAAGAAAAAAGCGAGCCTCAAAAAAATCCCAAGTATCACCATTTTCACGCATTAGTTCAATCTCGATTTTATGTTTACAGGCACTCTATTTAAGACATAAAACCAGAAAACTTCAAATTTGTTTGGGGTTTGACCACACTCACAAGGGCAGGGAGAAAATTGGGTTGCCATTAAGCTAAATAATAACGATAATAAAATAAAATAATAAAAAAGAAGTGTAGCTCTACATACTTCTTTTCCTGTCAAAATACAGTCATTGGAATACAACCCAATTTAGCATTTTGAATAAAACCATACAAGTCCTATGATCAATAGCCTGAAGAACAAAACAATGGATTAAATAAATAAAAATACCATTAGCACTATAAATTATAATCTGCTGCAAGATTTAAATTATAATCTATTAAATTAAAGTATTAATCAGAACTCAAACAAATTTATTTAAGGAAAAAAATTAGAGTTGTTCATACAAAAAGGAAAATTTAGAGAATTTAATTGAAAAAGACACTAATGCTTTATAAGTAAGAAGATTTTGAAATTAATTAAGCCACGCATAAATGAAAATCTAATCACATAGTCAAAGAAGAGATTATGTGAAAATTGCCGCCAAACCCATGTAACTTTGAAGTTGATTAAATAGTATAAAAATTCACCCAAAATGAATTTAACACATATATGATAATTTGGTAAATATGCATATAAATTTATACATGAATTTGAACAGATTAAAAAAATAAGAGAAGAAATCAGCCATTACAGTTTAGAATTTGCTAGGTAGTATCAACTTTAATACCCAAAATAGAATATGGAGCAAACAAAGAATTTTTTTTTTTCAAATAAGAATCGAACTTGAAACAAGCATGGCAAAAGAGACTAATTTCAATGACATAAGACCTAAATAAACAGAATTTGAATCATGCATGCAAGTTAATTTAGAAATGACTTAACAACATCAACACGCATGTCAATTTAAACAAGAATTTTGAAGAAAAATAAAAGAATAAAGTGAACGAGAAAGAAGGCTTACAAATTCAAAAAGCCGGATGTTTAATATTTTGCTCAAATTGAATTCTCTCTCTTTAAATCCAAATCCTTCACCTAGCCTCTTCTTTCTCCCCCTTCTCCTCTCTCACGTCTGTTATCCTCTTGTTTCCTTTCTTCGTTTTTTTTTTGTTTTTGTTCTTTTTGAATCAACATTTGGTTTTTGTTTCGTAAATAAATAATGCTAAAATATAAAGAGGTTCATGGTCCTGGACTTGTAACAAAAATTTTACAAACAATATAATAAGCATAAGACAATTAAATCATTAATAATTTAAAATTTATTTTTTTAACAAATAAGTAAACTCTACTTAGTAAAAATTAGGTCCTATTTTTTGTCAATGTGATTTTCTATCCCCTTACCCATAATTCACTCTTTCTCCAAATTCATTAACCAAGAAAATCAAGAAACGAAAGGCCAAAGTGCATGACATATTTTATAATATTATGAAAGGAAAATAAGAGACTAAGGTACAAGCTACACAACACAAAATCACCAAATCGATTATAAATGAAGAGGAAATAAATCCAACGAGCAAATGTTTCAAAGCAAATTAAGAGGAAATAATTGCAAAAATGGAGAAAAACTCACAGTGGTGAAACAATAACCCCGAATTCAAAATTTTAGAATATCATTGACAACAATCTCACCAACATTTTCAAGATAGCACCCAGAAAATTTGATCGACTTTTTGACGGAGGCGGTGTCGCCACAATAACCCCTGCATCGGATGGTGAATGAACACAAAGGCAATGTCGGCAGCTGTTTTGCAGAAGTGAATCGCCTCAAGAATGGCAAGAGATTGACAAATGACGGCAAAACAACAAGCCAATCGGCTCAAGGATGGCTAGTTCGAGCACTTGAATCGATTTGTGTTGTGCGCCCGACATTGGCGTTTGATAGCTTAGGTAAGGTTAGGGGCTGGTGTGTGTGAATGAGTGAGTCGTCGTGATTGTGATTCGTGAAAATTGAAGAAGAAGATAAGGGATGTGAGCGTTAGGGATTGCACGTAACCTTTATTCCTTTTATCGGCTTTTTGTAAAAAATTTTAGGCAAATAACATATAACGACGGTTATAACAAAACGGTCATGAAATGTATTAAAAATGATTCTTTATATTCGATGGCGGTTATTAAAAACCGTCGTTAAAAATATTGTGGCTTTTTAATGACGGTTTTGCTTCAAAACCGTCATTATAAAATAATAATTTTATATTTAATGACGGTTATATAATAGAACCGTCATAAAAGTATGTAATGATTTTTAATGACCGTTTTTTTATAAACCGTCATTATAAATAATAATTTGATATTTAATGACGGTTTTAAATAAAACCGTCATTAAAAGTAATAATTTTATATTTAATGACGGTTATATAATAGAACCGTCATAAAAAGTATGTAATGATTTTTAATGACGGTTTTTATAAACCGTCATTACAAATAATAATTTGATATTTAATGACGGTTTTAAACAAAACCGTCATTAAAAGTAATAATTTGATATTTAATGACGGTTATATAATATAAACCGTCATAAAAAATAATAGCTTGATATGTAATGATTTTTAATGACGGTTTTTTTTATAAACCGTCATTAAAGGTTTGAAATTTATAATGACTGTTTTTATAAGTAACCGTCATTAAAAGTAAACCTATATTTTAACATGATATTTAATGACGGTTTTAGAATAGAACCGTCATTAAAGGTTTGAAATTTATAATGACTGTTTTTACAAGTAACCGTCATTAAAAGTAAACTATATTTTAGCATGACATTTAATGACGGTTTTATATTAGAACCGTCATTATAAATATTATATATGATGACCGTTCATATAATAACCGTCATTAAATATTTTTAATGACGGTTTTTAAAAGAAACTGTCATAATATATGGGTCATTGTTTTACATTTTTGTAGTAGTGGTATTTGAAAGAAAACACAATCTCTTATTCTTTATAATCTCTCGAAATTAGACATACTTGAATTTCAATATAGGCCGCGACTACCGTGCACATCGGGGTAACAGACACCTTTTTTGTCTTCTACTGAAGCAACCATTGGATGTTATTCAACACGTTTTTTTTTTTTTTTTAATTTCTAAGTTACCTGATAAGTCGGCAATGACAAGTCATTCGCTATCAAACAACTCTTAAACTAAAACTTACAACGAACCAGTGACAGGTACCGAACTACTGTAGTAATTGCCGAATGAATTTATGCAATAAATGGTTACACAAAGTAAAGGCTTCTAAGAAGTATTGTATAATAAACGCAACAAATAAAGGTTCCTAAGCATAATATATGCAATAAATTGTTCCAAGTAACATGTTCTGTTATGAAATTTTATAGTGAAAGGGATTTAGATTTATCGCAAATAGATGTAGACAATTAAAAACTAAAAATTAACAACTTAATTAATTTTCAAAAATATTCTTTACTGTTACTGTTCACTGTCACTATTTATGATTACTGTTTATCCGCATAAAAAATACTAATTTTCCAAAAACACAATAAATTACAGAAATAAATGACACGAAAATTTTTTCGTGGTTCGAATTAATCAATCCTACATCCACAAGGCCATACCTAGATGAAAAGCAATTCACTAAGTTGAGATGTTACAATCTATGAATTTACTAAACTTAAGACTCTCACTTACAATTTATCACCATACAGTTTACTCTACCTTAGACTAAATTCGCTTCTCTTAAATAATTGCTATCCCTCTTGATCCACGATCCTCAAGGTACTTCGCAAAGTGATCAATAGTAATTCTTCAATTCTTCAACGTCTAGTGATCAAAGATCCACATAGACTCTCCACAGAGATGAAAAGAAGATAAATAAGTAAATTCGCCAAATCCGGATTCTCTAGGGAGGAGGCCGAATTTTGCTTCTCTGCTTTATGTTCTGTGTTCTGCGTGCCTTCAATTATGAAATACCTCTCTATATATAGGCACTAGGGTTTCACCAAAATAGCAAGTCTTAAAAGATTTGGATTCTTTTCAAATAAGAGTTTCTTTGCTCTTATAATTCTCATGAATCTTAATAGGAATAAATCTGAATTTCTTATCTTGCTTGTCTCCTAAGAAATATCCAAAGCATTTAATGAATTTCCTGTTTGAACCAACTTCTTGCTCTAAATAGATCTCATGAGTCAATTATAGAATCCCATCATTAATAGACTTTCTAAATTAGATATCTAATTAAATTAAGAAATAAATATTCCTAATAAATTGGAATCTCACTAATTAAGGAAATTAATAAATTAATCCCTATTACAAGATATGCAATAAATAAAATTCCAATTTAACTAGACTTGCCATAAGATGCTAACTCTATAAATAGTGGACTTAAGAATCTCCCCCTTTGGCATTCTTGTGGCAAAAGCAATCCAACACGAGTCTTCCATGAAACTTGGCTCTAACATATGAATATGAAACCAGCTTAAACAACAACAAGGAACTAACTAAAATAATTGGCAATTAGCATGTTAGTTCATGTAAATAAAATAAGGCAAGAATTAAAATAAAATGCTAATTTTGTTGATCAAAGAAAGGCAACATTAAGCATAAAATCAAGAAAAATAAACTCCCACTAAAACATTCTTGAACAAAAATAAAAACTCCCCCTAGAATTGAAAGTACTACTCCCCCTAACTCATTGCATTGAGCAATTGAAGACTTGAAACGAATTACTCCCCCTCTTTTATCGAAAGATTGCAAAACTGAAGAATCTAGAGCAACCACAAACATAAATATCATAGAAGAGGAATAAATAAACATAAACCAACACAAACAAGTCAGAAACATAATGGAAAATGCCAAAAACGAAACCCCATGCATGATATTTTACAAAACAGACACACAGTGCAGAGTTGAGAATTTTAATAGTCAACTGAAAAAGAATGAAATAGAATCAGAATGCGATCTAAATACCGTTGGAAAGCTTATTGAATCAAATTTTCACAGGATTTTACAAAACTGAATTTAGAGTTCTGTAGAAAAAAATATGATAAAAAAATGCAACATGCTCAGTTTTAACGGGCAAAAGCTTGTCATTGCACTTAGAAAAAAATTTTTGAGTTTTGCTTAAAAATATGTAACTCTTAAAATCTAAAAGTATATCATCATGTAAGAACATGAGAATGCACATGTATTATGATTTTTTTTAAATGCATTAGTAATGAAATTGAATAAATAAAAAAAAGTCTAGGAATTTTTCACAACAAGCATTAATTCATGAAATCGAGACTTTAATTTCTTCAAATAAGTAAAGATTAAAGAAATTTAAGCTTTGTGTGTGTGCAAACAACTCAATCTAAACCTTTTTCTCAAAAAAATTCATCAATTTTCACTGTCAAAGTCTTAAATATAAAATATAGAGTTGGTCAAACTAACCTTATCATCTTGATCTCTAATTTTTTTACCATTTCAATTGACAGAATTTTTTTTTTAAATCTACGGTCAAGAGCTTTCACTTTACCGTTTAAGCTAGCCTTCTTCTCATGTTAGTTCGTCCTCTGTCATATTTGTGATACACAGACTAATATTACTCAAGGATAGCTTCACTCTTAAGAGTTATAGGTAGTTATTTCTTATCATAGTATCTGTATATATTAAAGGTCTTATGAAAAGATAAGAATCAAGGAAAACAGTCATAACTCAAGTTAAATATTCCCAACAAAGACCATATCAATATTAAAACCTTGAGTTAAAGTAAAGACTGAATTGTCATTCATGTGCATTTGAATAAAGGTTAAATAACTCTAATAAAAACTTATTCAAGGCTTTCAAATCTTTAACAACATGAAAAAATGCTTGTTGATTATTAAACAATTTTTTTTTAAACAAAACACAAAAACAATGATTTAAAAAAAAAAGTCATAAATGCATGTTCTATATCTAATGCACAAATACATGATTTAAATCTAAATGCAAAATCTTTTTGACTTACATGGAGCACAAACCTAAAGCTTTCCTTAAAGAATCAAATCGTTTTGAATCTAGGGCTTTTATGAAGATATCTGCAAGTTGTTTTTCTGTATCAATGTATTCTGAGGACACGGTCTTGCTCTCAATATGCTTAGTCCTAGCGTGTTGAATAAGATTTTTAGAAAAATTGATAGCACTCGTGTTATTGTTAGCCTAAAAGGCTACACATAATGTAATTTTGATGATAACAAACATGTGTCTTAAGTAATTTAATAAATATTATATTTCACAAGTCCACTAGTTTTTTGAAGGATAATATTTATGCAAGTGAATCAAGTGAATTCAAGTTCAAAACACTCAACGGACAATGGAAAAATCAAGAATGAAGTTTAGAACTCAATGGATAAATTATTGCGATAAATTCTTGTAAAGCCGGTATGATTTAATTGATGCATGATTTAACATTTGAAAAGCACAAAAGTTTATTTAAATCATTACGTTTCATAAACCAAAAGGTTTTATATTTAAGATAAAGTGTTTTGTGAATTTGAGTAATTTTGATTAAAATGAAAATTTTTTGTAATTTTTGATTTTAATAAATACTTTTAAATTTCAGAATTAGACTTATTTGCAAACTTCTAAAACCTTCTGGGCCGTAATATAATTTATGGCAGTTTGAGGACCTGAATGAAATTCAAATACTTGAAAACCAAAATTGAACAGAGAGTGAGCGGCTAACGGCCTAAGGCTAGTGGCTAGCCGGCTAAGGAAAATCTCATATTTTCAAATTTTGGACTAAAATAAAAGGTTTTCAGAACTTTCAAAATTATGGATATTATGTTAAATTTTAAAAAGGATCTCTTTGAAAAATACTAATATATTTGGGATCATATCATAATTTTAAAGAGTTTTGGGATGATACGTATTGTTTAGAAGTTCTAAAATTGGACTTGTTTGCAAAGTTTTATGGCATTTTGGGCTATAGTATAATTATAGAAAGTCTTGGGCCAACATGTAATTTTAGGAATAATGTTACTGTAGCATAATTCAAACAGAACGGTAATATCACTGTTACGAGCGGTAAACCGGTAAAATAAAGCGGCTAGCTGCTTGGTTGCGAGAATTTGCCTATAACTACTAGTTTTCGAGTTTTAACTATAAAAACTCAACTCCAACTTCATTTTAAAGACTAATACAAGTATAAACAAGATTATGTAACATATATTGAGCTTCCAAATCGCAAAATCATCATAGAATAAATCCTTATTGTGCTATTATTTGCATATCCACTCTTAAAGAGAATTTTTGTTGTAATCTTCTTTTTCTCATCAAATTTGTGAGTGTATAAGTGTGAGAATCAGTTGTGTAAAGAGATTGGGAGATAATCTCTTGATTGTAAGGGTCCATTGATACCTTGAAAGTCAATTGTAAACATTTGGAGCATTGGGAGGCTTGGATAGTGAAATTATCAAGCTTGATTTGTTTGGAGGTGTGGACGTAGGCTGGGATTGCCGAACCACGTAAAAATCCGTGTGTTTGTTTTCTCTTCCCTTACTCTTTTATTATTATGCTTGTTTGAATTTATTGTTTTCTATTCCATTAAGCCGTTTGATTAAATTGTTGTGTGAATTATTTAGCATAAGTTTGAAAATCCCAAATCACCCCCTTCTTGGGTTGCATAACTTGTAATTTCAATTATCAGAAAACACAATCAAAGTAACCTAAACTATACCATAATCTGCAAGCATTTGTTTCATCCAAAAAAATTAGGTGCAACAACTTATAGCTGCAATATATTTAGCTTCATCTGTGGAAAGAGAAATTTAATTCTATTTTTTACTATGCCACGTCACTAAGTTATTTCCATGATAAAAATATCCTTTAGTGGTGTTTTTTCTATCGTCAGCATTGGCAGCCCAATCTACATCACCATATCCTACAAGACTTGAATTAGTGTCATTAGTGTACCAAATACCATCATTAATTATTCCATTGACAAAACAAATGATTCGTCTGATAGTAGCTAAGTGTGACTCCTTTGGATTTGCTTAGTACCTAACACATACACCAACATTGAAACATATGTCAGGAATACTTGCAGTCAAATAAAGTAAGCTACCAATCATGCTTCTATAAATACTAGGATCAACACTAGAACTACTATAATCAATAGTCAACTTAGTATTAGTACTCAAAGGGGTTCTCATGTATTTTGCAGAATCTAAACCAAACCTCTTAACCAAACTCTTGGCATACTTACTTTGATTAACAAAAATTTCATTCTTCATTTTTTTCACTTGCAAACCCAAAAAGTAAGTCAATTCTCCTACCATGCTCATCTCAAATTCCCTTTTCATTTGACTCATGAATTCTTGCAGATGATCAGAAGAAGTAAAACCAAACACTATATCATCAATACAGATTTGAACAACTAAAATCCTTTGCTTAAGTTGCTTAATAAATAGTGTTCTATCTACTCTCCCTCGCTTATAGCCATTTTTAAGAAAAATTTTGGTCAACCTTTCATACCAAGCTCGAGGAGCTTACTTTAAACCATAGAAAGCCCTTTCAATTTAAAAACATGGTTGGGAAATGGGGGTCTTCAAAACCTTTAGGTTGTTGAACATAGGCTTTTTCATTTAAGATGCCATTCAAAAAGGCACTCTTAACATGCATTTGAAATAATTTAAAGCCTATTAAACAAGAAACTACAAAAAGCAAACAAATAAATTCGATTTTAGCAACAGGTGCAAAGGTTTTATCAAAGTCAACACCTTTAATTTGCGTGTAGCCTTGTGTAACCAATCTAGCCTTTTTTCGCACTATGTTCCAAAATTCATCAGTTTTGTTCTTAAAAATCCATTTGGTTCCTATAACATTAGTGTGACTTGGTCTAGGTACTAACATCCATACATCATTTCACTCAAATTGTTCTAATTCTTCTTGTATAGCTTTGACCCAAATTCATCAACTAAAAGTTCTTTAATATTCTTAGGTTCAATTAGATCCAAAGCAAGTAAATCTTGCCATATTTGCATACCTTTTCCTTGTGACCATTTGTTCATCAAGATTACCTAGATAAGATCAAATAGGTGATTTTTCTTAACTCTTGATGATGATTTCTTTCTGATTGGGTCCTGTAGGTCTATGGTTGCCTGGTGTTTCCTTAGAGGCATCTTCTTCAACAGGTTCTTTTTCTTTCAAAGAAGATTCACTAGATTAACCTTTCTCAATAACTCAATCCTCAAGAGTAGCTGTAACAACATTTAGTGTTTCTAAAAGACTGGTTATCTCTTCCTCAATTGAGTAATCTACAAAATCTTAATAATCATTAATAACCACATTTGCAGATTCAATAATATTTTGAGTTTTCATATTATAAACACGGAATGCTCTGCTATTATTAAAATAACCAAGAAAAACACTTTCATCACTTTATGAATCAAATTTACCAAGGTGTTTGCGATCATTCAATATAAAGCACATACTCTAAAAAATATGAAAGTAACATAGATTAGGTTTTTTACCTTTCCATAACTCAGAAGGAGTTTTCATGGTACCTGGACGAACATACCAATTAATGGTGTAGCAAGTAGTTTTAAGTGCTTCAGCCCATAATCTGTTTGAAAGTTTCTTCGAGTTTACCATCATTGGTGCCATTTCCTACAAGGTCCTATTTTTTCTTTCTACAACACCATTTTGTTCTAGAGTAATAGGTGAGGAAAACTCATGTGAAATTCCATGTAAATTCATTATTCTTTCAAATGAAGTTTTCAAATTCTCTTCCATGATCACTTTTAATTTTGATAATATTGCAATTTTGTTCAATTTTAACTTTCTCACATAGTTTTCTGAACACATTAAATATATCTGATTTTTCTTTAATAAAGTCAACCCATGTATACCTAGAGAAATCATTTACACAAACAAATGGGTACCTTTTTCCAGCTAAACGTTCAACCTGCATTGGTCTCATAAGGTCCATATGAAGTAGTTGTAGCACCTTTGATGTCGCTCTATCCTGAATGGCTTTATGCGATGCCCTTTGTTGTTTTCCAGATTTACATGGACTATATATTCCAGGTTGCTTCTTTTTAAGCATTGAAACTCATTTTATAGCACTTGTTTTCACAATTCTAGTCAGTAATTTGTAGTTCAAGTGACCCAACTTTTGATGTCATAATTCTGTGTCATCAAGAGTGGTCTTATGACAAATAATTAAGCTAATCAATTTATAACAATGATGAGATGATCGATGTCCTTCCAAAATGCAATTTCCATTAACAACAAGAATGCGACATTTATTCCTGCCAAAGTTGACAAACAAGTTTTGATCAAAAATTTGACTAATGCTGAGTAGATTTGCTTTGAGATCCTCCACATGTAGAACATTGTCAAGTTTTGGAAAACGTTCCACATTCAAAGTTCTCTTTCCAAGCACTTGACTTTTCACGCCAGTAGCAAAAGTTACATTTTATCGATCAACTTTTTGATAATTGATCAAGGCACTTCTATCGCCTGTCATGTGTCTAGAACAACCACTATTAAAGTATCAAAAATTATTAGTGCAAGTTTTAAAGGAAATATAAGCTTTATAATCAATTTTTCTCATCCAAGTAGTTCTAGGTATATTTTCACTTGTCTCAACCTTATGTCTAGGTGTTATCCTAGGTTTTCCATAAGAATAATTAAAAAAATAGCCTTTTTCATATATTTAATAAGCTTGAAGTAATTAGGTCTTATATGCCCTTTCACATGACAAAAATGACAAGTGGGAATAAACCTATTGTTTTTACCTAGATGAACTGGTGAAGAATGTGCAAGAGCTTTACTTTTTTGAAGATATGGAACTTTAACTACTGGTGGAGAAGCTGTAACTTGTGAAGATTTAACAAACACACCTTGAGAATTTGAGTATTTACCATCTTAATATCCAAGACCATGATGATCTGAGCTAGACTTGCCAATTGACAAATTTATCATTTTAAGTGACTTTTTGGTGTTCTCTAATTCTGTGGTCATTGCAAGTAATTGATTAACTTTGTCAGTAAGTAAAAACTTGTAATGAATTACCTCACTTTCGAGTTTCGCCTTATCATCCAAAAGATTGGATGCTTGAGTCATCAAGATCAGATTCTCATTGTAGACTTCTTCCCATTTAGCAAATATCATCTTACAGCTTTCATGAAAAGCTTTACTATCATTTATATCAATGTCACTAACGTCGCTATCTGAATCATTAGTCTTGTTAACATGTTGCACAGTTGTGTCAAGACGGGAATCAGTGTCTTCCTTACAAGGAGCAAAGTGCGAGGCTTTAGATGTGGATGCATATATGATATTTGATTTCTGTTTATTGCCATCATTATGGACAACAAGTCCTTCAACAAGGTCTTCTTCATCAATGTTATCATTAGAATCATCATCACTCTAAGTGTATTGCATTCTTATTATTTTTAGAAGAGTGTTAGCACATTGTGCTTGCATGTGTCCTCTGCCACCACATTTTCTGCATTGAATACTCTCATGTTTGTTAAAATCAAAAAATTAGAATTAGAGTTAGAAGAACCTTTTTGAGCCGTAGGAGCCACTGATGTAGAAGTCTTCTTTGGTTTATTAAAGTTCTTCTTTTTTAACATCTTCTTGAAATTCTTTGCAGTAAGGGCAAGTGAATTATTCACGTACAAATATAAATCATCATCTTCATTAGATTTGATGACGAGAGCCTCCGTTTCGACCTTAAAAGAAATACCTTTTTCTTTTTTGGGATTTAAATTCAAGTAGTTAGTCTCATAGACCATCAGATTTTCTATAAGTGAACCACTAGTCATAGTAGACATATCAGCATATTCTTCAATGGCCAAAATTTTAGGATGATATCTAGGATGGGCAGATCTTAAGATTTTTCTACAAATTTCTTCCTCAGAAATAGGTTTTCTAAGAGCAAAGAAATCATTAACCATAACAAGGATTCTAGAATTAAATTCAGATATGGTTTCATGCTTGTGCATTTTTAGGTTTTCAAAATTAGATATAAGTTTCTGAAGTTTATAACGATTTATCGTATTGTTGCCTTAAAAAATGCTTTGAAGTGTATCCCAAGCAACTTTAGATGTCTTGCATGTAGAAATTAGTTGGTGTTGAAACACATCAACTCCATTAACAATGGCATTAAGTCCTTTTACATTATATCTAGATGCATCAAGTTCATCATTAGTCCATTCTATGACTGGCTTCGGAGATTCTACACCATCTTCATCAATTTTGATAGGTGGAGTATATCCTGTGAGTACGCATTGCCAAACTCTTTCATCAATAGGTTTTAGATAAATTTTCATCATTTGCTTCCAATAATCATAATTCATCCCATCTAGTACAAGTGAACGAGCCAAAAAGCCTCCCTCTCTTTGCAAATTCATATCTACAAAATAGATCAAGGTTCTAAGAATCTCACCAAATAAACAGTTAGTGTCCCACTTTGATACCAATTGAAAGGAATTTAGATCTATTGCAAATAGATGTAGGCAATTAAAAATAAAAAATTAACAACTTAATTAATTTTCAGAAATACTCTTCACCATTATCGTTTACCATTATTGTTCATGGTCATTGTTTATGATTTCTGTTCATCAGAATAAAAAATATTAATTTCCCAAAAACACATTAAATTACAGAAAATAAATGACACGGAGGTTTTTACGTGGTTCGTATTAATCAATCCTACATCTACAAGGCCACGCCCAGATGAAAAGCAATTTACTAAGTTGAGATATTACAACTTTTGGATTTGCCAAACTTAAGACTCACATTTACAGTTTATCACTATACAATTTACTCAACCTTAGATTGAATATGCTTCTCTTGAACAATTGCTACCTCTGTTGATCTACTATCCTTAAGACACTTTGCAAAGTAATCAATATCAATTCTTCAACGTTTAGTGATCCAAGATGCACATAGACTCTCCACAGAGATGAAAAGAAGATAAATAAATAAATCAACTCAACATTATTCTCCAAATCTGGGTTCCTTTAAGGAGGAGGCCGATTTTGCTTATTTGTTTTATGCTCTGTGTTCTGCGTGCCTTCAATTATAAAATACCTCTCTTTATATAGGCACTAGGGTTTCACCAAAAAGCAAGTCTTAAAAGACTTGAATTCTTTCCAAATAAGAGTTTATTTCCTCTTATAATTCTCATGAATTTGAATAGGGGTAAATTTGATCTTCTTGTCTTGCTTGTCTCCTAAGAAATATCTAGAGCATTTAATGAATTTTCTATTTCAACTAACTTCTTGGTCTAAATAGATCTCATGTGCCAATTATAGAATCTCATCATTAATATACTTTCTAAATTAGACATCAAATTAAATAGGGAAACAAATATTCCTAATAAATTGGAATCTCACTAATTTAGGAAATTAATAAATTAATCCCTATTACAAGATATGCAATAAATAAAATTTCAATTTAACTAGACTTGCCATATGATGCCAAGATTATAAATAATTGACTTAACACATAGATTAGAATAAAACATCAATAATACTTGCGGAAGTCTTTTGGCCAAATTACACAATCTGGATCGTTAAAAACCATCTACCACAAATTTCTAAGGATCTTGAATAAGCACGTGGATATCTAACTGAAATCACCCACGTAATTATAGAAAGAAAATTCTAATTTTAAATTCTTTTACAAGTTTATCACAAAAGTTTCAATCAATATCATTAATTTTATTTTAAATAAAATGGCCTAATTCCTAAACTTTTGCCTAATTTCTAAAATTTTGCTAATTTTGAAAATTTGCCTAATTTTTAAAATTTTATTGAGCAAGCCCTTTTTTATATGATTAGTATTAAACTAGTCATATATTTTTACCAATTAATTGTAAATCAAGTCCACCTATAATTTTATGGGAAAAAAAGAAAATTCTAATCCATTAGCAGAAAAAGTGGAGAATTAAAAAAAAGGTATTGTGTGTTGACATAAATGTATCCATGATATTGATTTTAATGATAAAAAACAAGATTAAAAATGATGGAGCCTTTAAATTGATCAGAATTCTTACGTTGTAGAATGTTTTAGAAAAGATTAACGTTCTGGAATTAAACGGATGATCGTTAAGTTTAAAACAGCAAGCCGATAATATATGGATGAGTTATTGACAGCTTCTGGAAATTTACAATTGATTGTAAAATTCCAGAAATGAATTTATCTAAAAATGGCAAACCGATATTGGCAAACGGTGAGTTGACATCGAATAGGTAAACTCTCTGGAATTAAACGGTAAATCGACCATTTCAAATGGTGATCTAACAATTCAAACTTTAGCATAACGGTCAGAATCGCAAACCGACTGAGGTTAACACAGATCCGATAATGGCTTTTCAAGAACGGATAGTTTTCTTCTCCAAATATAAAGGCTGCATAAAATACAATTTACAAGTGTGTCCAATGGTTAGCATCAAGCTTATCATTGCATATTCAATTTGCTATGAGATAAAACTTGTTTATTCCTTTATCAAATCACGCTTTGGGCTTTTATTTGTAAACACATACATTGCATGTGGGAAAATCTATGTAATCTTCATTTCAATATCAAAATTGAGTGACTGCAAGTGTCAGAAACATTAGAGATGGCTAATGGATTGGATAGCACGTGTCCGTACAACATGACATGACAAAAGCATGTTTTGGTGGGCCACGGGGCATGGCACGGTACGCACGTAGGCTAGGCTAGGCTTGGAATTTTAGACACTCGGGCCTTAAAAGCACGGTATGATTAATGATGGGCTAAGCATGACACGATGAAAAAGTCTACAATAGGCACGTTTTATTTTTTAATAAAAACTTAAAATTTTATAATTTTACAAATAACTTGAAATTAAATTTTTTAAATTCATTTAATTCTTAGTTAAAAAATAATATAATTGGTTTATATTTATAATTTATTAAACAAGTAATTGATATCATGATTTTAAAAAATAAAATTATAAATATCATGATTTTATAAATATGCATTAATATTATTGTGAACTATGATTTATGTCTCCATTTAAGTCCAAGTCAACAAATAAGTTAACTCTTGAGAAAAATTTATTATTATTATTGTTTTTGAGTGCTAAAAAAATTCTAATACTATAAGGTCAGACTTAGTAATTAATATTACATTCTCTTACTATTATTCGTTTATTATTATTGAATATAGACTTGAGATTTAAAATTTTGATTCTATTAAATTTGAATAAAGGTATAGATCTAAAAAAAGTATATAGACTTGAAAAAAGTACACCATCAACTTGGCATGCACTCTTAATTTTTTTTTAAAAAATAAAAAAGCTTATTGGGATTCTTTTCTTAAGTACGACATTGCACGCCCTACGACACGTATGGGCACGACACATGGGTTGAGCCATAGGGGTGGGCAAAACCGGGTTCGGGTCAACCCGATCGGGTTTTGGGTTGTTCAAGTTAGATAAAAATCAACCTGATTGGAACCTGAATTATTGACCCGACCCGATCCGACCTGAACATAGGTCAATAATTCGGGTTCAATTCGGGTAGGATCGGGTTCGAATTTGAAACGGTTCAGATTGAGTTTGGATCAGTTTGGGTCAATCAGGTCAATTCAGGTCGGGTCAATTCGGGTCAATTTCGGTTAATGCAAATTTGAGCTATTTTTTCCTTATTTTTGCAATTTTTATGGTGGTTTTAAGACATATTTCTTAATTGTAGTCATTTTCACTAATTTTCAACTGAAAAAAATAAAAGAAAATGTTATGAAGTCAAATGAATAAAGTTAAAATGCTAGAATTAGATTATTTGCGTATTGCCTTAGAGGGTAAGATTAAGATTATTATTTGCTCAACCAACAAAGTCAAAACTTAATAAAAGTAAGAATTAATACAAACTTACAAAATCCAAAGATAATAGGCTATTAGTCTCCATTCAAAGCACAATTTGCAAATACTAGTATGTGAAAGTTTGAAATACAAACTCACAAAGTCACAAAATTTAAACATAATTAAATTGTTTGGAAACACAAATCACAAAGTTCAAACATAAAAACTAAATAAGCATCCTTGGTTCCTCCACAGCTCCACGCGATCACTTTGAAAAGTTCTAAATTCAAATTCTTGAACTCTAAGTTCAAGCGCCGATAGCCCAGAGAAGGATTGAAGAAATGTACAATAACTATTTTATTTAAGTCATGTTGTAAATGAATAAACTCAATTCATATAAAAAAAAATTGAGCAAATAAACCAAATTCATAAGGTTACACATCAAACACAACACAAATAAATAAATCCAATATCTTTAATTAAGCGAAAGGGGTGTTACAATCTTTTTAATTTCTATTATATCATTATAAATTTATAATTACAAATAAATATAATATGTTTAGCAAATTTTTCATTACACACACACTTGATTATATATATAATAAAATAAAAATTAAGTCAATCATGCTTATTTTATCGTATTCATCACCAAATCAAGTTAATAATAATACTAGACAATAATATTATTCTATCAACTTCAGCTTGTCTTATTAAAACAATTACAAATTTATAATTTTACAAACTACAATTTGAATTAAAAATTTAAAACTATAACAACTATAATTACAGTTTAAATTACAACCTAATAATACTATAATATCAAATTATGAATAATAATATATATTAAAAGTTACCTTTCAAACATCCATAACACCAATGTCGGCGCTCACCGCTTCCACTGTTGAAGCTTGCGATCTTATAAGCTCTATAAAATAATAAAAAAAAGAAATTAGTAACTCAAGTAAATGACTACATGTAGATGTTTTATATAAAGTTATTATGCATTTTAAATATAATGTATGATAAAAAATTAAAAACATTATCTTCTTGTAATTCCATATGAAACATTTGCTCCTTAATGTCTTCTTGGAGGTTGTAGATGGGATTGACAAAAAGTTTAGATTGCAGTCAATTTTCAGTGCATATCAATGCCTCAACCATATCCGGGGTTAAAGAACTCCTATACTCATCAATAATACGACGCCCAATGCTAAAGGCAGACTTAGATGCCACTGTGGAAACAGGAACAGCGAGGACATCACTTGCAATTTTCTCCAGAATTGGATACCTCGATCCATTCACCCTCCACCAAAGCAAAGCATTAAGTTTAAGATTGTTGGGATCTTCAACTGGTCCTTCAAGTACCTTTCCTCCTCAGATACTACTCTTCTGCTCTCATTCTGAACAGAAACAATCCTGGCATATCCATGGAAAGAACAACTCGAAAAGCATCATCACCTTCACCACCAACAATATCCACCAAATTAGCCTTAGTTGTAAAACGTTGAGAAGAACTTGTACCTCCATAGTTGCTACTAAGACCACTCTCACTATACATCGATGGTGTGGAACTAGCAGAGAATGCACTATATGCATCATAAAACTCATTCAACAAGTCCTTCACTGCTTTGGTCATTTGTTCAACCATCAAACGATTGTTGCCAAAAGTGATCTAAAAAATGTGTGTAGAAAAATCCATTTTCGCTCGTGGATCAAGAATAGAGGCAACAATCAACATTTTTTTTATCTTTCCCGTAGATTCCCAATACTTATCAAATTTTTCCCTCATACTATAAGCCGTAGAGGACACCCAATGATCTGTACTTTCTTGTAGTACAGTCAATGAACTCTCAATTAAGCCAATAGTATCATAACAAAGATTAGAAGTCACACTCAAAGAGGCAGAAAACAACAATGTGGCATCATAAAATACCTTCAAAAACTTCACAATTCGTTCAACACTCTCCCAGTCATCCGATCCAGGCGGGCCCACCCTTTTAACATTATTCTCTTTCCCAACAAAGTATGCCTCATACGATTTATCCACTTCTGCCATTCTATCAAATGTTGCTTGAAATTTGAGCGCAGTCATCAACATCAAATAAGTGAAATTCCACCTGGTAGGACAATCCAAAACAACAATTCCCTTTGGACAATTCACATGCTCAGCACATTGTTTAAATATCCGCAGCCTCATAGTGGAGGATCTCACGTACTTCACAGCATTCCGAATAACGGCAACACTAACTTGCAACTCACCCAACCTTAAAACAACAATCAAATTCAAAATATGTGCACAACAATGCACATACATATATTGTCCCGCCAACACAAGTGCATCATCATTCCTCCAAGCAAGTAACTGCATAGTAATATAACCAACAACAATATCATTTGTAGTGGCATTATCAACAGTTATTGCAAACAATCTCTCAAACCCCCAGTCCTGTAAGCAAGCCACAATTTTTTTGCCAATCGACTTCCCTCTATGATCTTCGATTACGCTAAAACTAATAATCCTCCTATTCAAACACTAATCACTATCAATAAAATGAGCTGTAATCACCATATAACTCATGTTTTGAGCAGAAGTCCATAAATTAGTTGTAAGAGACACCCGCTGCTTGTTGTTGCAAATCAAACTCTTCAACATTGTCTTTTCCTCAAAAAATAACTCCATAACATCTCTACCAACAGTTCTTCGAGATGACATAACGAACTGCAGGATAGCTACACTGCAGAAATGCCAAAATCCTTTGTTGTCTATAAAACTGAGCGGCAACTCACCCATAATAATGATTTTAGTTACTGCCCTTTGACACGCGTCTTGACTTCATCCTTTACTCAATACCAAATTACTTGCATTTTCTTCGCTGCCCTCAGATGTCAAATTTTGTTGACTTCCACTTTGTTGTTCCCGAAATGTCTTGTATGCTTCACATGTCTTTATATGCCTCATCATATTTATAGTCCCATCAAGCCTTGAATGACATTGATATTGTTTACCACAATAGTTGCACATACATTTGTTTGGATTATCTTTGAGTAAAGTGAAATAATTCCATACTTGCGATCTTTTCTTCATTGGCGGTCTTTTCCGCTTCGTCTTTTCCTTTCCTCTTTGGGTTCCTTCCCTTTGTACACTTTGTTCTTGATCGTCACTCATCGAATTTGATCTTGAGTGTCCAAGCATCCGAATATACAAAATAATAATCATTAATCATTAATTCAAAAATCAAACACACAGAAATATTATTAACATAATCTAATTAGTAATTTCAATTCAAATTGTTCATACTCCATAAACAAAAAGCAAGAAATTAATGATTAATTAATTAATTTATAATATGCAATTACGGAATTACCCATTCCCCATAATAATATGATATTATTTGCCTATCTATGTCTTAATTCTTATTATAAACCCTCTAATTTCAAGCCAAAATTACTTGTACTTAACGACTTAATGGATAATTAACATACAATAAAATATTAATTGAATTAGTTAATTTCTTTAAGATTGCCACTGCACAAGTGCACATAATCACATAACACATTATAATTCTAAAATATATGTAACATAATACTTAATTTTAATATTTAATCTTAATAAATTCATAATGTCCAAATTTATTCATAAAAAATTCAATTATTAATTGTTATTAAAAATTATTAACAATTATCAATTAACATTATTTCAATTATTAATAATTAACAAAATGTGTGTTATTTATTAACAATTAATAAAATTTATTTATAACAAAATCATAAATACATCAATTTTTAAAATTTTATTACTAACATTTAATTTTTAATTTTATTACTAATATTTTAAAATACATAATTACAACAGTCAAATAATAATCAATTACATAATAAATAACTAATTACATAATAAATAACCAATTAAATATATATAATATAACTTACTATATACAATGAATTGAAAGTTGAAACTTCAAAGTTTAAAGTCACAAAGTAACAAAGGAAAGAAGCTGCAGATCACGGCAAAGTGCAAACACTCTGGTCGGGTTGGAGTAGCAGATCGCGGCAACAGATGGAGCAGCAGATCGCGGCAGTCAGAAACAGATCGCGGGATCGTAGCTGGCTGTTGGGTTTCAGTTTCTCACGAGGATTAAAGAGGGTTTACTTGAGGATTGTCTTGTGTGACTGTGTGTTCTGTATTCTTTTTGTGTGATATGTGTGCAGTGTGCGTGAGTTCGTGACTTTGTGTGTGCGTGACTTTTTTTTGTGTTCTTTTGTGTGTGCGTGACATTGTGACAGCGTGAGTTCAGAGTCCGTGACTCTGTGTGTGCAGTGTGCGTGTTTGACACTTTGACTGTCTAGTGTGTGCGTGTGTAAGTGTAACGTGTGTTTATTTTTTTTTTGTTGGCAACCCAATCAGGTATCTGGATTACCCGACCTGATCACCACCCGATTAGGTTTGTAAATTCTCACCTGATCGGGTTTGAATCACAACCCGATCCGACCCGAACCCGAAAATATTTGGGTCGGGTCAGGTCGGGTCGGATATTTTGCCCATCTCTACTGAGCCAGTCATAAGCAAAAAAATTTAGGCACATCATGGCATGATATGAAACACATAGTGGGCATAGCACGACACGAGCATGAGCACCATGGGCCTTGCTCTGACGGCTCAGCCCATTAACCATTTTTAATAAACACTTTGGAAAAGGCGTTAGAGATAATCTTAGATTGTAAATGTTTTATTAACACATTGGATGTCAATTGTAAACATCTTGAAGTGTTGGGTTGTAAAGGTTTTGGATAGTGGAATCCTCAAGGTCGGTTAGCTTGAGGTGTGGATATAGGTAGAGTTTATCAAACAACATAAAAATATCTTGTTTGCTCTCTTCTCTCTAATCTTTTAAATTTATTTATCGCTGAATACTTTTATTTGCTTAATTTGTAAAACCCAATTTATCCCACTCTCTTAGGTTATTTAACTAGAATTTCATTTAGTATCAGAGCAAGGTTCTCTTGTTAAACTTAATCATCGTCTATAGTGTAAGATCCATGGCAACTCAAAATAATTCTATCTTTAAGGAAAGACAATCCACCATAAACCACCATTTTTTAATAGAAATGATTACCTATATTTGAAAACTTGAATGAAAATTTACTTAAAAGCTTTAGATTATGAAATACGAGAAATCGTTAGTGATGATCCATTCATGCCAATTATTGAAAATGAGGAAAATGAAGAAATTTCAAAACCTCATTTGAATGAAGTGAGGTGGAAAAGAAAAAGACCGCTTTAAACTCCAAAGCTATGAATGCCTGGTTTTATGCATTAGATAAGAAGAAGTTCTATTAGATTTTAAGTTGTTCTAATGCATATAAAAATTGGAGAAAGTTAGAAGTTTTTTATGAAAGAACAAACCAAGTTAAAGAGTTTAAAATTAGTAGATACACCAGGCAATACAAATTGTTCTAAATAAAATAAAATGAAAGTGTGCATTCATGTATAGTAGATTTACGAATATAGTAATACTCTAGAAGCCCTAGGGAAAACTTTTTCAAATAGCAAAAAAGTAAAAAAAAAAAATCATTAGGTCTTTACCAAAAGAATGGAGAGTGGAGACTTACGAGAACCGCCATTAAAGAAGCCAAAGATTTAAATACTTTGTCTATTGATGATTTAATTGGCTCACTTATTTGCTATGAAGAGGATTTGGCAATTAAAAGAGGTGAGAAAGATAAAAAGAAGAAAAGCATTGCCCGGAAAGCTTCAAGATCGAAAAATGATGAAGAAATTGAATTCGAGAATGAAGATATGGCTTTGATAGTGTTGTGCAAATTTTGTTGAACTTGCAAGCGCACGAATCTATTGTAGAATAGATTAATGGTGTTGAGTGTCGATCCCACGAGGAGGTGGATTTTAATTGTGTGTAGAATTAACTTTGTAAGTGGGTGGTTGTATTTGTGGAGAAATTGATTTAAAGGATGCTAGAATTTAAATGGGAATAGCGGAATTAAATTGAATTGGGAACTATTGAAATAAAGTGCTTGGGTACCTGGATCCGTATCAACATGCACCATGGGCTAAATATTCCTTATTAATACCAATTAAATCATGAGGGGGGAATCCACACCTCATGAACCACGCTCTAATCAATATGGTGTTAAGGGCTTATCGTGCCAAATAATAATACCTTATACTAGGGTGCCGGTAAAACCAAGGCAGTAACTAGACAAGATTATCATTATTTGTCGACGAAAAGTCAAAACCTCCACAGAAATTAGAGGGGAAGAGAAAATAAATTTACCAATTAAAGCCCATGACACATGTTGAGACTTCACCTTCAACCCAAGCTTGAAAGAAAATTAGCTACTCATAATTGAACTAAGGGTAAAATGGAAATTTATTAAAATATGTAGAAAATAAAAGATGGAGAGAGAATTACAGAAAACTAAGCTCAAAAATGAATTCAGGGGTCTCAAATTAGGGGGGGAGGCCCCCTTTTTATAGATACATTGAGTGAATCATGGTCATCGAATTAAAAATAGTTTGGACGCACGGGATTGCGCCACGTCATCAGTGAACAGTAACACGGTTTGACCACGGGTTTGACCACGTGGTTTGAACAGTAACACGGTTTGCACACGATTTGAACAATAATGCGGTCTGAACAGTGTCGTGAACAGTACCCATGAACAGTACCGTACATGTGAATAATGCCGTACGTGTGAACAATGCCATTTCTCCTTTTATGCTCCTCTTAAGGTTTTCGACTGTCCTGAGTTCAAAAGTGAAGTCCGATTTGCTATCCGAAATCTCGTTCATTGTGAAATGACCATAAAGCCCCTAAAATACATAAAATACTTAATTAAAACAAAACATTCATAATTAAATAACAAGAGACTTAAATAAATAAAATTAGAGATGTTAATGAGATTTGAAGTGTAAAATGACGATTTTTTCCGTTATAAATATACACTTTCTAACACTCAACACACCCCCCAACCAGCTTATTGCTGGTCCCTAGCAAATAAAGCGAAAACAAAATTCAAATCCGAAATGATTTTTTTTTTAACACAACCATGTTTATTCAATCAGACTAATGATAACAATCAAATAAAAGTACAAGCATTATCTCAAGTCTAAAGAAACATCACACCCACATCAACCATCCACATGAATCAACCAAATAGATTTTGTCACAGCTACTTTCAAAAATGACATGTCAAACCCCAAAATCTCACCGGTAATAGTGACACTTTCACAAGGAAATTAAACCCAATAAAAATTGTCACTTCAATGAATGATAAATGGAGTGAAGATAGTAAAGAAATAATATCACACACTCTCACCAAGATGAAAAGAATATGCCCACAACTTAGAAATAACACGATCTCAAGTCAAACAAAATGCTAGTCAACCCAATTTATTTATTTATTTTTTTTTATGCATCACTACATCCTTTCAGCTCATATAACTAGCTTCTACTTCAGACTATAGTTCCTTAAAATCAAGAAGGACTTTTATTAGGATATAAGGTAGGCTAGGGACATGGTTAACAAAGAAAGGAAAATAGAGAAAACAAAATATATGTTTGAGAAAAATAATATTTTTTTGGAAACTAAAAAAATGCATTTCACTTATTTATTATTGTATTATATCTCTCTTTTTTTTTCTTTTTTTCTCTTTTTTTTATTTTTTTTTTCAGTATTGCACAACTTTACTAAACAAAACAATTATTTGTATTTTTCTCAAACATGAATAGGTGATGGAACTTGTAAGATATCGGGTAATACTCCAAATTGGAGTGGGTCAAGACGATAAGTTGACAAAGAAAAGTTTTTTTTTTTAATAAAAGGCTCAAAAGGGCTAACTATGGACATTTCACATAAGGGATGGATAGAAAGGCTCAAACGGGTCAAAGATGGCCTTTCCATCATCTTTTAGGGCTCTAGATAATCCTCCATATCTACTAGTTAAATGGACATTCAGATGTAGCAACACACTTTTTCTCTTTTTTTTTTAAAGTAATTTTTTTTTAGAGGGTTGATTCAAAAGAATATAGAGATCGTATATAAAATAGTAAACTGCTAAGTTGTATGAAAGATGGGCAAAAAGGGTTACTGTACAAGAAAAATAATAGGCTCGAAAGTTCACTTGGTATTCATTATGACATGTCAATTCTTTCAAGCAACTCATATTTATCTCCGACATCAACATGTAGAGTAGCAAACATAGTGTAATATCACTCAAGACCAATGATAATACAAATACTAAAATTCGAAAGTTATCATGTCATCTAAAAATAAAAACAAAATCACACTATTTTTTTTTTTAAAACGACATTCTACCCCCCAACCTATTCTAAACATGAAAGGAAAATATGCATGCAGAAATGTGAAAATGATGCAGAAAAACTAATTGGAAAAGTTACACTTAAAATGATAGAAAAATGATTTTAACTAAGAAGATGCGTTTCTAGAGGCATTACTCTCTATATTCAATCATCTTTGACTCAAAAATTTGAAAATGCATATTTATAAAGGAGAAGTCAAAAAGAAAAAGTTAGAAAGATCACACGAAAAATAAAAAAAAAATTTTATTATTATTTTTTCCCTTTTTTTTTTAACTAAGAAGATGCGTTTCTAGAGTAACTACACTCTATATTCAGCCATCTTCAACACAAAAAGTTAGCAACAGTTAGTTTCTACAACAAAAAGTTAGTAAAAACTTAACCAACATTCCACAATTGTCAACTATCCCCTCCCCCCAACCAGAACGAAACATTGTCTTCAATGTTTTAAAGGAAAGAAGTAGAGTTTAGAAGACATCACCTGGGTGGTGCAACACAAAATAAAATATTTACAGGCGGAGATTTAAATTTAATTTGTACTTCTTACTGCTGCTATTGTTACCATCGTTATTTGTACACTCCAACACCAAGGTCTTGGGATCTGGCTCTGGTCGATAAGCTTGTAACAGATCAAGTAGCTCATTAGCAGTGTGAGCACAAATAAAAAGTTTTTTCGCTGAGGAAGAAATGAAGTATTTTTTTATTGCATGGTTAAGAAATACGATAAAGCCATCATAAAAGTTATTGACATTTAACAAACCGATGGGTTTCTGATGAATGTGCAGATGGGCCCAAGATGCTAATGTGATAAGTGCCTCTAGAGTTGTAAGATCTCCTGGTAAGAAAATAAAAGCATCAGCATGATTAAGCATTTCGGTTATTCTTTCTTGCATACCTGAGACAACTAACTCTTCTCCAGTCGGTGAGTCAGACAAGCAGTCTAAAGGTTTTAAGGTTTGTGATATGATGCCTAACACTTGACTTTCTCTAACAAAAGCAGCTTCTGAGACCAATTTTGATAACCCTCGGTCACCTCCGCCGTACACCAAGTGTAATTTTCTCTTGTTATGCTTCGACCAAGATCAATGACTACCTCAAAGAACTCTTTGTATTTGCCATAGTTAAATCCAGAAAGCACACAAATATTCTTGAATTGTTTATTGGGAGTAGCTGCCATTGGGATACTTCTCAAAAAATAATTTATGAGTGTAAATGAAAAGAATAATATTTAAGGATCTTGGCGGCAGTGGGTCACAGCTGTGAATGAGGTATCATGTCTATATCAATTAATCGTGTAATGCACATGGCTTGAGAGTCAAAAAGGAAACAGTAAAAAGAAAAAGCAAACAATGATAAAATAAAATTATTAAAGACAATAATGCAAATGGTAAAACAACAGTGAAATAAAACAACAGTAAAGTAAAAAGATATTTACAAGTAGTTGCGACTGTGGCTCACATCTTCCTCTGGTTTTACGTCCAGAAACGACTTCAACGCCCTCTATGGGTCGAGAATAGGTTTCCTATCCGGTTTTCTTATAAACTGGCAAACAGGGTCATTTATAGTCAGATTCCCGAGACTGTATCGTGCATACTCTTTGTGGAATGATGGCCATAACTGGAGAATCGCTCCTTGCACATATCCACTGGAATGCGTTTCAAGAGACAAAAGGATATCATCCAATGACTCCTTATTCAAGCCATCCCTAATGAATTGAATCTTATCTTCTCTGTTATCGGACACCATTCCTAAAGAACATCGTTTTTATCGCATATTATTCTGGCACACTTATGACAAGCAACCGAAATTTTTTGAGCTTTTCGCTTTTGTGCGTAATTTCCTTTTCCACAACCAGGCATGTATGTAATAAATTTAGGAGGCAACTCACCTGCCAAGCGTACTTTGGCCTCGATTAACCAGCGAATATCAGCAGGTATGTTATTCCTCGTGAGCAATCGCATGCGTTCGGACCGAGCTTTATAGATTGTAAGGAGGGCATTCTGAGGAAGTGAAGGGAATCGATTGTGAAGCTTTGCCAAGATCTCATTTCTGTCCATACCTTCGCCGCAGAAGATCAGCAATTATGGGAAACAGAAATAACCGACTTGATTGTTACGGAGTACCGTTATCCGCCACTTGACCGGGGTGACAAACTAAAATACACAAAGTAAAACACACAAATAGAGTAACAAACAAAAACACACAAAGAAAATCACAATCGTCCTCTTATGGAATTTACCTCAAGCTCCAACTGGATGTTGTAGACACTTCTCTCAATGTCTCTGAGTTGGCTTTCTAAATCCTCAACGTGAGATATTAACTCCGGTGGTTGTAGCTTCCAAATACGATGTATTTTACAAAATCGTATCTGGCCTCTAAGATGAGATTGGACATGTTGAAGTCTTTTAAGGATGTTTAAGAGGAACTGTCTCATGATTAAAAGTGATAAAAGAAAACTTAATGGTTAAACAAACACACTTATGCACAAATGATTTTAATTAGCAAAAGAATAGTAAAAAGAAAGAAAACAAATAAATCAAATCACCGAAAAGAAAAATCTCAATTCAAATCTGGTGGGTCACTCAAATTTATTTCGGTATCCTCTCCATGTGGTTGGTACTCCAGATATGGCATTAATCTTTGACCATTAACTTTAAACGTGACACCATTTTTCGGGTCCTTAATTTTAATTGCCCCCATGTAGAAAAACAGTATGAACAATAAAGGGGTCAGACCATCGAGAACGTAGCTTACCTGGGAATAGGTGCAAACGAGAATTGAATAAAAGTACTTTCTGACCTGGAGTCAAAGATTTTCTCATAATCTGCTTATCATGAAAGACTTTCATTCGCTGCTTGTAAACCTTGGCATTTTCGTATGCATTATTACGAATTTCTTCAAGTTCTGCCATTTGTATGTCGTCTTTCGAGCCACTTGCTGCATGTCAAAATTGAATTTCTTGATGGCCCAAAGACGCACGATGCTCGAGTTCCGGGTAGGTGGCAAGCTTTTCCATATACTAGCCTGTAGGGTGACATCCCAATTGGGGTCTTGAAAGCCGTTCTATATGCCCATAATGCATTATCGAGTCTTAATGACCAATCTTTTCTGTCTGGCCTTACCGTCTTTTCTAATATGTGCTTTATTTCTCGATTGGAGATCTCAACAGCCTTTGGTTTTGCGGATGATACGGAGTCGCCACTTTATGAGTGATGGAGTACTTTGTCAAAAGTGCTTTGAATGATTTGTTGCAAAAGTGGGTACCACCATCACTGATTATTGCCCGAGGGAATCCAAAGCGTGAAACAATGTTGCTCTTCAAAAACCCTAGCACCACTTTATGATCATTCGACCTGCATGGAATTGCTCCTACCCATTTCGAAACATAGTCAACAGCAACCAACATATATTGATGGCCAAAAGAAACGGGGACGGGTCCCATGAAGTAGATGCCCCACACATCAAAAATCTCAACCACTAAAATTGGATTTAGTGGCATCATGTTCCTTCGTGTAATGCTCCCCATTCGTTGATACCTATCACATGAAGAGAAAAAGCTGTAAGCATCTCGAAATATAATTGGCCAATAAAAACCACATTGTAGAACTTTTGTCGCTGTTTTCTTAGCGCTGAAATGGCCTCCGCAAGCTTGTTCATGGCAGAACGAAAGAATGTTCTGAAATTCATTTTCTGGGACGCATCGTGTAATAATTTGATCTGCACAATACTTGAACAAATAGGGGTCATCCCAGAAAAAATTCTTTATTTCCGTAAAAAATTTAGCCTTGTCCCGTTTGGTCCAATGCTCTGGAAGTTTACCTGTAACAAGATAATTAACTATATCAGCATACCAAGGTAATACTTCCACACTCATTAATTGTTCATCTGGAAATGACTCATTCAATGTTAAGGGTTCTGTGTTGATGTCAAAGTGGAGACGAGAGAGATGGTCAGCCACAACATTTTCTGTCCCTTTCTTATCTTTGAATTCCAAGTCAAATTCCTGCAAAAGCAACACCCAACGAATTAGTCTAGCTTTTGCATCTTTCTTTGTGAGAAGATATTTGGAAGAGCATGACATGATCTGTGAACACAATAATTTTACAACCAATGAGATAAGACCGAAATTTTTTTAATGCAAACACTACTGCTAGCATTTCTTTTTCAGTAGTTGAATAGTTCAACTGTGCATCGTTCAATGTCATACTAGTATAGTAAATAACATGGGGAATTCGATCTACTCTTTGTCCTAATACTGCTCCTACTGCATAATCAGATGCATCACACATAAGCTCAAATGGTAAGCTCCAGTTTGGTGGTTGAATGATGGGTGATGTTGTCAACAAATGCTTTAGTTTTTCAAACGCTACAAGACATGAATCATCAAAGATAAAATGTGCATGCTTAGCAAGTAAATTGCATAAGGGTCTAGAAACTTTGCTAAAATCCTTAATGAAACGTCTATAAAAACCAGCGTGCCCAAGGAAAGATCTTACTTCTCTGACTGTTTTAGGAGAAGGAAGATTAGAAATGAGATCCACCTTAGCTTTGTCAACCTCAATACCTTTGCATGAAATGATGTGACCGAGAACTATACCTTGTTTTACCATGAAATGACACTTCTCCCAATTTAAGACCAAATTTTTCTTGATACATCTCTGCAAAACTTTCGTCAAATGATGTAAACATTGATCAAATGAATCTCCAAAAATAGAAAAATCATCCATAAATACCTCAAGAAACCGTTCAACCATATCAGAAAAAATGCTTACCATACAACGTTGAAATGTAGCAGGTGCATTACATAATCCAAATGGCATTCTCCTATATGCAAAAGTGCCAAAAGGGCAAGTGAAAGTGGTTTTCTCTTGATCTTTTGGTGCTATGGGAATCTGATTGTATCCTGAGTAGCCATCTAGAAATCAATAAAATTCATGGCCTGCTAATCTATCAAGCATTTGATCAATAAATGGTAAAGGAAAATGGTCTTTACGTGTGACAGAATTTAACTTTCTATAATCAATGCATACACGCCATCCTGTAGTCACTCTAGTGGGTATCAATTCATTATCAGCATTGGTAACTACTGTGACTACTGACTTTTTGGGGACAACTTGCACAGAACTGACCCATGAACTATCAGAAATTGGGTAAATGATACCTGCATCTAATAGCTTAAGGACACATTCTAACAACTTCTTTCATGTTAGGATTTAACCGACGTTGCATTTCCCTAGTAGATTTAGCATTTTCATCAAGGTGAATGTAATTCATGCAGTCTGCTGGGTTTATACCTTTTATGTCTGCTATGGTCCATCCTAATGCTCCTTTGTGCTCTTTTAAAACATCCAGCAACTTACCTTTTTGCTCGTCATTTATGGATGATGAGATGATTACCGGTAGAGTGCTTTCTTCTCCCAAGAGCGCATATTCCAAAGTGTTGGGTAATGGTTTGAGCTCGAGTTTCGGTGGTGACTCTGATGATGAGATGATTTTCTTCTCTGATGGTGCTAGTTGTTCAACTCTTGACTTCCATTTATTAGTGTCTATGGCTGGTACTGAGTCAAGTAGGGCATTGACCTCATCGACTGATCTGTCAATATCAAAATCCAAACCAAAGTGAGTTAAACATGTTTGTAAAGGGTCATCACTAAGGTTTGGAAGAAAAGTATCATCAACTAATGCTTCAGTTAAATCCACGTTAACAATTCCATCATCTGCATTGTGAGGTTGTTTGACAATGTTGAAGATGTTGAGCTCTATGGTCATATTGCCAAAGGACAACTGTATATTTCCAGTTCTGCATTGAATGTGAGCATCTGCAGTTGCCAAGAAAGGTCGGCCTAGGATAATAGGGATATGCTTCCTTGAATCCTGTATTGGTTGAGTGTCAATTACAATGAAATCAACAGGAAAATAAAACTTGTCTACCTGGATAAGCACATCCTCCACAATACCACGAGGTATTTTCGTGGATCGATCTGCAAGCTGTAACACCACTGGAGTTGGGTGTAATTCCCCCAATCCGAGTTTCACAAATACTGAGTAAGGCAAGAGATTAACACTAGCTCCTAAATCCAACAAAGCATTCTCAATTGTGTAGTTCCCTATACTACATGAAATAGTGGGGGAGCCTGGGTTTTTACATTTTAGAGGAATTTTGTATTGGAGTATAGAACTAACGTTTTCTGTTAAAAATGCCTTTTTCTGAACATAAATGTTTCTCTTTTTAGTACAAAGGTCTTTAAGAAACTTGGCATAAGATGGAACTTGTTTTATTGCATCAAGTAAAGGGATGTTAACACTTACCTGTTTGAAGACTTCAAGAATCTTACCTGTGGATTTTCCCTTCTTTCCTTTAGCTAACCTCTCAGGAAATGGAGTTTAAGGAACGTATTCTCGTGGGTTGGTTTCTTCTTTCTCCTCCGGTGGTGAGTCTTCAACATTCACAGGTACAATTTGATTTTCTTTGGTCGCTGGCATCTCCACTTTGTTGTCGACTTCTTTTCCTTTTTGCAAGGTTATAACGGCTTTGACCTCTCCATGCTGCTGTGGTGAACTGGTACTTGCTTCATGCACTTCTTTAGGATTAGGCACTGGTTGACTTAGAAATTTACCTTTCTCAACAGTCATTGCCAAAGTCTGAACTGAAGAAGCAAGTTGTCCCACCATCTTCTCGAGGCTTGAAACTGATTGGGCTTGTGAGTTGAAGCCTGCTCTCATCTCATTCCGTAGTCCATCAATGGTGCGGTTCTGTTGCTCGATTGTAGATTGAGTAACATTCTTGAAATTTTGGAATGAATCCTCCCATGGTCTGGGTTGAGAGTAGTTCTGGTTCTGATTGTATGGTCTAAATGGTGGCTGAGAGGCTTGAGGAACTTGAGGAATTGGTTGCATTTGTGGAGCTGGAGCTGCTGGTCCATTCTGTTGGAATCCCTGAGACCATGAAAAATTGGGATGGTCTCTCCATCCAGGATTATATGTGTTGGAGTATGGGTTGTAATTTGACGGTTTTCTCATTACACCGATGGAATTGGCTTGATCTGAATACGACTCATGGTCATGTGGCTCTGTTGATTTAGCAGTCGTCAACGATGCTATTTGTTGAGAAAGACCTTCAATTATCTCTTTGACTTCTTCAATTATCTGCTTGTCGCTGGAAGAAATCCCAAATTTCTAATGCACTTTTTGACATTAGCTCTCCTCCACTTGTTGCCATTAGCCATTCTTGTGTTAACATAAATATTTCTTTAATATTGTTTTTGATGATAACAAACTTGATGAAGATTAATTAAATCTTTAAAAGTCCAAAAAGTTTTTTATACTCTTTCAAATCGTAATTCTCATACCATAAAGGTTTTTATATTTTAGGATAAATGTTTAATTAGTAAAAGCATCTAATTGAAAAACCTTGAGTATTTTGAAAATGATAAAAAACGGGAGTATTTTGAAAATGGTCAATAACGGCTCGCCGACACTCCTCCATAACGGCTCGCCGATATCAAACAGAACTGAGAAATCAGTTTCTGAAAGATAACGGCTCGCCGACATTCTCGATAACGGCTCGCCGACTTTAAACAGAACTGAATATTAGTCTCTAGATACTCACGGCGACCCGACATGTTGAAAACGGCTCGCCGACATGGAACAGAATTGAGAAATTAGGTTCTGGAAAATAACGGCTCGCCGACATCCTTGATAACGGCTCGCCGACTTCAAACAGAAATGAAGTTTTAGCTTTTGGACACTAACAGCGACCCGACATCTCTATAACGGCGATCCGACATTTTGAAAATCCAGCCCAACGGTCATATTGACCAGTCAAATGGCGATCTGACATCCTGTTAACGGCGATCCGACAGTGAGCAAAAAGTCAATAACGGCTAGTTTTCAGCTCCAACTATAAATAAGCTCATTCAAATTCAAACAAGACTTGATCACAACACTGCCATTGAACTTATATTCGTCAATACAATCTTCATAGAGTTTTTAAAACACATTCTTGCTTCATCTATCTCATACATTGGGCATTAATTTGTAATCTTAAATATTGTGTGAGAGAAAAACAATTTATAATCTTTTGTTTTGAGTGATTGTAAGTGTTGGGATACACTTGGGTTAAGAGATTGGGGATTATCTCTTATTGTAAAGGTTTATTGACACCTAGGAAGTCAATTGTAAGCATTTGAAGCCTTGGAGGCTTGCTTAGTGGAATCCTCTAGCCCGGAAAGCTTGGAGGTGTGGACGTAGGCGAGGTTGGCCGAACCACGTAAAAACCTCGTGTTTGAATCTCTCTTTCCTTATCTTTTTATATAGTGTGATAAATTTATTTGTTATTGCTTTAAATTCATTTTAGATTAACATTGAGTTATTGTTTCATATTTCAATAATTTTTTAGAAATCCAATTCACCCCCCCTTTTGGGTTGCATAACTAGAATTTCATTTGGTATCAGAGCTTGGTTCTCTTGTTAGGACTTAACCGTCTAGAGTAAAAGATCCATAGCAACCCAAAATGGTTCAACCTTTAGGGAAGGACAATCTACAACTAGACCACCGTTCTTTGACGGGAATGACTACCCATATTGGAAAACTAGGATGAGAATTTATTTACAAGCACTAGACTATGAAATTTGGGAAGTTGTATGTGATGGTCCATTCATGCCTTTGACTAAAAACGAAGTAGGGGAAGATATTCCAAAACCTTCACGGGAATGGAATGATTTGGAGAAGAGAAAAGCTTCTCTAAATTCCAAAGCTATGAATGCCTTATTTTGTGCACTTGATAAGAAAGAGTTTCATAGAGTGTCCAGTTGTGAAAGTGCTAATGAAATTTAGCACAAACTTGAGGTCGTGTATGAAGGCACGAATCAAGTGAAAGAGTAAAAAATTAGTAGGTACACTCGACAATATGAATTGTTCCAAATGGAACAAAATGAGAGTGTATATTCTATGTATAATAGATTCACGGATATAGTGAACACTTTAGGAGCCCTAGGAAAAACCTTTTCTAATAGCGAGAAAGTTAAGAAAATCATTAGGTCGCTTCCTAAAGAATGGAGACCAAAAAGGACTGCCATTGAGGAAGCCAAAGATTTAAATGTTTTACCTATTGATGATTTAATTGGCTCTCTCATTTCATATGAAGAGGATTTGGCAGCAGAAAAAAGGCATGAGGAAAAGAAGAAAAGCATCGCTCTCAAAGCCTCAAAACATGAGAATGATGAGGAAAGCGAGATGGATGACGAGGAGTTGGCAATGTTGGCTAGAAGATTCAGAAAATTTTACAAGAAGAATAATGAGCAGAGAAAGTTCAGAGGTTACAAGAATAAAAAGGAGAAGAAAGAACCAATCACTTGCTATGAATGCAAGAAGCCCGGACACATACGACCGGAATGTCCTCTCCTTAACAAACTCAAGAAGAAAGCTATGGTGGCCACATGGGATGATAGCGATGAGGAAACAAGTGATGAGGAAGAGCAACAAGAAATGACAAACTTAGCCCTCATGGCCGTTGGAGAAGAATCATGTGACGAACTTGATGAGGTAAGTAGTCTTCCTACATATGATGAATTACATGATGCCTTTAAAGAATTGCATGATGAATTGATGAAGATGGGTAAAAAGAATGTTTGCCTTAAAAAGAAAATGGTAGAGCTTAAAAATGAAAATGAATCATTTAGTGAAAAGATTACTTGCCTAGAATTGGAGAATAAAACATTGCATGATAAAGTTGCATTATTTGAGAATTCTAGCACATCACATGAGCATTTAGAATCACATGTGAATGACTTGAAAAATGAAAATGAAATGCTTAGAAAGAAGAGCAATGATCTAAATGAGATTGTGCTGAAATTTACAAATGGGCAAAAGATGTTGGATAACTTGCTTAATTCACAAAAGTGTGTGTTTGATAAAGGAGGAATTGGTTACAAACCAAATTTGAAATAAAAATATTACAAGAACTACTTTGTAAAGAATACATCTATTAACAATCAAATTGTATGTCATTATTGTAATCAAGATGGTCATATGAAAGATAGATGTACAGTAAAGAGAAATGCACATTATGGTGTGAAATGTGTTTGGGTTCCAAAAGGAACCATTGCTAACTCTCAAGGACCCAAAAAGGTTTGGGTACCTAAAACTTGAGACTTTTTTTGCAGGGCTTGAAGAAGAAGAATAAGTGGTACTTGGACAGCGGTTGTTCAAGACACATGACAGGGAATTATTCTTGGTTTTCAAGTTTTACCAAGATCGAAAATGGTAGAGAAGTATCATTTGGAGATAATTCAAAAGGAAAAATTCTCGGAATTGGTAATGTTGATAAAATTTCCTCAACTCTAATTGAAAATGTGTGCTTAGTTGAAAATTTGAAACACATTTTGATTAGCATTAGTCAATTGTGTGACAAGGGTTATAAAGTTGTTTTTGATAAATCAAGATATGTTATTGAGAATGCATGTGATGGGAAAATTCTGTTTGTTGGAAATAGATATGGTAATGTTTATACAATTGACATAGAATGTGCATCCAATCATGATAAATGTTTTTCCGCATTGCATGATGATGGTTGGCTGTGGCATAGAAGATTCGGTAATACTAGTATGGATTTGATTTCAAAAATTGCGAAAAATGATTTGGTTAAAGGTCTTCCAAAAATCAATTTTCAAAAAGATAGAATTTGTGAAGCTTGCCAATTTGGAAAACAAATCAAAACTTCTTTCAAAAGCAAGAAAAATATCTCTACTTCAAAACCTCTTCAATTACTTCACATAGATTTATTTGGTCCTTCTAGATATGCTAGTTTAAGTGGCAAATATTATGCTGTTGTAATTGTGGATGATTACTCTAGATTCACATGGGTATTGTTCTTAACTAATAAGGACGATGCTTTTGATGCATTTAGAATTTTCTGTAAAAAGGTTCAAAATGAAAAAGGATATTCAATTACTTGTATTAGAAGTGACCATGGTGGAGAATTTGAAAATCATGCATTTGCGAAGTTTTGTAATGAGTTTGGCATTGAGCATCAATTTTCATCACCTAGGACTCCTCAACAAAATGGAGTTGTAGAGAGAACGAATAGATCTATTCAAGAAATGACTAGGACCATGCTAAATGAAAACTCTTTACCAAAATATTTTGGGGAAAGCCAAGTCGCCAACGGCATGTTATGTTTTGAATCGTGTGTTGATTAGACCTACTTTTAATAAAACTCCATATGAGCTTTGGAAAGATAGAAAACCCAACATTGGCTATTTCAAAGTTTTCGGATGCAAATGTTTTGTTTTGAACACAAAAGATAATCTAGGTAAATTTGATTCAAAATCCGATGTTGGTATTTTTCTTGGTTATTCAAACTCAAGCAAAGCTTATAGAGTGTATAATAAAATAACTTTGGTTGTGGAAGAATCTATGCATGTCACATTTGATGAGTCTAATCCCTCCTCTGCGGAGAAAGGAGTTGTTGATGATAATGCAGAAGAAGAACATCAAGAAGAATCATCAAATGACAACCAAAAGGATGCACCTCATGGAATTCAAGAAGAGCATCATGAAGAAACAAATGCAGAGCAAAATGAAGGTACTTCTCAAACACTCCCCAAGGAGTGGAGGTATGTTTCTTCTCACCCTAAGGATGTAATTTTAGGAGATCCCTCATGAGGTGTTACAACTAGATCATCACTTAGGAACACATGTGAACATGCTGTATTTATTTCTCAAATTGAACCAAAATCCTTTGCGGATGCGGAAAATGATGAGTCTTGGATTATGGCAATGCAACAGGAGTTGAATCAATTTGAGAGAAACAATGTGTGGGAATTAGTCCCTAATCCGGAACATAATCCATTATAGGTACTAAATGGGTATTTAGAAACAAAATGGATGAATTTGGTGTGGTTGTAAGAAATAAAGCTAGATTAGTGGCTCAAGGTTACAACCAAGAAGAAGGAATCGATTTTGATGAAACATTTGCACCTGTAGCTAGATTAGAATCTAATAGGATGTTGTTAGCATTTGCATGTTATAAAGATTTCGTTTTATTTCAAATGGATGTCAAAAGTGCTTTCTTAAATGGTTATATTATGGAGGAAATGTATGTCAAACAACCCCCTGGTTTTGAAAATGAAAAATTTCTAAATCATGTTTACAAATTATCAAAAGCATTGTATAGTTTAAAACAAGCACCTAAAGCATGGTATGATAGGCTTAAAAATTTCTTGTTGGATAACGGTTTTTCGATGGGAAAAGCAGATACTCCTCTTTTTATTAAGAATAAGAATCAAGATATACTTGTTGTTCAAATTTATGTTGATGATATTATTTTTGGTTCTACTAATGAATCTTTGTGCAAAGAGTTTTCATCTTGTATGAGTAAGGAATTTGAGATGAGTATGATGGAAGAACTGAAATATTTCCTTGGACTTCAAATCAAGCAAAACAATGAGGGAATTTTCATAAACCAAGCGAAATATGTCAAAGATTTGCTAAAGAGATTTGGCATTGATGACTCAAACACCAAGAGCACTCCAATGAGCACAACGATTAAGCTTGACAAAGATGAAAAAGATAAAGAAGTTGATATTAAAAAATATCGAGGTATGATCGGCTCTTTACTTTACTTAACCGCAAGTAGACCCGATATCATGTTTAGTGTATGTTTGTGTGCAAGATTTCAATCATGTCCCAAGGAATCTCATTTGCTTACTGTTAAAAGAATTTTTCGTTATTTGAGTGGAATCATAGATCTTGGTCTTTGGTATCCTAGAGGAACACATATAGATTTAACTTGTTATTCGGATGCCGATTTTACTGGTTACAAAGTTGATAGGAAAAGTACTAGTGGAAATTGCTATTTTCTTGGTCATTCACTTGTTTCATGGTTTAGCAAGAAACAAAATTCGGTTGCACTCTCAACCACTGAGGCGGAATATATTGCCGCAGATAGTTGTTGTGCACAAGCCATTTGGATAAAACAAACTCTTAGAGACTATAGCATTAATCTTGAAAAAATTCCTATCAAGTGTGATAATACTAGCGCCATAAATCTTCAAAGAATCTCATTCAGCACTCTAGAACCAAGCATACAGAAATAAGACATCATTTCTTGAGAGATCGTGTTCAAAAGGGAGATATTGCATTAAAGTATATTTCTACAGAAAAACAACTTGCCGATATATTTACTAAACCTCTTGGCGAAGAACAATTTTTAAAAATTCGGCATGAACTTGGGATGATGAAATTTTCACATTAACATTTCTATTCATGTCATTAAGTCTACAAAATTGTTTGATTGATTGATATTTTGATGATAGCTATGAAATGCTTAAGCATGATAAACAAGTGATGAGTTTGCTTTATTGATTCTTAAATGTTTTTATGAATTGAATGCTTGTAAAACATTTTTTGAATGTATGTAAGTTTATGAATCATGCATTAAAATGGCTTATAAAACATTTTTGGATCAATTATATGATCTTGAAATGTATTATTTGTTGGCCGAATACTAAACTTGATGTGCGAAATCATAAGTTGTAGAAAACGGATCGCCGTTATTTCAATAAACGGGTAACCGTTTTCGGGCAGAAACCTTGGCAAGTATTCTGGACGCTGTCGGTTCGCCGATATCTCAGATAACGGCGATCCGTTTTCAAAGGAAAATTTGATACACATTCTGGACGCTGTCGGCTCGCCGATATGTCTATTACGGCTCACCGACATCACGCGATAAGTGGACACTAACTCGTTTTCTTCACCATTTCTTCTGTTCACTATTTTTCTCTCTCTCTCAACCCGCGACTGCTCATGATTTTCTTTCTCAAATCAGCCATTCTTTCTGTCATTTTGCACTAAATTGAAGCTTTAGTAACTTTTCTCATCATCTTTAGAACCTTTTTAACCGATCAAAATCCCAAATCGAAACCCTAGAACCCGCGACACTCTCCTTGCTCAATTTGACCCAAATTTCTCTCATTTCCCGTCAAGTCTAATTCATAATCACTCTCTAAAACCTCCATCTTCCTTCCTTCCAGTTTATTTTCTTCCAAAAACATCAATGGCTTCACGACCAAGGCGTGCCCGAACAAAAAATGTTGCCCCACGTGACTCCAGTCCTCCTCGACCTCCTTCTTAGGATTTCGAAAGTCTCCATTTTTGCAATACTGACTCCGCTCAGTGTTTTCACGATAAGTTCATGGGCAAACCGGTAACTGTTGAGTGATAGAAAGTGTATATTTATAAAGGAGAAAATCGTCATTTTGTACTTCAAGTTTTACTAACATCTTTAATTTTCTTAATTTAAGTCTCGTGTTATTTAATTATGTGTGTTCTGTTTTAATTAAGTATTTTGTGTATTTTAGGGGTATCATGGTCATTTCACAATGAACGAGATTTCGGATAGCAAAACGGACGTCACTTTTGAACTCAGGACAGTCGAAAACCTTAAGAGGAGCATAAAAGGAAAAATGATACTGTTCACACATACGGAACTATTCACATGTATGCATCTTGTTCATGGATATCTTTTATTCACGACCTTTGTTCGCACGCGTTCTTGTTCAAACCGTGTGCAAACCGTGTTATTGTTCAAACCGCGTGGTCAAACCCGTGGTCAAACCGTATTCTTGTTCACGATGACGTGGCGCAATCCTGTGCGTCCAAACTATTTTTAATCCGATGGCCATGATTCACTCAATGTATCTATAAAAAGGGCCTCCCCCCCTAATTTGATACCCCTGAATCCATTTTGAGCTTAGTTTTCTGTAATTCCTTCTCCATCTTGTATTTTCTACGTATTTTAATAAAATTCCCATTTTACCCCTAGTTCAATAATGAGTAGCTAATTTTCTTTCAAGCTTGGGTTGAAGGTGAAGTCTCAACATGTGTCATGGGCTTTATTTGGTAAATTTATTTTCTCTTCCCCTCTAATTTCTGTGGAGGTTTTGACTTTTAAATCGACAAATAATAATAATCTTGTCTAGTTACCGCCCTGGTTTCTAAGACCTAGTATAAGGTTATTATTATTTGGCACGATAAGCCCTTGACACCATATTGATTAGAGCGTGGTTCATGAGGTGTGGATTCCCCCCTCATGATTTAATTGGTATTAATAAGGATTATTTAGCCCATGATGCATGTTGATACGGATCCAGGATACCCAAGTGCTTTATCTCAATAGTTTCCAGTTTAATTATTTCTGCCAATCCAATTTAAATTCTAGCATCATCTAAAATCACTTACACACAAATCCAACCACCCATTTACATAATTAATTCTACACACAATTAAAATCCACCTCCTCGTGGGATCGACACTCAACACCATTAATCTATTCTACAATAGATTCGTGTAAACATGAGTTCAACAAAATTTGCACAACAAGTTTTTGGCGCCGTTCTTAAGGGAGGTAAGTATTTTGATTTGTAGAATTAATTTTTTGTAAATAATTTTATTTTTATTATTATTATTATTGTTATTGTTATTATTATTATTATTTTAGTTGTTTCCTTGTATTTTTTTTAATCAATTAAAAAAAAAGCGAATTTATATTTTAGGTAAGAATTTCTTTTTCTCTTCTTTAAATTTCTGCAATTTAATTTTCAAGTTATTTTTCTTTGTAATTTTTCATTTATCTCATTAATTTATTTTTATTTTAATTCACGTATTTGTTTTAGTGTATTTTGCTTTCATAGAAAGGTTGTAACAGCGCAATAAGGTTAGTATTGTAATTTCTCCTTCTTCTTTATTTGTTTTGTTCTCAATTTATTTTCTTTATTTGCATGCATGGTCGTAGGTCATTATCACCTAATCTTGAACCTATAGACCTAGAATTAGAAAGAACACTTCGCACACACAAACACATTGCACGTAAAGATAAAACTGAAATGGATTTGCAACAACCAGAACCACAAGAGAGGCCATTTAAGGACTACTTGATCCTTAGCTAATTTGAGCACATCATGCATACGATACCCAAATGTAGCTGCTAGGAGTTTTGAGCTAAAACCTAGTGTGCTAAATTGTCTCCCAACATTCTATGGATTAGAAAATGAGGACCCATATAATCATCTGAATGATTTTCATACAATTTGTCAAACTTTTAAATATGAGAATTTTGAAGATGATGTTAAACTTAGACTATTCCCATTTTCTTTAAAGGATAGAGCTCGTTCATGGTTCAATACATTGCCTGCTAATAGCATTACAACATGGGAACAAATGGTAACGAAATTTTTAAATAAATATTTCCCAGTGCATAAAACCAATGCTATTCGCAGGGAAATCTCAGAATTCACCCAAAGAGAAGACGAGCAGTTTTTCGAAGCATGGGAGCGATTTAATGGGCTACTTTTGAAGTGTCCACATCATGGGTACGAGAAATGGCACCAATGCCAATACTTTTTGGAAGGATTATTGCCAAATGTGCAAGAATGGCTAATGGCAACAAGTGGAGGAGAGCTAATGTCAAAAAGTGCATCAGAGATTTGGGATTTCTTCCAGCGACAAGCAGATAATTCCCAACAGCGGAGTCGATCTCTCAGGAATACTAGAAGAATTAAAGGAGTGAATGAGGTTCACATTGGCGAGTCTGGTTCGGGAATCAAAGAAGTCAAAGAGATGGTTGAAGGCCTTTCTCGACAAATAGCATCGTTGACGACTGTTAAATCAACAGAGCCACATGACCATGACTCATATTCAGATCAAGCCAATGCCATCGGTGTAATGAGAAAACCATCAAATTACAACCCATACTCCAACACATATAATCCTGGATGGAGAGATCACCCCAATTTTTCATGGTCTCAAGGATTCCAACAGAATGGACCAGCAGCTCCAGCTCCACCAATGCAACCAATTCCTCAAGTTCCTCAAGCTTCTCAGCCACCATTTAGACCATACAATCAGAATCAAAACTACTCTCAACCCAGACAATGGGAGGATGCATTCCAGAATGTCAAGAATGTTACTAACTCCATGATCGAGCAACAGAACCGCACCATTGATGGACTACGGAATGAGATGAGAGCAGGCTTCAACTCACAAGCCCAATCAGTTTCAAGCCTTGAGAAGATGGTGGGACAGCTTGCCTCTTCAGTGCAAACTTTGGCAATGACTGTTGAAAAAGGTAAATTTCCAAGTCAACCAGTGCCTAATCCTAAAGGAGTACATGAAGCAAGTACCAGTTCACCACAACAGCATGGAGAGGTCAAAGCCGTTATGACCTTACGAAAAGGAAAAGAAGTCGACAACAAAGTGGAGATGCCAGTGACAAAATCAACTCAGATTGTACCTGTAAATGTTGAAGACTCACCACCGGAGGAGAAAGAAGAAACCAACCCACGGGAGTACGTTCCTAAAGCTCCATTCCCTCAGAGGTTAGCTAAAGGAAAGAAGGGAAAATCCACAGGTGAAATTCTTGAAGTCTTCAAACAGGTAAGTGTTAACATCCCTTTACTTGATGCAATAAAGCAAGTTCCATCTTATGCCAAGTTTCTTAAAGACCTTTGCACTAAAAAGAGAAACATTCATGTTCAGAAAAAGGCATTTTTAACTGAAAACGTTAGTTCTATACTCCAACACAAAATTCCTCTAAAATGTAAAGACCCAGGCTCCCCCACTATTTCATGTAGTATAGGGAACCACACAATTGAGAATGCTTTGTTGGATTTAGGAGCTAGTGTTAATCTTTTGCCTTACTCAGTATTTGTGAAACTTGGATTGGGAGAATTACACCCAACTCCAGTGGTGTTACAGCTTGCAGATCGATCCACAAAAATCCCTCGTGGTATTGTGGAGGACGTGCTTATACAGGTAGACAAGTTTTATTTTCCTGTTGATTTCATTGTAATTGACACTCAACCAATACAGGATTCAAGGAAGCACATCCCCATTATCCTAGGCCGACCATTCTTGGCAACTGCCGATGCTCACATTCAATGCAGGACTGGAAACATGCAGTTGTCTTTTGGCAATATGACCATGGAGCTCAACATCTTCAACATTGCCAAACAACCTCACAATGCAGATGATGGAATTGTGGATGTGGATTTAATTGAAGCATTAGTTGATGATACTTTTATTTCAAACCTTAGTGATGACCCTCTACAAACATGTTTAACTCACTTTGGTTTGGATTTTGATGTTGACAGATCAGTCGATGAGGTCAACGCTCTACTTGACTCAGCGCCATCCATGGACACGAATAAATGGAAGTCAAGAGTTGAACAACTAGCACCATCAGAGAAGAAACTCATCCCATCATCAGAGTCACCACCAAAACTCGAGCTCAAACCATTACCCAACACTTTGGAATATGCGTTCTTGGGAGAAGAAAGTACTCTACCGGTAATCATCTCATCATCCCTAAATGACGAGCAAAAAGGTAAGTTGTTGGATGTTTTAAAAGAGCACAAAGGAGCATTAGGATGGACCATAGCAGACATAAAAGGTATAAACCCAGCAGACTGTATGCATTACATTCACCTTGATGAAAATGCTAAATCTACTAGGGAAATGCAACGTCGGTTAAATCCTAATATGAAAGAAGTTGTTAGAACAGAAGTGCTTAAACTATTAGATGCAGGTATCATTTACCCAATTTCTGATAGTTCATGGGTCAGTCCTGTGCAAGTTGTCCCTAAAAAGTCAGGAGTCACAGTAGTTCCCAATGCTGATAATGAATTGATACCCACTAGAGTGACTACAGGATGGCGTGTATGCATTGATTATAGAAAATTGAATTCTGTCACACGTAAAGACCATTTTCCTTTACCATTTATTGATCAAATGCTTGATAGATTAGCAGGCCATGAGTTTTATTGCTTTCTAGATGGCTACTCAGGATACAATCAGATTCCCATAGCACCAAAAGATCAAGAGAAAACTACTTTCACTTGCCCTTTTGGCACTTTTGCATATAGGAGAATGCCATTTGGATTATGTAATGCACCTGCTACATTTCAACGTTGTATGTTAAGCATTTTTCCGATATGGTTGAACGATTTCTTGAGGTCTTTATGGATGATTTTTTCTGTCTTTGGTGACTCATTTGATCAATGTTTACATCATTTGTGAAAGTTTTCTGAGAGATGTATAGAGAAGAATTTGGTCTTAAATTGGGAGAAATGCCATTTCATGGTAAAACAAGGTATAGTTCTCGGTCACATCATTTCATGCAAAGGTATTGAGGTTGACAAAGCCAAGGTGGATCTCATTTCTAATCTTCCTCCGCCTAAATCGAGTGAGAAGTAAGATCTTTCCTTGGGCATCTTTGGTTTTTATAGACGTTTTATTAAAGATTTTAGCAAAGTTTCTAGACCCTTATGCAATCTACTTGCTAAGGATGTACCTTTTGTCTTTAATGATTCATGTCTTGTAGCGTTTGAAAAACTAAAGCATTTGTTGACAACATCACCCATCATTCAGCCACCAAACTGGAGCTTACCATTCGAACTCATGTGTGATGCATCTGATTATGCAGTAGGAGCAGTATTAGGACAAAGAGTAGATCGAATTCCTCATGTTATTTACTATGCTAGTATGACATTGAACGATGCACAGTTGAACTATTCAACTACTGAAAAAGAAATGCTAGCAGTAGTGTTTGCATTAGAAAAATTTCGATCTTATCTCATTGGTTGTAAAATAATTGTATTCACAGATCATGCTGCTCTGAAATATCTTCTCACAAAGAAAGATGCAAAAGCTAGACTAATTCGTTGGGTGTTACTTTTGCAGGAGTTTGACTTGGAATTCAAAGATAAGAAAGGTTCTGAAAATGTTGTGGCTGACCATCTCTCTCGTCTCCACTTTGACATCAACACAGAACCCTTACTATTGAATGAGTCATTTCCGGATGAGCAATTAATGAGTGTGGAAGTATTACCTTGGTATGCTGATATCGTTAATTATCTTGTTACGAGGTAAACTTCGAGCATTGGACAAGCGAGGACAAGACTAAATTCTTTGCGGAAATAAAGAATTTTTTTAAGGATGACCCTATCTGTTTAAGTATTGTGCGAGATCAAATTATTCGACGATGTGTCCCGAGAGAATGAAGTTCATAACATCCTTTCGTTACGCCATGAACAAGCTTGTGGAGGCCATTTAGCGCTAAGAAAACAGGACTAAAGTTCTACAATGTGGTTTCTATTGGCCAACTATATTTCGAGATGCTTACAACTTTTGCTCTTCATGTGATAGGTGTCAACGAATGGGGAGCATTACACGAAGGAACATGATGCCACTAAATCCAATTTTAGTGGTTGAGATTTTTGATGTATGGGGTATCGACTTCATGGGACCCTTTCCCCCATCTTTTGGCCATCATTACATATTGGTTCTTTTTGTTGACTACGTTTCGAAATGGGTAGAGGCAATTCCATGCAGAACTAATGATCATAAAGTGGTGATAGGGTTTTTGAAGAGCAACATTGTTTCACGCTTTGGATTCCCTCGAGCAATAATCAGTGATGGTGGTACCCACTTTTGCAATAAATCATTCAAAGCACTTTTGACAAAGTACTCCATCACTCATAAAGTGGCGACTCCGTATCATCCGCAAACCAGTGGCCAAGTTGAGATCTCCAATCGAGAAATAAAGCACATCTTAGAAAAACGGTGAGGCGGAGCGAGAAAAGATTGGTCATTAAGACTTAATGATGCATTATGGGCATATAGAACGGCGTTCAAAACCCCGGTGGGATGTCACCCTACTGAGGCTAGTGTATGGAAAAGCTTGCCACCTACCTGTGGAACTCGAGCATCGTGCGTCTTGGGCCATCAAGAAATTCAATTTTGACATGCGGCAAGGTGGCTCGAAAAGACGATTACATTTGTGAGAACTTGAAGAAATTCGTAATGATGCATACGAAAATGCCAAGGTTTACAAGCGGCGAATGAAAGTCTTTCATGATAAGCTAGATTATGAGAAAATCTTTCACTCCAGTCAGAAAGTACTTTTATTCAATTCGTTTGCACTTATTCCCGGGTAAGTTGCGTTCTCGATGGTCGGCCCCTTCATTGTTCATCTTGTTTTTTTCCACATGGGGCAATTGAAATTAAGGACCCAAAAAACGGTGTCACGTTTAAAGTTAATAGTCAAAGATTAAAGCCATATCTAGAGTACCAACCACATGGAGAGGACACCGAAATAAACTTGAGTGACCCACCACATTTGAATTAAGATTTTTCTTTTCGGTGATTTATTTATTTATTTATTTTCTTCTGCTAATTGAAATCATTTGTGCATAAGTGTGTTTGTTTAACCATTGAGTTTTTTTTTTATCACTTTTAATCATGAGACAGTTCCTCTTGAACATCCTTAGACGACTTCAACGTGTCCAATCTCATCTCAGAGGCCAGATACGATTTTGTAAAACACATCGTATTTGGAAGCTACAACCACCGGAGTTAATATCCCACGTTGAGGATTTAGAAAGCCAGCTCAGAGACATTGAAAGCAGTGTCTACAACATCCAGTTGGAGCTTGAGGTAAATTCTATAAGAGGACGATTGTGATTTTCTTTGTGTGTTTTTATTTGTTTGTTATTCTGTTTGTGTGTTTTAGTTTGTGTGTTTTAGTTTGTCACCCCGGTTAAGTGGCGGATAACGGTACTCCGTGACAATCAAGTCGGTTACTTGATTCCCATAATTCCCGATCTTCGAGGCGAAGGTATGGATAGAAACGAGATCTTAGCAAAGCTTCATAGTCGATTCCCTTCACTTCCTCGAATGCCCTCCTCACAATCTATAAAGCTCGATCCGAACGCATGCGATTGCTCATGAGGAATAACATACCTGCTGATATTATTTGGTTAATTGAGGCTAAAGTACGCTTGGCGGGTGAGTTGCCTCCCAAATTTATTGCATACATGCCTGGTTGTGGTAAAGGAAATTATGCAAGAAAGCGAAGAGCTCGAAAGATTTCGGTTGCTTGTCATAAGTGTGCGAATGATATGCAATAAAAAGCGATGTTCTTTAGGAATGGTGTCGATATGAGAGAAGATAAGATTCAATTCATTAGGGATGGCTTGAATAAGGAGTCATTGGATGATATCCTTTTGTCTCTTGAAACGCATCCCGGTGGATATGTGCAAGGAGCGATTCTCCGATTATGGCCATCATTCGAAAAGAGCATGCACGATCTGATCTCGGGAATCGACTATAAACGACCTGTTTGCGGTTTATAAGAAAACTGGATGGGAAGCCTATCCTCGACCCATAGAGGCGTTGAAGCCGTTTACGGACGTAAAACAAGAGGAAGATGTGAGCCCGCGATCGCAACTACCTGTAAATATCCTTTTACTTTACTGTTGTTTTATTTTACTGTTGTTTTACCATTTGCATTATTGTCTTTAATAATTTTATATTTGTCATTACTTGCTTTTCCTTTTTTCTTGTTTCCTTTTTTACTCTCAAGCCATGTGCATTACACGATTAATTGACATAGACATGACACCTCATTCACAGCTGCGACCCACTGCCGCTAAGATCCTTAAATATGATTCTTTTCGTTTACACTCACAAATTGTTTTTGAGAAGTATCATAATGGCAGCTACTCCCAATAAACAATTCAAGAACATTTGTGTGCTTTCCGGATTTAACTATGGCAAATATAAAGAGTTCTTTGAGGCAGCCATTGATCTTGGTCGATGCATAGCAGAGAGAAAATTACACTTGGTGTACGGCGGAGGTGACCGAGGGTTATCAAAATTGGTCTCAGAAACTGCTTTTGTCAGAGGAAGTCAAGTGTTAGGCATCATACCACAAGCCCTAAAACCTTTGGGCTGCTTGTCTAACTCACCGACTGGAGAAGAGTTAGTTGTCTCAGGTATGCAAGAAAGAATAACTGAAATGCTTAATCATGCTGATGCTTTTATTTTCTTACCAGGAGATCTTGCAACTCTAGAGGCACTTATCACTTTAGCATCTTGGGCCCATCTGCACATTCATCAGAAACCCATCGGTTTGTTAAATGTCAATAATTTTTATGATGGCTTTATCGCATTTCTTAACCATGCAATAAAAAACTACTTCATTCCCTCTACGGTGAAAAAGCTTTTTATTTGTGCTCACACTGCTAATGAGCTACTTGATCTATTACAAGCTTATCGACCAGAGCCAGATCCCAAGACCTTGGTGTTGGAGGGTACAAATAACGATGGTAACAATAGCAGCAGTAAGAAGTACAAATTAGATTTAAATCTCCGCCTGTAAATATTTTATTCTGTGTTGCACCACCCAGGTGATGTCTTCTAAACTCTACTTCTTTCCTTTAAAACATTGAGGACAATGTTTCGTTCTGGTTGGGGGGAGGGGATAGTTGACAATTGTGGAATGTTGGTTAAGTTTTTACTAATTTTTTGTTGTAGAAACTAACTGTTGTTAATTGTTTGTGTTGAAGATGGCTGAATATGGAGTGTAGTTACTCTAGAAACGCATCTTCTCAGTTAAAAAAAAATAATGAAAAAAAAAAATTCTTATTTTTCGTGTGATCTTTCTAACTTTTTGACTTCTCCTTTATAAATATGCATTTTCAAATTTTGAGTCGAAGATGGCTGAATATAGAGTGTAGTGCCTCTAGAAACGCATCTTCTTAGTTAAAAAAAAAAAAAATAGTGTGATTTTGTTTTTATTTTTGGATGACATGATGATTTTCAAATTTTAGTATTAGTATTATCTTTGGTTTTGAGTGATGTTACACTATGTTTGCTACTCTACATGTTGATGTCGGAGATAAATATGAGTTGCTTGAAAAAATTGACATGTCATAATGAATACCAAGTGAGCTTTTGAGCCTATTATTTTTCTTGGAGAGTAACCCTTTTTGCCCATTCTTCATACAGCTTAGCAGTATTATTATTTTATACATGATCTTTAGATTTCCTTGGAGTCAACCCTTTAAAAAAAAAAAAAAGTTAAAAAAAAAAAAAATGCGTTGCTACATCTAAAGGTCCATTTAACTAGTAGATATAGAGGAGTATCTAGAGCCCTAAAAGATGATGGAAAGGCCGTCTTTGACCCGTTTGAGCCTTTCTAGCCATCCCTTATGTGAAATATCCATAGTTAGCCCTTTTGTGCCTTTTATTAAAAAAAAAAAAAAACTTTTCTTTGTCAACTTATCGTCTTCACCCACTCCAATTTGGAGTATTACCCAATATCTTACAAGTTCCATCACCTATTCATGTTTGAGAAAAATATAAATAATTGTTTTGTTTAGTGAAGTTGTGCAATACCGAAAAAAAAAAAGAAAAAAAAAGAAAAAAAAAAAAAAAAAAAAAAAAAAAAAAAATTTCTCTAAAAAAAAAAAAAGAAAAAAAAAAGAGAGAGATATATAATACAATAATAAATAAGTAAAATGCACTTACTTTTTAGTTTACAAAAGATATTATTTTTCTCAAACATATATTTTGTTTCCTCTATTTTCCTTTCTTTGTTAGCCATGTCCCTAGCCTACGTTACATCCTAATAAAAGTCCTTCTTGATTTTAGGGAACTATAGTCTGAAGTAGAAGCTAGTTATATGGGCCAAAAGATGTAGTAATGCATAATTAAAAAAAAAGAGAAAAAAAAATAAGTAAATAAATTGGGTTGACTAGCATTTTGTTTGACTTGAGATCGTGTTATTTCTAAGTTGTGGGCATATTCTTTTCATCTTGGTGAGAGTGTGTGATATTATTTCTTTACTATCTTCACTCTATTTATCATTCATTGAAGTGACAATTTTTATTGGGTTTAATTTCTTTGTGAGAGTGTCACTATTACCGGTGAGATTTTGGGGTTTGACATGTCATTTTTGAAAGTAGCTGTATGTACTTGGTTGATTCATGTGGATGGTTGATGTGGGTGTGATGTTTCTTTAGAGTTTGGAGATAATGCTTATACTTTTATTTGATTGCTATCATTAGTCTGATTGAATAAACAAGTTTGTTTAAAAAAAAAAAAAAAAAAAAAAATTTGGGTTTGAATTTTATTTTCGCTTTATTTGCTAGGGACTAGCAATAAGCTGGTTGGGGGGTGTGTTGAGTGATAGAAAGTGTATATTTATAAAGGAGAAAATCGTCATTTTGTACTTCAAGTTTTACTAACATCTTTAATTTTCTTAATTTAAGTCTCGTGTTATTTAATTATGTGTGTTCTGTTTTAATTAAGTATTTTGTGTATTTTAGGGGTATCATGGTCATTTCACAATGAACGAGATTTCGGATAGCAAAACGGACGTCACTTTTGAACTCGGGACGATCGAAAACCTTAAGAGGAGCATAAAAGGAAAATGATAATCTTTCACACGCACGGCACTATTCACATGTACAGTCGTTCATGGATATCGCATTTCACGACTTTGTTCGACCGCGTTCTTGTTCAAACCGTGTGCAAACCGTGTTATTGTTCAAACCGCGTGGTCAAACCCGTGGTCAAACCGTGTTACTGTTCACTGATGACGTGGCGCAATCCTGTGCATCCAAACTATTTTTAATCCGATGGCCATGATTCACTCAATGTATCTATAAAAAGGGCCTCCCCCCCCTAATTTGATACCCCTGAATCCATTTTTGAGCTTAGTTTTCTGTAATTCCTTCTCCATCTTGTATTTTCTACGTATTTTAATAAAATTCCCATTTTACCCCTAGTTCAATAATGAGTAGCTAATTTTCTTTCAAGCTTGGGTTGAAGGTGAAGTCTCAACATGTGTCATGGGCTTTAATTGGTAAATTTATTTTCTCTTCCCTCTAATTTCTGTGGAGGTTTTGACTTTCGTCGACAAATAATAATAATCTTGTCTAGTTTCACTACGGTTTCTGGCACCCTAGTATAAGGTTATTATTATTTGGCACGATAAGCCCTTGACACCATATTGATTAGAGCGTGGTTCATGAGGTGTGGATTCCCCCCTCATGATTTAATTGGTATTAATAAGGATTATTTAGCCCATGATGCATGTTGATACGGATCCAGATACCCAAGTGCTTTATCTCAATAGTTTCCAGTTTAATTATTTCTGCCAATCCAATTTAAATTCTAGCATCATCTAAAATCACTTACACACAAATCCAACCACCCATTTACATAATTAATTCTACACACAATTAAAATCCACCTCCTCGTGGGATCGACACTCAACACCATTAATCTATTCTACAATAGATTCGTGCGCTTGCGAGTTCAACAAAATTTGCACAACAGTAACTCCCTCTTTTTTTCTTGATATTGAAGAATTTTCGGATATTACTATTTGTAGGAGTAGTATTACGCACATGCTTAGGTATTGGAGTGAGACCTTTAGCATAGAAGAACATGTTTATGAAAATCTTGTGCGTGTCTTTTATTCCAATATGGAACTATCCCCCTCCCGGCAATATCGTGTTATTACATATGTCGGAGGAGTTCGTATTGAGTTTGATGAGGAAGAATTGTGTCATATTCTTGGAATTTGTTACGGAGGCTTAGACAGTTATACCACTAGGAAGGAGCTTGACTTTAATGGTTTCCATCATAAGGATGGAGTACGGAACATTTGTAGACGTAGAGATCTATCCAATGACATATGCTCTTTGTCCTTTAGGTCTCAGCTTCTCCCATTTCAGGTTCGCATTATCCACATCATACTCCAACACATGGTCACACCTAGACAGGGTCATACCGATGAGGTAACTAGGTTAGATGTCGGTGTACTAGACTCCCTCATCCGTACACGACATGTGAGCTTATCCTACATTATCCTTCGTCATATGTTGTCCACTCCTAAAGTGACCAACGGTCCCTTCCATATGGCAGTATCATTACTAGGATTTTGAGACATTTTGATGTTCCTATCACTGAGCCTGTGTATGTCGAGACCCGAAAACTAGGTCGAGATATTATGTCTGCGACAGGATTCTTTAAGAAACGTGGGCAGTGGGTAAAGACAACCCCCTCTAAGAATGAAGACACTTTATTTGCCCCAGAGGATAATCGCATGCTCAACAATATCTATTCCGAGGATGAGCTGCCCGACTTTCGCCGTGGAGCTAGACCACGTGTCCCTCGCCGAGCAGTAGCAGCACCACCAGCAGCAGCAGCACCAACAGCAGCAGCAGAACCATCAGCAGCAGCACCACCAGCAGCAGCAGAACCATCAGCAGCAGCAGCAGCAACATCTTCTCAGGATGATGTGCCAGCCGAGCCGACTGTGCCTCCTGCCGTATCCTCTGCTCATGAGGACCGTCTTCAACAGCTCTTCGACAGAGTTGATATACTCTCCCAACAGCAGCAGCAGCTCCACTCTGACTTCGCAACCTTTCGGCAACAGGTGCTTGATCAGCAGATGGAGTTGATTGCTGGGCAGTGCCGTATTCTTGGTCATCTCGGCTATGATCCCGGCAGTTCCTCTTCACAGCCCCCACTCTAGTTTCTGCACATATGCATTTCGCACAAACATTGTTCATCTCATGCACTTTGTATGTTGCCATGGATATTTGAACCTTGTTTATGGTTGTGACTGATTTTGTTGGATATTTGAATTTTGTTTGTGATTGTGTTTGTTTTTGATGGTATGACTATCTTTTGAGTATGTTGATGAAGATTGTGTTGGATTGGAAGGTTGTTGCTAAATTTGAGTTTATATGGAAGTGTTTTAACTGTTTTGTTTTTTAGGATTTGTTCAGTTTTTTAGGGGAAGTTCTGCCAAAATTTTCGCAAGACATGGGTAACTTCTATTTTTTCATCTAATCACACTCATTTCTTTTTTATGCTGAAGGGGGAGAATAATTTAAATTATGTTAATAAAATATTTGATTTGAGTGTGGTTAAAAAGTGTGGATAAAAATAGGGGGAGCTAAACTCTACAATTCTTTTTCAAAGGGGGAGCACATATTTAGGGGGAGCAAAATTGAACAAATATTTTTTCCCAAAGTTTGTCATCATCAAAAAGGGGGAGATTGTTAACACAAATATTTCTTTAATATTATTTTTGATGATAACAAACTTGATGAAGATTGATTAAATCTTTAAAAGTCTAAAAATTTTTTATACTCTTTCAAATTGTAATTCTCATACTATAAAGGTTTTTATATTTTAGGATAAATGTTTAATTAGTAAAAGCATCAAATTGAAAAACCTTGAGTATTTTGAAAATGATAAAAAACGGGAGTATTTTGAAAATGGTCAATAACGGCTCGACACTCCTCCATAACGGCTCGCCGATATCGAACAGAATTGAGAAATCAGTTTCTAGAAGATAACGGCTCGCCGACTTTAAACAGAACTGAATCTTAGTCTCTGGATACTCACGGCGACCCGACATGTTGATAACGGCTCGCCGACCTGGAACAGAATTGAGAAATTAGTTTCTGGAAAATAACGGCTCTCCGACATCCTTGATAACGGCTCGCCGACTTCAAACAGAAATGAAGTTTTAGCTTCTGGACACTAACGACGATCCGACATCTCTATAACGGCGATCCGACATTTTGAAAATCCAGCCCAACGGTCATATTGACCAGTCAAATGAGGATCCGACATCCTGTTAACGGCGATCCGACAGTGAGCAAAAGGTCAATAACGGCTAGTTTTCAGCTCCAACTATAAATAAGCTCATTCAAATTCAAACAAGGCTTGATCACAACACTGCCATTGAGCTTATATTCGTGAATACAATCTTCATAGAGTTTTTAAAACACATTCTTGCTTCATCAATCTCATACATTGGGCATTAATTTGTAATCTTAAATATTGTGTGAGAGAAAAATAATTTGTAATCTTTTGTTTTGAGTGATTGTAAGTGTTAGGATACACTTGGGTTAAGAGATTGGGGATTATCTCTTATTGTAAAGGTTTATTAACACCTAGGAAGTCAATTGTAAGCATTTGAAGCCTTGGAGGCTTGCTTAGTGGAATCCTCTAGCCCGGAAAGCTTGGAGGCGTGGACGTAGGCGAGGTTGGCCGAACCAGGTAAAAATCTCGTGTTTGAATCTCTCTTTCCTTATCTTTTTATATAGTGTGATAAATTTATTTGTTATTGCTTTAAATTCATTTTAGATTAACATTGAGTTATTGTTTCATATTTCAATAATTTTTTAGAAATCCAATTCACCCCCTCTCTTGCGTTGCATAACTAGAATTTCATCTTGCACATTTGACAATAATCCCTCCAAGAAGTATTGGCATTGGTGCCATTTCTCGTACCCATGATGTGGACACTTCAAAAGTAGCCCATTGAATCGCTCCCATGCTTCGAAAAACTGCTCGTCTTCTCTCTGGGTGAACTCTGAGATTTTCCTACGAATAGCATTGGTTTTATGCACTGGGAAATATTTATTTAAAAATTTTATCACCATTTGTTCCCATGTTGTAATGCTATTAGCAGGCAATGTATTGAACCATGAACGAGCTCTATCCTTTAAAGAAAATGGGAATAGTTTAAGTTTAACATCATCTTCTGAAAAATTCTCATATTTAAAAGTTTGACAAATTGTATGAAAATCATTCAGATGATTATATGGGTCCTCATTTTCTAAGCCATAGAATGTTGGGAGAAAATTTAGCACGTTAGGTTTTAACTCAAAACTCCTAGCAGCTACATTTGGGTATCTTATGCATGATGTGCTCAAATTAGCTAAGGGACTAAAGTAGTCCTTAAATAGCCTCTCCTGTGGTTCTGGTTGTTGCAAATCCATTTCAATTTTATCTTTAAGTGCAATGTGTTTGTGTGTGCGAAGTGTTCTTTCTAATTCAAGGTCTATAGGTTCAAGATTAGGTAATAATGACCTACGACCATGCATGCAAAGAAAATAAAAATGAGAACAAAATAAATAAAAATAAAGAAGAAGGAGAAATTACGATACTAACCTTATTGCGCTGTTACAACCTTTCTATAAAAATAAAATACACTAAAACAAATACGTGAAATAAAATAAAAAATAAATTAATGAGATAAATGAAAAATTACAAAGAAAAATAACTTGAAAATTAAATTACAGAAATTTAAAGAAGAGAAAAAAAAATTCTTACCTAAAAATGTAAATTCACTTCTTTTTTTAAAAAAAATTACAAGGAAATAACTAAAATAATAATAATAATAATAAAATTATTAAAAAAATTAATTCTACAAATCAAAATATTTACCTCCCCGGCAACGGCGCCAAAAACGTGTTGTGCAAATTTTGTTGAACTCGCAAGCGCACGAATCTATTGTAGAATAGATTAATGGTGTTGAGTGTCGATCCCACAAGGAGGTGGATTTTAATTGTGTGTAGAATTAACTTTGTAAGTGGGTGGTTGTATTTGTGGAGAAATTGATTTAAAGGATGCTAGAATTTAAATGGGAATAGCGGAATTAAATTGAATTGGGAACTATTGAAATAAAGTGCTTGGGTACCTGGATCCGTATCAACATGCACCATGGGCTAAATATTCCTTATTAATACCAATTAAATCATGAGGGGGGAATCAACACCTCATGAACCACGCTCTAATCAATATGGTGTTAAGGACTTATCGTGCCAAACGGTAAAACCAAGGCGGTAACTAGACAAGATTATTATTATTTGTCGACGAAAAGTCAAAACCTCCACAGAAATTAGAGGGGAAGAGAAAATAAATTTACCAATTAAAGCTCATGACACATGTTGAGACTTCACCTTCAACCCAAGCTTGAAAGAAAATTAGCTACTCATAATTGAACTAAGGGTAAAATGGGAATTTATTAAAATATGTAGAAAATACAAGATGGAGAAAGAATTACAGAAAACTAAGCTCAAAAATAGATTCAGGGGTCTCAAATTAGGGGGGGAAGCCCCCTTTTTATAGATACATTGAGTGAATCATGGTCATCGGATTGAAAATAGTTTGGACGCACAGGATTGCGCCACGTCATCAGTGAAAAGAATACGGTTTGAGCGATGTGATGAATAAAGTCGTGAAGTGAACAGTACCCATGAACAGTACCGTACATGTGAATAGTGCCGTACGTGTGAACAATGCCATTTTTTCTTTTATGCTCCTCTTAAGGTTTTCGACTGTCCTGAGTTCAAAAGTCACGTCCGCTTTGCTATCCGAAATCTCGTTCATTGTGAAATGACCATGATGCCCCTAAAATACATAAAATACTTAATTAAAACAAAACATTCACAATTAAATAACAAGAGACTTAAATAAATAAAATTAGAGATGTTAGTGAGATTTAAAGTGTAAAATGACGATTTTCTCCGTTATAAATATACACTTTATAACACTCAACAGATAGCCAGAAAATTCAGGAAGTTTTTCAAGAAATCCAATGAATGAAGAAAGTCCAGGAATTTTAAAAATTAAAAAGAGAAGAAGGAGATGATTATTTGCTTTGAATGCAAGAAACCTAGACACATAAAATCATAATGTCCTTTTCCCAACAAAGTGAAAAAGAAAGGAATGGTGGCAACGTGTAATGATAGCAATGAGGAGACCTCAGATGAGAAGAAATCGCAGGAAGTGTCTAACCTGACTCTTATGGCAATTAGAGAATAATGTAATGAGGTAAATGATTTTCCTTCTTATGATGAGTTGTTTGAAGCATTTACTGAATTGCATAATGACTTTTAGAAGATAAGAATGAAAAATGCTTCTTTTAAAAAAAAATGTAGAACATTCAAATGAGAATGACATTTTAAATGGAATGATTAAGTGCCTAAAAGTAGAAAACAAAAGTTTGCACGAAGAAATTGCATTCTTTAAAAAAAAAAACAAGATGTTTCATCTAGTAGTGAAGGTTTACTTGTAAATGATTTGAAAAAGGGAAACGAAGCTTAGGAAAAAGAGTTATGAGCTTAGTGATATTGTCTTAAAATTTACAAATAGGCAAAAAATTTTAGATAATTTGCTTGGCTCTAAAAAATGTGTTTTTGGCCAAGGAGGCTTTGTCTATAAGCCAAATTTAAAACAAATGTATTACAAAAATTACTTTGTTAAGGCTACCTCTATTAATGATGAAAATGCATGCCATTATTGCAATAGAAATGGTGACATGAGTTATAGATGTTCGTTAAGAGAAATGCATTATATGGAATCAAATGTATTTGGGTTCTAAAAAGAACTATTGCTAACATTAAAGGGCTTAAAAAGCTTTGGACACCTAAAATTTGAGATTTATTTTATAGGGATCAAAGAAGAGAAAGAATAAATAGTACTTCGATAGCAGATGCTCAAGACATATGGCAGGCAATTCTCGTGGTTTTCGAGTTTTACTAAGATCGAAAATGGTGGAGAAGTATTCTTTGGAAATAATTCAAAACAAAAGATTATTGGTATTGGTAAAGTCAGTAAAGATTCCTCTACTTTTATTAAAAATGTATGTTTAGTTACACAGTTGAAACACTACTTGCTTAGTATTAGTCAATTGTGCGATAACGGCTATAGAGTTATTTTTGATAAAAAAAAGTGTCATTGAGAATACATGAAACGCCAAAGTTTTCTTTGTTGGAAAAAGATATGTTAATGTATGTACTATTGATATAGAATATGCAACATCTCATAATAAATGTCTTTCAACATTACATGATAATAATTGGTTGTGGTATAGAAGATTATCTCATGCAAGCATGGATTTGATTTTAAAGATTTCTAAAAGCGATTTGGTTAAAGGACTTCCAAAGTTCGGTTTTAAAATAGATAGGGTGTGTGAAGCTTGTCCATTTAGAAAGTAAATCAAAACGTCTTTCAAAAATAAAAATCATCTCTCGAGTTCAAAAATGCTTCAACTTCTTCACATGGATTTATTTAGACCTTCTAGATAAGTAAGTTTAAGTGGTAAGTATTATGCAATTGTGATTGTTGATGATTTTTCTGGACATACATTTGGGTATTGTTCTTAGCTAATAAGAATGATATCTTTGATGCTTTTAAAATTTTCTATAAAAATGTTGAAAATGAAAAAGGGTTTGTTATTTCTTGCATAAGAACTGATCATAGTGGAGAATTTAAAAATCATGATTTTGAAAATTTTTGCAATAACTTTAGCGTTGACCAAGGACTCCATAGTATAAGTCTATTCAAGAAATGGCTAGGAGTATGTTAAATGAAAATGCTCTACCAAAATATTTTGGGACTGAAGCCATCAACAACTCTTTGTTATATTTTAAATCGCGTGTTAATTAGAAATTGCTAGAATAAAACTCCTTATGAGCTTTTGAAAGATAGAAAACTCAATATCGGTTATTTTAAAGTTTTTAGAAGCAAATATTTTATATTAAATACAAAAGACAATCTTGGTAAGTTTGATCCAAAATCTAATGTTGGCATTTTTCTTGGATATTCAAAAGCAAGCAAAGCTTATAGAGTGTATAATAAAAAGTCCTTGGTTGTTGAAGAATCTATGCATATTATGCATGATGTATCTAATCCTTCCTCTATAGCAAAAGTTGTTCATGATGATACAAATGAAAAATTACAAAAAGAAAAGTGTTCAAAAGACAAGCAAGATAATTTAAAAGAAGAAAATCAAAAGGAGCAAGAAGAACATGCTAAACAAGATAAGAATAAAGGTAATTCTCAAACGCTCCCCAAAGAGTAGAGGATAAAAGTGTTAATGGTTAACCTATTTACGCCAAATAGTTATTGGCCAGATAGACTGAAATGCCCTCTTCTCAACCGAAGAATGATGAATCTTGGATTATAGTCATACAGGAAGGGATAAATCAGTTTGAAAGAAACAATGTTTCGAAATTGGTTCATAAACTAGAGCATCAATCTGTAATAGACACCAAATGAGTAATTAAAAATAAAATGGATGAATATGGTAATTCCTGTATAATAACTAAATAAACATTTATCCCAAAAAGTTACTCAAAAAACTGTGCTATTTAAAAAATTTGGCGCATGCAAAATTATTGGAAGAGTACTACTTTTACTTCTGTAGTTTCGTTGGGAAAGAATTATGAAAATAACTTTACCTTAATTTTCTAATCTAATCCTAGCCACCAAGTACCAAACGATGCCAATTTGTGTTCCTCAGTTCATGCTCCAAAAAGCCTAAAGCTAATTGCACGATTTTCGGTATTTTGTTAAAAGTGTGGACATAAGAGCAATTGAATATTTATTCCATAAGAAGTTTCTTATAAAGCATAATTTATTTTTGTCTAAAAGCAAAAACGCTAGCTAGGGCAATTCAATCCGTATGCGAGACATCTTTTGAGATGTGTTTTTATAATGCTAGTCAATTTATAATGTTCAACTTTCGCAAGGATGATATATTCATTCTCTATGCATGATGTCATCAAGTGTGAAAAATTGGAGCTAATTAAACTTACCTCTAGTACAATACTAGATTAAAGAAATTTTTATTTCACTCTAAAGGAATTGTACAATATAAGCCCCTTTCGAGTTATCTAGAAAATGAAATAACAATTTAATGTCATTACTATTTTTGGGACGGAAAATTCCACCTTTAAACACTAATTCTTACTCTTATTATTAGTGAACTCAAATGATCATGCGTGCAAACGCATTCATGGACTATGCACAGAGGGCTAATTATGATATACTTTTATTTATGCATTCTTTACGTATAATTCTAACTTAATTTTATGCGACATTATATTTTAGTTTATTTGTCACTCGAACTTAGGTGATTGTGGCTGCAAAGCACATTCACAAGAAATTAATTAAGTTACGCTGAAGAGACTATTATAAAATATACTTTCATAAAATATGCTCGTATCTTTCTAACTTTTTTTTTTATATATAGAAAGTAAAACTTTCATTAATTCAATCAAGTGAATACATGCAAAATTTCAAGAGGAAAATTTTCCAGCTAAATAAAAGTTTCAGATTTTTCCATAGCCATCTTGGCTAAGGAATGAGCACTTTCATTACATGATCTAGGGACATGCTTTGCTTCAAAAGCTTTAAAGTTCTTCTTTGAGGCTTGAATTTTTAAGATGATCCAGTAGATCTATGTTAAGCTACCTTCTTTGTCGTTTATCAATTCTACTAATTGATGACAGTCAGTTTCTAAGATTACTGACTGCAAGCTTACTTTCTTTGCTATATTAATACCCCACTTAGCTACCTCTGCTTCTGCATATGCCACATCTCCCCCAAACTTTGTAGTTTTTATAGCTGCTGCTAAGCACCTTCTTATGGAGTCTCTAATTATTTTCTTTTGGTATTTGTAGCTGCATCAACATTAATCTTTACCCATCCTTGGGGTGGAGGGGTCTAGACTTTTGGTTTTTTCTTCTGCATTATTTTTGAGTTTAGTAGCTCGGGAAGTTTTGTTCTTCTAAAGGCTTCTTTAATTACTTCAGCTTTGGCTATTACTAGAATTAGGTCTAACTTTAACCATTCAAAAACAAATCTGTTTCTAGCATGCCAAATCGCCCAACACATCGTCACTATAAGTTTTAAGTCAGCTTTACTAAGCCTTTTTTGTAACATTATCAAATCCCTTAAAAAGATAGGATTTCCATCTCTTGAATTGTACTTGCCATAGTAGAGAGTTGCCAGACCTTCTTCGCTACTTTGCAAGTGATTAGAGCATACAAAATATTTTCCAATCTATTCCCACACCGCTTGCAGTGAGTTTCTTGAACAATTCTACACTTCCACAAATTTTGAGCTATTGACAGTAAGTTTTTTCCTACCTTCCGTATGAAAATCTTGATTTTTTCAGGGAGGATAAGGGTCCAGATTATACTCCAATTGTTTTTTTTTTCTATTGTTAGAGTATTTTGTTGAATCCAGGGATTTCATATTTAGAGTCATTTGGTATCCACTTTTGACTGAATATTTCCCTTTTCTATCATAATATCAAATAATTTCGTTCTTTCTTTGTCTCATTGGCAATGGGATGCTTAAAGTTGCATCTGCGTCTTCCTTTTGAAACATCTGTTGAATTAGATAAGTCTTCAACTTATTTTCATAATCTATTAATATTGATCTAGTGGCATCATGAGGCATTTTTTTGCTAGAAAAAGGCTTGAATGTGGATGGTCTTGGAATCTAGTTATCTTTGTACACTGAGATGTTTTCCCCATTACCAATTCTCCATCTGTACCCATTAAGAATTACTTATTGTCCCCAAAGTATGCTCCTTCAAATCTGTGATGGATTTAACCCCATTGGTGCATTAAGAAAATCAGTCTTTTAAAAGTACCTAGCCTTGAGAATTGTTGCTGCTGGAGAGTCTGAATTTTAAATCAATCTCCAACCCTACTTAGCCACCAAGGCTTGGTTGAAACTAGAGATGTCTCTAAATCAAATTCCTCATCGAATCTTAGCCTAACTCATCATTTCCCATCTGGTCCAGGCAATATCCCTCTTTTCTTTTTTTTTCTGAACTAAAATCCCGATATAGATCGCTGAATATCATCACACAATCCAAGATATATCTTGAAAACACTCATGGCATAGGCTGGAACAGCTTGTGCCACTGCTTTGATTAGAAAATCCATCAATAACATGACAAATCTAGCTCTCATGGCATTTGGAGATGAATCAGATGATGAACTTGATGAGGTAAATGATCTTCCTACTTATGTTGAATTACATGATGCATTTAAAGAATTGTATAATGAGTGGATCAAAATTAGTAAAACGAATACATGTCTTAAAAAGAAAATGATAGAGCTCACAAATGAAAATTATCTCTAAGTGCAAAGATTATATGCCTAGAATTAGAAAATAAAACATTGCATGATAAAATTGCTTTATCAAATAAGCAATGTAGCACTTCACACGAGCATATAAAATCACATGTAGATGACTTGAAAAATGAAAATGATGTTTTACAAAAATGCAATGTTTCATTAAATGAAAAGATCAAAGAATTAAAATTAGATAATGAAATGTTACATAATAGGATTGCATCATTTAAATGCAAACAAAGTACTTCATATGAGCATGAGAAATCACATGTTGATGAATTAATGAAAGAAAATAAAGTGCTTAAGAAGAAGAGTAATGAGTTAAATCAAATTGTGTTAAAATTCACAAATGGGCAAAAGATGTTGGATAACTTACTTAATTCACAAAAATGTGTGTTTGACAAAGGAGGTATTGGTTATAAGCCAAATTTAAAGCAAAAATACTATAAGAGTTATTTTGTGAAAACTACCTCCATTAATGATCAAATTGTATGCCATTATTGCAATCAAAATGGTCACATGAAGAATAGATGTTTAGTTAAAAGAAATGTATATTATGGAGCAAAATGTCTTTGGGTTCCAAAAGGAACCATTGCTAACACTCAAGGACCCAAGAATATTTGGGTACCAAAGCACACAACTTGAATATTTTTTTTAGGTACCACAAATAAGGAATGGTGGAGAGTTCCTTGATGAAGCTTGTGAGGATAATCACTTGATCATGGTCTAAGCAAAAATAATGAGGCAAGATGATTTAATTGTTTTGGTAACAATTATTGCCTTGTTGATTATAAGTGATAGTATTTTAATCTTAGTAAGTATTTAATATTTCATTTGGTATCATAATATTGTGTGCATTAACATAAAGTGGATAAGTTTATCTTGCCTATTTACTATGTTGAGTGGATCATAAAAAAAAATGGATAGTAGCTTGAATTTGTGAAAGTGTACTTGTATGTTTACATGATTGAATTATCATTATGTGTAACATTGAGTGCTTTATCATGATGCATGGTTATATATATATATATGATCATAGCTTATCAACTCAGCATGATGGATTTATTTGATTTTGATGATTATGAAGTGTTTAAGCATGATAGATAAGTGATGTGTTTGATTTATTAACTTTTGAATGCTTTTATGTGTAATTATTGTGAAAACATTTGCATAATGAATGAATTATATTTTTGGATTAATCATGCCCTAAATGTTTATAATTATGATTCATGCGTTAAAATGATTTTTGTGATGTTTCTTGATCACAAAATGGTCTTAGAATCGCTAAAATTTCAGCCGGACAGCAAATTGGTGCAAAAGGGCAGCAAGGAAGGCTTGGGCACTGCCCAAACCTGAGAGCAAGCGGCCCCCAAGCGGTTAGCTGCTTGGTCACTGGTTTTGTGCTTCTTCTTCTTTGTTTTTCATTTTTTTTTTCTGCACATGTTATCCTTTCTCTCCAAAACCGTAAGCAAACTCTCCTCCATTTTCATTCAATTCTTCTTCATTTCTCATCCATTTTTATGCCCAAATCAATCATTCAAACCAATACCCATGCATTTCATCTTCATTAAACACTTCTCAATCATCATTTCTTCACTTGTTCTTCACTTATTCCTCTTTCTCTTTCACGCGTGAACAGTACTTCTCCATTTCTCTCTCAAATTTCTTCATCTTTAACTCATTTTCTTGTTAAAATCAATCATTCAAATCATTATTCATCCATTATACCTTCAATTTTCACTCTCAAAACATCATTTCATCATCTCTTCACATAAGCCCAAAATCAAAAACCTAATTCTACCCATTTCTCTCTCCTCAAATCTAAGCTTTCTTTCACCAAGTTTTGATTCAATCACATTATATCTTTCCTTAAATCATCTCTAGGATCAATTTTATTAATTAAAAAATCATCCATTTCACCCATTATTTTACAAACCCGAATTTGTGCATTTTGGTTATTTTAAATTACCTTATGGATTTTACTTCGGTTCTCTATTCTATTATGCTTGTTATTTGATCTTTGGATATGTTATATTTGGATGATGTTTTCGGATTCTTGGAATATTATAACTGGTTAATTATATGCTTAATTCTTATGTGTTGCTTGATAAATTGGTGGAGTTGTTGGTCTGCAATAATTACATTCTTTGGATATGTTATGGACGTGTTTTAATCATGTTGTGTATTTGAGAATTTGTTCATTTTTAAAGGGAGACTCTGCCGAAATTTTTGCTCACACAAAATGGGAAATATCTTCATCGAATTATTTTTGATGATCTTGTTTCGATTGCACCTATCTATATTTTTTTTATGATGAAAGGGGAGATAAATATGATATGTTATTTAGATAAAATTATTTTGGTTAAAATTTTAAATTGGCCATACATTTAGGGGAGCATACAATATAATTTTAGATAATATACATTTTGAATTTTTTTTTATTGTCCAAAAGGGGAGACAAAACAATATACCATTTTGATAATATAAATTGGGGGGAAGTAACATGCATTTTGAGCATTCTTTTGATAGTCGATATGTGATCATGGTAATGATTTTAAGATATGATGATGATTTGATTGCATAGTTTTTATATGATGATTTTATATTATGAGTTGTTAATTTGGTGATTGATGGAATGATGGTTCATGATCATTTTATGGTTAATTGGATGTTTGGTTATTATATGTTTCTTGATTAACCATTGACATATTATTGGTCTTAGCATGAATTTCTAGTAATTTTGATGATGAAGGGGGAGAGATAATGTATTTTGAATATAGAGACATATAATACGTATTTTGATCTTTAAGTATTTGTGCATTATTATGAAATATTAAGGGGGAGCTTACAAATTGTTATAGATCATATATTTAAGGGGAGTTTGTTCTTAAATTTGATTTATATGTTGAAGTCATATATGCCATGAATTGAGGGGGAGTATAAATGTCAAAATACATGAGATGTTTGTCATCATCAAAAAAGGGGAGATTGTTAGCCTAAAGGGCTACACATAATGTAATTTTGATGATAACAAATATGTATCTTAAGTAATTTAATAAATATTGTATTTCACATTTTCACTAGTTTTAAAGGATAATATTTATGCAAGTGAATCAAGTGAAATCAAGCTCAAGACACTCATCGGATAACGGCGAAATCAAAGAATAAAGTTTAGAGCTCAACGGATAAATTATTGTGACAAATTCTTGTAAAGCCGGTATAATTTAATTTATGCATCATTTAGCATTTGAGAAGCTCAAAAGATTAATTCAATAATTATTTTTCATAAACTAAAAGGTTTTATATTTATAAGATAGAGTATTTTGTGGATTTGATTAATTTGGACTTAAATGAAAGGTTTTGCAATCTTTGAGTTTGATAAATATTATTTAGAATTTCATATTTGGGCTTATTTGCAAAGTTTTGAAATGTTTTGGGCCATACTATAATTTATAAAAGTTTAAGGACACGAATGTAATCTAAACATTTGAAATCCAAAATTGGACAGAGAGCAAGCGGCTAACCACCTGAGGCTAGAGGCTAGCCGCCTGAGGAAAATCTAATATTTTCAAATTTTGGACTAAAGTGAAAGGTTTTGAAAACTTTAAAATTTATGGGTATTATGTTAAATTTTAAAAAGGACCTCTTTGAAAAATATTAATTTCGTTGGGGTCATTTCATTATTTTAAAAGTTTTGGGATGAAAAGTATTATTTAGAAGTTCTGAAATTAGACTTGTTTGTAAAGTTTTATGGCGTTTTGGGCCATATTATAATTACAAAAAGTTCTGAGCCAAAGTGTAATTTTAGTGAACATTGTTACTGTAGTAAAATTCAAATTTAACAGTAATATCACTGTTACAAGCGGCTAGCCAGATAAATCAAGCAGCTAACCATTTGGTTGCTGGAATTTGTCTATAACGGCTAATTCTCGGGCTTTAACTATAAAAACTCAACTCCAACTTCATTTTAAGGACTAATGCAAGCATATACAAGATCATATAACAAATATTGAGCTTCCATTTTGTAAATCATCATTTATTGAATCATTATTGAGTTATAATTTGTTATCCATTCTAAAAGAGAGTTTCATTGTTGTGATTTTCATTTCTCATCAAATTGTGAGTGTACAAGTGTAAGAAACACTTGGGGTGAAGAGATTGGGAAGATAATCTCTTGTTGTAAAGGTCCATTGACACCTTGGAAGTCAATTGTAAACATTTGAAACCTTGGGAGGCTTGGGTAGTGATATTCTCAAGCCGGGTGAGCTTGGCGGCGTGGACGTAGGTAGGGATAGCCGAACCACGTAAAAATTTTTGTGTTTTTCTCTTCCCTTACTCTTTTAACATTGTGCTTGATTGAATTTATTGTTTTTGATTTGATTAAGGCAATAAATTAAATTGTTGTGCGAATTGTATTGCATAATTTTAAAAACCCAATTTACCCCCCTCTTAGGTTGCATAACTTGTATTTCAATATTTAATGTCCTCTTTTCCATACATTAGGCAGCTAAAGACCTCATATATGTCTTTTACATTCATACACATAGAACGGTCAAGGTCCATCTCACAATTCTCCATTTTCTTCAAAAGATCTTTATAAGATAAGTCATTATTAATCTCAATTAGATCAATAGATTGAAACCGAAGCTCTATATGTCATTAACTCATCTTCCTCAGTCCACAATTTTCTAATGGGAAGCATCTAGGAAAAATAACATAATATTCATATTAGTGGTCGTTAACAAATGAGTAAATATGAGATATAATGTAATTCTAGCCAATGTCCATAAAAAAATATTTTCGAGTTCCCGCCAGAGCAAAATATTTATTAACAAATAATGTTCATCCATAAGACTATATAACTTTGATTCAAAATTTTATTTCAAATATAAAAAAATAGAAATTTTAATTTTATATAAAAACAAATAGAAAATTAAATTTTGAATCAAATGGCACAAACAGCAACTTAATCAGAGTCTTATATAGCAAGATATTCAAAAAATACCATTTTGGACACATTCCTCATGCGCAAAAGTAGGCATATGCTCTTCACATGCACATTGTATGCTACAGTCTCCCTACAATACACTACATTCTCACTACAGTGTGCCCTACAGTACCGTGCGTGTCCCATGTGCAAAGGCGATGAGTATGACCCATACGCTGCCTTGTGCAGCTTCGGCGATGTTGAGTCCAACACCATTTGAATCGATTTTTTGTCCGGAATCAAATGGTTCCCTCAAATTTTCAAACAGAGGACAGAATAACCTAGAATTGTTGAAAAACTTATTCTGGCACTATTGAGCATCTTCTCAAAATTACGGTTTTTTGAATTTTATGACCAAATTCTTGTTTCTACCACAACTTTCTCATTTTAACTCCATTTTTAACAAATCACTTATTGTGGGAAAGTTCTCGAAAGGATCTTTCCAATGATATATGACTCATAATTTCAAGTTTCCTAGATCAAAAGATATGAGCAAACAAAGTTTGAAGTTTCATGATTTCTTAGGGTTCATGCAACCTAAACCCTAGGCCATTTTTATGTCTATCAATTCCAGGATTTATGCTTTAATTTAAGCACTTCAGAATATAAAATCAACAGCCACCATATCGTACATTCCATAAAATTCAATTAACATATGAAATTCATGCTTTTTCATAAAATAAATTCGACTATATGTACAAATCCAACACAATAGAAAGCTTTGATACCAATGAAGGAAATTATAAAGAATTAAAGAAGCCATGCCTTTTTCCAAAAATTAACAGCGGAATATTCGAGTTTTGGATTACGTCAACGGTTGGAAAGAAATCATAAAAGGAAGTCCTTCTATGATCACAGTATAGATGCCCTTTTTAATGAATTGTTCAATGTTCTTTCTTCAGAAATCAAGAAGAATAGAAGTAGCAACGTTCTTTTTCTTTTACTCTCTCTTAATAACTGTACATGGTAACGACTTAGTAGTTACCATGTGCAGGTCAAGTCGGTTGGGTCATGCCATCATGGGTGACCCACCCGTCTATAGAAAGAAACAAATATAGCATTGAACAATTCTGTAGAGAAGTCGTTAAGCAAATAAGTTATCCGCGAAATTTCACTTTCAAAATAGAGAATAGTCCTCATAAAATTTTATTGGAATTAAAATTTTATTAGTTGGGCCAAATTCAATTAAGATTTTATTATAAATGATAGACAAATATTGGAATTAAATTTTTTAAATAAGAAAATAAATACAAAGTATATAATTTTTGTCTGTTGGTGTTTTGGGTCTTTTATCTTCTTTTGAATGAAAGTTTTCATTTGGACATCTATACGTAAGCATGACCCCAAAAATATAATAATTCAATTTTTAAATAATAAAGTAAATATGAAATAGTTTATTGTTATTGAAAAAATATACTAGGATGGGGTTGAGACCTCAATTTTTGGAAGACCCTAGGCAATTACCTAAATTGTCAGAAGGTTGAGTCGCTCCTAATACACTATTGCTGACAAATTTTTGATTGAGTTAGTCAGCCCCTTCTTCTTTTACATCAAGTGGAGGACTTGGATATCCTTAATTGCTTAAGGAGTTCATTTTCTTTAGAATAAGTACATAGCACAAGATTTTTCTTTCATAATAGGCAAATGACAAAGAATTTTTAAAGTTTTTTCTCAAATGAACTCACGAGAAGATTAAGAGAGATTCTAATTCAATTCTAACAAATTTTCCTATAATATAGTATGAAAATGTCAAGTTATTGGAGATTTGAGCCCAGTAATTTCCATAAGATGTTTCATATTGTTTGATCGCATTTCTCTTTGTATCACACCTTTTTTTTTAGGGAAAGAAAAGTTCTTTTTAAATTTGTTTGTATTTCTTTTCTTGTTTAAAAAATCCAATTAGGAGATTTGTCTATTACTTATATTTAAACTACTCAAATTTAGGCCCCACTAATATTTTGTAAAGGATTATTATCTATTTTGAAAATGAAAACTTCCTAGATAATTTATTTGCTGAATTACTTCTCTACTTTGAAAGAAAACACAACCTCTTAATTCTTTATAATCTCTCGAAATTGGACATACTTGACTTTGAATATAGGGCACCACTACCTTGCACATGGGATAACAGACCCCCTTTTTTGTCTTCTACTGAAGCAACCATTGGATGTTATCCAACACGTTGGTTTTCTTTTTTTTTTTTGGGTTTTAAATTTCTAAGTTACCTGATAAGTCGGTAATGACAAGTCATTTGCTATCAAACAACTCTTAACTAAAAACTTACAACGAAGCAGTGACACGTTCGAAATACTGTAGTAATTGCCGAATGAATTTAGGCAATAAATGGTTGCATAAAGTAACGGCTTCTAACAAGTATTGTATAATAAATTCAACAAATGCTTTAATGCAAGCAAAGGTTCCAAAGCATAATATATGCAATAATTGGTTCCGAGTAACATGTTCTATTATGAAATTTCATATATTAGAAGAAAATATCAATAATAATGGCGGAAGTCTTCCGGCCCAATTACACAATCTAGATTGCCAACAATCATCCACAACAAATTTCTAAGGAACTTGAATAAGCTCATGGATATCTGACCGAAATCACCCATATAATAATAAAAAGAAAATCCTAATTTTAAATTCTTGATCCATCAAAACATACGAAATTAAATATGTAACATATTCACGTAATAACTTCTCTACTTCAAAGAAAACACAATCTCTTAATCTTTAATTAGACATGCTTGAATTTGAATATAACAAAGAAAATACTTCAAAATTAGTATTTGTATAAAATCGGAAATGGATTCTATATATGAAAAAATAATCTTAAAATACATGTTTATCACAAAAGTTTCAACCAATATCATTAATTTTATTTTAAATAAATTGGCCTAATTTGTAAAATCTTGCCTAATTTTGAAATTTTGCCTAACTTCTAAAATTTTGCCTAATTTTGAAATTTTTGCCTAATTTCTAAAATTTTTATAATTTTGAAATTTTACCTAGTTTGGAAATTCTGCCTAATTTTAAAAAAAAAATTGCTAAATTTCTAAAATTTGTCTAATTTCGAAATTTTACCTAATTTCTAATATTTGCCTAATTCTGAAATTTTGCCTAATTTCTAAAATTTTATTGAGTTTGCCTAATTCTGAAATTTTGCCTAATTTCTAAAATTTTATTGAGCGAGCCCTGAGTATATGATTCGTATTAAATTAACCTCATATTTTTACGAATTAACTATTAATCAGATCCACCTATAATTTTGCTTAAAAAAATCCTAATCCATTAGAAGAAAAAGGGGAGAATTTTAAAAAAGAAAAAAGAACGTGTTGTATTGTATTTTCATAAGTAATGCGAACAACACGAAACATTTTCCTATATATAGCACGGTGGGCATGGCAGCTATGTATCTTTAGCAGCAACTATAGCTCTTGCAGGTTCCTTCTAGCACTTGCATCAATGGCAACCACCACTAAATCTCCATCGACAATATCAACAACTAATACACCACTCCAACAAATAAATTTTGCTTCCAAATTTGCTCCAAACGAGATTAGGAAAGGTTCTGACATTATAGTGGAAGCCTTGGAACGCGAGGGTGTCACCACAGTCTTTGCTTATCCGGGTGGCGCGTCCATTGAGATCCACCAATCTCTCAAGCGCTCCAACATCCGGAACATTCTCCCCCGCCATGAACAAGGTGGTATCTTTGCAGCTGAGGGCTATGCCCGCTCATCTGGAACACCTGGCGTCTGTATTGTTTCCTCTGGACCTGGCGTCACCAATATAATGACTGGCCTCATGGATGCTTATTCTGACAGTATCCCCATTGTGGCCATCACTGGCCAGGTTTCGCGAAAGCTCTTGGGCACTGGTGCGTTTCAAGAAACCCCAGTAATGGAGGTAACCCGCTCTATGACAAAACATAATTATCTTGTCCTTGATGTCGATGACATTCCTAGGATCATCAGGGAAGCATTTGTTTTAGCAACATCTGGTCGGCCAGGCCCTATCTTAATCGATATACCAGTAGATGTACAACTAGAGCTTGCTGTTCCAAATTGGAATCAGCCATTTAAGTTACCTGATTGCATTTCTAGTTTGTCAAAAGAACCAGATGAGTTAGCCTTGCAGCAGACTCTGAAGTTAATTTCGGTGGCGAAGAACCCTGTGTTATGTGTTGGTGGAGGCTGCTTGAATTCCAGTGAGGGGATAACGAGGTTTGTTGAGCTGACGGGTATACCAGTAATATGCACAAAGATGGGTCTAGGTATATTTCCTTGTTCAAATGGGTTATGTTTGCGGATGGTAGGAATGTTCGGAAGTGTATATGCTAACTATGCTGCGAATGAATGCGACTTGCTTCTCGCTGTTGGGGCTAGGTTTAATGAACGTATGACATCAAAGCTTGAGGATTTTGCAGTCCGAGCTAAGATTGTTCATATTGATATCGATTCGAATGAGATCGGGAAGCTTAAGCTGCCTGACGTGTCTATTTGTGCGGACGCAAACTTGGTTTTTAGTAGAATGAATAGGATATTGGAAAGTGAAGGAGTTGAATTTAAGTTTGATTTTTCGGCTTGGAGGGAGGAGCTTGACGAGCAAAAAAGAAAATATCCATTCAGTTATAAAACATTTGGGGAAGAGATTCCACCTCAGTACGCAATTCAAATTCTTAATGAGTTGACTGATGATGAAGAAACAATTATAAGCACAGGAGTAGGACAGCATCAAATATGGGCCATTCAGTTTTACAAATATAAGAGGGCTCGCCAGCTGTTAACGTCCTCAGGATTTGGATCCATGGGCTTTGGATTACCTGCTGCTATTGGTGCTGCAGTTGCTAACCCTGGAGCAATTGTTCTAGACATTGACGGCGATGGAAGTTTCATCATGAATGTACAGGAGTTGGCCACTATCAGGGCTGAGAATCTCCCTGTTAAGGTATTGCTAATAAATAATCAATACTTGGGCATGATGGTGGAATATGAGGATCGGTATTTTAAGGCAAATAGAGCTGATACATTTCTGGGAGATCCATTAAGAAAGGCTGAAATATTTCCAGATATGTTAAAGTTTGCGGAAGCCTGTGGGATTCCTGCAGCTCGGGTGACAAAAAAGAAAGATGTTAGAGCTGCAATTCAGTTAATGCTGAAAACTCCTGGACCGTACTTACTGGATGTGATGGTCTCCCATCAAGAGCATGTTGTGCCTATGATTCCTTCTGGTAAATCTTTTAAAGATACAATCCTGGAGGATGATGGAAGAACACTTCGTTAATCTACCCAAAGCTATCATTATCATTTTTCTCTAGACACTTTTATTGAACGTGGGATTCATGTAACATATAAAAATACAAGGTACGATATTGATTTCTCTCTCTTCTCCCAACATCTTCCCACACCCAAGTCCCAACGAGATTTGGCGGCTCTTGTTGGGGTATTTATTTGTGGGGGGAGTGGCAAATACAGAGAATTGAAATAATAATGGTAAAAATTTATTATAAAAAGTAATGTGTTTACAACTCTGTGTATACAAAGAAAATAATAATAATAAGTAAACTGCAAAAAAAATCCTTTATACTACAAGGCATATTACAAATGTCGTTTTCTATAAGACGTTATTTGTCCCCACTAATTGAGTGATGTATGTGGGTTAAGCAAATACGCTTCTAGGATATAACGGAGTACTTATTCATTTGCTTGTACATTGATGAAAGGAAACTTGAATACTCTTGAACGTTGCAAGCTTGCCAAGAATCAATAAATTATTTCTATAGTAAACAACAGAGTAATAGGTAAACAGCAGAAAAAATAATGTATACTTCAAGGCACATTATAAATCTCACTTTCTTTAAGATGTTATTTGCCCCCACCACTTGAGTGATGCGCATGGGTTAAGTAAATACACTTCTAGGATGCAATAAAACACTTATTTGTTAGCTTTTGTTGTGCATCAATGAAAGCAAACCTAAATACCCTTGAATGTTGTAGGCTTGCCAAAAATCAATATATTGTTCTTGCAGTAAACAATATATTAGATATTTCATGTAGTAAAATAGATGTTATCTAATGAAATTTATTTTAGGAAAGAGGGTTGAGTAAAGAGTGGTGTAAGATCATTATTTTCATGTTTTAATGGCCTAAACATGGCTTCTATTCATAGATATGCTTGTGTCCCTCTATTTGGGTTGTCACCTTTCATGATACCTCTTCATATCACCACGAATGGATGTATCCTTAAGTGAAAAAATACATCTTCTATAAGGCACAATTAATTGGGCATGTTTCTATAATAAGACATATTTATTTTAAAAATTGTTCCAACAATACCCCACTATTTTCAAAATAAATGAATTTTGAAAAATTATTTAGTATTAATCAACGTGGCATGGTAGACAAGCTCTGAACCAGTGACTTTATTCAAAGAACTGGATATATCTACATATAAGTTTTCAATTCTCAATTATTCTTTAGGTGACACATGGATTGGCCCTATGTCCATATCCTATTTTCATTAAGGATCTAGTAGCCAGCGAAGTTACATAAAATATGGCACCACCTCCTACACTCATTTAGGCAAACTTTTCTACAATGTCCTTATGACTAAAATATTTATAAGTCTATTAAAAGCTAAATAGCTTATCATTTCCCATATGTTACAAGTATCAAGCGTTCACTTTCGGGACGCATCCCAAATATTATAGTGCTTGTTACCATAATATATGGTGTAGTTTTGCTTATTGAACCCAAGACCTTAATGGGTTGCATTTCGTCATTAATGATAAGATAATGCCCACTTCATCCCCATCCTCTTAGAAGTTTTTAATACAAAGTCCTTTGCAAGGCCTTAGTTAAGGGATCTGCCAAATTTTGGCATGATTTCACCAAGACAGTTATGATTATTCCATCTATAAGTAATTGTCTCTCATAACTATATCTTAGACCAGTATGCTTAGACTTTCCATTTTAGAATTGGTTGTATACCCTTGATAAATTTTCCTCACTATCATAGTGAAAGGGAATCAGAGGCATTGGTTTAAACCAAATAGGAATTTCTATTAATAAATTCCTTAACTATTTAGCTTCTTGTTACATAAAGTCAAAGGTACAAATTATGCAGACATGACAGGGCCTGCTACACTAGCTTGCTTCTTTGAGCCCCTTAAAATAACTGCTCCACCAAGATTAAATATGCAACTACTAGCATATGTATGATCGTCTTGATCAGTAATCTAATTAGCATTTGAAATTCATTCCAAAATTAATGGATATCCATTGTCTTCTATACCATAATCCACTATCTGTTTAAAATATTTTAGAAATTTGTACACTATTTACCAGTGTGCCTGGCTTGGATGACTAGTATATCTATTCAGCTTTCCAATAGCGAAAGCAATGTCAGGCCTAGTACAAGTCATAGCATGAATAAGCCACGCAATAACACATGCATATTCTAATTGGGATACTGCTCTTCCAGTGATAGGGCACAATTTTATGTTTGAATCAAAATGTGTTGGCACAGGCTTACAATCATAATAATTAAATTTCTTTAAAAATTTCTTAATATAATGTGATTGGGTCAACAATAAGCCGTTATCGTTTTTGATAATTTAATCCCCAAAATCACATCATCAAGCCCTATGTCTTTTATAAAAACAAGATGAGAATAATGATTTTGTGATTCTAATGCTCTCACTATCAGGTCCATTAATATGTCATGTCAATATAAATAATCACACCTTTATTTTTATTGAATTTTGTATAAATACATTTATCAGATTCATGATTTTAAATCTATTAAAAACAATCATTTTGTCAAACATTTCATGCCACGACTTTGGAGCTTGTTTAAGGCCATATAAAGAATTGACTAGTTTACAAACTTTATGCTCTTATCCTAGCATAAGAAATCCTTCTAGTTGTTTCATGAAAAATTCTTCATCTAATTCTCTATTTAAGAAAGTTGTTTTTATATCTATTTGATGGATTTCAAAATAATAAATTGAATCTAAAGCAATCGAGACTCTAAGATCAACAATTCTTTTTCAACAGATGCATGTGTATCAAATTATGAAGGCATTCTTTTCATGTAAAGCCTTTTACTCTAGTCTTGCTTTAAATCTTTCAATTGTTCTATCAACTTTCTTCTTCATTTTAAAGATCTATTTATAATCTATAAGATTAGAGCTAGGTGGTAAATCGACTAATTTCCAAGTCTTGTTACACATAATAAAGTCCATTTCATTATTATTGGCCTGTCTCCAGAAGACAACATCTTGAGACTTCACTGCCTCTTTATAGGTGAAGGGATCAGACTTTATAGTAGGTGTGATCAAGGTTTGTTTAGATTTTTAGTCTCTTGTCCCTTCTACTAAATAGAATATAAAATAGGGTTATTATCATTTTACTACTTCAGGAATTGCCAAATATCAAATGACTACAACAATTATTATCTCCTATCATTTTACTACTATATCTTTATAAAAATATCATTTTACTACTTTTCCGTTACAACCGTTAGTTGACCGTTAGTTGACTGCTAGTTGACCGTTAGTTGACCAGTTAGTTGACTAACAAAATATCAATTTCACCCTTCATGATTAAAAAATATATATATTTGAAGCATATTTACAAAATAAATTTGTAATATATTTATTAAAATAGATATAAAATTCCAACATAATTTTTTTTTGCTAGAATTATAATATATGAATTACAAATTTATCTTATTAATTTTTTTAATCATGAAGGGTAAAATTGGTATTGTGTCAGTCAACTAACAGTCAACTAACGGTCAACTAACAGTCAACTAACGGTTGTAACGGAAAAGTAGTAAAATGATATTTTTATAAAGATATAGTAGTAAAATGATAGGAGACAATAATTGTTATAGTCATTTGATATTTGACAATTCCTGAAGTAGTAAAATGATAATAACCCTATAAAATATTATACAAAAGATTTTTTAGTCTTTATTCTTTTTGTTCTTTTTTAATTGATTTTGCTCATTATCAACATTATGCTTTTGACCAATTTCTATCGGTTTATCATCCTTTTGAGAATTATTACTTTTTGATATAGTAGAAAATCTATTTTCATAGAATATGCAATCTCTAGATTCCACTATAATATTGATCTCAACAAAGCTATTAGGTTCTATTACAACAAACCTGAACGCTTTAATATGTTCAGCATATCCTAAAAATATGCATTCAATGCCCCTTTATCCAATTTTTTTTTTTAATCATAGGTTCAAGTAGTCTTCCAATTGCTTAGCAACCGCAAACTCTTAAATATAAAAGATTAGACTTTCTCTTTTTCCATAATTCATAAGGATCACTTTTGTTTTATTATTGAGAACTCTATGCAAGACATGACATCGTTCGAAAGAGCTTCACCTTGAAAACCTTTACCATGCCCAAAATTTAATAGCATATCATTAACCATTTCAATTAGTGTCCTATTTTTCATTTCAATTAAACCATTTTATTGTGGTGTATATGCAATGCTAGTTTCACGCACAACGCCAACAAATTCACAAAATTCAAGAAATGAATATTTACCTCATTTATCACTCCTAAGACATTTAATTTTAATGTCACAAAACTTCTCGACTTCATTTTTATAAATTTTAAATTTATCTAACACTTGATCTTTAGAATGTAGTAAATACTCATAGCAATATTTTGAAAAATCGTAAATACACATAGCAATATTTTTATAAATTTTAAATTTATCTAACACTTGATTTTTAGAATGTAGTAAATATACATAGCAATATTTTGAAAAATCATCAATAAATGTTAAAAAATATTTTTTAACACCTTTAGTAGGATTGCTATGCATATCACATATATCACTATGAATTAAATGCAAAAAAAAGTTGTTTTTTCAATTTTTAGAAAAGGCGTTCTCGTGATTTTAGATTATGCACACACTTTACATTTTTCATGTATATCATTTTTCATGTTTACGAATTAATTTTAAATAAGTCGTGCAATCACATGATCTAAGTGATTATGGCACAAAGATAATGAGTCAATCATGTAAGCAAAAGAAACATTTATTCTATTTATATTGAGTTTAAATATTCCTTCGTACATGTATCCTTCCCAACAAAGGTACCACCCTTAGACAATGCAAATTTATTTGACTCAGATGTAGGTTTGAAACCAAAATTTTTAAGAAGGCTAACAAATACAAGATTTTTGCTAACTTTAGGTACATGATAAACATCAGTAAGAGTTAAGGTTGTTCTAGAAGTAAACTCGAGTTGCACATTAATTTCTTTAATTGATGCAATAGATGAATTTGTCACATAAAGAACATTCCTATTAGTCATTACTTTGTAAGATGAGAAAAGGCTATAATCTTAACACACATGCTTGGTTGCACCAGAATACCATGCATTATCATCTTCAAGTAGCTTAATCTTAAAAATCATAGCCACAAAAGTTCCTTTTGTGTTCGAAAGTTCCTTTTGTTTCTTAAGAAGTTGACAATCTCTTTTGAAGTGACTAAACTTTCTGCAGTGGTGGCATTTACCTTTCTTTTTCTTCTTATTGTTTTGATTCTCTTTGGAATAAAACTTCCTCTTTTGGTTATTCACAAGGTGATTAGAATGCTCAAACTTCTTTCTCTTATCCAAAACATTAACTCTAAAGGATGTAACAACCTCTTCCTCAAGACTATTAAGTTTGAGTTCCTCTTCAATGCAACGACTTTGCCTAAGCCTTTTAGGCTAATTTCCTTTTTGCTATGTATAATACTTTTCTTATAGTCTTTTTAAGAGGGAGGAAGTTTATCTATAATTGAAGAATCAATAATAAACTCATTAATTTTCATGTTGTGTTGGTTGAATTGATCAAGAATATGAAAAATTTTCATTATATTGTTCAACCACAAATCTGTTACCAATCTTTTTATGATTAAAAATTTTTAGAAGCCAAGAATTTCTTACTTATGGCATCTCCCATCATATGCTAAGCCTTCATGATCAAACAAAGTATTAGAAATTGTATTGCAAAAGTGGCCCTGGCACATGTAGTCATCTTGCTCCCACTTCTACTACACTCTAGTTTCTGCTAATGTCTCATACTCATGCTTTTAAGATTTTGGTGTTGTAAGAACATAGTACACACTATGGCTAATAAGAAATGCAACTTTTTCTGCAAACGTATAAAGTTGCTATCATTAGACCAATCTAATTTGACAAAATCAACTGCAAAGTATCGAAGAGATGAACATCATGCCATAGTTGCAGAAATAATGTCCTAAGATTGTTGGGGTATATATTTTATGGGATTCACAAATGAAGAGAATTGCAGTAATAATAGTGAAACTTTATTAGATAAAGCCATATCTTAATGGCCTAAACATGACCTCCTGTGCCACTCTATTTGGTTTCTCACCTTTCAAGATACGCCTATATTTATGGCCATTGGATTAAGATTTGATTTTAATCAATGATCCAAATTGAACCATCATAATTTCAGATGAAATGCCATGATACATGGATATATCTATAAGTGAAAAAATATAACTTCTATAAGGCATAATTAATTGGACATGTTTTCACAATGAGCGATTATTTATTTGGAAAATTGTTTCAACTATACTCTCACTTACTCGAGCACAGATGAAAATTTAAATCTAATTTTTTAAATTCCTTCTCTTTTTTTTTTTACTGAAAAGTAACTGTTTGTAATTTTTTTGGGAAGATAATTTGCAATCATATTGACAGTGAGTGAAACAACCGGCCCCGAACCCTAGGGCGAGTCTATCTAATCTCATCAAAACTGGATAGATAATAATCTAATTAGTTTATGAATATAATACTCCTAAAATAATTCAATATACAACTAACTCAAATGATCACCACTCTCAACCAAAATACTGAATGTTTACCCAAGATATCTCTAGGGTATCAAAAAATTATATTATAACTAATATTAACATACATTGGTTTATTCTTAATCCCAAAAGAATAATATAACAAAATTATACAATCCCAAAATAATGAGATGATCAAGATGTCTTAAAAAAAATCATCTATATCTTCTAACACCATCACTTGGCCAAGACTCAAAATATATTTACAATCACTGAATCGATCTGGTGTACCTACAAACTCCTGCTGAAGGGGAGAATATAATAAAAATGGGATGAGTATAAAACTCAATGCGCTCAATGAGTGGATAGTAATTTTTAAAAATAAATTTAACTTAAAAATAATTTAATCATATTATTTATAAACACGGTTTCATCAAACCATATGCAAGAAACCATTAATAAATCATTTAACATTTAAATCATATTACTAACCTTGAAGAGCATATATAATATCGTACGTAATAACCATCGAAATCATATCACAATATCTAATAACTCTATGAAATGAGAGTTACCATGGCACTTTTAGACTTAAATCAAGATTACTTAGAGAATAAATGATGTATTTTGTTGCATTTTAATAATAGTTTGCATAAACATCCATTTTAGTTCAATTTTAATGAAGGTTGTTTGAATTTGAATAATTGTATGCCTAAATCTTATACATAACTGTAGGTAATTGGAAGCTCAAATTTCAAGAAAAGGATGTTGTTGTAATAGGCTAGCAAAAAGAATAAAAGAACATGGCTGCAGAAGAATTGAAGCAAGTCTGGAACAGTATAAATGTTATAGCCATTGTTGTAACAACCATTGCTATAGCAATCCTGGAGCATTGGCAAAAAAGACTTTGAGCAAGACATTTAGTAGATTACAATTTGGAGTTTCTTAATCTTGAAGATACTCACTCTAAACTTTTGATTACCCTAGTTTTCAGTCACACACAAAGAAAATGAGAGGCCATCAATCGAGAACAAAAACTGAAAACAAAAAGGAGAAAATGAGGATCAAAGATCGAAACTAAGGGCTGGAACAAGGAAAATTTGTGGAGGCCAATTGGGAAACTTAGTTTATCTTGTTCTTTTCCTGTTCTTTTGTTTAATTTTTAATCATGAGGATATTCTTGATGGCTAAAACTCATTTATTTATTTTACTTTCATAGATCATGAACTGATTTCATTGTGGTTGAGTGTTAGACAATCTTAAGGGTTTCTTTACTGAATTTATATGTTTGCTATAGCATTTTGTTTTGGTAAAGCTTATTTTATTCATTATTTCGGTTGACCACCCATTTAATGATACGAGCTAACAAAGAGCCACAAAAGGGCCTATCTCAATGGAACATATCCGAGTAATACTTGGTTTTGATTGAGTTTCCTGAGTTGAATTTAACTTGATTCCAAAAGGGTCATGCCTAATCTAGAATTAATGATGAACTAAACATAGAGATTCTCCTTGTAGGGTTAATATAACCTAGGCGTGTAATGCTATATCTTATATTGGCATGACAATTCACTATTAGGTTGCATATAGATATAAGAAATCTAACATGCGATAGCTAAGGATATATAAGGATTCTACCCATTCTTTGTGAAAGAGATCTTTGCAAACAATCGAGTTTAAGATTTGAAGAAATAGTTAAAACAATTAACAGAGTTTAATCACTCAACTATTTCATTCCCATTAGTTTTACTCTTATGTTTAACATGAGAATTTTATTTGTTGCATTTTCAATTATTGCATTTTATATTTTTAGTTAGTTGTTTAGTTTCATCAATTTTCTTATTTTAATTTAGAACAACCACTACACTGTTACAGATTGTTGTAGCAAATCTGATACCATCAATCCCTGTAAAGACGATCTTAAATACTTATCATTATATTACTTGTTGTGTACACTTACACATTGATATCAATAGCATTTGAATTTATCACAATAATATCATATAAAATACATAAATCTGAAATCATCACTAAACAAATACCCAGGGAAATAATCTCGTCATATCCGGACCTCAACGAACGGGTAATGACTTACTATCTAGGTACCGTCACGCCCCGGAGCTATACGGATAGACAGGGAAGTGCCACCTCATATCTCATCATATTTGTGCATGCATAATCTAATCTCTAAAGGACAAAAGCGCCCAAGCACACAGTCCAAAACCTCTGTGTGTACTTAGACGAGCCCTAAAGGCTTGTATCTCGTCTGTATTATCTGTATATGTATCATTGTTATCATCATATCACATGCATATGCCCCCAAAAGGCAGAAGGGCCAAACACACGGCCTAAAGCGTCTATTATTCACACGGGCCCCAAAGGCCTCATCATATCTATATCACTGTAATCGGAGAAGGGTATTGTTCAATAATTTTACAAACAACGTCTTATACACGTATACATGAACATAAAATCATACTATAAATCTCATTTCCTTTCTATTTAACATACTTTAACTCTATTTTCTTTTTTTACTGTCACATCCAAGCCCACTTTTCATATCTTTAAAATACTTTCATATTTTATCTAAAGTTGATACGAAAAACCATTAACCAAACATTTCAATAAAATATCAAAGCGTTTATTAAATCCATTTCGGGAAAATCATTAAATTAGAACATTTAAAATACTTATTCCACAAACATGCATTATTATCACAATTAACTATGAAAATAGGTTTTTTATATTTCACTCACAGTAATGATGTTCAGACTCGGATATCATCCTCGTCGGCAGACTGATTCTCGCTCGCAAATCCTCCTAAATTAAAGAAACGAAATTAGGACTAAATTTATGCATTAACTCGAAACGAACATCTATCCATAATTTACAACTCCCATGTTGATAAAATTAAGATTCCCTTGAGTCCGTAAATCATTAAAATACTGCGAAATCATAAATCACCAAATCACCCTCGAAATCGTAATTACAACTAATCTTCACTTTTGGAAATTACTAAAATCCCTACATGGTTAGAAATTACAAAATCGCCCTCAAAATGTAAAATTACCTAATTGCCCTCACTAGTTAATAGTGATCGAAGTTCAGTCAACGGTGATCGGAAAGCTCAAGTCTGATAATTCCAACCACGCTGAGTCTAATAGTGCCGGTGGTGAGCTCCCACTCGCAACATCATGGCGAATTGAACTTCCCAAGCCGTAAGCTTTCCAGCCGTCGTTTCTTACCAAAACGGCTATTTCAGGTAGCGGGGATGGTCAGAAAATGATAAGGGTGAGCTAAGGATCAAGATCCAGGTGGTGGCGTAATTCAAAACTAGCGGAATCGATAACGAGAAAGGGTGGGGTTTACCACGACTTTTTGAGCTTGATTTCCGGCATTTTGATCGTTTCTCGACAACGATGATAGCTGGGATACGACGACCGGTCTTCAAGCTTCAGATTGGTACCTTGCTCGACCGGTAAGGTGGCCGAAAATTAGAGATATGGCAAGGTTGGGTTCCTGGGTTTCAGGTCGATTTACAACTTCTCTCACTCTCTCACACGTGTGTATGTGTTCTTTTGTTTCCAACTTCTTCTTTTTTTTATTTACTTTTTAACTGCCTCACTTTTTTTCAAATATGTTATAATCCTCCCCACTTATAAAAATTTCGCTCTCGAAATTTATGTACTTGATAAGAGAAGGTGAGGATGTTGTGCTCACATTAAGTCTTCGCTTTCCCCAGTAGCCTCTTCCTTTGTGCGATTCCTCTACAGCACTTTTACTAAAGGATTGGTCTTAGAACACAGAACTTGGTATTTTTCTTCCAGTATCTCCACTGGTTCCTCTTCGTAAGGCAAGTCTTCATTCAAGTGAATAAGTTGCTTCGATAACACATGGCTCAGGTCATATATGTACTTCCGGAGCATTGAGACATGAAACACAGTGTGGATTTTGGATAACTCAGGTGGTAGAGCTAATCGATAAGCTAGCGGACCAATGCACTATATGATCTCATATGGCTCAATGTAACATAGGCTTAGCTTCTCACGTTTCCTAAATAAAAGTACCCATTTCTAAAGAGATATCCAGATGAAAACCTTATTACCAACTTCAAATTCAAGTTCCCATCTATGCTTGTCTGCATAGCTCTTCTGTCTATCTTGGGCCACCTTTAATCCATCCCGAATCAATTGTATTTTTTCGTTAGTATCCTAAACTAATTCTAGACCAAATAGCCTCCGTTCACCAACCTCATCCCAACATATTGGAGTCATGCCTTTTCTACCATACAAAGCCTCATATGGTGTCGTTTCAATACTAGCTTGATAGTTGTTGTTGTAAGCAAATTCCATCAGAGGTGAATAATTTTCTCAATTACCTTTAAAATTCATAACACAAGCTCATAACATATCCTCTAAGGTTTAAATAGTAAACTCTGACTGACCATCAGCCTGTGGATGAAAAGTTATACTGAAGTTCAACTTGGTGCTTAAAGCATTTTGCAAGCTAGTCCATAACTTAGAAGTATACTAGGAATCTCTATCTAAGACTATAGACACAAGTACTCTGTGAAGTCAAACTATCTCAGCCACATAAATAGTCCCTAATTTGTCCATCGAATAAGTGGTTTTGAATAGTAAAAAGTGAGCAGATTTTGTAAGTCGATCAACAACTACCCAAACACTATCATGTCCCTTATGAGTACATGAAAGTCTCACTACAAGGTCCATCGTGATGTGCTCCCACTTCTATTCTGGAATAGGAAGTGACTGGGAATACCCTGCAGGCCTTTGATGTTCAACCTTAATATGCTAGCAAACTAAACATTGAAAAACAATTTTGCTATCTCTCTCTTCGTGCCCTACCACCAGTAATGATCCATCAAGGTACAATACATCTTCATACTACCAGGATGCATCGCATATACTGAACATTAAGCTTCTTCCATAATATTTTCTTTCAGATCCTTTTTGCACACTCTCTTTCAACTTCATTTATTGTGGGTCCTGAGCTTGCATCTAGTGAACTTTGTCAATCAAAGTCGACCTAACTCGAAAATTAGTTATTAAAGTTCCACATTTGTCAACATTCAACTCAACTCCCAAAGAACTCAACTTAATCAGCAAAGGCATATGCGCCACTCACAAGTGGGCTATAGAGTTGGAAAACTTCCTATTCAGTGCATCAGCTACCACATTCGCTTTGCCTGGATGATAATCAATAGTGCACTTGTAGTCCTTAATAAGCTCAATCCATCTCCTCAGTCTCAAGTTTAACTCTTTCTAAGTAAATAAATACTTGAGACTCTTATGATCAGTGAAAATCTAACACGTTGCCCTATATAAATAATGCCTCTATGTCTTGAGTGCAAACACTATTACTGCTAGCTCTAGGTCATGTGTTGGTAGTTTTGCTCATGCTTTTTAAGTTGTCTAGAAACATAAGCTACCACTTTCCATGCTGCATTAGCACACAACCCAATCCCTGCCTAGAGGTATCACTATATATCACAAATCCTTCATTACCAGATGGAAGTGTAAGAACTGGTGCTGACGTGAAATGTGTCTTAAGTTATTGAAAACTCTTTTCATAGGCATCATCCCACTGGAACTTGCTGTTCTTTTTGGTTAACTGTGTTAGAGGAGAAGCAATCTTAGAGAATCATGCTATAAATCTACGATAATAGCCAGCCAACCCCAAGAAACTTCTAACCTCTGTGACATTTGTAGGTCGTTTCTATTTCACAACTGCTTCAGTCTTTTAAGGATCAACATAAATGCCTTCAATTGATATCACATGGCCCAAAAATACTACTCTGTTCATCTAGAACTTGCACTTACTGAACTTGACATACAACTACTTCTGCCTTAAAGTTTGTAAAAAAGTCCGCAAATGCTCTGCATGCTCCTCCCCGCTTCTAGAATACATCAAGATATCGTCAATGAATACAATCACAAACTGATCCAGATATAGGCGAAATACCTTATTCATGAAACCCATAAAAGCTGCTGGAGCATTTGTCAACCCGAATGGCATCACTAAATACTCATAGTATCTATAATGAGTTCTAAATGTTTTTTTAGGAACATCGGCCTCTTTAATTCTAAGCTGATGATACCCCAAGTGCAAATCAATCTTAGAAAATACATTGGCCCATTGTAGTTGATCAAACAAGTCATCAATACGCAGAAGTGGATACTTATTGCATATCGTAACTTTGTTCAACTGCTTAAAATCGATGCAGAGTCTAAAAGTCCCATTTTTTTTCTTAACAAACAAGACTGGAGCTCGCCATGAGGACACACTAGGTCTAACAAACCCTTTATCCACCAACTCTTACAGTTAAACCTTCAGCTCCTTCAATTTTGCTGGCGCCATCCTGTATGATGCCATAAATATAAGAGATGTTCCAGGGACTAAATCAAAAAAGTCAACCTCCCTGTTCGATGGCATTCCAAAAAGTTCATTGGGAAATACATCTGAAAACTCTTTGACTACTGCAATATCCTTCAATTTCAATTATTGAGCTTATGTGTCTATCACATGAGCTAAATAAGTTGAGCACCCCTTTCTTAACAATCGTCTTAGACTAACGGCAAACATGACACATGAGGTTAATGAGATTCAAGCCAATCCATGCCCAAAATAGATCACTATAATCTCTTAAAGGTCTTGCATTCTTGTTTCTTAGCACTGTTTGGTCAGCAACGATTAGTTGTTTTTGTTACAAAACTTCTCTTCTTTCTCTATTGAGCCTTCTACACGTACGTTCAATCTCTAGATCAAAAGAAAATAAATAGAAACTTCTTGAACATCTCATAAAATTAAACAAGAAAACGAAAAAATAAAAAATAAAAACAACAGAAATAAAATTCAAATTAAACTAAGGCTAGTTAGTATCAATACTAATCCAAACAATCCCTAGGAACAGTGATTAGTGTTAAAAATTGTATGTTTATTGGGGGGTAAAAATGTTATTTTCTGCTTATAATATAATTGACATTTGTAATTACATAACATATTATGAATTTCTAATTATTTTTCTAAATATTTGATTTTGTGTATTTTTATATATTTATTAGGTTAAAATAATAATTTCACACAATTTGAGGCTCCAAACAAATGTTCGGATGTCAAATTTAGATTTTAGAAGTCAAAGAAATTAGGTCATTGTCGACGATGATCCGCCACTTTTGTTGTAAATCTATAAGTTTTTACCACGGTAAATGTGGTAATTGTGAAATTATATTTTTCTACTATGTTAGGCATTGTAATTGTTAATGGAATGTGTTGGATGTGCTTGAATGGATTACGTTAGGTTTATATTTTGTTAGTGGGACAAATGTATGGTTAATATGTAATTAGCTTTATTTATTTATGTGATGGGGATTAATAATGTATTAGTATAAATAGAGAGGGGGGAACACACATTTTCTTCTCTTCTTTCCCCCTCAAAATTTTCTCCATATCTCTCTTTGTAATATATTTTCAATAAATAAAATTAGTTTTATTTTTAATTTTTAAATTTTTTAATTATTTTTATTTCAATAATTTCCTTTATTTCAAATATGTTTAGCTAAATACTAATAGTTAAGGGAAGGTGAAACTCTTAGTAAAAGAAATATAATTTAATCAAATTTTATTTTTAATTATATAAATTAAATTATTTTCTATTTAATTTTATTCATATTTTATATTTTGAAATTTTCATCTATTGTAGACAAACATGGGAGTTTTGGCACAATGAATTCTTAATATCTTAGTATAAAGTATGGTAAAATGATATTTTGACTTATTACAGACAAGTTAAGTTGTGGCACATTAATTACTTAATCCATTATAAAATTAATGGAAAAATAATTATAATTTATACAATTAATCATTTGGATAAAAGAATAAAAATAAAAAGAATTTATTAAATTGTATTTATTACTAAGAGTTGATTCATAACCCTAACTAATTTAATTTCATAGTTTTCTCATATTAAATTGCATATATTTAAATTTTATTTTAATTTTTTGGATAAAATTAAATAAAAAAATTAAATCATTTCTCTGTGGATCGACTTCGGACTCACTGGGCTATAGTATAACTAGGCACTTTAATACTTGGGAGTAAATTAAACACTTTTAAGTCATGTCAAACAGTGCCAAAAACTAGTTGCGTAAAGTAGCAAGTGTCCTATTCGGCATAAGTAATATAATGTAAAGTAAAATATTGTCCCATAGAGATTGTATATCTTATTAGCTACCGAAATTATTCTAACCCTAATTTATTTAAACAATCAAATAAGAGAATTTAGATTAAAAATTAAATAAAACAAAATAATTAAAAGTTAAATAAAAAAGTAAACCGTAATGGAAATTATCAAGACACTATGACATCCAATTTCACCATAACCAATCTAATTTAACCTCCATCTATGCTACTAGAGTTTATTACGCATGTTAACAGTGAATTTTCCTAATCTGTTCAATATCCTCTCTCTAGTAACATAAAAAATATCCTCACATATTAACCCACTATATCTCTTGGTAAATTTAAATATATAAAGATTCATTAAGTTCTATGGAAATTCTTCAATAGGACTGCATGAATCACGTTGGCACATATCTATCTTTTATTCAATTCATGACATTCATCACATATAGCAAAAATATATAAATCTCCTCTCAGTCTCATTATACATCCTCAAAATCATTCAAATATTGGTTAGATATTCAAAAGCATTAAGCATAATAATGAACACTCAATCATTGAATAATAAACTAAAAATAACACTGATTTATGGTGTTAAATTTTCATAGTTAGGTTACATCATAACTTTAGCAAAATAAATTAGTTCATGGGAAGATAAAGCGAGTCCATAAACTTAATTAGGAATATTCAAGTAAGATAATATAAAATAGAAAGTGAAAGAATAAACTCAAGAAGTTCCCTCTCTCCAATCTCTGCAATCGGCTTTTCCAAATTGTTGCTCTCGAGTTTGTGGCGGCGGCTTCTCTCTTTCTTTTTCTCTTGGCTTCTTATGTCAATTAATGTGGCTGCTACTCTTTTTTTTTTCTTCTTCTTCTAATTCTATCCTGTAGCTTCCGCTCATGTCTTTTTTAGAATGCTTTAATTGGTCGCCTTCTTCTTTTAATAATGCTAACGTTAAGTCCCCAACTCAGAAGGATTTAAAACAAATCAAGCCAAGCCGCCAACATTAAGGGCAACATAATCTTGACATTTAAATTGTAAATTAATTCTTTAGTGCTCCCCACATATGTTCATGCATAATGGTTAATTTAATTAAGAGTCAGACTATTAGCACCCATCCAAAATTCTATTGAAACCCCTTTTTAAATTATATTTCATTTACTACCAAAAGTGTCCTTTTTTCTAAATGAATATTCATTTCATTTATGAATTTTTTAGTTTCTAATAAATTTCTCACTGTTTCAGTCTCAGTATTTGTATTCCTCTCTTGAAACTTTCGTTATTATTTAATTTCCAAAGAAACAAATTTAAAATAATAGAAAGAAAAATATTATACTTAGAAAATAATGATATTTTATGAGTTTAATATAATTTTATCTTATTTATAAAATTTGGGTTCAGCAATTAGTTTAAGAATTCTTCAAAAAATTATTTGCAGTGAGATAAAATGTTGTTTTATTTATTTTCCACTACGTTGTATTTTAATTAAGTTGTTATGTTTATTACAAAAATTTTGTTTTGACTTAAAGGATTACTTCCTAAATTTATACTAGTTTGATGATGAAAAAAATTTATATTTTGCAAGCAAAATAAAATTGGAGAGAGAGAAAATATAAATGGCTCAATTCTATTTATATTTGTCCATAAATGTAATTGTAATATAACAGTTGTTTTATGAGATTAATGAAGGGCTGTCAATAGTCCAACTCTTTAATTAAATTTATTTCAATTAAATTTCTTTATTCCTTTCCCTTTCTTATTCTTTCAAGTAGATTTTTCCCTAAATATTTTGATTTACTTCCTCTTTTATCTCAAAATATACCTAAAATAATAAATTATAAAAATTAAGATAAAAATAACTTAATATAATATAATTTAACATAAAATTAAGTTTGGGAAATATTAAAATAATATATAAATTATTAGCACATCAAAAATATTTTCTCTCTTTTATAGATGACTATTCTAATATGGTTTTGAGAGGTTCGAATACTAGAATGCATTGGTGGAAACACAAACTGGTAGAAAGTCAAGAGATTAAAGACTAACAATGAGTTAGAATTCTATAATTAATAGTTTGATGGTTTATGAAATCAAAATGAGATTGTAAGGCATAAGACAATAAGACATAAGACAATAAGGCATACTCCACAATAAAACGGCCTTGCTGAAAGAGTACGTAGAACCTTGATGGACAAGGTCATATGTTTATTGATCTGTTCCAAACTGTCATAGTCTTTATGGGCTGAAACGTTAATGACAGCATGTTATCTAGTAAACAAAAGTCCATCCAGTGCTTTGAATTTTAAAACACCTACAAAGATTTGGTCAGGGAAGGCTGCAAATTATTCAGATTTGAAGATTTTTGACTGCCCCATATATGCACATATTATGTAAGGAAAACTTGAGCCAAAGGCTTTGAAAAGTGTTTTTTGGGGATAGCCTGAAGGTGTGAAAGGTTATAAGCTTTGTTGTGTTGATTTGAAGCCACCTAAGTGCATAATTAGTATAAATGTTACCTTAATGAGTTAGAAATGCTTAAAGGACATGCTCAAAAGATATAGAACATGATTATGGTTTATAAGGGCTTCAAGCGGAGGTTACTGGTAAAACAATTAATCCAATCTATAATCAAGGTTAGAAGATGAAAACGTTGAAGCCGATGAAACCAGTGGACCCTTTGATGATCAAACTATAATACAAGATTATTAACTTGCCAGGGACAGAGAGAGTGATAAAGGCACCAAAGAGATATGCTTACGCAGATTTGATGCCATATGCATTCACAGCATCTTATATATTAAATAAGGGTGAGCTTAAAACTTATAAGGAAGCTGTTTCAGCCAGAGATGCAGACCAGTGAATTAGAGCTATTAGGGAAGAAATGGAATCATCATATAAGAATGGTTTTTGGAGCTTGTAATAAAACTAGAAAAGAATAAAGTAGTGGGCTCTAAATGGGTGTACAGAATCAAATAAGGCATGTCGAGTGTTAAACCAATATGATATAAAGTGAGGCTTATAGCCAAAGGCTTTACTCAAAAAGAGGGTATAGATTTTACTGAGGTTTTTTCACCTGTGTTCTGACATGCCTCAATAAGATTTATTTTATCAATTGTTGTAGTGATAATATACATCTAGAACAAATAGATGTAAAAGTTATACTCTTACATAGTGAGTTACAAGAGCTGATTATAATGGCTACACCTGAAGGCTTCGTAGACCAAGCAAACGTTGATTGGGTATGTCTTCTGAAGAAGTCTCTTTTATGGCCTTAAACAGTTGCTTAGACAGCGGTACCTTATATTTGACAACTTTATGATGAAACTTTGTTTTTAGAGGTGTAATATGGATTTCTTTATTTGTTATAAAGAGATATATAGAGTTATGGTTTTATTTGGTTCTGCATGTAGATGACATGCTCATTGTCAGTAAGAGCATGGAACAAATAAAGACCTTGAAGCAACAACTTAGAAGGGAGTTTAAAATGAAGGATCTTGGACCAGCTAAGAAGATTTTGGGAATATAGCTAATCAAGGATAGGAATCTAGTATTTTGTTTCTTACTTAGGAGGAATACATCCATAAGGTGTTTGATAAGTTTGAAATTAATGCTTCAAAAGTAGTTCAAACTCCCTCACTAGCCCACTTTAAACTATCATAACAACATTGTCTTATAACCGATGATGATAAATCTGAAATGATAAAAATTCCCTATACAAGTGTTGTAGGATGCTTGATGTATGTAATAGTGCTAACTAGGCCTGATATAGCATATGTTGTCAGTGTAGTTAGGAAGTATATGGCCAATCCTAGGAAAAAGCTTTAGAAGGCCGTGAAATGGATACTTAGCTATCTAAGGGGAACATCCATACATGGTTTGATGTATGGAGAACAGGAGTGAGATGATAGTTTGATTGTTGGTTATGTAGATGCAGAGTGTAGAAGTGATGTTAATAGAAGAAAATCTGTTATAGGATATCTATCCATATACAACAATTGCGTAATAGACTAGAAAGCTCAGCTTCAAAGTGTCATTGCTCTGTTAACTACTAAAGCAGAGTACATAGATGTTACTGAAACAATCAACGAGGCAATATGGTTGAAAGGCATGTTGAAGGAGCTTGGAGTTGATCAAAGGTTTATGGTGATTTTGACAACCAGAGTGCCAGATGCTTAAGCAAAAGTTAAACTCACCATGAAAAGACCAAGCATATTGACATCAAGCTACATTTAATCTGATTGGAAATGTCTAAAACAATTGTAAAGCTTCAGAAAATTCATGCAAATGACAATGTTGCAGACATTTTGGCAAAGGTCATCCTTGGAGCTAGGTTCAAGCTTTGTTTGGAATTAGTTGGCATCTATGAAAGTTCAATTACAGATGAATGAAGATAAGAGTAGCAGGTTTGTGAGAGTTTCCGGCTCAAGGTGGAGAATGATGAATTGTGAGCTTAAAACTAGGTTCAAGAGAAAGTATTACTTTGTTGGTTTACGTAATAAGTTTTGTATGTCCTGTCGGTTCCAGTCTAAGCGACATGTCAGTGGAATAAAAAATGAAGTAGACGATAGCCATATTTTGTCAATCAAACTTCATAAACAAAGCATGTGTTTGCACGTGTGCTTACTTATAAATTTTAGCGTTAAACGACAACATATGTAGTCGTTTTGGTTTTACTTATTCACAGCACATGAACAGCACATGATCAAAGTCGTTATTGGTTGTTATCAAGAGTGGGTTCTGTTATAACAACGCAGAAAACAGCTGACAAATAAGAGATCATTCGAAGGTTATCTAGACTTGTATATATAGTCTTAGAGGGTGTGATTTCCAGTAGGTGAAAGCCTGTAACTTCAACTTTAAGCTTCTACCTTGTTATCAGTGAGTGAAGTAAGATTTGTTGTTATGTTCTTCAGTGGATATAGGCTATCTCTAGGCTGAACCACTTGAATTGGTGTTTCTTGATTTGTTGTTTCGGTCTAATTAATTGTTTATGACTGACTTGTTGTTTCTTTGATTAAATATCAGAGAGTTTTGAGTGATCTTCCTGATTCTTGATTAGTGTTTAAACTATTCAAGAAGTAACAGTTATACAATAACGAATGAATTTTGTCTCTCCTAGGGACTCATGACGGAGGACAAATTTTCATAGTTTCTTAATAAACAAATAAGGTCGTGAAAAACCAGTCAGTGACAAATTTTAGCAAAAATGATTCAAAGGTGTTAATTGTCTTCCATTTCCTTTAAATTAGGATTCAGTAGGTTTTCAATGAGTTAATAGGTTGTCCAATAACAATAAAAGTACGTGATAACAGATATAGCTCGACTAAAGTTTAGAAGACTTTAGCTGGAGCATGAAAGTCTATTGTTTTTCAACCAGTGGCAGATCCAATGCACACTTTGTCAATTCTCTCATCTTTGCACTCTCTTGGAAAAGCACCAATGTCAGGAGAATTAGGCTACGGAAGTAGATACACAACATTACTTATGACAATGAAAAGATAACAAACTATCAAGAATTGAAATTCATTAAAATGAAATTGGAAATTCAAAAAAAGGACAAAGAGAGGACATATTTCACTTAAAAAAAATTATTAAATCACACACCGTTGACACTAGTGGCTCCAGCTTCAAGATATCAAATATGTACTCGGAGTGTAAGTAGAAAACAATGGTACAGAGAATAAAAAGTTTTAAACGGAATACTTTTCCGTCACGTTCTTCTATTCCAACCAATAGGGTTTAAATAGTTTACATTGTACAGACTTGATCCTAAAGATTAGGAACATGAACAACTAATCTAGGAAAGAAAAGAGATTACAGGAATAAAAAGATTACAAATATCCTAGGCTATCATGTACAGCTAACAACATATACAAAAGGAAATAAGATATACAGAGGAGAGGAATCATAAGAGATTGATTGCGATGATTTCGTAACACTCCCCCTTAAGTTGATCCATAAATGTCGCACATGCCCAACTTGTTGAGACACCTATTAAAGGCTTGGATGGATACTGCCTTGGTTAGCACATCCGCGAGTTGATCTTCCTACTGGACATGAGGAGTCTCGATGATTTTTGCTTCCAGCTTTTCCTTGATGAAGTGTCTATCAACTTCAACATGCTTAGTTCGATCATGTTGAACTGGATTATGTGTAATATCACAGGCTCCTTTATTATCACAATATAACTTAATGGGACTGACTTGTTGAATACATAATTCTTGCATTAAATTCCCAATCCATAGTAATTCACATATTCCTTTGGCCATCCCTCTATATTCAGCCTCAGCACTCGATCTAGCTACAACATCTTGTTTCTTGCTTCTCCATGTAACTGGATTTCCACCCACGAATGTGAAATAACCAGACATAGAATGCCTATCATCAATTGATCCAGCCCAGTCAGCATCCGTATACCCTTTAATATCCAAGTTATCACTTTTTGTAAACATAATACCCTTTCCAGGAGATGATTTTGAGTACCGCAAAATGCGAATAACAGCTTTCATATGTTCTTCCTTTGGAGAATGCATGAACTGGCTGACAACACTTAATGCATAAGCTAAATCTGGTCGAGTGTGTCCAAGATACATTAGTCTGCCTACTAATCTTTGATAACGTTCCTTGTTAGCTGGAACTTGATTTGGATCCATGCTTAGCTTCAAATTTTCTTCTATAGGAGTGTTAATCGGACTACAAGCAGACATCCCAATTTCATTTAATAAATCTAAGGCATATTTTCGCTGAGATAAGAAAATGCCTTTCTTTGATCTTAACACTTCAATTCCTAGGAAATACTTCAATGGACCCAAATCTTTCATCTCAAATTCTTGAGCAAGATGATTTTGTAATGCAGCCTTTTCTTCAGGATCATTTCCTGTTACTATCATATCATCAACATACACAATAAGAACAGTGATTTTTTCTTTATTATATTTCAAGAAGAGGGTATGATCTGAATTACTTTGTTGATATCCAAAAGCCTTCATAGAGCTAGTAAATCTTCCAAACCATGCTCTAGGAGATTGCTTTAAGCCGTACAGAGATTTTCTCAATTTGCAAACCTGTTTACTTCCCTCAACTTGTATTTTACATCCTGGAGGCAATTCAATATATACTTCTTCTTGGAGGTCTCCATACAGAAATGTATTTTTTACATCAAATTGGTGCAGTGGCCAGTCAAGATTCACGACTAAAGATAATAGAACCCGAACAGTATTGATTTTTGCCACAAGAGCAAATGTTTCCATGTAATCAACTCCATAAGTTTGAGTATACCCTTTGACAACAAGTCTGGCCTTGAACCTTTCGACAGTTCCATCAGCTTTGTATTTAACAGTGAAGACCCATCTACATCCTACAGATGTCTTTCCTTCAGGTAAATCAACAACTTCCCATGCAAAGTTCTTTTAGAGAAAGTTCATTTCTTCATTCATTGCTTCCATCCACTTAGGCTCTTTTAAAGCTTCTTGCACATTATTAGGAATAGTTATTACAAATAATTGATTCACAAAAGATTCACATTCCTTTGACAACCTATGATAGGACACGAAATTACTCATAGGATATTTAGTTTTGGAGGTAAGAGTAGGTTCATAATTTAATCGAGGTATTCCTCTAGTGACTCTATCAGGCAACACTTTTAAATGGGGCTGAGGTTCAAAATGTACCTAAGTTTCAGAGATTGACTCAGGTTGGAAAGACAATTGGTTAAATGGTATAGATTGAGGAGAGAAAGTCGTTACTTCGGGTGATGTAGAGGCTGGCGTTACTACTTCTATTGGATTTTCATCATCTAAAGTGTGATCAGCTACCTCATTTTGAGTTTCCCAATTCTCCCAATAGCTATTACTTGTAAAATCCTCTAAATAGTCCAAAGTCTGCAATTCAACTTGACCCTCCCCCTGAAATAAAGACTTAGGGACAAAATAATACATTTCATCCTTATGAAAGGTAACATCAAGTGTAACATATATCTTGCGAGATGGAGGGTGATAACACCGATAACCTTTTTGATACAAGCTGTAGCCTACAAATACACACCGAATAGCCTGAGGTTCCAGTTTATTTCTCAAGGATTTGTGAAGATGTACAAAGGCTACACACCAAAATACTCTAGGTTGCAGATTCGGCATGGTAGGGACACTTATAGTCTCATGAAGCACATGGAGAGGAGCCTGAAATTCTAATGAACTTGACGGAACACGGTTAATGATGTAGGCTGCAATTGTGACAGCTTTACCCTAGTAACTCTTAGGCAGGTAAGCACCAAATAATGATGCACGTACAACTTCAAGGAGGTGACGATTCTTACGCTCCGCAACCCCATTTTGTTGAGGGGAATAGGGGCAAGTTGTCTGATGAGCAATGCCATGTAAATTGAGATACTGTTTTAAATCTTGATTAACAAATTCTCCACCATTATCAGTGCGAAGAACCCGTATGTGAGATTGATATTGAGTTGCTATCATCTTGTGAAATTTCTAAAACAAAGAACTAACTTTATTTTTTGATTTCATCAAACAAACCGAAGTCATACGTGTGTGATCATTATTAAAAGAAACAAACCAGCGTGCACCATTTAAAAAAGGAACCTTTGAGAACCCCATACATCCGAATGAACAATCATAAAAGGTACTGGACTTTTATTTATACTAGGTGGAAAAGAGACACGGTGACTCTTAACCATTTCACAAATATCACACTTAAAATTATAATTCGCCAACTGAGAGAACATCTTTGGAAATAATTTTTTTAAATATCCAAAAGAAGCATGGCCTAATTGCCTATGCCACAACCAAATTTCAGAACTTTGTGCATTGCTAGATCTTTCAGTTGAGAATGCTTGAGATAATTGATCCGAACTTGCTGTAGTCAAATCAAGATAATAGAGCTTCCCTTTTCTAGTACCATAACCAATTGTCCTCCGAGTCCGGATGTCCTTAAAAACACAAAAGTTAGGCCAAAAAATCACAATACAATGCAAAGCACGTGTTATTTGAGCAACAGACAATAGGTTATAGTTAAGAGAGGGAACAACAAGAATTGATTCCAAATTCAAATTTTCTGTAAGAGTAATTGAACCTTCTCCCATCACAGGAGAGTGAGTACCATTGGTTGTGGACAATACAGTTTGTTTAGATGATTTCATAAACAAAATATGATCAGTGTCAAAAGTTATGTTATCTGTAGCACTAGAATCAATTATCCAAGCACTATTACTATTAGGTGTAGAGATATTAAAAGCCTTACCAATATTACCTGAAGTAGTAATTAAAGATAAAGATTCCCTAAGATTGGTAGATGATTCAATCACAGCAGCAGAAGCTTGATTCTTTGTTTTTGAGTTCCATTTGGGTGCTTTAGTAGGATCCCACCATTCCGGATACCCAATCAGTTCATAACACCTTGACTTGGTATGTCCAGTTCCACCACAATATGTGCACAGACGTTCTAATTTTGACGTTCCAATTTCATAGCTGCGATTTTGCATTTCAGATGATTGATGTTGATCACTAATCTGCTTTGAAGAGCTAGAATTTAGTTGTTGGTTATTACGCCCTTGTTGAGGTTTGTTTCGATGAGCTATCAGGGCAGAGGACTCATGATGATCAAGTTCTCCATTTACTGTTGTTCTGCGCACAGCATCACGCCGCACATACGCATATGTTTCTTCAAAGTCCAGTGCCGGATCCTTCCTGAGAATCTCTCCTCTAAGTTGTTCAAATTCCGTATCTAGTCCATTAAGGAAGATGTGCACTCTCAAATGTTCAACTAATTTTTTTATATGTAATGACATCATCGGGGTCTTTCATTATGACCTTATCACGATAATCTAGCTCTTGAAAAATCTCTACAAGATCACCATAATACGTTAATAGGGATGTCCAACCTGTTTAGTAGAGAAAGCTCGTTGATTTAGTGCAAAGATTTGTGATTCATCCGACCCATCATAGAAAGCTTTAGCCAAAGCATTCCATATTTCCCTTGCAATGCGTAATCTGAGATAACGTTTCATGATTTCAGGTGACATGGATGTCAGTAACCATCCCTTGACTTTTTGATTTTCTGTATACCACTTTGCATAGTGTTGTGCAAATTTTGTTGAACTCGCAAGCGCACGAATCTATTGTAGAATAGATTAACGGTGACGAGTGTCGATCCCACGAGGAGGTGGATTTTAATTGTGTGTAGAATTAATTATGTAAATGGGTGGTTGGATTTATGGGGAAATTGATTTAAAGGATGCTAGAATGGAGAAATTGATTTAAAGGATGCTAGAATTTAAATTGGAATAGCGGAATTAAATTGAATTGAGAACTATTGAAATAAAGCACTTGGGTATCTGGATCCGCATCAACATGCACCATGGGCTAAATATTCCTTATTAATACCAATTAAATCATGGGGGAATCCACACTCATGAACCACGCCTAATCAATATGGTGTCAAGGGCTTATCGTGCCAAATAATAATAACCTTATACTAGGGTGCTTGGGTAAAACTGGGCGGTAACTAGACAAGATTATTATTATTTGTCGATTTAAAAGTCAAAACCTCCAGAAATTAGAGGGGAAGAGAAAATAAATTTACCAATTAAAGCCCATGACACATGTTGAGACTTCACCTTCAACCCAAGCTTGAAAGAAAATTAGCTACTCATTATTGAACTAGGGGTAAAATAGGAATTTTATTAAAATACGTAGAAAATACAAGATGGAGAAGGAATTACAGAAAACTAAGCTAAGAAATGGATTCGGGGCCCTCAAATTGTGGGGAGGCCCCTTTTATAGATACATTGAGTGAATCATGGCCATCGGATTAAAAATAGTTTGGATGCACAAGATTGCGCCACGTCATCAAAGTGAACAAGAACACGGTTTGACCACGGGTTTGACCACGCGGTTTGAAAAGAAACACGGTTTGCACACGGTTTGAACGAAGAATGCGAGCGAGTGTCGTGAAAGCAAGATATCCATGAACGATCAGTACATGTGAATAGTGCCGTGCGTGTGAAGCAGTGCCATTTTCCTTTTATGCTCCTCTTAAGGTTTTCGACTGTCCTGAGTTCAAAAGTGACGTCCGTTTTGCTATCCGAAATCTCGTTCATTGTGAAATGACCATAATACCCCTAAAATACACAAAATACTTAATTAAAACAGAACACACATAATTAAATAATAAGAGACTTAAATTAAGAAAATTAAAGATGTTAGTAAAACTTGAAGTACAAAATGACGATTTTCTCCTTTATAAATATACACTTTCTAACACTCAACACACCCCCCAACCAGCTTATTGCTAGTCCCTAGTAAATAAAGCGAAAATAAAATTCAAACCCAAATTTTTTTTTTTTTTTTTTTTAAACAAACTTGTTTATTCAATCAGACTAATGATAGCAATCAAATAAAAGTATAAGCATTATCTCCAGTCTAAAGAAACATCACACCCACATCAACCATCCACATGAATCAACCAAGTAAATACACTACTTTCAAAATGACATGTCAAACCCCAAAATCTCACCGTAATAGTGACCCCCTCCCAAAAAAATTAAACCCAAAAAAAATGGTCACTCAATGAATGATAAATAGAGTGAAGATAGTAAAGAAATAATATCACACACTCTCACCAAGATGAAAAGAATATGCCCACAACTTAGAAATAACACGATCTCAAGTCAAACAAAATGCTAGTCAACCCAATTTATTTACTTATTATTTTTTTTTTTCTTCTCTTTTTTTTTTTTTTAATTATGCATTACTACATCTTTTGGCCCATATAACTAGCTTCTACTTCAGACTATAGTTCCCTAAAATCAAGAAGGACTTTTATTAGGATGTAACGTAGGCTAGGGACATGGCTAACAAAGAAAGGAAAATAGAGGAAACAAAATATATGTTTGAGAAAAATAATATCTTTTGGAAACTAAAAAGTAAGTGCATTTTACTTATTTATTATTGTATTATATATCTCTCTCTCTTTTTTTTTTTTTTTTTTTTTAGAGAAAATTTTTTTTTTTTTTTTTTTTTTTTTTTTTTTTTTTTTTTTTTTTTTCGGTATTGCACAACTTTACTAAACAAAACAATTATTTATATTTTTCTCAAACATGAATAGGTGATGGAACTTGTAAGATATTGGGTAATACTCCAAATTGGAGTGGATAAAGACAATAAGTTGACAAAAAAAAAGTTTTTTTTTTTTTTTTTAATAAAAGGCTCAAAAGGGCTAACTATGGATATTTCACATAAGGGAAGGCTAGAAAGGCTCAAACGGGTCAAAGACGGCCTTTCCATCATCTTTTAGGGCTCTAGATACTCCTCCATATCTACTAGTTAAATGGACCTTTAGATGTAGCAACGTATTTTTTTTAACTTTTTTTTTTTAAAGGGTTGACTCCAAGGAAATCTAAAGATCATGTATAAAATAATAATATTACTAAGCTGTATGAAGAATGGGCAAAAAGGGTTATTCTCCAAGAAAAATAATACGCTCAAAAGCTCACTTGGTATTCATTATGACATGTCAATTCTTTCAAGCAACTCATATTTATCTCCGACATCAACATGTAGAGTAGCAAACATAGTGTAACATCACTCAAGACCAAAGATAATACAAATACTAAAATTCGAAAATCATCATGTCATCCAAAAATAAAAACAAAATCACACCATTTTTTTTTTTTTTTTTAAACACATTCTACCCCCCAACCTATTCTAAACATGAAAGGGAAGTATGCATGCAGAAATGTGAAAATGATGCAGAAAAACTAATTGAAAATGTTACACTTAAAATGATAGAAAAATGATTTTTTTTTTTAACTAAGAAGATGCGTTTCTAGAGGCACTACACTCTATATTCAGCCATCTTCGACTCAAAATTTGAAAATGCATATTTATAAAGGAGAAGTCAAAAAGTTAGAAAGATCACACGAAAAATAAAAAAAAAAAAAAATTTTCATTATTTTTTTTTTTTTAACTAAGAAGATGCGTTTCTAGAGTAACTACACTCCATATTCAGCCATCTTCAACACAAACAGTTAGCAACAGTTAGTTTCTACAACAAAAAATTAGTAAAAACTTAACCAACATTCCACAATTGTCAACTATCCCCTCCCCCCAACCAGAACTAAACATTGTCCTCAATGTTTTAAAGGAAAGAAGTAGAGTTTAGAAGACATCACCTGGGTGGTGTAACACAGAAGAAAATATTTACAGGCGGAGATTTAAATCTAATTTGTACTTCTTACTCGCTTTATTATTGTTACCATCGTTATTCGTACACTCCAACACCAAGGTCTTGGGATCGCTCTGGTTGATAAGCTTGTAACAGATCAAGTAGCTCATTAAAGTGTGAGCACAAATAAAAAGCTTTTTCACCGTAGAGGAATGAAGTAGTTTTTATTGCATGGTTAAGAAATGCGATAAAGCCATCATAAAAATTATTGACATTTAACAAACCGATGGGTTTCGATGAATGTTGAGATGGGCCCAAGATGCTAAAGTGATAAGTGCCTCTAGAGTTGCAAGATCTCCCGGTAAGAAAATAAAAGCATCAAAGCATGATTAAGCATTTGATTATTCTTTCTTGCATACCGAGACAACTAACTCTTCTCCGGTCGGTGAGTTAGACAAGCGCCTAAAGGTTTTAGGGTTTGTGGTATGATGCCTAACACTTGACTTCCTCTGACAAAAGCAGTTTCTGAGACCAATTTTGATAACCCTCGGTCACCTCCGCCGTATACTAAGTGTAATTTTCTCTCTGCTATGCATCGACCAAGATCAATGGCTGCCTCAAAGAACTCTTTATATTTGCCATAGTTAAATCCGGAAAGCACACAAATGTTCTTGAATTGTTTATTGGGAGTAGCTGCCATTATGATACTTCTCAAAAATAATTTGTGAGTGTAAACGAAAAGAATCATATTTAAGGATCTTGGCGGCAATGGGTCACAGCTGTGAATGAAGTGTCATGTCTATGTCAATTAATCGTGTAATGCACATGGCTTGAGAGTCAAAAAGAAAACAGTAAAAAGGAAAAGCAAGTAATAACAAATATAAAATTACTAAAGACAATAATGCAAATGGTAAAACAACAGTGAAATAAAACAACAGTAAAGTAAAAGGATATTTACAAGTAGTTGCGACTGTGGCTCACATCTTCCTCTGGTTTTACGTCCAGAAACGGCTTCAACGCCCTCTATGGGTCGAGGATAGGCTTCCCATCCAGTTTTCTTATAAACTGGCAAACAGGGTCGTTTATAGTCAGATTCCCGAGACTATATCGTGCATGCTCTTTCTGAAATGATGGCCATAACTGGAGAATCGCTCCTTGCACATATCCACTGGGATGCGTTTCAAGAGACAAAAGGATATCATCCAATGACTCCTTATTCAAGCCATCCCTAATGAATTGAATCTTATCTTCTCTGTTATCAGACACCATTCCTAAAGAACATCGTTTTTTATCGCATATCATTCTGGCACACTTATGACAAGCAACCGAAATTTTTCGAGCTCTGCGCTTTCTTGCATAATTTCCTTTACCACAACCAGGCATGTATGCAATAAATTTAGGAGGCAACTCACCTGCCAAGCGTACTTTAGCCTCAATTAACCAGCGAATATCAGCAGGTATGTTATTCCTCATGAGCAATCGCATGCGTTCAGATCGAGCTTTATAGATTGTGAGGAGGGCATTCTGAGGAAGTGAAGGGAATCGACTATGAAGCTTTGCTAAGATCTCGTTTCTATCCATACCTTCGCCTCAGAAGATCAGTAATTATGGGAAACTGAAGTAACCGACTTGATTGTCACGGAGTACCGTTATCCGCCACTTAACCGGGGTGACAAACTATAACACACAAACTAAAACACACAAACGGAATAACAAACAAATAAAAACACACAAAGAAAATCACAATCGTCCTCTTATAGAATTTACCTCAAGCTCCAACTGGATGTTGTAGACACTGCTTTCAATGTCTCTGAGTTGGCTTTCTAAATCCTCAACGTGGGATATTAACTCCGGTGGTTGTAGCTTCCAAATACGATGTGTTTTACAAAATCGTATCTGGCCTCTGAGATGAGATTGGACACGTTGAAGTCGTCTAAGGATGTTCAAGAGGAACTGTCTCATGATTAAAAGTGATAAAAAAAACTCAATGGTTAAACAAACACACTTATGCACAAATGATTTCAATTAGCAGAAGAAAATAAATAAATAAATAAATCACCGAAAAAAAAAAAAATCTTAATTCAAATGTGGTGGGTCACTCAAGTTTATTTCGGTGTCCTCTCCATGTGGTTGGTACTCTAGATATGGCTTTAATCTTTGACCATTAACTTTAAACGTGACACCATTTTTTGGGTCCTTAATTTCAATTGCCCCATGTGGAAAAACAAAGATGCACAATGGGGGCGGACCATCGAGAGCGTAGCTTACACGGGAATAAATGTAAGCGAGAATTGAATAAAAGTACTTTTCGACTGGAGTGAAAGATTTTCTCATAATCTGCTTATCATGAAAGACTTTCATTCGCTGCTTGTAAACCTTAGCATTTTCGTATGCATCATTACGAATTTCTTCAAGTTTCGCCAAATTGTAATCGTCTTTCGAGCCACTGCTGCATGTCAAAATTGAATTTCTTGATGGCCCAGTACGCACGATGCTCGAGTTCCACAGGTAGGTGGCAAGCTTTTCCATACACTAGCCTGTAGGGTGACATCCCAATTGGGGTCTTGAAAGCCGTTCTATATGCCCATAATGCATCATCGAGTCTTAATGACCAATCTTTTTAATGCCTCGGCCTCACGGTCTTTTCTAAGATGTGCTTTATTTCTCGATTGGAGATCTCAACTTGGCCACTGGTTTGCGGATGATACGGGGTTGCCACTTTATGAGTGATGGAGTACTTTGTCAAAAGTGCTTTGAATGATTTATTGCAAAAGTGGGTACCACCATCACTGATTATTGCTCGAGGGAATCCAAAGCGTGAAACAATGTTGCTCTTCAAAAACCCTATCACCACTTTATGATCATTGGTTCGCATGGAATTGCCTCTACCCATTTCAAACATAGTCAACAAAGAACCAATATGTATTGATGACCAAAAGATGGGGAAAGGGTCCCATGAAGTCGATACCCCATACATCAAAATCTCAACCACTAAAATTGGATTTAGTGGCATCATGTTCCTTCGTGTAATGCTCCCATTCGTTGACACCTATCACATGAAGAACAAAAGGTGTAAGCATCTCGAAATATAGTTGGCCAATAGAAACCACATTTTAGAACTTTAGTCCCCTTTTCTTAGCTATTTGAAATGGCCTCCACAAGCTTGTTCATGGCAGAACGAAAGGATGTTATGAACTTCATTCTCTGGGACACATCGTCGAATAATTTGATCTGCACAATACTTAAACAGATAGGGGTCATCCCAGAAAAAATTCTTTATTTCCGCAAAGAATTTAGCCCTGTCTTGCTTGGTCCAATGCTCGAAGTTTACCGTAACAAGATAATTAACTATATCAAAGATACCAAGGTAATACTTCCACACTCATTAATTGTTCATCTGGAAATGACTCATTCAATGTTAAGGGTTCTGTGTTGATGTCAAAGTGGAGACGAGAGAGATGGTCAGCCACAACATTTTCAGAACCTTTCTTATCTTTGAATTCCAAGTCAAACTCCTGCAAAAGTAACACCAAATAATTAGTCTAGCTTTTGCATCTTTCTTTGTGAGGAGAAATTTCAGAGCAGCATGATCTGTGAATACAATTATTTTACAACCAATGAGATAAGATCGAAATTTTTCTAATGCAAACACTACTGCTAGCATTTCTTTTTCAGTAGTTGAATAGTTCAACTGTGCATCGTTTAATGTCATACTAGCATAGTAAATAACATGAGGAATTCGATCTACTCTTTGTCCTAATACTGCTCCTACTGCATAATCAGATGCATCACACATAAGCTCAAATGGTAAGCTCCAGTTTGGTGGCTGAATGATGGGTGATGACGTCAACAAATGCTTTAGCTTTTCAAATGCTACAAGACATAAATCATCAAAGATAAAATGTACATCCTTAGCAAGTAGATTGCATAAGGGTCTAGAAATTTTGCTAAAATCCTTAATGAAACGTCTATAAAAACCAGCATGCCCAAGGAAAGATCTTACTTCTCTGACTGTTTTAGGTGGAGGAAGATTAGAAATGAGATCCACCTTGGCTTTGTCAACCTCAATACCTTTGCATGAAATGATGTGACCGAGAACTATACCTTGTTTTACCATAAAATGGCATTTCTCCCAATTTAAGACCAAATTCTTCTCTATACATCTCTGCAAAACTTGTGTTAGATGATGTAAACATTGATCAAATGAATCTCCAAAAACAGAAAAGTCATCCATAAAGACCTCAAGAAACCGTTCAACCATATCAGAAAAAAATACTTAACATACAACGTTGAAATGTAGCAGGTGCATTACATAATCCAAATGGCATTCTCCTATATGCAAAAGTGCCAAAAGGGCAAGTGAAAGTGGTTTTCTCTTGATCTTTTGGTGCTATGGGAATCTGATTATATCCTGAATAGCCATCTAGAAAGCAATAAAATTCGTGGCCTGCTAATCTATCAAGCATTTGATCAATAAATGGTAAAGGAAAATGGTCTTTGCGTGTGACAGAATTTAACTTTCTATAATCAATGCATACACGCCATCCTGTAGTCACTCTAGTGGGTATCAATTCATTATCAGCATTAGTAACTACTGTGACTCCTGACTTTTTGGGGACCACTTGCACAGGACTGACCCATGAACTATCAGAAATGGGGTAAATGATACCTGCGTCTAATAGTTTAAGGACTTCCGTTCTAACAACTTCTTTCATATTAGGATTTAACCGACGTTGCATTTCCCTAGTAGATTTAGCATTTTCATCAAGGTGAATGTAATGCATGCAGTCTGCTGGGTTTATACCTTTTATGTCTGCTATGGTCCATCCTAATGCTCCTTTGTGCTCTTTTAAAACATCCAACAACTTACCTTTTTGTTCGTCATTTAGGGATGATGAGATGATTACCGGTAGAGTGCTTTCTTCTCCCAAGAATGCATATTCCAAAGTGTTGGGTAATGGTTTGAGCTCGAGTTTCGGTGGTGACTCTGATGATGGGATGATTTTCTTCTCTGATGGTGCTAGTTGTTCAACTCTTGACTTCCATTTATTAGTATCCATGGATGGTGTTGAGTCAAGTAGGGCGTTGACCTCATCGACTGATCTGTCAACATCAAAATCCAAACCAAAGTGAGTTAAACATGTTTGTAAAGGATCATCACTAAGGTTTGAAAGAAAAGTATCATCAACTAATGCTTCAATTAAATCCACATCAACAATTCCATCATCTGCATTGTAAGGTTGTTTGGCAATGTTGAAGATGTTGAGCTCCATGGTCATATTGCCAAAGGACAACTGCATATTTCCAGTCCTGCATTGAATGTGAGCATCGGCAGTTGCCAAGAATGGTCGGCCTAGGATAATGGGGATGTGCTTCCTTGAATCCTGTATTGGTTGAGTGTCAATTACAATGAAATCAACAGGAAAATAAAACTTGTCTACGGATAAGCACGTCCTCCACAATACCACGAGGGATTTTCGTGGACCGTCTGCAAGTCAGAACACCACCGGAGTTGGGTGTAATTCTCCCAATCCAAGTTTCACAAATCTTGAGTAAGGCAAAAGATTAACACTAGCTCCTAAATCCAACAAAGCATTCTCAATTGTGTGGTTCCCTATACTACATGAAATAGTGGGGAGCACGGGTCTTTACATTTTAGAGGAATTTTGTGTTGGAGTATAGAACTAACGTTTTCGTTAAAAATGCCTTTTTCTCGAACATGAATGTTTCTCTTTTTAGTGCAAAGGTCTTTAAGAAACTTGGCATAAGATGGAACTTGCTTTATTGCATCAAGTAAAGGGATGTTAACACTTTGTTTCAAGACTTCAAGAATCTCACTGTGGATTTTCCTTCTTTCCTTTAGCTAACCTCGAGGAAATTGAGCCTTAGGAACATACTCTCGTGGGTTGGTTTCTTCTTTCTCCTCCGGTGGTGAGTCCTCGGCATTTACAGGTACAATCTGAGTTGATTTTGTCACTGGCATCTCCACTTTGTTGTCGACTTCTTTTCCTTTTCGTAAGGTCATAACGGCTTTGACCTCTCCATCTTTGTTGTGGTGAATCGGGTACTTGCTTCATGTACTCCTTTAGGATTAGGCCTTTGGTTGACTTGGAAATTTACCTTTTCAATGGTCATTGCCAAAGTTTGCACTGAAGAAGCAAGTTGTCCCACCATCTTCTCGAGGCTTGAAACTGATTGGGCTTGTGAGTTGAAGCCTGCTCTCATCTCATTCCGTAGTCCATCAATGGTGCGGTTCTGTTGCTCGATCATGGAGTTAGTAACATTCTTGACATTCTGGAAGGCATCCTCCCATTGTGCAGGTTGAGAGTAATCTGGTTCGATTGTATGGTCTAAATGGTGGTGAGAGGCTTGAGGAACTTGAGGAATTGGTTGCCTTTGGTGGAGTGGAGTCTTGGTCCATTCTGTTGGAATCCTTGAGACCATGAAAAATTGGGGTGGTCTCTCCATCCAGGGTTATATGTGTTGGAGTATGGGTTGTAATTTGATGGCTTCCTCATGACACCGATGGCATTGGCTTGATCCGAATATGACTCATGGTCATGTGGCTCTGTTGATTTGGCAGTCGTCAACGATGCTATTTGTCGAGAAAGGCCTTCAACCATCTCTTTGACTTCTTTGATTCCCGAACAGACTCGCCAATGTGAACCTCATTCACTCCTTTAATTCTTCTAGTATTTCTGAAAGATCGACTCTCATTGTTGGGAATTATCTCGCTTGTCATTTGGAAGAAATCCCAAATCTCGATGCATTTTTGACATTAGCTCTCCTCCACTTGTTGCCATTAGCCATTCTTGCACATTTGGCAATAATCCCTCAAGAAGTATTGGCATTGGTGCCATTTCTCGTACCCATGATGTGGACACTTCAAAAGTAGCCCATTGAATCGCTCCCACGCTTCGAAAAACTGTTCGTCTTCTCTCTGGGTGAATTCTGAAATTTCCCTGCGAATAGCATTGGTTTTATGCACTGGGAAATATTTATTTAAAAATTTCGTTACCATTTGTTCCCATGTTGTAATGCTATTAGCAGGTAATGTATTGAACCATGAACGAGCTCTATCCTTTAAAGAAAATGGGAATAGTCTAAGTTTAACATCATCTTCTGAAAAATTCTCATATTTAAAGGTTTGACAAATTGTATGAAAATCATTCAGATGATTATATGGGTCCTCATTTTCTAGGCCATAGAATGTTGGGAGACAATTTAGCACACTAGGTTTTAGCTCAAAACTCCTAGCAGCTACATTTGGGTAACGTATGCATGATGTGCTCAAATTAGCTAAGGGACTAAAGTAGTCCTTAAATGGCCTCTCCTGTGGTTCTGGTTGTTGCAAATCCATTTCAGTTTTATCTTTACGTGCAATATGTTTGTGTGTGCGAAGTGTTCTTTCTAATTCAAGGTCTATAGGTTCAAGATTAGGTGATAATGATCTACGACCATGCATGCAAATAAAGAAAATAAATTGAGAACAAAACAAATAAAAATAATGAAGAAGGAGAAATTACGATACTAACCTTATTGCGCTGTTACAACCTTTCTATAAAAACAAAATACACTAAAACAAATACGTGAAATAAAATAAAAATAAATTAATGAGATAAATGAAAAATTACAAAGAAAAATAGCTTGAAAATTAAATTGCAGAAATTTAAAGAAGATAAAAAAAAATTCTTACCTAAAATGTAGATTTGATTTTTTTTAATTAATTAAGAAAAAAAAATTACAAGGAAACAACTAAAATAATAATAAAAATAATAAAAATAATAATAATAATAATAATAATAATAATATTCACAAAAAATTAATTTTACAAATTAAAATACTTACCTCCCCGGCAACGGCGCCAAAAACTTGTTGTGCAAATTTTGTTGAACTCGCAAGCGCACGAATCTATTGTAGAATAGATTAACGGTGACGAGTGTCGATCCCACGAGGAGGTGGATTTTAATTGTGTGTAGAATTAATTATGTAAATGGGTGGTTGGATTTATGGGGAAATTGATTTAAAGGATGCTAGAATGGAGAAATTGATTTAAAGGATGCTAGAATTTAAATTGGAATAGCGGAATTAAATTGAATTGAGAACTATTGAAATAAAGCACTTGGGTATCTGGATCCGCATCAACATGCACCATGGGCTAAATATTCCTTATTAATACCAATTAAATCATGAGGGGGGAATCCACACCTCATGAACCACGCTCTAATCAATATGGTGTCAAGGGCTTATCGTGCCAAATAATAATAACCTTATACTAGGGTGCCGGTAAAACCAGGGCGGTAACTAGACAAGATTATTATTATTTGTCGACGAAAAGTCAAAACCTCCACAGAAATTAGAGGGGAAGAGAAAATAAATTTACCAATTAAAGCCCATGACACATGTTGAGACTTCACCTTCAACCCAAGCTTGAAAGAAAATTAGCTACTCATTATTGAACTAGGGGTAAAATAGGAATTTTATTAAAATACGTAGAAAATACAAGATGGAGAAGGAATTACAGAAAACTAAGCTAAGAAATGGATTCAGGGCCCTCAAATTAGGGGGGAGGCCCCCTTTTTATAGATACATTGAGTGAATCATGGCCATCGGATTAAAAATAGTTTGGATGCACAAGATTGCGCCACGTCATCAGTGAACAGTAACACGGTTTGACCACGGGTTTGACCACGCGGTTTGAACAGTAACACGGTTTGCACACGGTTTGAACAAGAACGCGGTGCGAACAAAGTGTCGTGAAGTATCCATGAGCGATGCATACATGTGAATAAAGGCCGTACGTGTGAACAGTGCCATTTTCCTTTTATGCTCCTCTTAAGGTTTTCGACTGTCCTGAGTTCAAAAGTGACGTCCGTTTTGCTATCCGAAATCTCGTTCATTGTGAAATGACCATAATACCCCTAAAATACACAAAATACTTAATTAAAACAGAACACACATAATTAAATAATAAGAGACTTAAATTAAGAAAATTAAAGATGTTAGTAAAACTTGAAGTACAAAATGACGATTTTCTCCTTTATAAATATACACTTTCTAACACTCAACACATAGAAAGCATCATTCTCCAATGGTTGATCTGTTTCACCCATAATATATTCAAGTTTTTCATGTCCTGTAATGTGCATCTCCATGATTTGGGACCACACATCATAGTTAGTTTCAGTAAGAGTAACACCAGCTTTGAGACCTGAGTTTTCAGATTGAACATGTATGATTGGTGTAGATAATTCAGATTTACTTTCGGCCACGGTACAAAGAACATATGAGGATTCGAATATGAATAATAAGAGCAAGGCTCTGATACCAAGTAGAAAACAATGGTAGAGAGAATAAAAAGTTTTAAAGGGAATACTTTTCTGTCACGTTCTTCTATTCCAACCAATGGGGTTTAAATAGTTTACATTGTACAGATTTGATCCTAAAGATTAAGAACAGGAAAAACTAATCTAGGAAAAAAAGAAAGAGATTACAGGAATAAAGAGATTACAAATATCCTAGTCTATCATGTACAGCTAACAAGGTATACAAAAGGAAATAAGGTATACAGAGGAGAGGAATCATAAGAGATTGATTGCGATGATTTGTAATATTGTAAACTAAAGGCCAACAAATAGGAAAAGATTCAAGTCAAATGAATCCTAAAATATAAACACAAAACATAAGAAAAGAATATAAAATATGAAAATTTCCTCATTACGAATTAAATGTGTAAGTTGTCTAAATAGAACATAACTAAAATTACAAAATTATAGTTTAATTATAGGCTAATAATCAAAACCAAGTTTCCAAGAGAAAATTAGAAATCAGACAACACCCAAAGTAAGCACTGTCTAGAGATGACAATATAAATGGTACATCTTTTGTTTAAGAGAAGGGAAAAAAATTTGAAAAATGTGCAATGGCATAATCATAGAAAATTAAGTCAATAACTATTGATCCAAATAATTTTGTTTGGCACAAGTTCCACTTTTGCTACTTTTCCTAGTAAAATTTCAGCAAGTGCTTTCAGAACACTAATACAATATACCATTCAATGACATTGACATAATATAATTTTCACTCAAGAGAAAGGGTTTTGAGATGGAGTTAAGTGTTGATCTAGTAACTCTCTCCCTACTCCTCTCAAATATAGAAAGGCTTTAGTCACCATATGAAGTTGGATAATACACTTTTAAATATCTTCATTTTGAATATTGTGTTATCTGCTTATTTAGCAATGGAAGTTACTCGGTGATTAAGTAAAAAAAAAAGAAAACCTATAAGAATCTCTACAACATACAACTATAGTAAATTTCCATGTCAATTCGAATTTGTCTTTTTATGAAATTTCAAAGAAAACTGAAAATAACAGACCTTGATGAGAATCACAAATGCAACGCTTTTATCTCAAGAAATGGTCTTTAATAACCATTCAATCACAAAAGACTACCTTGCTTTCTCATCACTATAAACTAGTTCATATGGCAAAGATATCTTATGCTTGATAAAACAAAAGATAATGCTATAAGTGCATGCTGAAAAAAGAAAATTGTTGATAGGTGTAGGTGAGGAAGAAACAGGAAAGAAAAGAAAACAAATTCCAATAAATACTTTATAAGACTAGGTCAAGAAGAAACAGAAAGCAAAATTAAACATTTTCCGTAAAGAACAAGCAATTGTCTAATATTAGAGTGCAATTTATGCACTAGTTTTGCTTTGTTTACTTCCTTTAATATCGATGTTTTGCACTTAGTCATAGTGATTTACTTTTATTTTAATTTTGCAGGTGCAATTCTATTGATTGGTGCTAAAATTGAGCTACAAGATGATATTTGAAGATGATTGATTTCCTGGAGAAATTATAAGCGTCAGAAGAACTTTGTTGATAAGGCGTGGGCACGTTCTGTCAACTAAGGACTTACAGTTTTTATTTTAACGTGTTTTATCTTTTTGGTTATTTTTGTAATTTCAAATTTAATATTTATTTTTATTTTAGATATTAGTATTTGATTAAAAAGAGAACTCGAGAGAGAGAAAATGAGAGGCAAAGGAAGTTTGAGAGGAAGGAAAAAAAAAACCCTAGATCTAATTTTTCTCTTCTCTCTATGAAGAACTAAACCTATTATTCTAGTTGAAGGTTAATAAAGTTTTGATTCATCATTACTGTGAGATCTTTCTTATGCTTTAATTGTTTTATTGCTTTTTGGGTATTTATTTATTCTCTAAATTATTGTCATGATTATGTTTGTTAATTAGATAATTGGCCACTATTTAATTATTAGCTTAATCTATTGTCAATTAAAAGATTCATCGTATGAATATTTTAATGTTTGTGACAAATAACATAGCAGTGTGTTGTGTTATAAGAATAAACAATCTAAATAAATATGATCAACGTTTAGATAAACTTACTTCTCTTGTGGAAAAATTTGTTGTAAAATATGGCTGCTAGTAGAGGTGTGTTAGTGAACAAGACCCCTACTTAAGCAGAAGGGTTGATCTCAAAGCAAGATCCCACTTCAAAGAAGGTGAATGAGGTAAATATTTCTTCTATTGATCAACGTTTAAATAAACTTACTTCTCTTGTGGAAAAATTTGTTGTAGGTAATGTGCAACAGGTAAAGACTTGTGGCATTTGTTGCAATATGGGTCATTCAACTAATATGTGTCCTACACTTCAAGAAGAGCCCGTTGAACAAGCCAATGCAGTTGGAGAATTTCCAGGCATGCCTTAGAGGAGGTATGATCCTTATGCACAAACATACAATCCGGGATAGAAGGATCATCCCAACTTCAGCTATGGAGTTAGGCTGTCAAGATTCCCACAACAATACCCACCAAGACAACCAGCCCCTCCACAGTCAAACTCCAAGTCAGGTATATCTCTTGAAGAAATTGTTAAATCACTTGCGACTAACACTCAACAATTTCAGCAGGTAACTACAACAAGTATTCAGAATTTGGACAACCAAATGAGTCAATTGGCGACTACAGTGAGCCGTTTGGAGTCTCAAGTATCAGGGAGATTGCCTTCACAATCTGAGGTGAATCCAAAGCAAAACGCTAGTGCTGTCATCCTTAGAAATGGGAAGGAGTTGCGAGAGCCTAGTAAGAAAGTGACAAAGCATGTAGAAGATGATCTTGAGAAGAATGAATTGATGCCTAAATCTTAATATGCGCAACCCACCAGAGCGAAACCCCTACCTGTAGTGATACCTCATCCTTTTCCAAGCCAGTTTGTAAAATCCAAGAAGGAGGAACAAGAGAAAGACATCCTTGAGATATTTCGCAAGGATGAGGTAAATATTCCTTTATTAGATGCTATAAAACAAATACCTGGATATGTTAAATTCCTTAAGGAACTGTGCACCTCCAAGAGAAAATTAAGAGGAGATGAAAGAGTTCACATGAGGGAGAATGTTTCAGCAGTTCTTCACAAGAAACTACCTCATAAGTGCAAGGATCCAGGTATGTTTACTATCCCTTGCAAAATTAGTAGTGTTAAAGCTGAGAAGGCTATGTTAGATCTAGGAGCTTCTATTAATGTCATGCCTCGTTCCATTTATTCATCTTTGAATGTTGGTGCACTAAAAGAAACTGGTGTGATAATTCAACTAGCTGATAGATCTAATGCATATCTTGATAGGGTACTAGAAGATGTCTTAGTACAAGTTAATGAGTTGGTTTTTCCTGCTGATTTTTATGTACTTGATATGGAAGAGGATAACTCCTCTAATTCTGTCCCAATTTTGCTAGGAAGACATTTTCTTAAGACTGCTAAGACTAAAATGGATGTACATAAAGAGACTCTCACTATGGAGTTTGATGGAGAGGTTATAAAGTTCAAAATGAATGATGCCATGAAATATCCTAGTGAAGAACATTTGGTATTTTTTGTGGATGTTATTAACCCTATAGTGGAGGAAGTTTTTTATTTGGATGTTGAAGATTCATTGGTAGCTGTTTTAAATAACAGTTTAGGCCTCAAGAGATTGCAAAATGATGAAAATGAGTTTGTTTTAAATTCTGTATTGCAAGAGAAAATTTATGAATTAAATTCTTTGAGAACTTTAACTCATCATATGTCTTATATTGAATTACCTTCATCTCATGCAAAACTTCTTCCATCTATTTTGCAAGCACCGAAAATAGAGCTTAAACCGTTGCCAAGTCATCTAAAGTACATGTTTTTAGGAGATGGTGAGACACTTCCGGTGATCATCTCTTCAAAGCTTAGTACTTTAGAGGAAAAAAAGCTTATTAGAGTGTTGTAGGATTACAAAAAGGCTATTGGGTGGGCAATTACTGATATTAAAGGAATAAGTCCGTCCACGTGTATGCATAGAATACTGCTGGAGGAAGATGCCAAACCTTCGATTCAAGCTCAACGCCGTTTGAATTCACTCATGATGGAAATAGTAAAGAAAGAAATTCTGAAACTTCATGATGCAGGTATAATCTATCCAATTTGGGATAGCAAATGGGTAAGTCTGATATAACTGGTACCGAAGAAAATTGGTATAACAATTGTTGAGAATTCTTATGGTGAGTTAGTACCCACCCGAGTTCAGAATGGGTGGAGTGTTTGTATTGATTTTAGGAAGCTTAATTCACTCACTAGGAAGGATCATTTTCCTATTCCTTTTATTGATCAGATGCTCGAAAGGTTGGTAGGAAAATCTCACTTTTGTTGTCTTGATGGCTACTCAGGTTTTCATCAGATACCAGCTGTGCCTGAGGATAAGGAGAAGACTACCTTCACATGTCCTTTTTGAACCTTTGCATACCGACGTATGACATTTGATCTTTCTAACGCTCCCGCCACTTTTCAGAGGTGCATGGTCAGTATTTTTTCAGACTATGTAGAGAATATTATAGAGGTGTTTAACAATAGACTGTTTCCCAAGTAAAAATGATTGTCTCCACTGTATTTGTGAACAGTACCGTATACGTGAATAGTATCGTACCCCCCAAGTACAAATCATCGACTCTGATACCACTTGTTGTGCGTGGAATGCGGAATCAAGCGTACCAAATAATCACAAGAAAATAAAGGACACAAAACATAATGTAGTTCGGCAGTATGCCTACGTCCATGGGAGCAAGAGAAAATAATTGTATAATTAACAATTATTGGAGTACAATATTTGAGTAATGAAAATCTCACTTCCCAAAACTCAAATACACCCAAAGCACTCTCACACACACTCTAGAATTGGTTCACTTGCAATTTCTCTTAAGTTCTTAAATTTTTGGGATTCTCTCAAGTTTTTGGGATGCATTAAAATGAACAAATGGCTTGGTATTTATAGCCAAAGATGATGCATGCATTTAATCCTTGTTCCCAAAAGTCTTTGAAAAACGGCAACCAAAATCAACAACTTAGAAAAAGTTGATTGGCCTCTAAAAAACCACTATATTTTTCTCCATGCAACTGTCAATAAAATCATGCCACCGAATTTGCCTTTTGAAATTGGCAAGCTATTATTTGACTTTTCAATACATTGCTTGTGTTAAATTCCGTTTTATGCAGAAGCCGTCTGAAATTCAGCCATCTATATATTTAGTTCACAATGGTGTTTCCTAATAATTGAATCATATAACTACTGAAGAAATCAAAGAAATATTCAATTTGATTTCACCTGTTTGTATATAATGTTCTGAAAAGCGCACGACTTACTCCATTGGCAATGTTTAAGGATTTCAAAACTTCAACTGTACGAAACAAACGTTATCATCAAAATATTATAATCTATTTGTTTGTCAAATTTAATTACATTTCATTTTCAACAGCTTTTAAGTAAACTATATAAAGAGAGAGAGAGAGAGAGTGATTTGATTGCTTTACTTCCTTGTTAGCAATAAACCACTGCCCAAGAACCTTGTCAAGATCTATACAAGTTGCAATTAAACCAATCAACCAATCTGATGCTTCAATGCCGACTTAAATCTTAGCTCTAGGTTAATAAAGATTAAAATCAAGAAATTAAACTGAATTGGAAGGAAAACACACTCACACAAAGAAACGGATTTAACGTGGTTCAATTGTGCATGAATGCGCAATCTATATCCACGGGAGAAGCCACAGAAAAAGCTTCATTGATGATTAAAGATCAGATTTACAGAGCTTATTTAGATGAGATTACAAGGAACAAGCAGGTACTTTCTCTCTCTCTCTTAAATCTCTCTAGAATGCTCACAAAATCTCTCTCAAATTGCCTTAACAATCAGCCTTTTATACCTCTGATGTAGAAACCCAGATTGCACGAATTTATGACACGTGTGTAACGCCTTCTAAAGGATTAGATTCTCAAGTCACATGCTTCTTCCCGTGAATCGCTTATTCTTTGCTCAAGATGGCTGGAATTGATGTCGTTTAAGAGCTGAAGGAAAATAGAAGTATCGAGTGTGAAGTTCATGACTAGTAAGTGAATTGTTGAGTTGTGTCTTAAATTGGCTAATAATGGAGAGATACCTAGGTTTATAAGGAGAATATGTCACTTTACTAAATAGGTTAGTTTTTTAAGTTAGATACCTATAAATCCAAGGCCAAGCCCCCGAACAATGGTATGGTGTTGGAACAACCACATTGGCCAATAGAAAAGAAATATTTAAGTTAGTAAAAAAAATAAGCCACTCTACCTAATAGGTTAGTTTTTTGAATTGAATACTTGTAAATCCTAGACCAAGCCCCCTCAACAATATATATATATATATATATGTATGTATGTATGTACAAATTTTTATGCAAATGAACATTTTTACGACTAGTAAAATGCTGCAAGCCGTAAAAGGACTGCACGAAATTTGTGTAAATATTTACACAACTGTACCTGAGCATGACTCCATGTGTGTGTATATACAATACAAAAACTAATATACAGATTAATAGTTAAAGAAATCAGTGACCAGTTGGTGAGACGACAAAGAATAATTTTTTTCATCAAATAAATTAATCAATCAATATGATCACTAAATTTAAAAAATTATTCAACGGATTAAAGTAAAATTAGAATTTATAACCAGAAATTGAACTAAAAGGATCAGACTACGCACCTGATATGTTTTTATCTCTTGGAACATCAACTAATAGGCCAGGGCCTATATATATGTCACCCAGCAATTAGCAATTACCGTCGACATTCAAAAAAAATTGAACAACTAATTTCACTGGCAAAAAATTCGCAACAAAATCTGTGGCATATAGGTATTTCTTTGTGTGTCAAAAGGATTGTGTGTGTAGTTTTATTTTTTTTCTATGAATTATTAGAAAGATTTTGGGTCAAAATGGAGCACAATCTACATAAAAGTAATGTACAGTTGGCTGCAAATAAGTAATTCATCAGCAGTGGTTTTGTAGGTCCCGCTACTAATGAAACATTGAATTTAAAACCAATTTATGACAAATCTCAGGGAAAGAACACTTACGCCCTAAGGTTTGGAGAAATGATTTTTTAAACTCTAATATTTTTAATAAGAGATACCAACACCCTCTTGCAATTGTAATACCCTTTAACTTTATTAATTTATAAAATTTGAATCCAACATCTTATAATAAATAAAAATATAATATTAAAATAAATATAACAATATATACATTTTAAAATAATTTCAATAATAAAAAATATTTTAAGGCTTTAGAATCTTATATTATGTTAAACCAAATTTTATAATAAATGGAAACATAATATTAAAATTTAAATTATTTCAATATTGTTTAAACTAATTTTAATATTATTAATATATGAGATATATTTTATTAATTGTAATTAAAACAATTTAAAGTCAATTTTCTTAGTTACTATTTTTAAAGGGTATTATAGTCAAAAGAGGTCTTAATATCCCTTATTAAAAATTTAGAGGTCTATATAACTATTTGGCCCCAATGCCTTTTCTTTTTGAGCGAAGTTTAAATTTTAGAGAGGCATGGGGTTAAAAAATTAATTTGGACTTAACCTCTCTTGTATATTTTTAAAAATAAAAATAAATATATCTTAACAACTTGGTGGTTACATAACTAAATACTCTACTATGCTAACCGCAATCGGTTAAAAATGTACCATTTAAAATGAATATGATTTCATTAATCGTGATTTTGTGATTATGTGTTAGATTTTCTTTCTCAACTAACACTTTAATTTGTGTCTGCCATTATTTTAACTTCATTCAATATAATTAACCTCCATTGAAAAAATTAAAAATAGAATAAAAATTAAGTACATTTCAATAAAAATTTAAAAATTAAAAATTAAAAATTTAGAATATTTCAATAGTATTATATAGAGTATTGGTCCGGTTAAGAATCTTACACTTTATTAAACTTTAGAAAAATTATTAGGACATATGGTTTATTAGTGAGACTGATTGTCGAGAGGTCTATCAAGCTTTAACTAGTTCGTTGGCATGTCTCAATGGTTTCGGTTTAATAATTGATGACTACAAAGCTCTGGCAAATAGTTTATGCCAAGTTTCATTTTTTGTTGTTCAGCGATCTGAGAATTCCTCAGCCCATTCTCTAGCTCGGGCAACGGGTTCCATGTCAGGTCCGGGTGAGTAGAGGCTTGTTCCACCCTCATATTTGAACTCTGTTTTAGCTACTGATTTAATATAATAAACAATCTTTCTTCAAAAAAATAATAATATAATCTCGAATTGACAAAGTCCAAGATCCCAGATCAAAATATTTCTATTACTCTACATATATATATATATGTGTGCGTGTGTGTGGGCCGGGGGGGGGGGGGGGGGGGGAGCTTGAACGGGAATGAAGATGCTTTCTTGATTGGAGCCGAAAGCTTATAATAATATTAATATTATATGGCAAAAAATAGAGAGATATAGTATATTAATAGAGTTGTCAGAAATAGTGATAAATTTCATCGATTTTACTTCATTTTTCTATCAAGTGTAAAAACCAAGATCGATTTATCACCGAATACGTCTAAATTTTCTGTTTAAATGTGATTGCTCAGTTATATATGCTGAGGATAAAATATAATTACCGTTCGAAACTTCCAAATCAACGGCATCAGCATCAAAGCCAGCATCATAATAATGATCAAAAACATGGCCAAGGGGCATCAGTATGTGTTCCCGTATGTGACGAGAATCTCAGCTCCGAAATAACTCAACGAGCCGTTCTTCATACTGTCAGTAAGCCATAAGAGTACCCCGACTCCATCAACCTGATCTGCATACATCGGCATGCAGTTTGTGATACGGTGGGTGATGTCATAGATCCTGCCGTAGACCTCTCGCCGGACCGGCCTCCGTTCCACAGGTGGCATGCAGCCATTGGTGGGTTCGGTTCCAGTTATCGTCGGGTAAGCTGCATTTGCTGCCGCGACAGTGAGACAGAATATGAAAAAGAAGAAGAGCGGCAAAAACGGATAGCTGATTGTCGTTTTGGCAATGGTTCAGAAGAAAAGGCAAGAAAGGTTTGGTTTAGAAAAGGCAAGAAGGGTTTGGTTTATAGAAGGATAAATTTCCTTTTCATCCCTTAAGTTTGTTCTAATTGTCTCTTTGTCCTTATAATTTTTTTAGAATACTTCAAAACACTTCTGCATTTACTCTGTTACTGTCAAAAAATACTTTTTTTTTTTAGTTTTAAATTCACATCTTTGGAAACAATTATTATCCTCAAGTGTATATGTCTCAGTCAAGTGAAAATCACCGGAGCACTGAAATAATGTAAATTCCTCGACTATCAACTTGCTGGGGTTTGGTGATTCTTTTTGTTTTCTTCTTTTATATATATATATATATATATATATATATCAAACTACAACAATATATCACAGGATTCATAACAGGTTGGGGCTATTTAGGGCCAGCTCAATAAAATTTAGGCCTTCGGGAAAATTTCAAAATTAGGCCATTTTATTTACATTAAAATTAATGATACTGATTGTGATAAATATGTATTTAAGATTTATTTTTTAGATATAAAATCCTTATCAGATTTTTTACAAGATGTTAATTTCGAAGTGTTTTTCTCGGTTATATTCAAGTATGTGTAATTTTCAGCGATTACAAAGAATGAGAGCCTGCGTTTTAGTTCGAAAGAAACAAGTATTGCATTGAACAATTCTTTTTCAGGTAGAGAAGTCATTAAATAAACAAAATCTTGGTGGGGCCTAAATTCAAGTAATATTTTATTGTAAACGATGGACAAATATTGAAATTCGATGTTTTAAAAAAAAAACTCCAAGACATAGAACTTTTGACTTCTAGTGTCTTGGAGTTTTTTTTTTCTGTTTTAGTTTCTTTCAAATAATTTTTTTTATATGGACCTCGCACGTAGGCAGGGGTTAACAAATAAAATAATTCAATTTTTAAATAATAAAGTAAATGTAAAATAATCTTTTGTTATTGAGAATATGTACTAAGATGGGATTGGAGCCTTAATTTTAAGAGAGACCCTAGGCGGTTGCCTAAATTTTATAAGGGTTAAGCTACTCCTGATACACTATTGCCAACAGGCTTTTGATTAGGTTAGTTGGAACATTCTTCATTTACATCAAGTGGAGGATTCTCATCTCTGTAATAGAGATGGCTAACGGGCTGTGCCTGCCGGCCCAGGCCCATCAAAAGAAGTCCACGTGTGCTCGTGCTCGTGCCGTGCTCACACATACTTGTGCTCGTGCCCACTCGTGCCGTGCCGTGCCTAAGAAAAATAATCCACTAGGCTTTTTTTTCTTTTTTTATTTTTTTAAGAGCGCATACCAAGTTGTTATCTTATTTTTTCAAGCTTATTTGCTTTTTTTGAATCCATGTGCCTTGATAAGTGCATATTTTTCATAAATTTCGCTATTAATTTCTTCATTTTTTTCTTGTTTTGATCTTAAATATTTTAGTTATTTTAATTACTTTTTAATTTAGTAAATTATATTTTATTGTGTTAATTTTTATCTTAGTTTATTTTATTTTATTTATTTATTTTAATTAGTTATTTGATGAGCATATAATATATAAATACTTTATCCTTAATTGTATATTTGCTAGTTATGTTTATTTGTTATTGATTGAATTGTTTTATTGAATAGGGAATTAATTGGAGATTATGGATAAAAAGGACATGAGGAAGTTCAAATTGGGAAGGAATAAAGATTAAGTCGAAAGACGGAATAAAGATTAAGTTGAAAGAGAGAATTGCAGCCAAGAATTAATAGAAGTCAAGAGGACCAAAATTGGAAGTCAATCTCTTTAAATAATGAACGGTAGGCATGCATTTGGGAAAACAAAGATTTGGCAATTTGGAATGCATGTGCAGGGCCTTAAAAGAGGAATTTATTAATTGGCCTTTTGCTTTTAAGTCAAACGTGTGGCTAGTTTTCAAATTTTAATAAGGAAATAATATTTGAGTGGCGTGGATATTGGCTTGTGAGAGGCAGTTTCCTAGCAATCACAATTTGAGAAGAATTCGGCCAAGTTGCACAATATATAAAGGCAAGCCACGGGGCCGCCAAAAAAAAGAGAAAAGGGTATTCGGCAGCACTCAAACTGAAAATTTGCAGCAGCGAAGGAGAGAGACAAAATCAACAGCCAAAAGGAATTGAAGAAAAATTGCAGTCGTTTGAATTAGTCTCCATGATTGGTTTTATCAATTCTCTTATTCTCAATTCAATTATGTTAGGCTAAATTTTCTATTTGGTTGAGGGTGAATTCAAAATCGCAAATATGTCATATAATTAATTTTTAATTTCTATCATTCAAATTTAATTGAGATAGTTTATTTTCTTCCATAATTAATGCTTATGATTTTATTCTTATTTTATTTGAGTGGCCAATTAGATAGGACTTGAATAAATTCTATTACTATAGTAAAATTCTTGATCCGTAATTGTCTTGATATTTTAATTATAAGTAGCAGGTTGGAATCTGTGATTTCAATTGGAGAACATAACCTAAGTTAAATAATCCGAGCTTGTGTGTTTATTGCCTAGATCAACCTAATATCTTTCTCTGTTTAATACTTCCATTATCTTAAATTTAAAGAGCTTGTTTTAAATTATTTAATGGCTAGAGATTAGGTGAAGAACTTGTTTTGCCTAACGACAACTAAGGAAAGATTGAGATTAACAGAGCTTATTGTTGTTTACGGTTGATAGTTTCAATATAAATTGATGATAGAATTGATATATTGTGTGCATGTTTGGTGGTGGTGAATGATCCTTTGACTAAAGTTTTTTTCATTGTTATTTCTTTATCCTTTAATTAGAGTTTTTATTAAATTTTTATTTTCATAGTTTTAATTTCTTTATTTCTTGCAACCTATATAAAAATTCAAACCCCCCCCCCTTTTATTTATAATTGGCATTTTCTTTAGTTAGATTAATTTATATTAATTATTTCTATTATTATTTTATTTTAAGCCCTGTTTTAGAGTTGATAATAAATACAGCTAGCATAGTCTCTGTGGGATCGATTCTTACTCGCTTTGTACTAATTATTTATATTAGTAGTGAGGTTTTAAATTTGGTGCACCTTAATGACACTACCATGCCTTTATTTAAATTTAATAGAATAAAACATTCAAAACTCAAGTCTATATTCAATGATAATAAATTAATAATAATAATAAGAGAATGTAATATTAGTTGCTAAATTTGACTCTATGGTATTAGAATTCTTTTTTAGTACTTAAAAACAACAACAATAATAATTATTTTTAAGGATTAACTTAATTTTTAACTTGGAATTATGTAGAGTCATATATCATAGTTTATAATAATATTAATATATATTTATAAAATCATGATATTTATAATTTTATTTATAAAATCATGATATCAATTATTTATTTAATAAATTATAAACATAAATCAATTATAATTTTTTTGAAACTAAGAATTAAATAAATTTAAAAAATTTGAGCCAATAAAATATATTAAAAGATTCAATTTCAAGTTATTTATAAAATCATAAAATTTTAAATTTACTTTCATTAAAAAATGAAACATGCTTTTTCGTGTGTCGTGCTTTGGCTCATCTCCAATCGTGCCGTGCTTTTAAGGCCCACATGCCTAAAATCTAAGTCCAGCAAGACCCACGTGCGTGCCGTGCCGTGCCGTACCGTGTCGTGCCTCGTGCCGCCCTGCCATTGGCCACCTCTACTTCGGAATGGGCGTAGGAGTTTATTCTCTTTAATAAGCACTCGGCACAAGATTTTTCTTTAGTAATAGGCGTATGACACAAAATTTCTAAAGGCTTTCTTAAGATAATCACATCAACAGATATTTAGGAGAGCTTCTCATTCAATTCTAATAATATTATGAAAGGTCAAGGCATTGGAGATTTGAACGTATTAATTTCGACAAGATGTCTCATGTTGTTTAATTGCCTTCCCTCTATATCACACTATCTTTAAAAAATAATAATAATAAAATAAAAAACCTTTATCTTTTTTAAATTTGTTTGCATTTTTTCTTGTTTAAAAAAATCAAATTTCAATATTTGTCAATTATTTATTATTAAATCTTACTCAAATTTAGGCTCCACTAAGATTTTGTGAAAACTTATTCTCGATTTGGAAAGTGAAATTCCCGGATAACTTATTTGTTTAACAACTTATCCACTTGAAAGAAAACACAATCTCTTGTTCTTTATAATATCTAAAAATTAGACATACTTGAATTTGAGTATAAACAAGAGAAAAAGTTCAAAATTGATATCTGTACAAAATCTGAAATGGATTTTGTACCTGAAAACTATATCTTAAAAGTACATATTTATCACAAAAGTTTCAATCAATATCATTGATTTTATGTTAAATAAAATGGCCTAATTTTGAAATTTTGCCCAAGTAGTAAAATTTTAATGAGCACGCCCGGAGTATATGACTAGTATTACACTAATCTCATATTTTTAGCTATTAACTATCAATCAGATCCATCAATAATTTTACTAAGCAAAAACAGATGGAATCCTAATCCGTTGGAAGAAAATATTGAGAATTCATTTTAAAAAATAATAAAAAAACATGTTGTATTTTCAAAAGAAGAGCGAACAAGGTGAAACATTTTTATATATATAGCATTGCGGACATAGTAACTATGTATTTTTAGCAGCAACTATAGCTTCTCCAAGTTCCTTGCAGCACTCGCATCAATGGTAACCACCTTATCCAAGCCTTTCATCTTCACTACCACCAAATCTCTACCGACAATATCCCGACCGCTTATGCCGCTTCCTTATTCGTATAATCGGATCAAAAAGCCCAGCCTCCACGTCACGATCAATACTCTCAATACACCAACAAATACCACACCATTCCAACAAAAAGATTTTGCTTCTAGATTTGCTCCAGCCAAGCCTCGAAAAGGTGCTGACATTATCGTGGAAGCCCTGGAACGCCAAGGTGTCACCACAGTCTTTGCTTATCCTGGTGGCGCGTCCATTGAGATCCACCAATCTCTCACGCGCTCCAACATCCGGAGCATTCTCCCTCGCCATGAACAAGGTGGTATCTTCGCTGCAGAAGGCTATGCCCGCTCCTCCGGAACACCTGGCGTCTGTCTTGTTTCGTCTGGACCTGGCGTCACCAATATAATGACTGGCCTCATGGATGCCTATTCTGACAGTATCCCCATTTTGGCCATCAATGGTCAGGTTTCCCAAAAACTCTTGGGTAGTGACGCATTTCAAGAAACCCCTGTAGTGGAGGTGACCCGCTATATGACAAAACATAATTATCTTGTCCTTGATGTCGATGACATTCCTAGGATCATCAAGGAGGCATTCTTCTTAGCAACATCAGGCCGGCCAGGCCCTGTCTTAATCGATATACCAGCAGATGTACAACTAGAGCTAGCTGTTCCGAATTGGAACCAGCCATTTAAGTTACCTAGTTGCATTTCTAGTTTACCTAGAGAGCCGGATGAGTTAGCCTTGCGGCAGACTTTAAAGTTAATTGCGGAGTCGAAGAATCCTGTGTTATGTGTAGGTGGTGGCTGTTTGAACTCTAGTGAGGAGTTGAGGAAGTTTGTTGGGCTGACGGGTATACCAGTAACATGCACAACGATGGGTCTAGGGTTGTTTCCTTGTACAGATGAGTTATGTTTGCGGATGGTAGGAATGTTCGGAACTGTTTATGCTAACTATGCTGTGAATGAATGTGACTTGCTCCTTGCTGCTGGGGTTAGGTTTAATGAACGTATGACATCAAAGCTTGAGGATTTTGCAACCCGAGCTAAGATTGTTCATATTGATATTGATTCTAATGAGATTGGGAAGGTTAAGCTGCCCGACGTGTCCATTTGTGCGGATGCAAAGTTGGGGTTTAATAGGATGAATAGGATATTGGAAAGTAAAGGAGTTGGATTTATGTTTGATTTTTCAGCTTGGAGGGAGGAGCTTCATGAGCAAAAAAAGAAATATCCATTCAGTTATAAGACATTTGGGGAAGAGATTCCACCTCAGTACGCGATTCAAACTCTTAATGAGTTGACTGATGATGAAGAAACAATTATAAGTACAGGAGTAGGACAACATCAAATGTGGGCTATTCAGTTTTACATGTATAAGAGGGCTCGCCAACTGTTAACGTCCTCAGGATTTGGATCCATGGGCTTCGGACTGCCTGCTGCTATGGGAGCTGCTGTTGCTAACCCTGGAGCAATCGTTGTAGACATCGATGGTGATGGAAGTTTCATTATGAATGTACAAGAATTGGCTGCCATCAAGGCTGAGAATATCCCTGTTAAGATATTGCTGATAAATAATCAATACTTGGGCATGAATGTGGAATACGAGGATCGGTATTTTGAAGCAAATAGAGCTAACTCGTTTCTGGGAGATCCACTAAGAAAGTCAGAAATATTTCCAGATATGTTGAAATTTGCTGAAGCCTGTGGGATTCCTGCAGCTCGAGTGACAAAAAAGAAAGATGTTAGAGCTGCAATTCAGTTAATGCTAGAAACTCCAGGACCGTACTTACTGGATGTGATGGTTTCCTATCAAGAGCATGTTGTGCCTATGATTCCTTATGATAAACCTTTTAAAGATACAATCCTAGAGGATGATGGAAGAGCACTTCATTAATCTACCTAAAGCCATCACTATCATATAATATTTGTATGCCGTAGGGTAATTGCGGGCTTCAAGTACTTGTTTTTCTTCTTTCTATTATGATCGGTGTGTTTATTTTATTTTTATTTTTTTTCTGAAATGAACCTCTACTAAGCGATCAAGTTTATTAAAATAAATAGAAAAAGCGAACAATCAGTTACTAAAGGTACATATTGAGTCTTACCTTAAGTAAAGCAATAGCTGAATATACCTTGAAAAGAAATTCTCCAATAGGGGACCATTTCCATCGGAGATAAAAACTTATAACTTTTAACAGAGGCATTTGCCACCAAGATAAATTATCACATAGGAGACCCAAATTAACAATATAATTATAGCACAGTTATTCTCTCCAAAAACATTGAAAATCCATTAAAGAAAGTTTATGCTTTCAATTTCAACCATCCAAAGAAAGTTTATATATATTCTTTCTCTAGTATTAGTGCTCTCATTTTTTTTTAATGTACACATACTTTCAAGCCATACAATTTAATAAAGTCAAATTTTAATGTTATTAAACTACACAATTTTATAATGTATTAAAAAATAGCTCTATTAAGCTACATAGCTTAACAATGTGTTCGATTAGAACAAATTAGGGCACCCACATCTAAGAATACACTATATAGTGAATTAGTGTTTTTAATTATTTTTTGTTCAATTAACTAATGGTGTATACAACAAATCCATTCTTTAAAAGGAGTGGGCATCCGCACCTGAAATTTGTTTTATATATATATATATATATATATATATCCAATCATTGATTTTTTATCATTAGAACTCCTAACAAGATAAGATTTTTCTTCAAACTTGGTACATAGAGAACGTCCATCAAGACTTATATTGAGTTGTCATGACGACATCATGCCAACCAGACTTATATTCCATCTCCTTGAAGATAGAAAATCAGCCCTTGTTAGGACACATATGATAAGTATAACCCGAATCTAAAATCTACTTATCTGAATGACATGTCAACATCATGCCAACCAAACTTAAGTCTGACTCTTCGTCTTGCTCTGCTACACATGCATTAGAAATAGCCTTGCCCTTCTATAACTTAGGAAAATTCTTTTTTTAATGTCCTTTCTCGCGATAAAAAGGACATTAATCTTTGGCAAGTCTCCTTTTAGACTTGCTCTTTTTTCCAGGTTTGTGAACAACCTCTTACTGTCAAAGCTTCTGTAGTTGTATCTCTAGAATCTTTTCTATCCTTTTTTTTATTTTATAATTGTACGACGCACTGCATACAACATCGAGTGTGACACTGTTCTTCCCATGAAACAAAGTAGTGCTGAGATGGTCATATTCATTAGAAAAGGAATTCAACAATAACAAAGTCTTATCTTTGTCTTCAAATTTCTCATTTAAATTTAGAAAATCTGTCAATATCTTGTTGAATGAGTTTACATGGTCATTCATCGACTTGCCAGGTGCATACATAAATCAATAAAGTTTTTCTTCATATAAAGACTATTTTCAAGGTTTTTCTTCATGTACTTTTCTTCCAAGGTCTTCTATAATTTCTTTGCTAATGTCTCCCTTATAACAGAGCATTTCTGATCTTTAACCAGACATAGGCAAATAGTACTGCATGCCGGTCTATTGATCTTTATCTACTCCTTGTCATTCATCTTGTCAGGTTTTTTCTTCAAGGGCAATGTCTAACTCTCACTGATATAAGATATCCAACACCTTACATTGCCACATACCAAAATTATTGGTATCGTCGAATTTCTCTACTTCAAATTTGACATTTGTGACAGTAGTCCTTGTTGATAAAGATGACAACGATGCCTCTACCATCTCTTTTCTAAATTACTTAACCCGAAAAAACAATATCTACATGTCTATTTGTATAGATAATGCACCAGGAAAGTTCCTAGGAGAATCGAGTGGTAACAGTAGTCCCACTTAAAATCCAGACTTCTTAGACTCCTATTGTCTTGTTGACAAAACTTTCCTAAACATGCATTTATCCACACAACTACATTTTAGTCTTCTGATACTCCCAAGTATGACTATTGGCTCTGCCATATTCATTAACAATACCGTATACCCTAAGCACAACTGTCTGCTCTGATATCAATTGTTGCGAAAGTGAGGATTGAGCAATTATCAATATTACGATGACTGCAACTTCTAAAGAAATGTAAATGTGGTGATAAACAAATGTAAAGAAAAATAGGACACAATAATTTATATGGTTTGGCATAAAGCTTACGTCCACGAACAAAGACTGGGAAGATAATTTCACTGATAAATGAGAATTTACAAAAGTGGGAGAAACTCTCAAAACCCAATAACCTAATACACTCAAATAGATCCTCACTGGAACACTCAAGTAGAAACTTTCTCAAATCTTTCAAATTACTTCACTTGCAATTGCTCTCAACTTTCACAATTTGGGATGCAAAACAAATAAAGAATTGGCTTTCTATTTATAAGGAGCATTGCTCACCTACTACAAGTTTCAATTTGGCTTCAATTTGCTAAATTGGCAAATTGTATTCAACTTTGGTGGGCATTAAATTTGGTGCCCATAAAGTTTGATTTTTCAACATAACATACAATAATCACCATCACCATTTTTCCTTCTCTATCTTTCAATTGTCAAAGTTATCCTTCCGATGGAAGAAAATGAAGGAAAAATGAGAAACACACTTTGATTACCCAAAAAAAAAAAAAAAAAAATTGGCAACCCATTTAAATGTAGGAACCAAATCGACTAACAAGATTAATTTGTAATCCGCAAGAACCACTCTAAAGAACTTGATCTCTGAATGTAATCGTTATCAGACAAAGCTTAAAAGAGAGTTGGCTTGGTAGCTTAAAAGAGAAAATAGATCACGCACACTGCACAAAGGTTTATAGTGGTTCGGCCATTTTCTTGCCTAAATCCACCGTGAAAAGAGAGGCAAGCTTTCACTAATTTCCGAGTTTACAAGATACAAAGATGAAGAGTATGTGTAACTGAATGATTATTCCCCAGTAACAGATCATAGAACCTTTTATATCTCAGCAGAATCATCTAGAAAGACCCCCAAAGGATAAACTCACGTTTTTGGGTTTCCCCGCTGAGCAAACCCAGCTGCATCCCGTGTGGATAACCGAATTAACGACCTCTTGAATTGCTTTAGGACACTTGTCAAGTGTTCATACAATTTGCTACTCAAAACGCAAATGTGGCGGTCGTTAAATTAATGAAACACGTGATGTTTCACGTGTGTAGCTAATTAATCCAACCGACAAAGCATTCCTGTCATATAACTTATCTGAACTACTATGCCTGACATGTCGTCACTTTCTCACACAAGCATCTGACATGCCAGATATACCTCCATATCCAGATTTGAGCTTCAATATATAAGCAGTCATGTATCACGTAAAAGTAGATTCTTTTTTTTTATTATTAGAGGGGCTCGTCAAAACGAGTTAAATAGGAACAAAACGGAATTGAGTAACTCCAAACATGCCTTGTAAAATAATAGAATAAATACTCACAAGTGGGTTAGAAAATAAATGCAAACCAAGAGGAACTGAATGGTCATATTAGCCATGACGACCACAACTAAATTTGCTTCACGAAAGATGTGAGTGATAGTAGTTTGCCAGTTTTTACTTAATAATTCCCGAACAGTAACAACTAAAGTATAGAAAACGTTAGGTACGACCACCTGCTTAGAAATCATTTGAGTAACATAAAGACTGTTTTATGCCTGCATCCCAAGCAAGAATTAATCCCTGATATAGACCCCAAAGCTCAACCATAATCACTGAACGCTCCCCAAGTCTCATACAAAATCTAGAAATCCAATGGCCGACAAAGTCTCGAATAACACCACCAGTTCCTGCTTCCATATGTATTCAATTTGCACTGTGGCCATGGTGGAGGCAACCAGCAAATAAAAATCTCCTTTCTCCTCGGTTGTTGGCTTATGTGAGAGTTATTTATTCTATGAATTTCATTAGCTCCGGCAATAGTAGCCAGATAAATTGTTAAGCTATTCACCAACTTCCCAGCAACGAAAAATTGATTCCTCTAGAGCCACAACCTCCAAACAACCACGCCAAAGATACAATCCCAAGGGAGGGGAGATATAATATTCTATAAGGAAAACACAGTTAGTTATCTATTAGAAACAGAAACCAATAAACACAAATAAGGTGGAAACAAAATTAAGATGCAGCAAAATAACAACTGAAATTCAAGAAAGAGTTTGATAAAAGAATCAAAATGTAAGGAGAGGAAATAAATGAAACCGGAAAATAAACCTGAGGTCTGTTATCACAGTGTCCTTCAAACAGATTTACCACCTATTCTAGTACTTTAGGTCTGCTGGTATCTGTTTCCCAAGATACAACGAGCACGAACAATCTGTTAAGCACAAACTCAAACTAAAAATAGAAAGTAGAAGAAAAAGGAAGAAAAGAATTTGCGTGCAGTGTGCTGGTATTTGCAATGTCTCTCTCTTGAATTCAAAATCGTGAAATTGTCATAAAAAATAATTAAAATGTGCCATACAAGCCTGGATTTTGGGCTGACATTCGTGTACGCAGGACGTGCGGGCGCACACGAGTTCAACCTATTCGATCTTGGATTTGCACCCCCTTGCGCATGCACGTGTGGAGAAAACCTTTATCCTTAAAATTCTTGCTCATGCATGGTTAAGTGTTTACATATAAACACAAATCTCTTGGCTTATTTTTCCCATGTGGGATAAGCCTAATTCCCTTTTAAATTTCCAACATCAAGGATGCATTTTATGAGACAATTTCTCATTCACCCATGCACCATTTTGAGTAAACAAATATGTATTTTTGAAGTATTCACGAAGTAGAATCCGTACCTCTCAAGTTTTTTTACTTTCGATAAGTGGGACCCACTTAAAATGTGCCCTTAAAATAGCATATTAACATGCTATTTTTTCAACATCTTCCACTTATTTTGTAACTTGGCAACAAGCCAGTCACGTAAATTAGAGTGAAAGAAAGTGCTACGATTATCCATTGGAACAAGCCAACTCCAAACCTGCGTAATACAGCTGCAATCTCTCAAGGCATGGAGGATATCTTCAACCGCACTCCCACACCTATCACAGCCCACAGAAACGGGAATATGTCGCCTAGCAAGCTCATCGTGAGTCTTTAGTTTCCCATGCATAATCTGCCAAAGAAAGAAGCGGATGGATTGAGGCCCCTTCCAAGTCCATGGTAAGTTCCAAGTTCTGTCATGATCAGCAAAAGCAAATTCTTTCTCCTCGAGATTCAAACAACACTCTCTCTTAGGTCCTTTCTTAGGGAGACCATGGGGAAAAATTTTCCCAAAATAGAAAGTTAAATTATACTCAAACACCTAAAAAATTTCATGAGGGCCCCAGTGAATTAAATAAAATTAAACACTTTTTTTTTAATTGAAGACTACCAAAAATGGTTTTGGTTCTTGAGCCCTTCCTGATGTTTTCATTTATTTTTATTTATCTATAAGTAAGGGGTCTCGCATAACCCCTCACTTTTTGGTGGCTAGTAAATTAAATATGTTTATTTATTATTTCTTAAAAAAATGATTAAGTAATTAGAAGAATAACTTTGCATATATAAATCAAAGAATGGGTAAAAGCTCCTTTAGCCCCTATATTTTAAGATTAGTGTCCATTTAGTCCCTGTATTTTTAAAAATACCTCGAAATATCTCTGCCGTTAAAGTATTGATACCCCTACCATTATTTTTTATTTCTTTTGGCTTACTTTTACAATATTACCCTTTTATAATAATTTTTTATTTGGAAATTAATAAAAAGAAAATAATTAAATCATCAATTGAACCCTAAAAAGTAAAAAAAATTATATTAATTTTTTTGCAAGCAACATTTGCACACTTGGTAGTTGCATATAATTTTTTACAATTTAATTTTTGACAATTAAAAATTAATATTTTTTTTATTTTTAGGGTTAAATTAGTAATTTAATTATTTTCTTTTTATTAATGTCCAAAAAAAATTATTATAAAAGGGTAATATTGTAAAAGTAACTCAAAAGAAATAAAAAGTAACGGTAGGGGTATCAATACTTTAACGGTAGGGATGTTTCGAGGTATTTTTAAAAATATAAGGACTAAATGGATACTAATCTTAAAATACAAGGACTAAATAAACTTTCGTGTAAATTTTTTTTTTTTGAAGTGATTGTTTAGTGATTGTTTTTCATTCAGTAAAGAAGTCAAAAAAAAGAATTCTGATCACTTCTATTTTGTTGCCTTAATCAAAAGAAATGCTACCAGTTTCATATAATGTGTTGTAGCTTTAACAAGTGGGAATAAAAAAATAGAGAAGAAAAAAATTATTTTATCCAAAAGTCTAAGTGAGGGGAACAAAAGACTCCATTGATTTGTGTTATTAAAACAATAAGAAAATACTAGGGTTTAACGAGCCGAGATCTACACCTCTATTGTTAAATTGACGGTCGAAGCGTAGTATCTTAAGATTGGCCTCGACCAAGTAGTAATTTAAACCATCCTTTTAAAAAAGAAATACCTCTTGAAGGAGCTCTGAATTCCCCTTCAATCTTTTTTCCTAGATTTTATAGAGTTTGGTTGGTTAAAAAAAAAGAAAAAGAAAAAGAAAAAGTTTACAGGGAGTTCTACCTTCACTTTCAATTTTTCTCGAGATTTTATGGTGTTTGTTTGGTGAAAAAAGGTACAGGGAGTTGAAAGAAATATCAGAACACAAAAAAGAGATTCCTCATTCACTAATGAGATCTGATTACAAATGAATGGAGATGAGTGGTTGTGGGTTGTATACTACTATTAGTTACTTGTTTTTCAGAATTATTCGGAATTTTATTGCATCGTCATGTTTCTGAAATTTTTTACAATTTTGATTCCCGAAATACAGAGAACTTGACTACTTGATAAATATTTCCCAAGTTTCCAAAAAGGCGTACTACTTTATATAATAACAGCAATTGAACAGAACCTATACGATTGCAGCCTCTCTTTGTTCAACTACACGCATACTTCTTGCTTTTACTTGAGGGTCATTTCCAGCTAATCTAAATCATCAGCAAACCGCAATACTCGAGGCTCTAATCTGTTGCTTCTCTTATTATATTACAATCAAGGAAACCGAACTGTTTAAGTTTCTACAATCATGGCAATAGGCTGGCTCTAAAGAGCTAAGCTCGAAAATCTACAAAATAAAGGCGAGACCTACGCCGCTGTTCTTAGTTTTTCCTTAAATAAGTTAAAGTTTACAATTAACTATTCCCTTTATGTCCATAATGAGAACGTGTTAAGAAACCTATTCAATCAAAATTTCACTCCTACATCTCCCCTGTTTGTTATGTAATTCTAGAATCTTTATCTATAGTAAGTAGCATTGTTCAAAATTGATAAGTGGAATGAATAATTATATTATCTTAAAAACTGGAGGTAATAAGACCATAAATTACGTAGCAAGGACCGAAGCAAATTGCAAAATTCATTAGATATTTATTTGGAAAGAATTAGAACGCGTATCACAAGTACACGAACATTTATCTATTGGAAACCTGAATATTTTTTGTTCCCAGTATCCTGAAATAGAAGAAAATGTTTCTTGCTTCTTAAGGTAACCACATAATTGTTACGTTAACTCCAAGGGCAAAAAGCGTCCGCTGCACGCCAATAACTCCGAGCAATTTGACCCATATGCACTTACCAAAACCAAAAACCAGTCAATTGCAAATCCCTGTCATAAAAGGAAAAAGTAAACTAATAAAATCCTTCACCGTTTCTAATTTTAAAGCCTCTTAATTAATTAATTTCCATTTCCTTACCCAAAAGGGCATTGTGAATTCCTAATCCAAGTTAGTTTCTAAAACTATTTTGGAAGCCTCTTTCCTTTATGAACAAGGTAACATGCTTCAACTGATCTATAAAACATACTAGTCACCCATTTACTCGTTTCACTATTATATTCATCATTCTACAAAAGAAACTCTCTGTACACGGCAAACACTAGTTATGGCTTGCTTCGAGAGAAAAAGATGTAACTTTACATCATCGAAGTGGGCAGAGACTCCGAGTGAAATTCTGGATTCAATCTTTGAGCACTTGTCTTTCCAGGATGTTTTTGTCTCCAAATCCGTTTGTTCGCACTGGTTTCAGGCAGCAAAATCGTTCGTAAGCTTCAAGTCTCAGAATCAGCCTCTTCAGGCTCCGTCGCTGAAGCTTTTTCCTCAAGAGGACGGAACGGACGGTTACGGTGCTTCGGAAATTTTGCCTGAGGAATTTACTGAGAATTGTTGCATTGGTTCTTCGCACGGTTGGTTGATTTTCTTGGACGAAAGAGCTTTTCCTTTGCTCTTTAACCCTTCTCTGCGGATTCGTCATGCACAGCTTCCTTGCATTGGTCCTCTTCTTGGTGTACTCGGCATTGAGAAATCTCAAGAAAACGGATACTACATCACTTATGATTATCAGAAGACCCCAATTCGTTACATGAATAATTTGCGTGAAAGTCTCATCCACAAAGCAATTCTTTCATCCGACCCGTGTCTCAACATCAACAACTTTGGAGCAGCGGTCATTTGTGGCCATGAAAAGAGGATTGCTTACTGCCAGAATGGAGATAATTCTTGGACTGACCTTGACGGCAAGCATCAGCCTTATGAAGACATCATATGCGGCAGAAATCAGCTTTATTCAATTGGCGACAACGCTTCAGTCGAATGTTGGGATTTTGATGGATTGAATAAGCCAATTAAAACAATGGAGGTTGAGGTGAGTTTTCCAGAGAAATCAGGGCAGTTTTGGGGAGAATTCGGAGATCTTTATAATGCCAGATTGTACTTGGTGCAGTCAACAAAGGGAGATATTATGCTTGCTGTGAGATTTGTAGGAGAGCTAGTAAATGCAGATGATGAGCCTGTATATGAGCATGATTTGTTGACTGAAGAAGACACGCACCCTTTAGTTTGTCCATACAAAACTCTAGTCTTTCACGTCTATAAGCTGGATTTGGGTCAGAAGAGTTGGGTGGAGGTAGGTTCTTTGGGCGACGAATCGCTGTTTTTGGGTTCAAATCAATCCACATCAGTCTCAATATCTTCATCTTCTACTATATACAAACAGAATTCGATTTACTTTACAGATGATTATTGGGATCGAATGCATGAAGATTATTTGTACGGCGGGCACGACATGGGAGTTTTTAGCTTGGAGAACAGAAATGTTGAGTCATTTTTACATACTCATCAGCTCAAGATTCTGCCACCACCTTGTTGGGTGAATCCTAGCCCGTGGTAGATGATGAGTTGAGTTTCAGTTACCGAATTATGATGTATAGCTACTAGTGATGTTAATCTCTGTATACGTTAGTGAAAATTATATCATACGGTTTTCAAATCATACTTGTTTAATATAGTTGTTTTTGGCATCCACTTTGCAATAATAAAAACTCTTCGTTCTCAAGTCAGTATTTTTAGTTCGTGAAGTTAGCATCAAGAGCCAAAATGGACTTATGTTTGCATGTGCATGCTCCCCTCGACTGCGAAAACCTAATACAGGCAATTTTGCTGACACCAAAAAACTTGTGCAGGCAAATTGCTGCCTAGTAGTATAAGTTCTAAATGATTTGCTCATATTATATTATCATGTCCTATTTGCTCATATTATTGTGAATCATTATAAGGCCCCTTGGTTAGTATCCAATTTGCGATCCCGCAGATTGCTTAATAATTACATCTAGACTTTGTTCAAAAATGGTAATAATCGATCCTCACCCGAAACTCTTTACGGAAATTACCATACACATTGTAGCTTAGTATTACACTTAGTAGTTAGTACGCAGAGGACCAAAAAATTTCACTACACAAATAATAATAATAATAAATAAATAAATAAATAATAAAAAATACTGCAAGATACTTTTTAAATTTTTTCTTATAAATTTTATGCTATTTATTGTACTAATTATTGTATATACGTCATTATTCCTATTTTATTAGTACAAAATTAACAATCACAATGTGTCATAACATACAAAATATGCTTGAAGAAGCAAGGGAAAACAGTTCTTCAGATCTAAGTCACATCCACATAGCCCTTGTCCCTCGGCAAGAAGAATATGATATCACATAGTGTACATACGTGATCGATTCAGCATTTGATCAGTCTACTCCAAGAACTCCCTTGGATCAGTGACATAACCAGTCAAAGCAGATGCTGCAGCTGTGTATGGAGAAGCAAGATATATTTGGCCTTCCTTGTGTCCCATCCGTCCGGGGAAGTTCCTATTTGTCGTGGAGACACAGACCTGCAATGATAAACAGCTTCAGAGAGTTATTCAAAGATTTTAGTAATGATGTTGACAAATAACTGGGATAAATCAACCACATTGATCATGAAGATGGTATATCTGAACTCATTAAAACCAATTCTCCTCCCAAATAATGTGTTAGATTTACTTATACGGCATCCCATACATCTACAAAACCTTGGTTGTGTTGTGATAAAGAGGATAGGTTGAAATCTTGCACGATAGAAGTATGAGAAAGCAGCCTATAGAACACTGCAGTTGTAAGTCAAAATAGATTGATTGCTCAGCTGAAAAAGCACTTCACAACTTAGATGGACTTCTTTTATGTTTTCCCTTTCATTTTTGGTTATTGTCGTCATTCTATGTGTATGTACACAGACATGTGAAAGGAAAACGTAAACATCCTCACGAAGATTTCTTCATTTCTATAACGTATGTTTCTCTATGCCCCATTTGATACGTCCTTTAACACTTACATGGCAGCAACAGCTCTGTAGTACTCAATGCTCACATTAAGACCAACATACCCAATATAATATCAAAGAGTGAATTGAGAGAGCATATATATTCAATTATGAAACTCTATGCATTCGAAGGTCAATAAGGGGAAAAACTTGCCATAGGTTCATTCATGCGTGCATAAGTGTCTTTAGGGCCACCCAAACAAGCACCGCAACTAGGACTCGCAGGTGTGTCGCAACCAGCTTCTTCAAATATCTGAGAGCAAGTCTTGCCGCCAGATCCTGGTACTGGAAGAGTGTATACGTCCATCCATACCTATCAATTTCACCCAAGAAAATATGACATTTTAAACTACAAACAGCGACTCTAATGAAATTCGAGTGCAAAATAGTGCAGCATAACAAACCTTTTGGGTAGCAGGGACAAGGAATGTTGGAACTTTGACCTTTTTGCCCTGAAGACAAACAATTTAATTTTAAAGGTTAAAGGTTGCATGTAAAAGAATAATCCAAACACAAAACCATTGTTATACAATAACAAATAAATTTTGTCTCTCCCAGGAACTCGAGGCGGAGGACAAATTTTCATTTTTTCTTAGTAAACAAATAAGGTCATGAAAACCAGTCAGTGACAACAATGTGATAAAGGTGTTTATTGTCTTCCATTTCATTCAAGCTAGGATGCAGCAGGTTTTTGTATGACTCAAGTGATAATGGATATAGCTCGTACTGAAGCCAAGAAGACTTTTGCTGCAGCAAGAAAGTCTTCTGTTTTTCCACCAGTGCAAGATCCAATGTAAACTCTGTCAATTTTTACATCTTTGCACTCTCTTGCTAAAGCACGATTGTCAGGAGAATGAGGCTGCATAAGTAGATAGATAACATTACTCACGGCAATCAAAAGATAACAAACAACCAAGAACTGAGATTCACTAAAGGAAATTGGAAATTCGAAAAAAATAAAAATAAAAGAACAGAGAGTGAGAAATATTTCACTTAAGAACTACATAAAATCACACACCTTTGCCACCAGTGGCTCCAGCTTCGAGACATCAAATCTGTATTCGGACAGGAAACTACGAGCCAACAAAAAGAAAACAATCAAGTCCAGTGAATTCTAATAGCATGAAGAGGTTGGATATAATCACAGAAGATAAAAAGATGACATAAAATATGAAAATTTCCTCATCATGAATTAAACGTATAAGTGATCTGAACAGAACACAACTAAAATTACAAAACTACACAGTTTAATTACAGACTCATAATCTAAAACAAGTTTCCAAGAAAAAATTAGAAATCAGACAACTCTTAAGTGAGCACAGTCTAGAGATGAGAATATAAGTAGTACATCTTTTGTTTCAGAAAGGGGTAAAAAAGAAAATGTAGAATGGCATAATCACAGAAAACTAAGTCAATAACTATGGATCCAAATAATTTTGTTGGCACAAGTTCCACTTTTGTCTACTTAGTTTCTTCCTAGTAAGATTTCAGCAAGTGATTTCAGAACACTAATTACCATTCAAAGACATTGACATAATATAATTTTCTCACAAGAGAAAGGATTTTTAATTGGTGTTAAGTATTGATCCAGTATCTCGCTCCCTACCCTCTCAAATACGGAAGGGTTTTGGTCACCATATGAAGTTGGATAATAAACTTTTAAATCTCTTCATGTTGAAAATTATTTTATCTGTTCATTTAGCAGTGAAAGTTACACAGTGATTGAGCAGAAAAAAGAAAACCAGTAAGAATGTCTACTACATACAACTACAGCAAATTTCCAAATCAATTCCAATATGTGTGTTTGTGAAATTTCAGAGAAATCTGAAAATAGCAGATCTTGATGAGAATCACGAATGCAACTCTAATATATTAAGAAATGGTATTTAATAAACATTCAATCACAAAAGACTACCTTGCTTTCTCATCACTATAAACTGGTTCATAGGGCAAAGATGTCTTATCCTGCATAAAACGAAAGATAATACTATAAATCCATGCTAACAAAAGAAAACTCTCGATAAGTGTAGGTAGGGAAGAAATGGAAAACAAAAGAAAACAAATTCCAATAAATACTTTATAAGACTAGGTGAAGAAGAAACAGAAAACAAAATAAAACATTTTCCACAAAGAATAACCAATTGTCCAAGCAGTGAAATATGAACAAAATGCATACGATTACCTGTTACACTTACCTCAAGATATTTAAATGTTGTACCATCAGCAGGGACTACACCATTCTTTCCCCCAGCTTCGACAACCATGTTGCATAATGTCATGCGTTCTTCCATCTTTAAGGTACAAGTACCACAAAATGATGAAATTCACAATTATTTAAGCATAAAATTAAAAGGAGAAGTTCGTAATTCAGAAAAACATAATATCCTTGGAATCAGTGATCAACTGAAATTTACTTACATTTAATCGTTCAACAGTTGTGCCAACAAACTCCATAGATTTATATGTTGCACCAGCCACAGAGATTTCACCAATTATCTGCAACATAAAAATAATTTACAACACAACAAAAGGGAAGCACTTTTCATTCTATAATAACTTATAAATTCAAATCCACATCCTTTCAGGGTGTGTATGACTCAATGGACAAGGGGAAAAAAATTCCTGAAGAGCCAAGGAAACTTACTTGTAAAATCAAATCCTTCGCAAGCAAATAATCAGGCATTTCACCATCCAACACAAATCTCAGAGTTGGGGGCACCTGCAAAATATAGATTCAAGGTATTACAAATAACCAAAGAAACCAAGTACACGAAAGAAAAAAAATCGTAGAGATATTTAAGCTCTCAGAATTTATTATGTAGAACAGGAAAAAAGGCAGAATGAAAATAAACTAAAATAAAACTCCTAACTTCTTTTCTTTATAAGTTTGTTATGGTGCTAGTTCTGTTTTTTTGGAAAAAAAGAGAGAATATGTATCACACTAGAAAATTATGTTAACCTTTTGAACTTAAACCAGATAAGATTGGAAAATGTATCACTACGATTGTTATATGGCATACAGCGACAAATAATCAGCCATCTAAGGGACTTTTAAGCTGCTCTTGAGGACCAAAAGCAAGGGAGTCTAAGACACAGATCCATTGAATCATATGAAGCAACTACCAATTCTTATTATCTTCACCTTCAAAGTTCTAAAATGCTCAAAATTCAAGCAAAAAACAGCGATAACATTCAAGAAGTAAATCTGCTTATGCATTTAATCAAAACAGCGATACATCCTGCTGATTGATTAGACTAAAACAATTGGGGTTGGTTGTAAAACTGCATTCTGATATTAAGGAGGTCAACTCATTACTAGCACCCTTCTTTACACTATGGTACAAATAACTTATTGTCCATGGTGAGATTGGAAAAGAGCACTATGTTCTAATGCCATACTACGAACAGCTCAATCATGCCTGAAACTACAATTTTTTGGACGGGAGAGAGGCATCAAAGGGAGGAGACATTCCCACTCCAAGTGACCAAGTACATAGTCCATACCATGGACCAAAGTAATAATAAGAATAAAAATAATTATAAACAAAGAAAACAGAAGTAAAATAAGATAAAGCACAATGAATTATTAAGAAGATATGTTACACCTGCTCTATGTGCCTCACACATATATCATTATTGTGACTACACAAACTGCACTTAGCACATAAGTTATCAGGAACAGAAATAAAAAGGACAATCATATATATAAACTTTTTAACATTTTGTGCTACAGTTCTGGAAAAGATGTTATTAATAAATATTTACTCAACATTTATTTCTGGATTTTCAAAGTTTATTAGTTTTGCTATTGCAGAAAAGATAACATGAACAAACCTTGAGCAAGACTTTCCCCGTGCCCAATACAAAACCTGCATCAGTGTTGCCAATGCCAGTGGCAAATTGGCCAAATGCTCCAGCAGTACATGTGTGGGAGTCTGTACCTAACAAGACCTGAAAGCAGTTGTAAAGGTGTAATGAAATTATGAGAAACAGCATAAAATTAATAACGTAAACAGTGCAAGGTCTTAGTAACAAAATTGCACCTCTCCAGGCCTGCAATGGCCTTCTTGGGCAAGTGCAATATGACATACACCTTTATAATCCGGGTTAGCCTGCAAAGCACGAAGTAAACTTTTCATTCATCCAAACAGTAATAGAATACAAGCTCGTCAAGAAAATTGGGGGTGTTGGTGCTGAAGGGAAGCTCAAGTGAAAAGAATGAAAGAGTCATACCTTAAAGTTACCAAGATCTTTAATATCATAAAAGTACTTGATATTCTGCTCCATGCAGAAATCCCTCAGGATATCCACATTACGATTTGCACGTTCGTCACTTGTGAATATATAATGATCAGGTATAATAACAATCTTTTCACGGTCCCAAACCTTCAAAAGTAAAAGATTAATGTTGACATAGCATATGGCAGAAAGTAAAAACATACTCATGTACAAAAAAGATATATGGTAATAATGAAATAAATAAAATTTTCAACTCAGGCTTAATCGGTCACTAACTATTAACTCATACAAACATTATGCAAGACAATAAGAAGCAAATGCTTAACAGAAACAAAAACCATACCCTAACCCCGTTTAGCATTTAGCATGTCAAATTAAACATTAGCAAAAGCAACCAAATTTCAGTTAAGCATACAGCAAATAAAACAAATAAACCAAGCTGATAAAGCAATTAACCTACAATTATCTGCACTAACAAGCATTAACAATTTACACAAATAGATAACTTGGACATCACAAACGATCCTAAATAATTTCATTTCCTCAGTGCTCTGGTTTCAGTTGTGCAACCTAATTACTAAAACATACAGATAGCGGCTTGAGCTATGAAAATGTCGATACCGTACCTTAGCATTTTCGCCAAACTCTTTTTTAAAGATACCAAAGGAGCCAGGGCCACAAACATCGTGGGTCATCAAGATATCAACATTAACCCACACATTGTCTCCCGGGCTCAACTGGGGTTTCTCTGAAGCCCTGGCAAGTATCTTCTCCGTCAACGTCATCGCATTTTTTACCTAAAAATTCCAACAAAAAAAGCAAAGACATGAAGCCAACTCCTTGAAACCACATAATAATCAAAATGATCAGAATTATGGAGCAAATCAATCAAAATAATCAAATTAAGATCAAAAGATGGAAACTTAACCGAGCCAGTGGTGGCAGGCCGGCGTTCTGATTGCTGAGGTGCCATGACCGATACAATTTTCTTGAAGACTGCCGATTTCTTGCATTTGTTGACTGAAAATTGTGATGTCGACGAAAAACAAACGCTACCCAAATCCTTCTATAATAACACCAAAAAGAAAATTAAATAAAAATTAAAAAAATGATGAGTTGTAATAGAGCAAAAAAAAAATTATTTGGAAACATGGGTAAGCAAAAGATGAGTGAAATGAGTAAAAGGCATTTGACTGTTGACCTTATTGTTGATGAAAGAAGATGTTGGAGCTGGGGAAATGAGAGAGGAAGCCATTTTTATCTGCTAAAAGAGGTTTTTTTTTTTTTTTTTGGGTTTGTTCTGTAGGGATTAAGATTTAAGAGTGTCTAAATTTAGTTTGTTTCCTAAGAAAGTGGCGGCGGCGGCTGAGAGAAAGTTTGATCACAAACAATAAAAATCACGCTACTCTGAGAGAGAGAGAGAGAGAGAGAGAGAATCGTGGCAGCAACACGCACGCACTGATGACGGGCACGCTGTTATTTTACCCCTCAATTTCTCCCATTAACCCCCAACTTTTCATAAATCACGTCTTTTTTTTTTATAAAATATCTTAAATAGAAAACAAAAATATAATTGAACAAAAAAATGAAAACCGTTCTAAAAATTTCACCATCACCATCACCATCACCATCACCGCCTCAAGCTTGATAAAAAAAATTTAATAACACACAATTGCAAGATATTGTATAAATTTAATTACTTTGAGTGAAATAGAATTGTATCAAAGATAAAATACTATACTTAGTAACTATATTATTGAGTGGAGTTTGATGGACAAAGAAAGTTTGTTGAAGATCAAATTGAGTCCACAATTTTTAAGATAAAATACATGTTAGATTAAAGTAAAAATATACTATATGTAATAAATTGATTAAAGTGTAGACGATTAACCTTAGCTACCTTCCACCACTTAAGGTAGTTACGGTGGTGGTGAAAGATGGTTAGGTTTTATAGTTATTTTTTTAATTATAATTTTATTTCTAAATAAGGATTATTCTGAAAATAAATTTGAATAATTAAAAAGTAAAGGTTGATTAATAAAATTTAAGGGGTAAAATATAATTACTCTATGCGAAATTGAAAGATTGATTATGGAAAACTCAAATTCAAAATTATAAAAGTTCTATTTAGCCTCCATATTTAATCTCGTTACACTTCTATTGAAATATTAGCTCAAAAGCCCACTGAAATGCTTTTCATTGTTTAGTGAAGCGCAAAGTCATTTTTACTAAATCTAATTTAACATCAATGGACATTAAGAAAAGACAATGACTATCGAAACACATTGTAATATTTCACATCACTTAAGTATAAGAGAAGTCTAATATTATAAAAACTGTGACCCATACTTTGTAAGAGACATTTTAAGGTGCATGGGTGTTTTGAAAATAAATTTATGAGAACTTAGACCCAAAGCGAATAATTCCTTATTGGCCGGAGGAAATTCCATAATTTCATGGTAATCTCAGAAAGAGGAATTTTAATCTTTAGAGGAGAGCGCCATGACAATTTGTCCACCATGTTGTCTCCCCGTCCAAAAAATATGTGAAAAGTGAATCTTCTTCGTAGAAGCAATTTTTTTTTTAAATTTTAAATATAACCCTATCTTTTAAAAATACTAACAACATACCCAACAAGTTACATCATATATAAATAGACTTTGATGAAAAGAGAATTAATTGAGAATGCTCAACTTCAACCTCAATCTTGACTTAGTTTGCATAAGTCAACTTCAACCTCAATCTTGACTTAGTTTGCATAAGTTGACTCCAATTTACTTTGCACGGGGAGAGAGAAACACAGAGCGAGTCTCATTTTTGCTTTAGAATTTAAATGGAAGCATATCTGTCAAGGAAATTTGGCTTTTCAAGTCGGTGGCCATAAGCTAGCAAAATTCAACTTAGGTTTCGGCTTTATGATTATAATAGGCATAGGCCAATTTCAAAATAAGCAAATGAGAGACGGAAAATTAAGCGCAGCAACACAATTGGAGAAGAAAATATACCAGGACATTCCTGAATTTTTCTTTTTGTTTTGCTTGAATATTCCCAACCAGGTCTATAAAATCGCCTTAATTTGGTTATGAACTAATATATTACATATTGTTTGAGAAAGAGTATTAAAAGGGTTAGGGTTAGGGTTATTAAACTGTCAATATGAATTCAATTAAGAAATAATGGTGAAGTCAATTATTCTAGTCTCTAAAATCTGTTGGTGATTTCTGTGCTAATTTACATGTTCAATTAAGATTTAGTTGCTTTATTTTTCTTTTAATTTTCCATTTCAATTATCTATAATTGATTGCACAAAAAATTAGAGTTCAAATAATTTTGACAGTTAATAAGATAGATAATTGTTGTGTAATAATATGCTACTCTTCGTCATATTACTTATCTCCACTAACATACTTGCTATCTAGACACCTGCAACTATAAGGACATACTCAAATTTTCATAGACCTATTGGACATGAATTCTTTTAAAAGAAAAAAGATTAATGTTGAGCTAACAAGTGCTAAATTTTTTATAATCTTGACACACAAGTACATGTATAACAGTATACAGTCAATACCTAATTACATATTATTCTCAACTCAAAACTAAATATAAATCTATCCATATCTATGTGTGAGAAAATAAAAAAAAGTAAAACAAATAGTCAAACATGTTTACAATATGAGGCATCGCTAAGCATATATAATGCAATTTGCTTGAATGACTTTACGTCGAGAATTAATCTAATTAATAATAACAGATTTGTCATAAAGGATATCTTCATTTTAAAAATATAAAATAGCAAACTAAGAATTACTCTTAACTAATGGTATGTTTATTTGAGAGTTTAAGGAATGAGAATGAAAGAATTAGAATGAAACATATGTTTACTTAGTAAAATGTAATTTGAGAATGGAAATAAAATATGTGTCTCACACAATTTGGGAATAAGAAATGAGAATTTCATTCTCATGGGGGGTTGGGAATGGAGATTTTCATTCCCTAAACTGACTTTTGTATCCCTATAATTTTTTCATATTTTCCAAGTTACCCTCGTTCAAATCACAAGCTAATTTTTTTATATTAAATTTTATTAACTTTATTATTTTAGTTATTATTAATTATTATTTTTATTAATATAATCATTATTAACATTTATTATTATTATTAACTTTATTATTTTAGTTATTATTAATTATTATTTTTATTATTTTTATTAATATTACCATTATTAACATTTATTATTATTATTTTAATTAATATCATTTTTATAATAATATTTATACATGTATCTAGTTAATAAAAATTATATTATTTAATACTGTGGATATTTTGGTAAATTGATTCTCATTCTCATTCCTCATTCCCATTTATTTTGCCAAGTAATCAGCACGTTCTCATTTCCATTTATTTTTGTCAAGTAAATATTAGAATTTCATTCTCATTCCTTATTCTCATTCCAGCTCATTTATATTCCCAACTCATTCCCATTCTCATTCCACTCCACTCTCATTTCATGAAGTAAACACACTATAATAGAAAATAATCATTATTTTAGATTTGGATAGTGGATGCTTATAAATTTGGGATAAAAAATTTGTATTCCAAATTATATGGTACATGACACGCTATTAGTTTATCGTTACTGCGAAATTATCACATTAATAACAAAATAAAAATAAACCATAACAATTATTAGTTGGTAACATGTCATCTAAAAAACAAGCTTTTTGCATGGAAGTATCATCATTATTATTTTTTTAATGATTATTTTTATGATTTATGAACTCCAAACTGAAGTTAAAGCAAAATCCAACGGAACTCATTTGTTACAACCCAGTGGTGCTCTATTTACCCCGAGTCCAACCCCGAAAATCCCCAAAACGACGCTGTTTCGCTGTGATCTATTCCCCTTTAATTTCCAAACGAATCGTTTTGATTCAGCTCTCACGCGAGCCATCACGCGAGTTCTCCAGCCACAATTGCCATCACGCTAGCCATCACCCACAAAATCTTCTCCAGCCACAATTGCCATCGCTCACAGACGACGGACCACAGCCATCACGTGGGCCACAGACGACGGACCACAGACGACAGACCATCACGCGAGGTCTCCGTTGCCATCACCGTCAGTCACGTGACAGCCGGCACTCACAAAGCTAACATGAACGACACTCACAAAGCTGGAATTGTATCACACACACAAATCAGCAACAATGCTGCTGGAATTGTATCAACAATTCCAGCAGCAAAAAAAGTATCACAAACACAAATCCCAATCAACTTTGTGAGTGCCGGCTGTCGTGTGACTGTCGGTGTGGTATGTACTAGGGGTTATTCCTCTTTTATTAACCTGTGACTTCTGTACTTGAATTATTTGAATGAAACTTGTCTGATCTCTTTTATTCACTAGTGGCTTGGAATAAATAGCCAAAAGTTACAACGTCTATGTCCTGAGAAATTGCTAAAAAGTAGCCTACTGCAACTACTTCGTACGATAAAATAGCAACAATTTGCATAAGACTAGGACTATAGAATAACTACTAACAGAAGCCATTTATTTGAAAAATAAAATAAAATAAAATAAGATCGAACACATAACAAGTCCTTCCCCCTTAAAAAGCAGCCTTGTCCTCAAGGCTGTAATTAGGGAATTGTTTCTTCATAATATCCAGAACTTCCCAAGTTGCCTCAGCAGGTGATAATCCTTGCCAATGGATGAGAACTTCTTCTTTCTGCTTACGAACCCGGCGATCCAAAATAGCTTGCAGCTTAGGATGGAGACTATCATCATCATTATCAACTATTGGAAGCTCTTCCTGCACCACCATGTTGTCACCAATTTTCTTTTTTAAAAATGAAACATGAAAAACTAGATGAATCCTAGAATCTTTGGGTAGCTCTAATCTGTAAGCAACAGCTCCAATATTTTTCAAAACTTTGAACGGTCCAAAGTACCTAGGAGATAGCTTGAGATTCTTCCTCACTGAAATCGAAGTCTGTCAATATGGCTGGAGCCTCAAATAAACCCACTCCCCCTCCTCAAATTGTCTTTCTCTGTGATTCTTATTATACACATTCTTCCTCCGTGCTTGAACTTCCTTGAGAGTTGCTCGTAGCTCCTTAATAACTTGGTCTCTAGTCATTAATTGTCTTTCAACAGCATACACCTAAGTCATTCCTGGATTATAAGACAATAAGTTTGGCGGATGCCTTCCATACACTACTTCGAAAGAGGTCGTTTTAATTGCTGAGTGCCAACTAGTATTGTAGCAATACTCAACCCAAGCTAGCCACTTACTCCACTCCTCAGGCCTTGAACTAGTAAAACATCTCAAATACACCTCAACTGCACGGTTCACAACTTCGCTCTGCCCATCAGTTTGAGGATGGTATGCTGAGCTATAGTTGAAGCTTGTCCCATTCATTTTGAATAATTCAGACCAAAATAAACTTGTAAATGTTGAGTCTCGATCACAAACAATAGTTCTTGGCATTCCATATAGCTTGAAAATATTATCAAAAAATATTCTTGCGAGTCCAATGGTTGTATAAGGATGAGACAAGGGAACAAAGTGTGCATATTTTGATAGTCTATCAACAACAACCAAAATAGTAGATTTTCCATTTGAGATTGGCAACCCATCGATGAAATCCATAGAAATGTCTTCCCATACCTGCTGTGGTATAGGAAGAGGCTGAAGTAATCTAGCAGGAGCAAGCTGTTCCACCTTGTGTCGTTGGCAAATGTCACAAGCTGCAATAAATTTGCGTATTGCACTTCTCATGCCCTTCCAAAAGAAATTGGTTCTTATCCTCTGAACTGTCTTATGGTACCCTTCATGAGTGCTATTATGGAATTGTTCTAAAATGTCTTTAATTAAAGAAGAATTTTCCTTAAGATAAATTTTTTCCTTGTAGAAAATTACCCCATCCATTATTTTCCACGGACCTATTGCCTCCCCATCCTTAATATGTTGGAATAGCTCCTGTAAAGCCACACTAGATTCAATTTCTTGTTTAATTGCCTCTACCTAATTAGGAACAGATTGGGTAATAGCTGCTAGTCTCCCACCACTCTCCTCGTCGTTAGCTTCCCTTGTCTCTTCTCTCCTCGAAAGAAAGTCAGTCACAACATTTTCTTTCCCTTTTTTATACTCAATTGTAAAATCGAATCCCATCAGCTTGTACAACCATTTTTACTGAGCTGTAGTCATGATTCTTTGGCTCCATAGATACTTCAAGCTCTGGTGGTCTGTTTTGACAATGAATTGACGATCTAATAAATACGGACGCCACTTTTGCACCACTAGGACCAAAGCAAGGATTTCTTTTTCATATGTTGACAACAACAGATTCTTCCCTTGTAAGGCTTGACTGAAAAAAGCAATGGGTCGCTCCCACATTAAGACAACTCCTATTCCCAATCCACTTGCGTCGCATTCGATAATAAACTTCTTTGAAAAAGTAGGAAGAGCAAGAACTAGAGCCTTTGTCATAGCTTCCTTTAATTTTTCAAATGCCGCCTCAGCCGCTGGCGCCCAGGAGAAAGAATCTTTCTTCAACATTTTCGTAAGAGGTCCATCTATTTTACCAAAATTTTGAATAAATTTTCGGTAATAACCAGTTAATCCAAGGAACCCTCTTAAGGCTTTAAGCGTACTCGGCTTTGGCCAATTCATCATTGTAGTAATTTTGTCAGGATCCACTGCAACACCTGTTTTAGAAATTATATGGCCGAGGTATTGTACTTCTTTCTGGCCAAACTGGCATTGTTCCTTCTTGACAAATAGCTGGTGAGATCTTAATACAACCAATACAGTTTTTAAATGATGCAAATGCTCACTCCAAGACTTACTCTACACACAAGGATATCATCAAAAAATACAAGAACAAATTTACGTAGGTAGTTTTGGAATACCTCATTCATTAAAGCTTGAAAGGTTGATGGAGCGTTGGTGAGGCCGAACGGCATGACAAGAAATTCATAATGACCATGGTGTGTTTGAAAAGCCGTCTTTGGTGTGTCACTTGATGCTACTCGGGTTTGATGATATCCACTTCGTAAGTTCAGCTTTGAGAAAACAGTTGCCCCATTTAACTCATCCAATAATTCATCAATGACTAGGATTGAAAATTTATCCTTGATGGTAATCTTGTTTTGAGCTCGATAATCGACACACATTCGCCAAGATCCATCATGCTTTTTAACTAAAATAACAGGTGATGAATAAAGACTATTGTTGGACTTAATAACACCTGCAGAAATCAAATCAGCAACAATCTTTTCTATCTCTGTTTTCTGAAAATGGGGATAACGATATGGCTTAACACATACTGGCTCACTTCCTGCTTTCAGAGGGATTTTATGATCATGGGTGCGTGAGGGTGGTAACCCTTTGGGCTCACCGAAGACATCATCAAATTCTTCTAAAAGCTTTTGCAATGATGGAGAATGTTGATTCGTCACAATAATATCTTGAACTGAAGATAACTGAAGCACCATCCCTTTTTTGCACTTTCTTATTTCCCGATTCACCTCTAATTCCCCCACCAATTTATCATCTGCAATAGACTCCCCTCCTAAGACAATCTCCTTATTTGCTATTCTGAAGCTCATCTGTAGCTTGCCAAAGTCCCACATTATTTGCCCCAATGTTCGTAGCCATTGGGTCCCCAACACTATCATATCCCTCCAATGGAAGAATATAAAATTAAAAAAAAATAGGGAAAATCCCCTGTAATAATAATTTAACATTAGTGCACTTGCCTCGACTAGGAAGCCTTTCTCCTGAGGCCACCACCACCTTGAATTGCTCTTCAACTTTAGGTTGTAACCCCAGCTTCTTTGCAATATCTTCACTGATGAAATTATCAGTGCTTCCTGAGTCCACCAAAACACAGAACTATTGTTGTAAGTAACCCAATAGTCGCTTTTACTTGCATTGTACCTGATGCCTTTGCTCCAGAAATTGCGTGTAAAGAGATCTCTGGCACCACCTTAGAATCTTCTATAATGACCTCATCCTCATCCATAACAACATCACTGTCACCGTCATTACATGCTTTAATCAAAAATAATTTTTTACAACGATACCCTGGAGTAAACTTTTCATCACAATTGTAACATAATCCTTTAACTCGTCTTTCTTGCATTTCTGCTGGTGCTAATCGTCGAACCGGAAAGGTTGAATTACCAGAAGTCGGTTCTTTTTTCACTGGATTGTTCTTTTTTACCTCAATAGTGGTAGTGCTACATCGTTGTGAGATGTTTCGAGCTTCATACAATCGAGCTAGCCCAATGGATGATGTCAATGTGGTTGGCCTACAGGCAAGAACGTCTGCCTTAATGGTGTCTTTCAACCCACTAACAAAACAGCTGACTTGTTGATCTTGTGAGAGTCGTCCCACCTTAGCTAATAACTTCTCATATTGGATCTGATAATCACATACAGAGCCAACCTGTTGTAGCTTGATTAGTTCACCAAAAAAGTCTTGTAATTAAATGGCGCCATACTTAGCATGTAAGCCGTCACAAAACTCTTGCCAAGTCATCATGTCTCCTTCCTGTTTGATCAGTTGGAACCATCGTTGAGCATCTCCTTCTAAATGAAACGAAGCCACACGTTCTTCTTCCGGAGTTTGGTGAAGATGAAAGAATTGTTCAACTCTACAAACCCAACTAGTCGTGTCTTCACTGCCATTGAATCGCGGAAAATCAAGTTTAATCATCCTTAGAACATAAGACTGCTGTGTGCTAATTTGACGACTGCCCATGGTGTTTCCCGATCGCCCCCGACCATGGGGTGGGGCATTAGAGTGTTCTCCTTCCTCTCGTTCCATATTGGCCTCTGGTAAGGAATTTTTTGAATTAAGCTTTCCAAAAAATTCATTGATCTTCTCCAAAATCGATAGTTGACCAGTCATGAGAGAAACTACATCTGACTCTAACTTCCCCACCTTTGATCCATGCCTATGCTCTGATACCACTATGGTAGGTACTGGGGGTTATTCTTCTTTTGTTTGCTGGAACCTATTGTGACAATTTAAAAGTACTGCAATTTGTCAGGTTGATTGAGGAACCTGTGACCTCTGTACTTGAATTATTTGAATGAAACTTGTCTGATCTCTTTTATTCACTAGTGGCTTGGAATAAATAGCCAAAAGTTACAACGTTTATGTCCTGAGAAATTGCTAAAAAGTAGCCTACTGCAGCTACTTCGTACGATAAAATAACAACAATTTGCATAAGACTAGGACTATGGAATAACTACTAACAGCAGCCATTTATTTGAAAAATAAAATAAAATAAAATAAAACCGAACACATAACACAGTGATGGCAACAGCGACCTCGATCGCGTGATGGCTGTGGTCTGTCCTCTGTGGCTCCCGTGATGGCTATGAGAACTCGAGAAATGCTTCATGAAAACGGTTCGTTTTGGAGCTTCATTCGGGACATTTTCAATTTAGCCAAGTCCTTTCAAATGAAAGGAAAAAAAGTTTCCAAACGGTTCGTTCTCAATTCAAGTAAAACGGTGAATTTCATTCGGGCCACAAGTCAGGCGCAAGTTGGGATAAATAGCTTTTTCCTAGTACACCCACCATCTATCGCATCAAATTAGAATGGTTGACGTCGAGTTGACGGAGAAAATTTCACCTTCTTAATCACGTAAGGAAATATTCCGCGTAAGGAGTGAATCGTAATCATCGATCCCACCTAACGGAGCAGAATTTTCACAAATTGCGGCCAAAAAATTTGTCAAAGAAAAAGGTGACAACTGCGGGTTGAGAGAAGATTATGACATGCATGATACCAATCCAACAAACAAATAATGGATTGTGTCCGTTTTAATTATTGATCATAAAAGATTAATTGTCAGTTAATAAAAAAATTAATTAACTCAATTTTTGTTAATTAATTATCTTCCTCAAATTATTTTAATTATATTATTTTTTATATTTAAAACACTTATATAAATTGAGTCTTTACAGCATATATATATATATATATATATATATATATATATATATATATATATATATATAAGGCTAATGTTAAATCACATGCATGTAACTTAGGGGATCCTATATACAAATGAATATCGTTTCTAAAAAACTTTCAATATATCTATGTACACGTTTCTCACGATGCCTAGCTAGCTGACTCCAATTCTGAAATCAACGGCCAAATGTCACATCAAGGAAAATTCAACTTGTTAATGACAACATAAGCATGAGGCTATGATTTGATGCAAGTTCGATCGCTGGATAATATTTTTATGATTTTATGGTCAAAATAGAAAAAAGAACAGATACATCCTCCCCAAATTAGAGAGTAGATATACATTAATAAAGAAATAAAAAATTTGGGTTAAACTATAATGAAACTGATCTAAGTTAATTTTACTGTTAATGCAATTGAGTAGATTTATGATTGTAATTAGGAAACATATAAGTATTGAATTGGATTATTGGGGACCTCTCGAATCTCCTCACAAAACCTCATTTTCAGTTATATTTATTTTATTTTTGAAAATGTCCTTTTTTTAAACACAATTTTAATTTTTCATTTAGCTTTTTTATTGTTAAAACTCAAAATAATATTATTCTATTTTTCATTTCTTTTACAATTTTATTGTTACCTTACACATAAATTAAAAAGTTTCTGGATGATGAATTTTCGGATGTTTATCGTTGTCCATTGACTTAAATTATTCATATTTTAAATTATAATTTAAAAGTAACTTTAATTACAAAAAATATTTAATCAATTAAAAATATGAAAAGAATAATCGACTAATCTAAAATTTTATAATTTATTTTAGTTAGATAAGAAGTAATAGGTAGAAAATTAAAATAAAAAAGATTGATAATGAATGTAAATAATTTATTGGAAAAAAATGTATGTGAATTCAATTCTTATTTGTACTTTAATTTATATAAAGTAGAATCTTGTAAGGATAACGAAAGGGTGCCAATAAAACCTCGCCGACCTCGAGAGAGAAAGTGCTAAAGTAGAAAACCGGAGATATTAAGCCTCAAGTAAGAAAATTATAAAAGTAATTATCTTTTCAAAAAAAAAAAGTAAGAGAATTATAAATTATAAATAGCGGCACTTTCTCGCTGGGTATGGAAAATCCTGGCGTATTTGACTAGGATCAAGACCGACTCCCACCCAAGAATTAATTAAATATAGAATCAACAGTCGACATAATAATTAAATTAATAACTATATATATAATTACATATATATATATATATATATATATATATAATTAAATTAATAACTATATATATAACTACCACTCATAACTATATATATATAAAAAGTCACAAGAGCATGTCTAGTATTTCATTGATTCATAGAATCCGAAAACAAGCAATAACGTAAGGATATTATAGAGAGAATAATCTCTGTTCCCTGAAAATGAGGCTGGCTGAGACAAAACATGAGCTTAGAGAACATGGGAACCTCAAAAGATCGACTCGCCAATTCAGAGTTTGCAGAATACTTATAGCTGCAAAACGTGTGTCGTCTGTGAACAAGAAGAAGAAACCAATAGCGCAAAGCTGTCGGCTGTGCCATCTCATTCATCACCTGGAGAAGTAAGTATTGCATGCGCTTGCTACTTTTATCAATTGATTTTCATCCGTTTTTGTTTTGTTTTTTATTTATGGGGATTTTATTTTAGTTTAATTAGGGCAAAGAGTCGTGCACTCGAAGTAGTACGTACTAGGGATTGATTGCCATCCTCACTTCAAATCACATATCTAACTCTCATGATTAGCTCATGGACTTTTCTGACCCACTCTTTAAGGTTTGCACGTACGCTTTTCTTCCACGAGCTTTCTTTTTCTATTTTTAGGGATTTGGTTGAGAGTTAGAGTTTCAGCTGTCCGAGTTTCAGCTGCCCATTTGCCCTATGGCATCTTTTTTAAGTTTCCGCAGCCCATTTGTCCCATGGCTTCTTTGTTATTTTCTACTCGCCCCATGTCATGCATCTGCCTTATTCCATGAATGCTATAAATCTTTTTACAACGCTGTTAAAGTGATTTGTAATATTTTCAAATTGTAAGTTTCCACAAAAGTCTTGCGCATCTGAGCATAATTTTATATTTGATGTGATCTTCAATAGATATGTCTACTTTGGAGTAAGAGAAGTGCGTGTTTTGAAAACTTCTATAAATAAAATCAAGTTTATTTGACAAAAAATGAAGTTCCCGTATCATAAATTTGATATGACAAACAAGCAAAGTTATATAAATTGTCTGGGTTTGAACATTCTTCTCTTCATATTGGCAGTAATTCAACTGAGTGTTGTGCGCGGAATGCGGAATCAAACGCACCAAATAATTATAGAAAAAATAAATGACACAAGATTTACGTGGTTCGGTAATTAAACCTACATCCACGGGAGCAAGAGAAAAATAATTATATTATTAACAATTATTTGAGTACAAATTTGAGTAAAGAAATCTCACTTTCCCAGAACCCAAATACACCCAGTACTCTCACACACTCTCCAATTGCTCACACTCTCAGAACTCTCAAAAGCTTAGAAACTTATAAGCTTAGCAATTTTGGGATGTTCAACAAATGAAAAACTTCCTCTATTTATAGGAAGTATTTTGCACTATTACAAATTCGGCGCTCACCAACAATTTGCCAATTTGTCAAAGTTGTTGTGAATTGTCAAACTGCCACATGCTTTACCAACTCATTTGCCTTCAATTTCCATGATTCCATCCACATGCTTCCAACATTTCGGCTAGAAATCATGCATGTCAAAAAACCTTTTTGACTTTTCAACAATTCTCCACCTCGGCGAAGATTTGTTCAAATCTGAGCCGACTACCAACCAATAATCATCCCCAAAGTGGCTGCATCTCTGTGACTGCCTACGTACCCAAAATTTGGGATCAAGCCAACCGTAGTTCAAAATTCCCGAAGGAAAGAACTTAACACAATCGAAGGATTTGAATTAGTTTCAAGCAGTGTTGAAACTTAACTCCAGAAACTACCTTCGTCAACATATCTGATGGATTATCTTTGGTATTGATCTTTCTCAACAACACAACACCGCCCTCGATAATCTCCCTCACATAATGATATTTCACATCTATGTGCTTCGTCCGAGCGTGATATGTTTGATTCTTCGCGAGGAATATCGCACTTTGATTATCACAGAAGACTGCAATGTTCTCCTGGATTACTCCCAAATCACTTAACAAGCCTTTCAACCAGATAGCTTCTTTTACAGCTTGATTCTTTGCCATGTACTCTGCTTCCGTAGTGGACAGAGCAATTGTCGATTGTAGAATCGACCTCCAGCTAACCGGACCTCCACCCAATGTGAATACGTAGCCTGTTGTTGATCTTCGCTTGTCAAGGTCTCCAGCGAAATCAGAATCACAATACCCAACACATTGTTGACCATAATCCTTCTTGAACAATAACCCAACATTAACTGTCCCATACAGATATCGGAGAATCCACTTCACCGCAAGCCAGTGATTTTTACCCGGATTGTGCATGTATCTACTAACCATGCTCACTGCTTGAGATATATCAGGTCTCGTACACACCATAGCATACATTAGACTACCCACAGCACTAGCATATGGAACATGAGTCATGTACTCTTGCTCCTCTTGAGATCTAGGACATGAAGAAGAGCTTAATTTGAAATGAGGAGCTAGAGGTGTACATACCGGTTTAGTTTTGTCATCCATACCGAATCTTTCTAGCACTTTCTTCAAATAAGACTTTTGAGTCAACCATACGCTCCGATTCTTCTTGTCTCTACGAATTTTCATCCCAAGTATTCTCTGTGCATCACCTAAGTCTTTCATCTCGAACTCAGAAGCCAGCTGCTTTTTTAATCTTTCAATCTCACCTCTATTCTTCGAAGCTATTAGCATATCGTCGACATAGAGTAATAGATAGATGAAAGCTCCATCTAGTAGTCTTCTAAAGTAAACACAGTGATCGTGTTCACTTCTGGTGAATTTCTGCCCTTGTATAAATTGATCAAATCTTTTGTACCACTGCCTTGGTGATTGCTTCAGTCCGTACAAAGATTTAATCAATCTACACACATGATTCTCCTTTCCAGCAACTTTGAAACCACAAGGCTGAGTCATGTAGATTTCCTCCTCTAAATCTCCATGTAAGAAATTTGTCTTAACATCCAATTGAGCCAACTCTAACTCATATTCAGCTACCAAGGCAAGTAGGATACGAATGGAAGTATGTTTTACGATTTGGAGAAAACTTCATTATAATCAATACCTTCCTTCTGAGCAAAACCTTTTGCCACGAGCCTTGCCTTGTATCGAGGAGTTGTTTGATTCGGAGATGCTTGTTTCTTGGTGTAGACCCATTTATTGCCAATAGCCCTTTCCCCTTTGGTAACTTTACAAGTTCCCAAGTCTGGTTTTGATGGAGAGATTTCATCTCTTCCTCCATGGCTAACTTCCACTGATCACTTTCGCTACTGCGTAATGCTTCACCGAAAGTGTTGGGGATGTCATCATCAATAATTGGAAGTGCATAGGCTACCACCATGTCTTTAGTAAGCCACCCAGGTTTCTTTATCTCTCTTGGCCTCCTTGTTGCTATAAAATCATCATTATCTACATCTTCAGTTGTTTCTTCATTTTGTGGGACATCAGAAGAAACAACCTCTTCTTCAACTCTGCGTGTCACCTCCATAGTTGAACTTTTCTCTGATGTAGAACTAACTGGTACATTTGGAGTTACATCAAACTCCACCCGCTGCAATACCTCTGTGGTCTTGTTCTCCATCTGCTGAGAACTTGAAGCTTTTATCATTGAAGCTTCATCAAACGTGACATCTCTGCTACACACAATCTTTTTATCTTCGAGATCCCAAAGCTTGAAGCCTTTTACTCCACCTTTGAATCCCACAAAGATAGCTTTTCTAGCACGAGGATCCAGTTTACCATCTTTGACATGATAATAAGCTGGACACCCGAATATACGAAGAGAATCATAGTCTTGTGCATGCTTTCGGACATTTCCATAGGAGTTTTACCTCCGATTGCAGTAGAGAAGGCAACCGGTTTATCAAGTGACTTGCGTAACTCATGACCTCACCCAAAATTTTTATCTAAACCAAACATTAGATAACATACATCGTACCTTCTCCAGAAAATACGATTAAATACGCTCACCACGCGTTTGCATTGCGGAGTATGTCTCACCGTGAAATGTCTTTTTATGCCTCACTCGGCATACTTGCAAGAATGGATCGAAGTATATTCACCCCATTGTCGAACGCAATACTTTGATCTTTACGCCGGTTTGAGTCTCCACCAGTTTCTTCCATTTCACGAAAATCTCTAGAACCTCATCCTTTGCTCGCATGGTGTACACCCACACACGTCTAGAGAAATCATCAACAAATGTAACAAAATAATGGCTTCCACCAATTGATGCAGTCTTGGTTGGTCCCCATACATCACTGTGAACATATTCAAGGATCTCACGAGTATCGTGATTAGTCGTACCAAACTTGACCCTTGTTTTCTTGCCTACTACACAATGCTCACAAAACTTTAATTTACAGATTTTGATACCTTTTAAGAGTCCGTGCTTCATCAGAGTTTGCAAAGACTTCTCTCCAGCATGTCCCAAACGTACATGCCATAGCTCAGTGGTGTCATTGTGCGCCTCAGCAACACTTGCTTCATTAGTTGTACCTCCCTTCAAATAGTACAAATTGTGACGCCGAACCCCTTGCAGAATCACCATAGCCCCATGTGTAAACTTCATTGTGCCATCTTCATGGTGGTAACCTTGTAGCCTTTAGCACAGAGCACCCAGAAATTAGATTTTCTTTAAAGTGGAACATATCTAACCTCTTTCAATTCTCTAATCATTCCATCAAACATTTTGAGCGAATTGTTCCTACCCCGTTGTGCGACAAGGTTGATCATTCCCATCACAATTGCAGGTTTAGGTTTCCAAATTACGAAAATCAGTAAACCATTCTTAATAGGACACAAATGGTAGGTTGCTCGATTATCAAGTATCCACTCGCCGCACTAGCCACGTATCTTTGTAGGAGTAATACTTAGTGAATAATCGAGTCTTCATCTTTACGTGCCATGTTTCTTTCTTTCTTTGGTTTCTTCCCATCTCTCTTTTGAGCCTTTGGACAATCTTTCCTCCAATGACCCTTTTCATGATGTGAAGGCACACTCATCTCGAGCTATATTTACGCTTCTCGATTTGGATCGAGAATTCTTTCCACCTCGCTTTTTCTTTTTCTCCATCGCCCGATCTTTGCTCACCAAAGCTTGAGACGATGCCCGTTCGGACTTTTTATCATTAGTCCGAATCTCCAAGTTAGTCAATCTTTGTGCAAACATCTTTGAAGATGATCACGCTTTTCCCATATATCAAGGTAGTCACAAAATGGCTATATTCCTCGGTAATGAGTGTAATGAGAATCATAGCCTTGACTTCATCCTTAATATCTTCATCAAGATTCTTCAAATCAGCAAGTAACTTTTCAAATCTTGAGACATGATCGTGCATTGACACCTCAGACTTCATTCGAAAGCCATATACTTGGCTCATTGCATGAAGGCGATTTTCAGGACTTTTCAGCAAGTACTTCTCCTCCAATGTACGCCACAAAGTCATCGCACACTCCTCATCTTTCACCAAGTATTTCACCTCCTTGGTCAAACAAGATCTAATCTGACCACAAGCTTTCTCGTTCATACGATCCCAAATTTCTTCATCATACAAGTGTCTTTTATTTTTCAGAACAACATCGAGATCGATTTGAATAAGGGCATCCATAACTTCGCGCCTCCACATGCCGAAGTTGATTTTCCCATCAAACTTTTCAACATCGATCTTCTGTCCTCCTATAACAGGTGCTGAATAGCGATTTGACAAATCTCGCCTCCCACCTGAAGTGTCTCCTGAAATAGTCTCAGTAGATCTCCCCCCAATTCTGGAAGTTTCACCTTCTACCATTTTTTCAACGAACTATTTCCACTTAAAAAACAATCTCTGTAATTTCGCGTGAATAAATGCACCAGGAAAGTTCCCAGGAGACTGGACGGGAACTCGGTCCCAATTAAAAACCAGAATCCTTAGGCTCTTATCGCCTTGTTGATGAACTTTCCTAGACATGCAAAAATACACACTACTTACAATAGACTGTCTCCCAAGTACAAATGGCCGTCTCCACCGTATTCGTGAAGCGATCAGTATGTGAATAGTACCGTATCTGGGAATAGTACGTATACGTGAACAGTACCGTATCCCCCCAAGTACGAACCGTCGGCTCTGATACCACTTGTTGTGCGCGGAATGCGGAATCAAACGCACCAAATAATTATAGAAAAAATAAATGACACAAGATTTACGTGGTTCGGTAATTAAACCTACATCCACGGGAGCAAGAGAAAAATAATTATATTATTAACAATTATTTGAGTACAAATTTGAGTAAAGAAATCTCACTTTCCCAGAACCCAAATACACCCAGTACTCTCACACACTCTCCAATTGCTCACACTCTCAGAACTCTCAAAAGCTTAGAAACTTATAAGCTTAGCAATTTTGGGATGTTCAACAAATGAAAAACTTCCTCTATTTATAGGAAGTATTTTGCACTATTACAAATTCGGCGCTCACCAACAATTTGCCAATTTGTCAAAGTTGTTGTGAATTGTCAAACTGCCACATGCTTTACCAACTCATTTGCCTTCAATTTCCATGATTCCATCCACATGCTTCCAACATTTCGGCTAGAAATCATGCATGTCAAAAAACCTTTTTGACTTTTCAACACTGAGCAGCCTTTTGTGTCCTCTTCCCCTCGGCATATCATCTTCCTACTCATAACACCATTGCGGATTGGGCTACTTCAAGTGGATTATCAAAACAAAACTGTATCGCCTTTCGATGCACATCCCGTAAGTATGTGGGTTTTCTTTGGAGCAGCTTTCATTTATTGTTTGGGACTAGCCATTAACGTGGAATCAAAAGAACACCAAGCAAGTTATTCCCAAATCACGAGCCATGTAATTCTCAGCTCAGGTGCTCTTGCTTCGGCCTCGCTCTCATCAGTTTTCTTCCCACGCTTGCTTGGTGATAACAATACATAACAGAATCCCTATTCTTATCCTAGTCGTTTGTAGTTCCTCGATTTCTGGTAGTTGAATTAGTCTAAGTTGGTTCTAATTGTTGTAACAGAGTAGATTTTCTAGGCTATATTTTTGGCTGTATTTTGTATTTAAACACCATGACAATCATAGAAATTGATCGGAAAATATTCACATCAATACCTTTCTCCCCTTTACCTTCTTTATGGTATCAGAGCAATATCTCACACGAGTTTAGATTCTGATCCTTCATTTTTTTTTTTACCTCTTCCTTGAATATCTGATCACCACACAACTCATGGCCACACAACTCATGGCAACTGGGAATACTCAAGTTGTTCTCCCAAACACCCATGAACCAGACAGTCCTCTAACCTTAATCACCATCCACACCTCCATCAAACTTACCTCCACCAACTATATCTCCTGGAAAACTCAGATTGAATCCATCCTCCTCGATTATGACTTGCACAAATTTATTGACGGTTCTCATCCTCCTCCCCCTGCAACCATCACTGTCAACAATGCGGTTTCCCCCAATCCTGCATATTAGACATGGCTGCGACAAGATAAACTTCTGTTTGGAGCGCTCGTTGGCACGATTTCCTCCAACCTTGTGCCGCTCATTACTCAATCAAAAACGTCTTGTGCTGCCTGGCAGACCCTCGCCAACACTTATGCTCGTCCTTCTCGTGGCCATATCAAACAAATCAAAGAAAACTTGAAGAACATCTCCAAAGGATCACAATCTGTCGCTGATTATATGCAAGCCATAAAGACCAAAGCTGACGAACTTGCCGCCCTTGGGAAACCACTTGATCATGAAAACTTAATTGAGAAAGTTTTGGATGGTCTTGATGACACCTTTCAATTTGTCATTGATGCTGTCAATAGCCGCGACACGATCATCACATTTGATGAACTCCATGAAAAACTTATCAACAAAGAGTTGTCCTTGCACAACCCATCACCCTTACCAAGTTTTCCAGCCTCTGCTCACCTCACGCACACTCAACGCTCAAACCAACGATCACCCGGAACTCGTCCACCTTGGCCTGCTCATCCTTCAACACAGCAGTCCGCTCCTTATCAGTCCAACAGTCCACCTCGTCCATTTCTCGGCAAATGCCAGTTGTGCCATGCTTAAGGTCATGTCGTCTCTCAGTGCTCTCTCTTCCGCCAATAGTTTCCTCATGCATCATCACCACACGGTCCTGCCAATTCATCACCACTTCGTGCACCTCCTCCTTGGCAAGCTCAAGCTCTTATTGCTACCACCACACCCTCACCCTCACATGATCCTTGGCTATTGGAGAGTGGTGCAACTCACCATGTTACAACAGATCTTCAAAGCCTTGCCATTCACAACCCCTATACTGGTCCGGATGAAATAATGATTGGTGATGGTTCTGGAATTCCTATCACTCACACGGGTTCAACCTCTCTTCCTACTTCTTCTCACTCTTTTACTCTCTCTAATGTTCTTTGTGTTCCCCACATGAAACGCAATTTAATCTCCATTTCTTAATTCTGCAAATCTAACAATGTCTCTGTTGAATTCTTACAATCTTCTTTCTTTGTGAAGGATCTTCAAACCGGAGCCATTCTCCTTCAAGGCCAAACTAAAAATAGAGTCTATGAGTGGCCTAGCTCTGCTTCTTCCTCATCATTACTGGCTTTCTTTGCAATAAAAAATACGTTACCTGCCTGGCATCATAAACTTGGTCACCTATCACTGTCGACGTTCAAACATATGGTCTCAACATTTTATTTAGATGTCTCAAGCTCTTCCCATTTCAATTTTCATTGTAATTCTTGTTCCTGCAATAAAAGCCATAAACTACCATTTTCTGTGTCTACTTTATCCACTTCTTCTCCTCTTAAAATTGTCTTTACGGATGTTTAGACTTCACCGGTTTATTTTATTGACAATTTTAAGTATTATATTATTTTTGTTGATCACTTCACCAAATATATATGGTTGTATCAACAAAAACGCAAATCTGATGCTCGTGATGTTTTCCTTCGCTTCAAGGCCTTGGTTGAAAAATTCTTCAACCATGAAATCAAATCACTTTACTCTGATAATGGCGGAGAATATCAAGCTCTTTCTTCATTCCTAACAATCAATGGCATTTCTCATCTCACCTCTCCTCCCCATACCCGTGAACACAATGGCTATTCCGAACGTCGACATCGTCATATTGTTGAAACTGGACTTTCACTCCTTTCTCATGCATCTATGCCCCTCTCCTATTGGTCTTTTGCCTTTTCCACAGCTGTATACCTTATAAATTGCCTTCCTACACCCACTCTCAACCATGAGTCTTCTTTTCTTAAACTTTTTGGCATCGTTCCTAACTACAACAAACTTCGCAGTTTTGGTTGCCTCTATTATCCCTGGCTTCGTCCTTACACCTCTCACAAACTTGAACCTCGATCAACTCCTTGCCTCTTTGTCGGATATTCGTCCACTCAAAGTGCTTATCTATGTCTAGATACCTCATCCAAACGTTTGTACATCTCTCGTCATGTTCATTTTGTTGAGTTTATTTTTCCTCTTGCTAACTTCAATCTCACTCTCCCTCGTGTCACCCCATCAACGACATCCGAGTGGTGCTCTATGACTTTACCTGTCCTTCCGTCTATGTCCTCCCCCCTTTTAATACCATCTCAAACTCAAGAACATTCTTCCTCATCTCCACCAGCATCCAGCTCTACCTCTAACCCAGTTCTCACCTTATCACCCACCTCCCCATCATCTGCTCCCGCTAATCCTACATCCGCAGCCACTAATCCAATGTCATCATCTCCCAAAGGCATCATTACTCGCTCCAAACACAACATCCACAAACCCATTCAGAAACTTAACCTCAATACTGAACTTCACCATCCCACCCTTGAGCCCACCACCGTTCATCAAGCTTTGAAAGACCCCAAATGGCGACAGGCCATGTCCGCAGAATTTGATGCTCTTCTTCGCAATGGCACATGGGAACTAGTTCCATCTCATCGTACCCAAAATTTGGTAGGGTGTAAATGGATTTTTCGTACTAAATATTTGCCTAATGGTTCTGTTGACAGGTACAAAGCACGTCTGGTTGCAAAGGGTTTTCATCAACGCCCAGGGGTTGATTATTCTGAAACTTTCAGTCCAATAATCAAACCTAACACAGTGCGCCTAGTTCTTAGTCTAGCAATAAACAACGACTGGTCACTTCGCCAGTTGGATGTCAACAATGCCTTTCTTCAAGGCACACTTTCAGAAGATGTGTTTATGTCTCAACCTCCAGGTTTCATTGATCTTGATAATCCTCACCATGTCTGCAAGCTTCGCAAGGCCATCTACGGACTCAAACAAGCTCCACGCGTTTGGTATCATGAATTGCACCAATTTTTTCTTACTTCTGGCTTTCATAACTCTGTAGTAGATGCCTTTCTATTCATATTCAACACTTAAGGAGTTATTCTTTATCTTCTTGTTTATGTTGATGATATAATTGTCACTGGAAACAACACTCAAGCTGTACATCATTTTCTACAGCAACTCTCCACGCGATTTGCTCTAAAGGATCTCGGCAATTTACACTACTTCCTAGGTGTTGAGGTGCTCTCATATGCTGATGGTCTGTTTCTCAGTCAACGAAAGTATATTGCTGATCTCCTTCAAAAGACTCGTATGATTGAAGCAAAATCAGCCTCCACACCTATAGCAACGAGTCCGCCTCTTACCTTGCATGCCGGTACTACCTTATCTGATCCTACAGAGTATCGCACTATTGTTGGAAGCCTTCAGTTTCTCTCACTGACCAGACCAAATATTGGCTACACAGTCAACAAACTATCTCAATTCATGCATAACCCAACGACCGAGCATTGGGCTGCTGTCAAACGCTTACTTCGTTATCTCTGTGGCACCTTAGATCATGGCCTCACACTTTGTCGTAAGTCATCTCTTGCTCTTCATGCATTCTCCTATGCCGACTGGGCCAGCAACAAGGATGATTTTACTTCCACTAGTGCTTACATTGTTTATCTCGGCCATAATCCTATCTCTTGAAGCTCCAAAAAACAGAGAACTGTTGCTCGTTCTTCAACCGAAACTGAGTATCGATTAGTCGCTGCCACGGCAGCGGAATTACGATGGATTTGTTCTCTCCTAACTCAATTTGGCATCACTATTCCACATCAACCGGTGATTTATTGTGATAATGTTGGGGCCACAAACCTTTGTGCAAACCCAGTGTTTCACTCGCGTATGAAGCATGTTGACTTAGACTATCATTTCATACGTGAACAAGTTCAAAATGGTCTACTCAGAGTCTCCCATGCCTCCGCTTCCGATCAGCTTGGCGATATCCTCACCTAGCTGCTGTCTCGTCAACAATTCACTAAGGTTACGAACAAGATTGGACTCACCTCAGCACCGTCCATCTTGCGGGGGCATGATAACAATACATAACAGAATCCCTATTCTTATGCTAGTCGTTTGTTGTTCCTCAATTTCTGGTAGTTGAATAAGTCTAAGTTGGTTGTAATTGTTGTAACAGAGTAGATTTTTTAGGCTATATTTTTTGCTGTATTTTGTATTTAAACACCATGACAATCAATAAAAATTGATCGGAAAATATTCACATCAATACATTTCTCCCCTTTACCTTCTTTACTTGGGTGGATTTGTTTGGCCTTGTGGACACTTGTGCCTATTACGTTAGGCAGGCGCTAAATCAAACCAATGTACCAATGGCTCAAATGTGGAATTTTGAAATTAGTTTCCCAAGTCTACAACAGATTTAATCGATTCTGGCGTAATTGTGATACCTTGAAGAACAAAAACTTGCCTATGTAAATTTCTCAAATGTTCAAATTGTGAATAATAATAGATTAATTGCTACAATTACTAGACTATACTTCCCTTGTAGTTACATTGCTCACCAATCAACAATCCACACTGTAATATTGTAGATGGGAAGGCAGGTTGAATTAAGCCTATACCTGCCCTAACAAAACTGACCCCAAGGTATCTTTGCCATCCCTATTCTTTATACTGAGCATTAAATTTTCTTCATACTTTTCTACCGTTGATCACCATAAATCCCGTTGACGTGGCACTAGATCATTGATTCATAAATCATAAAATCACTGTATATATAGAACTATGTTAATACTTCTACAGAAACGTACATAATTGGGATACATTTTTTGTTTTATCAGGGGATGTATTATCTATAAAATATTGCAATGATTCACGTGTTGTTGACTTGATTTTCTATTACTAATTAAAACATTAATTAGTAAAAATCAAGAAAAATAATGAATAAGGCGAATTCGGGCAAAGAAATCAAATTTGTCTCGTAGTCATTTGTCCGTTCGCGACTGTGGGTCTTCGATGTCATCTGGTAATTCATATATGCGGCTGTAATTCGATCGCGAGTTGCTCCTCGATAGAGACTGCATTTTTCAGGTTAGTAATTTTTTTTCTGTTAGCTTTTGTTTTTTCTTCTCCCGAACCATTTTGAAAGTATTTTATGCGGTTTCAGGCTCGAAATTAATATTAAAAAACACTATTAGATATACATATATAAGACAAACAAAACAATCTCAAGTCTCAACACCTGCGCTGTGTTGTGCTTCGCCTCGCCGTGCTAATGAGCTCATAAGGGTGACAACAGCCCCCCTCGCCGACATATAAAGTTAACTTTTCAAAATTAATGTACTCCGAAAAGCAGGTAATAACAAGAAATCTAATACTTAATAAAATATAATCGAAATCATGGTCGATGAAAAGAGAACTACATGCATCAAGCTAAATTTAAGAACTTACTTAGTATTGAAATTAGATAGTTATATTTTTTAAATTATAACATTGAAATTTTTAATAAATACTTGTTATTGTTGATTATAAACTAAATTGATTTAGTCATACCTTTTTATGGTGAAAAACATTACTACTAGAAAAATAGTCTTTTGTGACACTTGTCTTTTGACACTTTATTATAAAGTATCAATAATTAAATGTATTTGGGGCATTTTCCGTATTTAACAGATAAGTATCACAAATTGCTAATACTATGATGTCAGTAAATTAAATAACACAGATTCGTGATACTAAAGTATTAGTAGTTAAAAAAATAAAATTTTAATTTTGTAGCTAGTAATAATTGAACCGAAGACCCCTAAGCCATAACCTTTTGATTTTAACCGCTATACCACTCGGCCACAAATTGCATTTTTAAACTTATAAATTAATAAATAAATAAAAATTAAAACTTAAAACCTAAAGCCTAAAAATTTTTCATGTATGTTCTATGTGAAACCTAAAACCTAAAAATTTTTGTTAAGTCAAAAATCTATCTCACAGCCGCCGAAGCTTTCTTCCTTCTCTCCCCTTCCCTCTCTCTCGCTCTCTTTCTCTCTCTAACAATGATCTACCTTGAAAGCCGCCTCCGTCAACACCTTGAAAGCCGCCATCCTTAAGCTTAAATATCCTTGAAAAGAACACAGAAAGTGCTGTAAAGAATTTGACCAAAGCTAAGGTTTGAAAATTTGAATCAGTGTTGTGGTAACTTTTTGTCTCATCCTCTATTCTCATTGTTTAAGTATTTATCTGTTAATTGATTGATGTTTATTGAGTGCAAATGAGAGCTTGCACTTGTTTGGAAATCTAGCCATCTAGGGTTTTGGTTGCTTATAATCTAAATTATTTTTTAATAAAATAAATAAAATGCAACTTTATTATAGGTGGAATTCAATTTATTAAGTGAAAGAATGATTACAATCAGTGATTATGAATTTAGGTTGAATGCAATTTATTAATTAAAAGAATAATGGCAATCGACAATCATGGGTTTAGTATGTATTATATATTTCGTTTAATGGTGTGTATGAAAACCCAAAACCTAAAATTTTCTTAAATAAAAATCTCAGTTCTCCCTCACGACCTATAAGCCCATCACTCTCTCTCTCTCTCCCCCCCCCCCCCCCTCTCTTTCTAGCTAACAACCCAAAACTTATTGTGTAACCGCCATATCAATCGTTCAAAACTTATTAGTTAGCTGTTTATTGTGAAAAGTAAGGTTATTGTTTTCTTTTATGTCTAATTTTACTTTAAACATGGGGATTGATGATATTCGACTTGCTGGACACTTGATTTTGAGGTGAAAGATTAATTAATAGTTTATGAAATTATGCTGAAAATTTGAGGATTGATAGACTGTTGTTGTGAACTTGGTTATTTCCGAACTTGACTAAATGACTTTCAATTGATTTGAAAGTTTGATTAAACTAAGTTTAAATGAGAACATTTTAGTTCTGGAAATTTTGGAATGAATTGGGTTTATATTTGATTTTGAATGGATTTCTCAATATGGTTGGTTGTTGTCCAATTTTATTAGAAATTACATATGTGCTATGTTTGATATTGCAAACGTACAGTCTAACAGAGTTAGAATAAGCTGAAATTCAGATAAACTACACTTCTATTTGCATACTTCGAATCTGGAAAATTTTATTTTGATTGAACTTGTAATTTATTTTTAATGATTTTTAAACTCTGCTGTCTCTGCAGTAACTTCTTTTGACAGAACTGTTCATTAATCTTTGATCTTATCAAACACTAGCCTAATGATATCGGAATAGCCTCAAATTTTAATATGTTGTTGATTTATATGTCCACTTAAAATCTGGAAAGTATCATTCTGATATATTTAATATTTTAAATTTAATAAATATTCAAACACCTGCTGCTACTTTTACAATTTCATATGCAATTTTAACTTATATAGTTTTATCAGGTGAGAAGCAAATGTAGAGTTGTCCAAATGACTTCGAAATTTTATTTGTGATGCATTGATATGTCTAATTATGTTTTGTAAGTTTCATAGCATTCCAAATTGAATTAAAGAAAATCTTAAATTCAAGTTGTCAATGTTTCCTATTAAATCTGATTAGTGATAAATCTACTAACTTGCAGTACTTTTCAGGAAAAAAAAAATGTGTTAACACTGTGAATTGCAATGGGAGAAGAAAGAACCAAAGGCGTAAATCTTTTTTCATTATATTTGGGACTATTTTTAAAGGTTAGTTGTTTTCTTTTTTCTTTTTTATTTAAGGTAATCATATTCATTTTAATTTTAATTACAATCAATTTGGCGCTATTAGACAACTCGCACCAACCAATCCAACAGCAAATGAAGATAACATTTTTGAAATGCATTCAATTTTTGACAATAGCAAAAAGAAAAAGGAAAAATGATACTAGTTTAGGCTTTAAGAAATTTGCATCATCATTCTTGCACTGCAGCTGCTTCTATCTCGGTGCTCTCGGAGAAGTAATCTTGCTTGATTTTGCGTGATAGTTGATACAAGCCCGTCCTAGCCATTGCAAAATTAACACTAAAAAGGTTCCAGTTTTTCATATTGTAGTTTGAAAAGTCTGCCATCTCTTATTTTAGTTATTGAAGTTTTGGAATTTGTAATATATACTAATAATATTTAAATTTGAAATGAAAGATTTTGTGAAATAAATCAATTTCTTTTTTTTATTTTGTGGTGCCTTTTAATTTTATCAATAAATCAACAGGCAATTATCCAATTCAATCTTTTATTTTTTAAAAATAAATTAACTAGTGATACCATGATAACAGTAATCACAGACATTAATAAAATATCAATAACTGCTAACACTGTGGTATCATAATATCGGTGATACTGTAGTAATAGTAATCACTGACACCACTTGCAAGTTATTTTTCTGACTCCTAAATTACTGACACAATTAACAAGTGCCAGTCAAAGTAATTTCTGACACTATTCTAAAGTCAATAAAGACTATTTTTCTAGTAGTGCATGTAAGATCTTTACTATTTTTGCCAACATTATTATATTAAGTCATATTTACTACACTTCATCAACTTTTATTTCATAATTACATATATGACTTAAAACGACATTACTTCAACCCAAAACATGGCCTAAGTTTTAGATATAATAGGGATGGCAAAGAAAGCCTGCCAACCTGACCTAAAGTGGTTCAATTAGAGGTGGCCAATCAGACGGCACGAGGTATGGCACAGGCATGGCACGTGTCCGTACAGCACAGCACGACACGAGCACGTTTCGGTAAAGCACGCGGCACGGCACTCACGTGGGCCGTGCAGTACTTAGATTTTAGACTCGTGGGCCTTAAAAGCACGGCACAATTAGAGATGGGCTAAAACATGGCACCCGAAAAAGCACGCAATAAGCACGTTTCATTTTTTAATGAAAGTAAACTTAAAATTTTATGATTTTATAAATAACTTGAAATTGAATCTTTTAATATATTTTATTGGCTCAAGTTTTTTAAATTTATTTAATTCTTAGTTTAAAAAAATTATAATAGATTTATGTTTATAATTTATTAAATAAATAATTGATATCATGATTTTAATAAAAAAAATTATAAATATCATGATTTTGTAAATATTTATTAATATTATTATAAACTATGATATATGACTTTACGTAATTTCAAGTTAACAATTAAGTTAACTCTTAAAAGAAATTATTATTATTGTTGTTGTTAAGTACTAAAAAAGAATTCTTATACCATAAAGTCAAACTTAGCAACTAATATTAAATTTTTTTACTATTATTGAATATGGACTTGAATTTTGAATTTTTTATTCTATTAAATTTAAATAAAGGCTCATGAATTCAAAAAAAGTACATAAGATTAAAAGAAATAAGACAATAACTTGACATGCGCTCTTAAAAAAATAAAAAAGGAAAAAAATTTAATGGACTATTTTTCCTAAGTACGGCATGGCATGACACGTGTGGGCAAGACCCATTGGCTATCTCTAGGTTCAATCATGTTTTATAAATACTCAAGCCAGGCTCGGGTTTCACCTTAAAAGCTTGAGTTTGACCCAAATGCTTGAGAAATGTTTTAAAACTTAAAAAGATATATATTATTTTAATCAAAACACACATTTTCATATATTTAACCCACCCATGACGTATATTTATAGTTTTAAATCCTATAAACCCAACGATTAATGCATAATCTGATAAAAAAATATATAAATTATCAATTTGTAGAACATAATAAAAAATTTAAATAAATGTAAATGTAAAACTAGAATTCTTCAGCGCGGCCCGGTAAAAGCCCAACCCAACAAACACACATGGTGGGACCAGACTCAAGCTTTACCAAACTCCACCCGACATTTTCCCATTCCCATGTTATATGAAAGATCAGTTGGGGAGTGTGACGGAGGTGGTGTTTTTGCCCTATGGCGCTTTTATTGACAAATCCAGCCCCATTCGACAATTACCTTTACCTATGGCTTATTGGGGAGAATATTTTTAAGCTAAAAACCTTGAAAATGACCACGGAAATCATTTGTATATATCTTAATTGTCATGCATAAACTGAAATGCAGATTAGGCACTGCTTGAACTTGTTCCAATAAACATGAGGTGATGCTATATAATTCGCTTTTAATACATTAAATTTCCTTTGTTGTTGTGTACAATGGACAGAACTAGAGCCTCGCGGTGCAAAAGCTTGCCCCAATCGTATTTTCATGACAACCGAGCGCAGCATGCATAAAAGTTAAAACTATTAACTCCCACTTCATAATCTATCTTGTTTTCTTTTAGAAATAAACTTATTAAAAATAAAAAAAATTATTATTTTTAACTTATTTTATTCTCTTTCAAGTATAATCATCACTCCCAGTGGCGGATCTAAAAAAATAATTTACCGGGGGATAAATTAGATAATAGTAAAATATGAAAAACTAAAATTTTGAATATATAAAATATTTACTAATACATTTATAATTAGTCTCTACACATTTTTAATATTATGCAAGACTCATTATCAATATTATTAAATTTATTGTTTCCTATATAAACAATCAAATTATCACTTATCTCATCTGATTCCAAATATGATTGTTCATGAGTTTTACTACTGAAAACATTCGTTCCACTATTATTATATAAATTGGAAGAATTAACCATATTTTTTAGAATAGAAAATATTTTGGGTGGTGGGCTATCATTATTTTTAATTAAAATATAGATTTTTTATATTTCTTAAAAGTCAAAGTTTAAATTTTTATATTTGTTAAAAGTCAAAGTTTAAATTTTATGGGGGTTTATATTTTATAGTGACTATTTTAATAAATTTAATGGGGGCTAATTATAAAATTAAAATATTTTTTTCTTTTATTTTTTAAAAATTTTTTGGCCAGTGGGGGCTTAGCCCCCATTGGTCATGCCCCCACTGGTCATGTATTGCATCCGCCCCTGTCACCTTCATCACCCATCTTCATCATCAAGAAGTTTATTACTATCATCAGTACTACCACCAATATATAATGAGTTTCAATTTTCGAAATAAACAAGTGTTGGATTTTATTTTTATGAATGACACTGGTTTTGATTTTACATGATCATCTAAAATTTTGGTTAATTTCAATTTGAGATTTCGGTAGGAGTTACTACTTGAGTTAAATTGTGAATTAATTAAAAAAATAAGAGAGATGCAAAGTTAATCTATTGAGAGTATGTGAGAGAATGAAAAAATATTATTAATTTTTTATTATTTCTATTATTCGCTAAATATTAATTTTAAAACTAATATCTATTTATTGAAAAATGGTGAAAGTGAAATAAATTAGCGGATTGAATCCACTCTATCTTAAATTGCAAAGCAAGTAAATGTGGTAAGATATCAATGGGCTAAGCCCCTTGATGAATGACGATGATTCTGCCCGGAATGGCTCCCGTTGTGGCCGCAAGCAAATAATTTATCGTACAACTATCAACAGAGTAAATATATTCATTAAATATTAGTGGGATAACTTCGTATAAAACAAAAATTTGAGTGGCGCCATAATAAAGATAATATAAGTTAGTTTCAACACATTCCAAACTTGTAAATGTTTTATACACTAGAACTTTTAAATAGTAATATTTTATATAGAAATAATTTCTTCATAGTAATATAAAATTGTAGTCCCAACGTGGGATCAATTATAATTAAGAATAAACTCTACATTGTAATAAGTTATATTTTTTGTACGTCTCGTCTTAATAAATTTACATCCATATAGTAATAAATTTTAAAAATATATGTCATGTTACATTAAATAATTAAGATGGAAGCAAATATCTTTCTAAAGTTGCTCGAGATAATGATTTGTTTCTGAAAATTGTAATCACATCTTTCAACTTACGAGTATATATTAATTAGTCTGCATAAACATCTTCTTGTTAAAACCAAAATATTTCTAACTTTTCAAGTATGTTTGTTGCTTCCTAGCATCAAACTTTTTGTATTAGTTTTTTTTAAAACTATATATATATTTTTATTAATATCTATCTATTGAATTTGACTCACTTACTAATTTATTAATACATAGCATAATTTATCTCATATATCATTTTCATTAGGGGTAATTAAGTAAATACAATAATTTTTGTACTATACTTCTATTGAGTTATAATCTCTTTATAAGAATAAATTTCTTCCGTCCTAACAATATGACCACATAGAAGTTTTACTATAGTATACTTAATCCTAATATTAGTAATTTAAAAAATGTAATTAGTAAGAAATAAGCCAGTGTATGCCCAATCCCTTGGCACCAACCCGCGCACAAGTTTGAATCCTAGTCTCGTGCTAAGACTTCTTCTCCTCCTAATTATTGAGTAAATATCGCTCCAATTTGGTGAGATATATCAACATTGAAAAAAAAGAGAGTAAGATATTAAAAAAAAAATCACTTCTTTTGACATTACTTACGTATTGAAGCTGTTTACTACCTCATTTTTAAGTCCTTGAACCGAAAACGTTTTTGTTAAGAATACGGATATAACGTCATGTTTATGATTAAAATAAGATGTATATTACAAATAAATAAGTGAAAATTATATCAATACAATTTAAAGTAATAAATCAATCACAAGTGATATAAATTATTGCATGAAAAATTAAAATTTAAAAAAGAAATCATGAGTCTGTAATCTAAAATAGCTTTTTACTATATAATTAAAAAAATTATATAATAAATTATTTTATGGATAACACTAGAGGTTCAAAAAAGTTAAGAATTTTATCCTCTTAGTTTACAGTAAAATCTTAATATATGTTGCTATTAACAAGTGAGTATTTTAAACAACGTAAAACAGAATGTAATAAAAATCAAGACTGATAAAATTATAAAAATTGATACCAGAAACTAACCCAGAAAACAAAATTAAATTTACCTTTTTAATCGTCTAATTAAAAAGTAAAACTCTCCCCATATTTCAGAGTAGTCGGCCACTCTCTGTCATTTTCACCCTCGCAAACTTTCTCCAGCCGCTTCCACGTGCTTTTCTTTTTATCCTCGATTGCTAATAAGAAACTTTAATGCGAAGACTAAGTGCTCATTAGAATATCTTTGTTACCAAAACGAGTGAAGCCAAGATTTGCAGGAGGTGAATCTGTAACATACACCCCCCACTCCATGCACTCCACGTGTCCCTGCATGTGGAAACGAAGCACGTAAATGGCACCCTTCGAGAGCTGGCTAACCTGGTCTGTAAGGTACAAAAGCTGTACAACGCTATGCAGATTTATTTCATAAATATAAATAGTATTAATAGCTGGAGACTGCACCCTACATTTCTCTGATGGCATATGTTTGTTAATTATCTGAAATCTATATATATTAATATGTTTAGATTTTATTGGACATTGGAGTCTTAATGTGTCTGACGTATATGTACATTTACATATATAAATGATCAGGTGTAAATGTCCTGATTTTTTTTTTCATTTTAAATGTTGATACACTAATAAATTATATGGTCCTATAATTAATTGAATAATGATTTTGTTAAACCACATGATTTATTAGTGAATTGAAAATGACTATATTAAATTATATGGCACATAAAAAAAAAAAGACGATGCCTGTATGCGAGATTGAGTATATATATGTGTATTAAACTAATTTTTCTATTTTAAAATAGTTGTTTTATTCTGCAAAAAGCTAAGCGCTTGTTATTTATGATCGCATAGTCTACAATCAACCTATAATCAATTATTCAATTTACAAATACAGTAATTCGAAAAAATAAAAAGTCAAACGATTTCATTCTTAGAATTTTTTTTTCACATTGAATTTAGTAGTACTAGCAACTTGCTTAACGTCTTCGCATTAGTTAATTTATTCATTTTAGTTTGCAATAAGAAGCAGGATAATTAGCTATGTATTGCCAGCAACTTCCAGACCGTTACAAAAAATTATATATATGTTTTTGTATGTTAAGACCTATAATTAAAATCAGTCATATTAGTAATATTCTAAGTTGTTAAGCAATCTTGACTTTGTTTGCATAAATTGACTCCAATTTACTTTGCATGGGGAGAGAGAAAGCGAGTCTCATTTTGCTTTAGAATTTAAGTGGAAGCACATTTGTAAAGGAAATTTCGCTTATCAAGTGAACAAGTCGGTGGCCAGAGCTATCGAAATTCAATGTAGGTTTCGGCTTTATGATTTTTTTTTTTTTTTTTGATATAGGCTTTATGATTATGATAGGCATAGGCAACTTACGACATAAGCAAATGAGAGACGCATAATTAAGCGCCGCAGCACAGTTGGAGTAGAATACGTCACAGCATTCCTGAATTTTTCTTTTTGTTTTGCTTGAATATTCTCAATTATGTCTATAAAATCACCTTAATTTTGTTATAAACGAATATATTTGATATTGTTTGAGAAAGAGTATTAAAAGAGTTAGGGATATTCAACTGTCAATATTAGTAATAATCTTCAATAATATACATAATATAATTAAATTATATAAGTTAAGGTGAAGTCAGTTATTTTAATCTCTAAAATCTATCGGCGATTTCTGTTTTAATTTATATGTTCAATTACGATCTATTTGCTTTATTTTTTTTAATTTTCCATTTCAATTGTCTATGATTGTACAAAAAATTAGAGTTAGAATAATATAGCAGTTAATAAGATAAATAATTGTTCTGTAATAATATGCTACTCTTCATTATATTATTCATGTCCACTATTATATTTGCTACCTAGATTCGTGCAACTATAAGGACATATTTAAATTTTCATAGAGCTATTCGACATAAAGTCTTTTTAAAAGAAAAATGTTGAGCTAGCCAGTGCTAAATTTTTTATAATCTCAACTCACAAGTACATCTATAACATTATAAAATTAATTTCGTATTATTCTCAACTCAAAAGTAAATCTAAATCAATCCATATCCATGTGTGAAAAAATAAAAAGGAATAAAACCAAAAGTCAAACATTTATCCAATATTAGATGTCGCTGGGACATATGTGGTTCAATTTCCTTGAATGACTTTACATTGTGAATTAATCTAATTAATAAGAAAGAATTTGCTAAGGGTGTTCGCGGATCAGATTTTATGAATTGGACATCAATCCATATCCGATCCATGATTTTGCGGATTATAAATTTTCAATCCAATCTAATCCACGGATTGGTGAAATTCAATCTAAATCCAATCCATGAAATTCAATCCAAATCCAATCTATACATCTGCGGATCGGATGTGAATTTGACCCAATCCATATCTAATCCACCATTTTGCGGATTGGTTTGCAAACCGAGAATTTTTTATTTTGTCCAATCCACAAACTAACTAAATAAAAAATTTTAATATAAAAATAATTTTACTAATGATCAAATTTAAAATTAAATAAGATTTAAATAAATTAATTATTTAAATAAAGTTAGAAAATACATTTAAAGTTTCAAAATATAACACACCAAAACGAAAAAATCTCATTTGTTTAGATCAGCACATGGAAATTAACTATTTAGAAAGGTATATTTGTTTATTTAATTATTTTTTTATTTTATATTATTATCATATAAGATATAATATAGTGTTAATGTAACTATATTTTAACTTATTCATTTACTAGTAAGTACTAATACCATATTTACAAGTTTTATTTTTTAATTAAATAAAAACTTTTTATTTTTTTACGGATTCGCTGATTTTTACGGATTTACAGAAGTAGATCCATATCCAATCCACCGATTACGGATTATCAAAATTTCAATCCACTAATCCACGGATCGAATTTTTACTGATCAAATTTCTATGGATAAGATGGATTAAGCGGATCGAATTGAATTCTGAACACCCCTATAATTTGCCATAAAGGATATCTTCGTTTTAAAAACATAAAATAGCAAAACTAAAATTACTCTTAACTGAGAGAAAACCAACTATTAATTTTGATTTGAATAGTATATGTATATGCTTATAAATTTGGGATATAAAATTTGTATTCTAAATTATATGGTACATGCGATTGATGTATAATACGTTTATTGGTACTGTAATATTATCACATTAATAATAAAATAAAACTAAACTATAACATTTATCAATCGGTAACATATCATCTCAAATACAAACTTTTTACATGGAACAAGTATTATTATTATTATTATTATTTTTAATGATTATTTTTATGATTTATCAACTCCAAACTGTAACTAAAACAAAATCCAAGGGAACTCACAAGTTAGTGGACCCTTTAATTTGTTGTATCAATTAGAATGGTCGACGTTGACGCTGACGCTGACGCACAACGATAGTTTTAAGAGATTTATAAGAAAGCTCTGAGACCTTTAATTATTAGTTGAAAAAAATTCACTCCCCCAATAAATTAATTATGACCTCACTTAAGGAAATACTCCGCGTAAGGAGAGAATCGTAAGCATCGATCCTATGTAATTTAGCAAAATTTTCATACATTGCGGCCAAATAATTTGTCAAGGAAAAAGGTGACAGCTGCGGCTTGACCGCTTGAGAGAAGAATATGACATATATGATACCAAAGACACAATCAAATGATGGATTGTGTCCATTTTTATTATTGATCTAAAAGATTAATTGTCAATTAATATAAAAATTGATGGACTCAATTTTTATTAATTAATCATGATCCTCAAATTATTTTAATTATATTATTTTTTTATGTTTAAAATACTTGTATATATTGAGTCTTTTTCCCCATAAATGAATATCGTTTCTTCAAAGTTTTCAATATATCTATGTATATCTTTGTCTGGATGCCTAGGTAGCTGCTCCAATTCTGAAATCAACGGCCAAATCTCACATCAAGGAAATTCAGCTTGTCAATAATAATAATATAAGCATGAAGCTACGATTTGATGCAAGCTTAATCACTGGATGATACATTTATGATTTTATGGACAAAATATGGATAGAGCAGATGCATCCTCGTGAAATTAGAGAGTAGCTATATATTAATAAAGAAATAAAAAATTTGGGCTATACTATAATGAAATTGATCTAAGTTAATTTTACTGTTAATGTAATTAAGTAGATTTATGACTGTAATTAGGAAACATATAAGTATTGTGTTGGATTATTGGCACCCCTTCAATCTCCTCATGAAACCCCATTTTCAGTTATATTTTTTTATTTTTGAAAATGTCCTTTTTCTTAAATACAATTTTAATTTTTCATTTAATTTTTTTATTGTTAAAACTCAAAGTAGCATTGTGCTATTTTTTTATTTCTTTTGCAATCTTATTTTTACCTTACACATCAAATAAAAAAATTTTGGATAATGAATTTTAAATGTTAATCATTGCTTCAATTATAAATATTTTAAATTATAATTGAAAAGCAATTTTAAGTACAAAAATATTTATATAATTTATTTTAGTTACATAAGAAATATCAGGTAGAAAATTAAAAACAAAGGATTCATTATGAATATAAATAATTTGTTGAAAAAATTCTATGTAAACTTAACTTACTGTAATTCATATGAAGTTTAGTTTTGTAAGGATAACGAATGGATGCCGATAGCATCACTCATGAGTAATTTTTTTAATTATTAGGAAATTTATACCTCGCCGACCCTGAGAGACGAATTACTCAAGTAAGAAAATAGTAAATTAAAAATAGCGAATCTTCCTTGCTGGGTATGGAAAATCCTCGCAGCAGTTTTTGACTAGGATCAAGACCGACTCCCACCCAAGAATTAATTAAATATAGAATCAACAGTCCATATAATAATTAAATTAATAACAAAAGTTATGATAATTAAACTACCACTCCCAACCATATATGAAAAAGTCACAAGAGCATGTCTAGTATTGCATTGATTCATAGAATCCAAAAACAAACAATAACGAAGGATATTATAGACAGAATAATCTCTGTTCCCTGAAAATGAGGCTGGCTGAGACAAAACATGAGCTTAGAGAGCGTGGGAACCTCAAAAGATCGACTCGCCAATTCAGAGTTAGCAGAGTACTTATAGCTGCAAAACGTGTGTCGGCTGTGAACAAGAAGAAGAAACCAATAGCGCAAAGCTGTCGGCTGTGCCGTCTTATTCATCACCTGGAGAAGTAAGTAGTATTGCAGGCGCTTGCTACTTTTATCAATTAATTTTCATCTGCTTTTGTTTTGTTGTTTATTTATGGGGATTTTATTTTAGTTTGATTAGGGCAAAGATTCATGCACTCGAAGTAGTATGTACTAGGGCTTGATTGCCATCCTCACTTCAAATCACATATCTAACTCTCATGATCAGCTCTTGAACTTTTCTAAGCCACTCTTTAAGGTTTGCACGTACGCTTGTCTCCCATGAGCTATTCTTTTTTCCATTTTTAGGGATTTGGTTGAGAGTTAGAGTTTCAGCTGCCCATTTGCCCCATGGCATCTTTCTTAAGTTTCAGCAGCCCATTTGTCCCATGGCTTCTGTGTTATTCTTTCAGCTGCCCACTCGGGCCATGGCATGCGTCTGCCTTATTCCATGAGAATAAAAAGAAGAGTTTTAGCAAGTGATATATATATGTATACGTACATATACATATATACATAAGTCGCTAACAAACACTTTTACATCACTGTAACAAGTTTTTACAATCTTATAAATTTTTTTACAACTCTGTAAAAGTGATTTGTAATGTTATAAAATAGCAAGTTATAAAATAGCAAGTCTTGTGCACTCGAGCACGATTTTATATTTGATGTGATGTTCAATAGATATGTCTAATGTGGAGTAAGTGAAGTGGGTGCATTGGAAACTTCTATAGATAAAATCAAGTTTATTTTACAAAAAATGAAGATCCTGTATCATAAATTTGACATGACAAACAAGCAAAGTTATATAAATAGTCTGGGTTTGAACATTCTTCTCATCATATTGGCAGTAATTCAACTGAGCAGTCATTTGTTTGCTCTTCCCCACGGCATATGATCTTCCTACTCATAATACCATTGCTGATTGGGCTACTTCAAGTGGAGTATCAGAACAAAAGTGTATCTCCTTTTGATACACATCCTGTAAATATGCGGGTTTTCTTTGGAGCAGCTTTCGTTTATTGTTTGGGACTAGCCATTAATGTGGAATCAAAAGAACACCAAGCAAGTTATTCTCAAATAACGAGCCATGTAATTCTCAGCTCAGGTGCTCTTGCTTCGGCCTCGCTAGCATCAGTTTTCTTCCCACGCTTGCTTGGGTGGATTTGTTTGGCCTTATGGACACTTTTGCCTATTACGTTAGGCAGGCGATTCATCAAACCAATGTACCAATGGCTCAAATATGGAATTTTGAAATTAGTTTCCCAAGTCTACAACAGATTTAATCGATTCTGGCGTAATTGTGTCACCTTGAAGAACCAAAACTTGCCCATGTAAATTTATTCAAATGTTGTAATTATGAATAATAATAGGTTAATTGCTACAATTACTGGATAATACTTCTCTTGTAGTTACATTGCAAAAGTCGGGGGACTTCGCATTTCACGAATCAACAGTCCACACTATGTAATTTTGTAGTTGGAAAGGGAGATTAAATTAAGCCTATACCCCCTTAATAAATTAATTATGACCTCACGTATGGAAATATTCCACGTAAGGAGTGAATCGTGCGCATCGGTCCCATCTAACCGAGCAAAATTTTCACACATTGCGGCCAAATAATTTGTCAAAGAAAAAGGCGACAGATGCGGCTTCAGAGAAGAATATGATACCAATCCAACAATCAAATAATGGATTGTGTCCGCTTTAAATATTGATCATAAAAGATTAATTATCAATTAATAAAAAAAATTAACTCAATTTTTGTTAATTAATGATGATCCTCAAATTATTTTTATTATATTATTTTTTATATTTAAAACACTTATAAATTGAGTCTTTGCAGCAAAAATGAATATCGTTTCTAAAACGTTTTCAATATATCTATATATATGTTTCTCACGATGCCTAGCTAGCTAGTCCAAATCTGAAATCAACAGCCAAATCTCACATCAAGGGAAATTCAGCTTGTCAATTATAATATAAGCATGAAGCTATGATTTGATGCAAGCTCAATCATTGGATGATACATTTATGATTTTATGGACAAAATATGCATAGAGCAGATACATCCTCATTTTCAGAGAGTAGATATATATTAATAAAGAAATAAAAAAATTTGGGATATACCATAATGAAATTGATCTAAGTTAATTTTGCTGTTAATATAATTAAGTAGACTTATGATTGTAATTCCGAAAAATATAAGTATTGAGTTGGATTTTCAATGTCCTCACGAAACCTCATTTTCAGTTATATTTATTTTATTTTTAAAAATGTCTTTTTTTTTTTAAACACACTTTTAATTTTTCATTTAATTTTTTTATTGTTAAAACTCAAAGTAGTATTGTGTTATTTTTTTTTTCTTACAATCTTATTAGTACAATACACATAAATTAGAAAGTTTTTGGATGATGAATTTTTTAATGTTAATTATTATCCATTGACTTAAATTATACATATTTTAAGTACAAAAACATTTAATCAATAAGAAAACCAATTAATCTAAATTTATATAATTTATTTTAATTAGATAAGAAATAATAGATAGAAAATTAAAATAAAAAAGGATTGATTATGAATGTTAATAATATGTTGGAAAAAAAATTTATGTGAGTTCAATTCTTATGTATACTTCACTCTAATTTATATGAAGTGGAATCTTGTTAAGGATAATGAAAAGGTAATTTTTCTTTTTTCTTTTAAAGAATGAACAAAACCTTGCCGACCTCGAGAGAGAAAGTGCTAAAGTAGGAAACCCGAGAGATCAAGCACTCAAATAAGAAAATTATAAATTAAAAAAACCGAAACTTCCTCGCTGGGTCTGGAAAATACTGGCAGCAGCTTTTGACTAGGATCAATCAAAATCAACTCCCACCCAAGAATTAATTCAATAATGATATAGCTACACAAATTATTGTACAAATTTATCTTGTACAAATTAATGTGATATGATAAAATTAGTTGAATTAAATATCTCTTGTCTCACATCATTTATTTTTATTATTTTGTATTTTTATTCAACAAATGAATTAATGCCACATCAATTTGTACAAGAAAAGTTTGTATAAAAATTTGTAATTATATCATCACTTGAATTAATTACATAAAAAAATCAACACTCTATATAATAATTAAATTAATAGCAAAAGTTATAATTGATGTAACATGATAAAATTAGTTGAATTAAATATCTCTTGTCTCACATTATTTATTTTTATTATTTTATATTTTCATTCAACAAATGAATTAATGTCACATCAATTTGTACAAGATAAGTTTGTACAAAAATTTTTGGTTGTATCATCACTTGAATTAATTACATACAAAATCAACACTCTATATAATAATTAAATTAATAGCAAAAGTTATAATTAAACAACCACTTAGAACTATATATATATATATAGAAGTCACAACTGCATGTCTAGTGTTGCATTGATTCATATAATCCGAAAACAAATAATAACAGAGAATATTATGGAGACAAAACATGAGCGTAGAGAACAAGGGAACCTTAAAAGAGCGACTCGCTAATTCAGAGTTACCAGAGTACCTATAGCTGCAAAACGTGTGTCGTCTGGGAATAAGAAGAAGCCAATAACGCAAAGCTGTCCGCAGTGCCATCTTATTCATCACCTGCAGAAGTAAGTAGTATTGCATGCACTTGCTACTTTCATCAATTAATTTTCATCTGGTTCTGTTCTGTTGTTTATTTATGGGGATTTTATTTTAGTTTAATTAGGGCAAAGAGTCATGCACTTGAAGTAGTACGTACTAGGGATTGACAACCATCCTCACTTCAAATCACATATCTAACTCTCATGATTAGCTCTTGGACTTTTCTGACCCGCTCTTTAAGGTTTGCACGTACGCTTTCTCCCATGAGCTTTTCTTCTTTCTATTTTTAGGGATTTGGTTGAGAGTTAGAGTTTCAGCTGCCCATTTGCCCTATGGCATCTTTGTTAAGTTTCAACAGCCCATTTGTCCCATGGATTCTGTGTTAGTCTTTACTCGCCCCATGTCATGCATCTGCCTTATTCCATGAGAATAAAAAGAAGAGTTTTAGCAAGTTATATAGAAGGATCTCTCTAAGTTACATGCATGTACTATACAACCCTCTCATATGAATAGTAAATAGTTACTATTCATGTGAGATGGTTGTATGGTACATGTATGTAATTTAACATTAGCCTGTATAGAATTATATATATACATAAAAGGCGCGAATAAGCACTTTTACATCGTTGTAACAATTTTTACAGTGCTGTAAATGTTTTTACAATGCTGTAAAAGTGATTTGTAATATTTTAAAATAGTAAGTTTCTACAAAAGTCTTGCGCACCTAAAATAGTAAGTACGATAACAGCTTCGCATGAGCTCTTAAAAAGTTTAAAAAAAGGAAAAAGTTTATTGGATTTTTTCTATTAGGCACAGGCCGAACCTAAGCAAAAAAAATTAGGCACGGCACGGCATAGGCCGAAACACAAAGTGAGCAAGACACGGTACGGGTACGAGCACACATGGCCTTGCGTTGGCCATCTCTATGCGCACCTGAGCATAATTTTATATTTGATGTGATGTTCAATAGATATGTCTACTTTGGAGTAAGTGAAATGGGTGCATTGAAAACTTCTATAAATAAAATGAAGTTTATTTGACAAAAAATGAAGATCCCGTATCATAAATTTGATATGACAAACAAACAAAGTTATATAAATAGTCTGGGTTTGAACATTCTTCTCATCATATTGGCAGTAATTCAACTGAGCAGTCATTTGTTTCCTCTACCCCGCGGCATATCGTCTTCCTACTCATAATACCATTGCTGATTGGGCTACTTCAAGTGAATTATCAGAACAAAAGTGTATCTCCTTTCGAAACACATCCTGTAAGTATGTGGGTTTTCTTTGGAGCAGCTTTCATTTATTGTTTGGCACTAGCCACTAACGTGGAATCAAAAGAACACCAAGCAAGTTATTCCCAAATCACGAGCCATGTAATTCTCAGCTCAGGTGCTCTTGCTTCAGCCTCGCTAGCATCAGTTTTCTTCCCACGCTTGCTTGGGTGGATTTGTTTGGCCTTATGGACACTTGTGCCTATTACGTTAGGCAGGCGCTTAAACCAATGTACCAGTGGCTCAACTATGGAATTTTGAAATTAGTTTCCCAAGTCTACAACAGATTTAATCGATTCTGGCGTAGTTGTGATATCTTGAAGAACAAAAACTTGCCCATGTAAATTTCTCAAATGTTGTAATTATGAATAATAATAGATTAATTGCTACAATTACTAGATAATACTTCCCTTGTTACATTGCTCACGAATCAACAATCCACACTGTAATATTGTAGATGGGAAGGGAGGTTGAATTAAGCCTATACCCGTCCTAACAAAACTGACCCCAAGGTATTTTTGTCATCCCTATTCTTTATACAGAGCATTAAATTTTCTTCATACTTTTCTACCGTTGATCACCATAAATTCCGTTGGCGTGGCACTAGATCATTGATTCATAAATGGGAAAATCACTGTATGTACAGAACTATGTTAATACTAATACAGAAACGTACATAACTGGGATACATTTTTTGTTTTATTAGGGGATGTATTATCTATAAAATATTGCTAGCCTTTACGTGTTGTTGACTTGATTTTCTATCACTAAATAAAACATTAATTAGTAAAAATCAAGAAAAATAATGAATAAGTTGAATTCGGGCAACGAAATCAAATTTGTCTCGTAGTAGGTAACGGCTCCAGTTGCCGCGATAAAACTGGGTTAAAATCAGGTGTTATTAACCGTGTCACCCGAAGCAGATGATTCTAGCCAATCAAGATTGGCAGAAATCACGTGATCAACTGAACGACTTCCATCACCGTTGATCTGTTAACCGACGATACCCAAACCAAAAGAGAAGAAGCCAGAAGCGTACGTGCATGTCAAAGAAAATATAAAGACGGGCGTCAAAGCTCTGGTCCGAAATTTGCAACCAGAATTCACGGAGCTCCTCTTTCGTAATTTTGCCTATCTTTTGGCCTCTCCGCCTCGCTTACGCATCAAATATCCCCACCGCAAACGCCTTTGAATCCACCATCCCTGCTTTACCATGAATTATTTAATTACAATTTATATTAGGAAAAATGAAATTATAACGAACAAATCAGTACAGAGAAGAAAATGAATCTGATTATGGATCAGTTTTAATTACTACGTAACGTACCAATGCATTCACCGAAATCTTCCCTCGCAAGCAACCCGTCCTCAGCTAGCGATTCGAACCTAGACTCAACTAGTCTCCAGAGCTCCTCTGCGTCAGAGGCGCCTGCCGTTTTATTAATGAATCTCAGACCGTTAAGCGCTCTCTTCGCGCCCGATCTCGTCGGTTGAAGTTTCGCTTTGATCCTCCTCTCATCGCGCGCGGACATTGTCCGTTCCTCAATATCCGGAGACGATCCCGATCTTAGCCAGCAGAACTTCTGCCGGCTGCCGTGGCTCGAGCTCGACACTCTCGCGGCAGCAGTTGGAGTGCTCACACTGCACAAAACGACGGCGTCGTCTTCGAGCTCAATCGTGAGTTCGACTAAGTCCTGCGCTTGCTCCTGCTGGCTGTTCCTGCTCAAATCGTTGAGAAAAATAGGCAACATTGCTCCGCCCACGCCGTAGTCACTTGTCTGTCACGACTGCGGGTCTTCTCAGTCATCTGGTAATTCATACATGCGGCTGTAATTCGATCGCGAGCTGCTCCTCGATAGAGACCGCATTTTTCATATTTTTTTTTTCCGTTAGCTTCTGTTTCTTCTTCTCCCGAACCTTTTTGAATTGATTTTACGCGGTTTTGAGGCTCAGAATTAATATTAAAAAACACTATTAGATATAAGTATATAAGACAAACAAAACAATCTCAAGTCTCAACACCTGCGCTGTGCTTCGCCTCGTCGTGCTAATGAGCTCATAAGGGTGACAACGGCTCCTCTTAGCGGTCATAGTTACTCCCCTCGCCGACATATAAAGCTAACTTTTCAAAATTAATGTACTCCGAAAAGCAAGTAATAACAAGAAACCTAATACTTAATAAAATATAATCGAAATCATGGTCGTTCAGAAGAGGACTACATGCATCAAGCTAATTTTAAGAACTTAGTATTGAGATTAGATAGTTATATTTTTTAAATTATAACAGTGAAATTTTTAGTAAATACTTGTTATCGTGGGTTATAAACTAAATTGATTTAGTCATACCTTTTTATGATGAAAAACATGTAAGATCTTTTACTATTTTTGTCAATATCATTATTTTAAATCATATTTACTATACTTCATCAACTTATATTTCATAATTACATATATGGCTTAAAACTACATTACTTCAACACGAAACATGGTCTAGCTTTTAGATATAATAGGGATGGCAAAGAAAGCTTGCCAACCTGATCTAGAGTGGTTCAATCATGTTTTATGAATACTCAAACTAGAATCGGTTTCACCTTAAAAGCTTGAGTTTGACCTAAATACTTAAGAAACGTTTTAAAAATTAAAAAGATATATATTATTTTAATCAAAACACACTTTTTCATATATTTAACCCACCCATGATGTATGTTTATAGTTTGAAATCCTATAAACCCAACGATTAATGCATAATCTGATTAAAAAAATTATAATTTATCAATTTGTAGAACATAATAAAAAAGTTTAAAGAAATGTAAAACTAGAATTTTCCAGCTTGGCCCGGTAAAAGCCCAACCCAACAAACACACATGCGGGGACCAGACTCATGCTTTATCAAACTCCACCCGACCTTTTCCCATTCCCATGATATATGTAAGATGAGTTGGGGAGTGCGACGGAGGTGGTGTTTTTGCCCTATGGCGCTTTTATTCACAATTCCAGCCCAATTCGACAATTACCTTTACCTATGGCTTATTGGGCAGAATTTTTTTAAGCTAAAAATCTTGAAAGTGACCACGGAAATTATTTGTATTTCTCTTAATTGTCATGCTTAAACTGAAGTTCAGATTAGGCACTGCTTGAACTTGTTCCAATAAACATGAGGTAATGATATAAGCTTGCTCCAATCGTATTTTCATGACAACCAGCCCCAGCATGCATAAAAATGAAAAACTATCAATTCCCACTTTATAATCTATCTTATAATCTTTTAGAAATACACTTATTAAAAATTAAAAAATAATTATTTTAACTTATTTTATTCTCTTTCAAGTATAATCATCACCTCCGCCACCCATCTTCATCATCAAGAAGTTTATTACCATCGTCAGCACTACCACCAATATATGATGAGTTTCAATTTTCGAAATAAACATGCGTTGGATTTTATTATTATTAATGATATTGATTTTGATTTTACATGATCATTTAAAATTTTGGTTAATTTCAATTTGGGATTTGAGTAGGAGTTACTATTTGATTCAAATTGTGAATTAATTAAAAAATGAGAGAGATGGCGAAGTTAATCTATTGAGAGCATGAGAGAGAAGGAAAAAATCTTACTTTATTTTTTGTTATTTTTATTTTTCACTAAATATTAATTTTAAAATTAATATTTAATTTTTTTTAAGGAAACATGAAACTTCATTAAACAAATAACTGAGAAATCAACTAAGGAGGTGGAACATGTCTCCACTCTCTCGGACTTGACAAATAACCCCCCACCCTAGCAACAGAATGGGCAGCGGAGTTTGTAGATTTTCTAACAAAAGAGAAAGTAACATCTCTTAAGGATTGAGCTAATGCTCTACAATCCCCAATAATAAGACCGAAGGCATTAGGAGTAAAACTATCAACAGTCAAAGCATTGAAACTCGTAAGCTGTCCATTTCAACAATAATAGGAACGAAGAGTAACCCCTTGAGCCAACTGAGAACCTCTGGCATGCCAATAGCTTCAGCCTCCGAGCACCAAAACTGCCAATAAGACAATCACTCCTTGTAGCTATGAATTCACCCTCAGAACTTCGAAATTACAACCCCATAACTAATCGTGCCATTAGAAGGAAAAGTTGCCGCATCAACATTGCACTTAAACCACCCCACGCAAGGCCGTTGCCAACACACCGCACCATGAAAAGATGAAACATAATTGTTATCAAACAACTAAAGCTTTCTCACGGATTGCCACTGAAAAAGAACTTGGCCAGCTAAATTAAGAACACTAGACAGCCTCTCATTTCTGTGCTTCCAAACCTTAGCATTTCTATTTAACCAAAGACTCCAACAAGTCATGGCAGCAAGGTCACAACCATCATTGCTACAGCAGGCAAAGACAGCCTCCAACCAGTCCACAAAATACACATAGCCCCCCACATAACCAATTGGAGACAAAAGCCAGCAGGATTTAGCAAATGAACAATTCATAAGACAATGGACAACAGATTCATCATATGCGTTACAAATGGAACAAACAATGGTAACTCAACTTGACGGCGCTGTAGATTTCCTGCGGTGGGCAGGACATTAACCACCGCACGCCAAATAAAATGTTTAACTTTAGCAGGGATTTTAAGTTTTCAATTTTTTTTGTCAAACATTGCTAGAAGGAGGCTCAGAGAAATAAGCTAAAATTTTATAACAACTACGAACAGTAAAAAAAACCTCTAGAGTCAGCAGACCAATACCAGGCATCATTGTCTCTTCTGCTGCTCAGAGGAATTTGGGTAATAAGAGCTCGATCTCTATCATTAAACATATATGTCAGCACGTCCAAATCCCATTTGTGTTGCCTTATAACGTGAGGTTGCTTATTGGAGCATTGGCTATAACATCAGACAAGGGAGTAGTAACATATCCATAATCCAGATTTGGAAGCCAAGGAGAGCCACCAATCGTGGTCTGAAGTCCATTACCGATTTGAATGCGACTACCCTGGATAATCATATTATGTGCTGCCATGATAGACCGCCAAGCGTAGCTAGAATTGTTTTCCACAGTAGATTTACCAAAGGAGTACAACAGGTAATATCTAGCTTTAAGAATTCGCACCACCAAACTATCGGGATAAGATAAAAGCCTCCACCATTGCTTTCCAAGCATCACAATGTTAAAATAGTGCAGCTGCTTAAAGTTAATTCCACCATGAACTTTAGGCTTACATAAACTCTCCCACTGCATCTAATTTATACCTCCGCTGCCACTTCGATTATTACACCACCCAAAAGAATTCATCATGCGCTCTAGCTCTCGACAAAAATTTAAAGGAAGGAGATATAAGTTTATTGCATAATTAGGCATTGCATGTGCAACTGTTTTCAATAAAATTTCCTTCCTCGCTCTAGATAACATCTTCTGATTCCATCCTTGGAGTCGTCGCCAAACCTTGTCACTGATAAAGCGAAAAGCCTCTTTCTTGTTTCGGCCAATAGAAGATGGCAGGCCCGAGGCTTCCCCATAGAATGTCACACTTGCTGAGTCGAAACAACACTAACATTAGCACTAAAGGAGATCGATGATTTATTATAATTCACCACTTGACCCGAGGCTGCCCCATAGATAGCCAATGATTGTTTTATGATCCGAGCCTCTTGTTTAGTTGCATTAAAGAAAAGAAAACAGTCATCTGCAAAAAAGAGACAAGTCACTATCGGAGCTCCCCTAGCCACCCGAACTCCATGCATCAAACCTGCCCTCTCTTGCTTTCGAAGTAATAAACTCAATCCTCCCCGCACAAATAATGAACAAATATGGAGACAAAGGATCTCCCTACCTCAGACCTCTACTAGGAATAATAGGATCCACTTCCTTGTTGCCTTAGATGACCTTATAAGTGACAGTAGAAACACACAATAAGATTAACTCAACCAATCTCTCAGCAAATCCCAACTTCAACATCATAGCCTTTAAGAAACCCCATTTAATCCTATCGTACGCCTTGGACATGTCAATTTTTAAAACTGCAGTCCCTGTCTTCCCTTGCCTTTTTCACTTTAAATAATGCATAATCTCCGTCGAGATTAGGATGTTATCAGTAATGGCTCTCCCAGGTACAAAAGCACTTTGATTTTCTAAAATAACTGAACTAAGAACAACCTTCATGCGATTAGCTAACATCTTGGCCACAATCTTGTAAAGAACATTACATAAAGTTATTGGCCGTAAATCTATTAAATACTCGGGCTTAGACTTTTTTGGAATTAAAACTATGGCAGTAGCATTTAATCCATCAGGGAACTCACATTTATCAATGAAGCTCAAACACACAGCAGTCACATCACCTCCAACAATGTGCCAAAATTTCTGAAAGAATGCAAGGTTCATTCCATCGGGCTCTAGGGATTTATCAGGGTGCATGCTAAAAAGCGCATCGCAAACATCAGCAGTCGTGAAAGGCTCCAGTAAATCCTGATTCTGTTCAATGGTAGTCTTAGTTGCAACACAAGACAAGATATCCTCACTAGCACATCCTTTTGATTGAAACAAATTAGAAAAATACTCCACAATTAAAGAATTCAGCTCAATCGAATTAGAGCACCACTGACCATAGTTGTTCTGTAATCTCCCAATCGAGTTCTGTCGTTCCTTGTAGAAGCAGTGGAATGGAAATACCGAGACTTCATGTCCCCTTCCTTCAACCACAACAACTTCGACCTTTGTTTCCAAAACACCTCATGGCTGTGCAATAGCTCATTGTAACACTTCCTTGTTTCCAAAAATTCAGCCAAACTAGTTTGATCTCGACAACCCCGAAGAGACCCCACTTTTTGCTTACAAGATGCTAGCCGATTAATAAAATCGCAGGCAAGGTAACCTCCCCAACGCATAAGATCAGACCCACAAAGAGAAAGTTTAGATTGAATTAAAAGACCAACAGATAACTCTCAACTCTTTGTAACAACCTCCACACAATCCAGCTCACGAAGCCAAACATTCTCAAATCTGAACTTCTTAAACTTGAGATATTGAATTTGTGGGAATGGGTCCAGAAAATTTGGCAGGTGATCTGAACACATGGCCTCCAAGCTTAAAACTCTAGCTTTCGGAAAGAGGGAAATCCAAGCGTTGGACACCAATGCTCTATCTAATCTCTCCTCCACCCGGTTAATAGTGCCTTGAGACCTCTCCCATGTGTATTGATAATCTTCCATGCCTAAATCGACCAATCTAGAGTCTGAAACAGCTGCTCGAAAACCATTAAGCTTCCAATTTGGATGCTCACATCTGCCTCGTTTTTCACTGATATGCAAGAGGTCGTTAAAATTGCCGATGCAAACCCAAGGTAAAGAAGAAAATGATGATAATGAGCAAAGTAAATCCCAAGAATCACGTCTTCTACACGTCTCAGGGAAGCCATAGAAACTCGTACAACGCCACGTTCCAATTTCTGTATTTTCAATTTGGACATCAATGAAATTACGCCCAAATTTAATTAGTTGAACTTTGTGTGTTGATTTCCAATAAAGGGTAAGCCCACCACTTCGGCCCACTTTGTCCACTGTAAATAAATTGCCAAAACCCAGCTTAAACTTCAAACTCTCTAATTTTTCTCTCTACCTGCATAAAGTCTCCATTAAAAAGATAAAATCCGACTTTTTACTTCTAACCAAGTCCATCAATACATGAACTGTCCGTAGGTGGCCTAGCCCACATCAATTCCAACTTAAGCAACTCATTGCTCTCAGTGGGCCTACCGCTAATCCGTTTTTTGACTCGACCACATTATCCATCCCTTGTGTGTTTTTAGATTCCTTACAGCCCAACTCATGCTGCACTTCATTGTGAGCCCTGCTCCTTTTGGCATCTATAATAATAATGCCCGAATTAAACTTTTCAACACTTTCCTGCAGTTGACCCGGAACTTTAGGAAATGCCACCACATCCATTCCTTTATCAAGCAGTTGACCACAATATGTCAGGAAATTTTGAGACCCTGCTATAGTAGCTACGATCGCATTAACTTTTCCTTCCTCATGATTATTGCCCCCATTTAATCCTGCTTTTATGGCACCTTCCAAATCAACTGCCACAGCCTCAATGGAATTGATGCAATTTCCAAATTTCATCTCCTCCTCCTCTGATGGAGTTGACCGCAGCCAACGATCGCCGGCATTCATCAAATTTCTTCGTGTAGGCGCCTTCATCCAATGACCATATGGTTTAGCTATAGTAACAGTAGTACTCTCGTACAAAGATGGACAAGTTTTCTCTATGGGGCCAAGAAGACCACATATAAAGCAAAACAAGTTCAATCTTTCGTATTTGAAATCCACCCACAACCAGTCTCCACCGGCTCTCGTGAGACGCATCTACGCTTGAGGGGCTGCCTAACATCAATGGATACTCGGATCCTCATTTAGTTCCTCCAAACCCCTTTAAGATTGTTTTCATCCGAGTCCACAAACTTGCCAACATAATTACCAATGCTCTGTAGAATCTTCTGGGATTGGAATCCAATAGGAAGATTGTAGATTTGGATCCAAAAGGGCGTATGAAATAAAGGAACAGTTTGAGGTTGTTCATCTTTCCCCATTCGCTGAACGATGAGAATATGTTGATCAAAAGCCCACGGCCCCGAGTCCATCACTCTTTTGATGTCAATTTCGTGAAAAAACTGGAAAAGAAATAGTGTAGGCGACAAGTCTTTAATGCAAACTCCTCTGCCAGGCCTCCACAATGAAGCCATGGTGTTCTTTACGGTTGGGAAATTAATCACTTTGTCCGTCAAAAACCTACCCACAAGGCAGCAACGAAAATCAATTTTGGGCTCCTCACTGTAATTGCCCTCTGCACCCGCTACAATTATTCCCCATTCCTCCTCCTTAGTGAGAGTAAACCGTGCATAAGAATTATTCAGGTCAGCCCCTGTGGTTGTGCTCGTGCCAGCCATAATTATGACAAAGTTGAAGATCTTGGTAGAAAGACTGTATAATGATTAAGAAAAGATTAAGAAACAAAGAAACGAAAAGAACAAAGTCAACTTGTCAAGAAGACAAGACAAACACACTTGTCATTAGAGGACAAGACAATCCGTGGAATTTCTTCAAGTTATTAGTTATTTACTGATCAAATACCATTATTCATTGGGGTCCGACTATGTTGCAACAGTTGTATCATACAATTATTATTTTTAACTGTTGAATTTAATTTATGGTAACAACTATAGCTGGATCCGACAGTTGATTACAGTAATTATATGGTACAACTATTACAACATAACTTTAGCCTATTCATTGACTACGTATTGTTTTAGAAAACAGAATTATGTGAGTGGCATATAAATTGTATATTTTAAAATTTGCATGTCGGTATTAATATTTATTTATTGAAAAATGGTGCAAGTGAAATAAATTGACGGATTGAATCCACTCTATCTTAAATTGCAAAGTAAGCATGTGGTAAGGTACCAATGGGCTTAGCCCATTGACGAATGACTAAGATTCTCGCAAGCTGGGCTTAGCCCAAGTGGGCAGAACCACTCTCTCACAAATGTGAGGGAAGGGGTTCGAGTTCCCGCAGACGCATTGCAGGGGTTTAATTTAAATTTCCTTCCTCGGAGCCCCAGAGCTTGAGTGAAGGCAGTCTTTCTCCTAGGAGGGGAGTTGACGTCCCTCGAATATTTGAGAGGGTTAAAAATCTGAGCGGTGCCATATCAGAATTGATGTAAATGAGTCTCGGTATATGTATGATTGTAAATATCATGAGCAATAGTCTCTTCAAAAAAAAAAAAAAATTCTCGCAAGCAAATAATTTATCCTATAACTATCAACAGAGTAAATATATTCATTAAATATTTTACAAAAAATTAACACCCGTATCACAAATTTGACATGACAAACAAGCAAAGTTATATAAACAGTCTGGGTTTGAACATTCTTCTCATCATATTGGCAGTAATTCAACTGAGCAGTCATTTTTTCCTCTTCCTCACGGCATATCATCTTCCTACTCATAATACCATTGCTGATTGGGCTACTTCAAGTGGCTTATCAGAACAAAAGTGTATCTCCTTTCGATACACATCCTGTAAATATGTGGGTTTTCTTTGGAGCAGCTTTCGTTTATTGTTTGGGACTAGCCATTAATGTGGAATCAAAAGAACACCAAGTAAGTTATTCTCAAATAACGAGCCATGTAATTCTCAGCCCAGGTGTCCTTGCTTCGGCCTCGCTAGCATCAGTTTTCTTCCAACGCTTGCTTGGGTGGATTTGTTTGGCCTTATGGACACTTTTGCCTATTACGTTAGGCAGGCGCTTAATCAAACCAATGTACCAATGGCTCAAATATGGAACTTTGAAATTAATTTCCCAAGTCTACAACAGATTTAATCGATTCTGGCGTAAATGTGTTACCTTGAAGAACCAAACTTTGCCCATGTAGATTTTTCAGTTGTTGTAATTATGAATAATAATAGATTAATTGCTACGATTACTAAGTAATACTTCTCTTGTAGTTACATTGCAAAAGTCGGGGGACTTCGCATTTCACGAATCAACAATCCACACTATGTAATTTTGTAGCTGGAAAGGGAGATTAAATTAAGCCTATGCCCCCTTAATGAATTAATTATCACCTCACGTAAGGAAATATTCCACGTAAGGAGTGAATCGTACGCATCGAGCCCATCTAACCGAGCAAAATTTTCACACATTGCGGCCAAATAATTTGTCAAAGAAAAAGGCAACAGATGCGGCTTGAGAGAAGAATATATACCAATCCAACAATCAAACAATCGATTGTGTCCGTTTTAAATATTGATCATAAAAGATTAATTGTCAATTAATAAAAAAATTAATTAACTCAATTTTTGTTAATTAATTATGATCCTCAAATTATTTTAATTATATTATTTTTTTATATTTAAAACACTTATATAAATTGAGTCTTTGCAGCACAAATGAATATCGTTTCTAAAACGTTTTCAATATATCTATATTTATTATGTATGTTTCTCACGATGCCTAGCTAGCTGCTCCAATTCTGAAATCAACGGCCAAATGTCACATCTAGGGAAATTCAGCTTGTCAATTATAATATAAGCATGAAGCTATGATTTGATGCAAGTGCTATCATTGGATGATACATTTATGATTTTATGGACAAAATATGCATAGAGCATATACATCCTCCCCCAAATTAGAGAGTAGATATATATTAATAAGAGTGATGATACACCCATAAACTCTTATACAAACTTATCTGATACAAATTAATGTGGCATTAATTCATTGGTTGAATAAAAATATAAAATAATAGAAATAAATCATGTGGTCCGAGATATTTAATTCAATCAATTTTATCATGCCATATCAATTTATACAAAATAAATTTATACAAGAGTTTGTGACTATATCATTACTCTATTAATAAAGAAATAAAAAAAATTTGGGTTATACTATAATGAAATTGATCTAAGTTAATTTTACTGTTAATATAATTAAGTAGATTTATGATTGTAATTAGGAAACATATAAGTATTGAGTTGGATTATAGGGGACCTCTTCAATCGCCTCACGAAACCTCATTTTCAGTTATTTTTATTTTATTTTTGAAAATGTCCTTTTTTTAAACACATTTTTAATTTTTCATTTTATTTTTTGTTAAAACTCAAAGTAGTATTGTGTTATTTTTTTTTAAATCTTATTATTACAATACACATAAATTAGAAAGTTTTTGGATGATGAATTTTTTAATGTTAATCATTGTCCATTGACTTAAATTATACATATTTTAAGTACAAAAATAGTCAATCAATAAGAAAACCGATTAATCTAAATTTATATAATTTATTTTAATTAGATAAGAAGTAATAGGTAGAAAATTAAAATAAAAAGGATTGATTATGAATGTTAATAGTTTGTTGGAAAAAAAATGATGTGAGTTTAATTCTTATGTGTACTTCACTCTAATTTATATGAAGTGGAATTTTGTTAAGGATAATGAAAAGGTGCCAATACTATCACTCATAAGTTTTCTTCTTTTTCTTAAAATAAAAGGTGCCAATACTATCACTCATTAAGCATGACAAAATTATTTACACGGGGGTATGAAAATGCCATCACCAAATGTTTTTATTTATTTAAGCTAAAAACATTTAATAAGTGATATTTAATTTCTTATAAGCTATCATTAAAATAGGATAAGTGATCACTTAAATATAATTTCGCTCTATTTCGCCTCATCATTAGTAGGGCACTCTGACCCATATCTTTGGAAAATCCTGGCAGCAGGTTTTGACTAGGATCAGAATCGGCTCCCACCCAAGAATTAATTCTATAATGATATAACTACAAGTTTTTGTATAAATTTATCTTGTACAAATTGATGTGATATGATAAAATTGATTGCATTAAATGTTTTTTTTTGTCTCACATCATTTATTTTTTTTTTTTTCATTCAACCAATAAATTAATGCCACATCAATTTGTACAAGAGTTTGTGGTTGTATCATTACTTGAATTAATTAAATACAAAATCAACACTCTATATAATAAATAAATAAATAGGTTATAATTAAACTACCAATTAGAACTATATATATATATATATATATAAGTAACAACAGCATGTTATTCGAGAGAGAGAGTGCTAAAGTAGGAAACCCGAGAGATCAAGCGCTCAAATAAGAAAATTATAAATTAAAAAAACCGAAACTTCCTCGCTGGGTATGGAAAATACTGGCAGTATATAAGTAACAACAGCATGTTATTCGAGAGAGAGAGTGCTAAAGTAGGAAACCCGAGAGATCAAGCGCTCAAATAAGAAAATTATAAATTAAAAAAACCGAAACTTCCTCGCTGGGTATGGAAAATACTGGCAGCAGGCAGCAGCTTTTGACTAGGACCAATCAAAATCTAACTCCCACCAAAGAATTAATTCAATAATGATATAGTCACGTAAATTTTTGTACAAACTTATCTTGTACAAATTAATGTGATATAATAAAATTAGTTGAATTAAATATCTCGTCTCACATCATTTATTTTTATTATTTTGTATTTTCATTCAACAAATGAATTAATGGCACATCAATTTGTACAAGATAAATTTGTACAAAAATTTATGGTTGTATCATCACTTGAATTAATTATATACAAAATCAACACTCTATATAATAATTAAATTAATAGCAAAAGTTATAATTAAACTACCACTTAGAACTATATATATATATATATATAAGTCACAACTGCATGTCTAGTGTGCATTGATTCATATAATCCGAAAACAAATAATAACAGAGGATATTATGGAGAGAATAATCTCTGTTTCCTGAAAATGAGGCCGGCTGAGACAAAACATGAGCGTAGAGAACATGGGAACCTTAAAATATCGACTCGCCAATTCAGAGTTAGCAGAGTACTTATAGCTGCAAAACGTGTGTCGTCTGTGAATAAGAAGAAGAAACCAATAACGCAAAGCTGTCGGCTGTGCCATCTTAATCATCACATGCAGAAGTAAGTAGTATTGCATGCACTTGCTACTTTTATTAATTAATTTTCATCTGCTTCTGTTTTGTTGTTTATTTATGGGGATTTTATTTAAGTTTAATTAGGGCAAAGAGTCATGCACTCGAAGTAGTACGTACTAGGGCTTGATTGCCATCCTCACTTCAAATAACATATCTAACTCTCATGATCAGCTTTTGCATGTACGCTTTTCTAACTCACTCTTTAAGGTTTGCATGTACGCTTTTCTCCCATGAGCTTTTGCTTTTTCCATTTTTAGGGATTTGGTCGAGAGTTAGAGTTTCAGCTGCCCATTTGCCCTATGGCATCTTTCTTAAGTTTCAGCAGCCCATTTGTCCCATGGCTTCTGTGTTATTTTTTACTCGCCCCATCTCATGCATCTGCCTTATTCCATGCATGCTATAAATTTTTTTACAACGCTGTAAAAGTGATTTGTAATATTTTAAAATAGCGAGTTTCCACAAAAATCTTGAGCACCTGGGCATAATTTTATATTTAATGTGATGTTCAATAGATATGTCTACTTTGGAGTAAGTGAAGTAGGTGCATTGAAAACTTCTATAAATAAAATCAAGTTTATTTGACAAAAAATGAAGATCCCGTATCATAAATTTGATATGACAAACAAACAAAGCTATATAAATAGTCTGGGTTTGAACATTCTTCTCATCATATTGGCAGTAATTCAACCGAGCAGTCATTTGTTTCCTCTACCCCGCGGCATATCGTCTTCCTACTCATAATACCATTGCTGATTGGGCTACTTCAAGTGGATTATCAGAACAAAAGTGTATCTCCTTTCGAAACACATCCTGCAAGTATGTGGGTTTTCTTTGGAGCAGCTTTCATTTATTGTTTGGGACTAGCCATTAATGTGGAATCAAAAGAACACCAAGCAAGTTATTCCCAAATCACGAGCCATGTAATTCTCAGCTCAGGTGCTCTTGCTTCGGCCTCGCTAGCATCAGTTTTCTTCCCACCCTTGCTTGGGTGGATTTGTTTGGCCTTATGGACACTTTTGCCTATTACGCTAGGCAGGCGGTCAATCAAACCAATGTACCAACGGCTCAAATATGGAATTTTGAAATTAGTTTCCCAAGTCTACAACAGATTTAATCGATTCTGGCGTAATTGTGTCACCTTGAAGAACCAAAACTTGCCCATGTAAATTTTTTCAAATGTTGTAGTTATGAATAATAATAGGTTAATTGCTACAATTACTAGATAATACTTCTCTTGTAGTTACATTGCTCATGAATCAACAATCCACACTTTAATATTGTAGATGGGAGGGGAGGTTAAATTAAGCCTATACCCGCCCTAACAAAACTGACCCCAAGGTATTTTTTCCATCCCTATAATCTTTATACAAAGCATTAAATTTTCTTCATACTTTTATAACCTTGATCACCATAAATCCCTTTGACGTGGCACTAGATCATTGATTCATTAATGGGAAAATCACTGTATGTATAGAACCATGTTAATACTAATACATAAACGTACGTAACTGGATACATTTTTTGTTTTATCAAGGGATGTATTATCTATAAAATATTGATATGTTTTACGTGTTGTTGACTTGATTTTCTATTACTAATTAAAATATTAAATCACATGTACAAAACTAAGTAAAAAATGACAATCCTGGCCAACTGGCACTCAGTCAGCTCATAGGGGCGACAACTGCTCCTCTTAGCGGTTACAGTTGGTCCCCTCGCCGACACAAAAAGCTATCTTTTCAAAATTAATGTGCTCCGAAAAGCAAGTATTAACAAGAAATCCAATACTTAATAAAATATAATCGAAATCATGGTCGTTGAAAAAAGGACTACACGCATCAAGCTAAATTTAAGAAAGGCTAGATAGATATATTTTTTAAAGTACGATATTAAAATTTTTAGTAAATATTTGATATTGTGGGTTAGAAACTAAATTGATTTAATCATATTTTTTTATGATGAAAAACATATAAGATCTTTACTATTTTTATCAATATTATTCTTTTAAGTCATATTTACTAAATTTTATCAACTTTTATTTCCTTATTACATATGTGGCTTAAAAGTATATTACCTCAACACGAAACATCGCCTAACTTTTAGATATAATAGGGATGGCGGAGAAACCTACGAACTCAACCTAAAGTGGTTCAATCATATTTTATAAATACTCAAACCAGGTTCGGGTTTCACCTTAAAAGCTTGAGTTCGACCCAAAAGCTTGAGAAATGTTTTAAAAATTAAAAAGATATATATTATTTTAATCAAAACACACTTTTTCATATATTTAACCCACTCATAATGTATGTTTATACTTTTAAATCCTATAAACCCAACGATTAATGCATAATCTGATAAAAAATATTATAAATTATCACTTACCTCCCATGCCGTTAGTATACATACACGTATATCGTTAGTATTTGAGAGCAAAAATATAAAAGACATGCTAAAAATCTAAAAAAATCAAGTAACAATAAAAAAATGATTTGAAATCCATTGGATAATTGTATTATCCGATTACACACAATATCTATTGTGTAAAAGAGTGAATTTCTCTTCTCCAGCATAAAAAGCAATGGAGATTTCTTTATCTCATATTAACAATCAAAGTATTTTTCACTCCACTCCCCTATTTTTATTTGCTGGAACAAAAGAAAATAAACACAAAGAGCATATATAACCCATGAAGAAGACAAACATGGGTGGTCGGAGAAGACCACCAATCGGTGACGATCGACGGCGGCCAGGATATGCCACTAGTTTTAGAGTTTGTAAGAGGTTAGTTACTTTATCAAAGTTTAAAATTTTTAAATACCTTTGATTTTCTTGTTTTTGGAGATTGTATAAGTGGTTGTTGTTTGTGTTTGATTTGTCTTGTTCATGGGCTGGTGGTGGAAAAATTGATTAAAAAGAAAATGGGTTCAGCCATATGTGGCCGTGAGTTGAAAAAAATTATTATTGGTTATTTTATGTTGTGATTTACACCATACATAGTGTAATAAGGCATATAAAGCCAATAATTTATTATTCTAATGGATATGTAAAATAGAAGTAGTCATAGCTGTAATTTTTATTTTTTTGGCCAAAATTTGCTAAAGTTGATATGTTTATGAATTTACAGTATTTTTGTACGCATATCGCACAAACACAGTTCCTGTGTTTTTGAGCGACAAGGCATGTCCCTCGTGCGACAGGCTCACGTCACACAAACACAATTTTGTGTTTTTGGGCAACAACATTGTCGCCCGTGCCACGGGCTTTTGTCACCCGAATTCAGTTTCTGTGTTTTTGGGCAATAGAATCCTGTCGCACAGGCGACAACCCCTGTCGCCGAAAAATACTTTTTTTGTGTTTTGAGCGGCGACATGCTCTTGTGGCACATACACACGTTTTGTGTTTTTGGATGATAGGTTCTGTCTCCCGTGCAACAGTATTTTGTTGCCCGTGCAACAGGCATGTCACACGAAAAACACAATTTGTACTTAACATTAATTTAAAATAAAAATAGTAAACACACAGACACACAAATAGTAAACACACACACACACACGTATGAAATTAAAACATATATATACATTATTATTATCACAATTATTATTAATATCTTTATTAAAATGTATTACTATTATCATTATTTTTCTTTATTATTGTAATTGTTGTTGTTGTTGTTTAGTAATGTCATTATTATTATTATTCTTAATTATTACTTTGCTTTCATTTATTAACATGTGCATATTCACATGCGAAAGGCCAATTGAATCGTCTGCTGTTCCACTGGAACCTGCAGCAGAAATGGACTGGTTTGACTTAGCAGACGAGAATGAGTTTGCTCTCCCTGATTTGAATGACGAGGTTTACATTGAGCAGGTGATGGAAATAGAAGATTCTCTTGAGAGGATGCCAACAAATTAAGATGTTGTATCATCTTTTTGTACTCAGTCATGAGCACAAGATTGAGTTTTTGTATATTTTGTATAAATGTGATATTAACAAACTCACATTATAGTGACAATGTCATGTATAAAATATCACTCAGCTATCATGGCACACTGTTAGTGTAGTTGTTATTTTTGTTCTTTTTGTCTATATGGGCGACTGCTGAATGTATAAGCTGATGAAATTCAGTCAATTTGTGACTGTCACCAACTATAAGCTGTGGAAATGTACATGTGACAGTAATTTAAATTATGGTGCCATTCTACTTAGTGTTATTTCCCAATTCAATTAACTTATACTAATTTTTTTTTCCCTCTCGGTACAAATTTAAATGTTTGTTATTCGTTATTTGTGTTGCTAGCTTGGTGACATACAAGTTGATGGTTTGGAATTTACTTATTTCTTTAAACAAGTAAAATATTGGTGGTTTGGCGGTAATGGAATCCCTTAACGTATTTTGGAGACTGGCATAATCTGTTGCTGAGAGAACTAAATTATTTTTTAGTGGTTTTTGATTTCACGTGTTAGTTAAACAAGCTTTTTGTAATTTGGGGAGACGAGCATTCGTCGCTTGAAATTATAGAAACAAGCTTTCTGTAATTTCGGGAGACAGGCACGCTCAGAAGACGAGGATTCGTCGCTCGAAATTACAGAGACGAGCATTTCTGTAATTTGAGGAGACAAGCACCTGTCGCTTGGGAGACGGTGCCCGTCGCTCTAAATCATAGGCACCTATTGTTGCGCGCGCGATTCTACAGAAATGCAAAATACCCTCTTAAGCAAGTTGTCGCAAACTTTTCGTGCTAGATAATGAGCTTGCAAAATAGGACTTCACATGAATGCACCATCAACACCTTAATTTACCTAAAACAAGACAAACAAACCCTAAGAGGCATTTTGTCAAGCACCCCATGTGCCATTTATTAACTACCAATCTCATTAAATAATTTTTAATATTTTTGCACCAATCAATCCTAATGCTCATTTATAATCATTTATACACTCATTTGTCATCAATCAATCTTAGACAAATGAAAAACGAAAAGAATTTACAATATAAGACTTGCCAAAATTACCGAAAACTAACGTGATATTGTGGCCAAAATGGAGGAAGTAGAGCCACGTGCTACTGAAGATCAACTTGCTGTCAAACGTCCGTCCAACTGCCGTCCCTTGTCACCGGAAAACTCAAGACCTAGGTTGAATTTGGAGAGAAGAGAAGGTATATGTTTGGCAAGATATTTTTGCCGTACCCTTACTTTGTTGGCGCCAAAATTTTGGGTTGAATAATTGGTTTGGATATTTCTGTCATTTCTCAAGTCAAGAAACGGTCAAGTCGTATTGATACTAACGGCAGGAGAGATAAGTGAAAATACAATCAATCTTGTCATCTAACTGAAATTATATCAAAACTTAGGGGAGGTTTCTAAAAATAGCCCTTCGCAAGATATATTAAAGATCAGTTTGGGAGTGCTACACAGGTGGTGTTTTTGCCCTATGGCTCTTTTATTCACAAATCCAGCCCAACTCCACAGTTACCTTCACCTGTGGCATATTGGGCAGAATTTTTTTAAGCTAAAAATCTTGAAAATGACCACGGAAATTATTTGTATATATCTTAATTGTCAGGCTTAAACTGAAATTGAGATTAGGCATTGCTTGAACTTGTTCCAATAAACATGAGGTAATGATATATAATTAGTTTTTAATACATTAAAATTCTTTTGTGGTTGTGTACAATGGACAGAACTAGAGCCTCGAGGTGCAAAAGCTTGCTCCAATCGTATTTTCATGATAACCAGCCCCAGCATGCATAAAAGTTAAAAACAATCAATTCCCACTTTATAGTCTATCTTATTATCTTTTTTAGAAGTACACTTATTAAAAATAAAAAATTATTACTTTTAACTCATTTTATTCTTTTTCAAGTATAATTATCACCTCCACCACCCATCTTCATCATCAAGAAGTTGATTATTATCATCAACACTACCACCAATATATAATGAGTTTCATTTTTCGAAATAAACGAGTTTTGAATTTTATTTTTATGAATGACATTGGTTTTGATTTTACATGATCATCTAAAATTTTGGTTAATTTCAATTTGGGATTTGGGTAGGAGTTACTATTTGAGTCAAATTGTGAATTAATTAAAAAAATGAGAGAGGTGGCGAAGTTAATCTATTGAGAGTATGAGAGAGAATGAAAAAATATTACTAATTTTTTATTATTTCTATTTTTCACTAAATATTAATTTTAAAATTAATATCTATTTATTGAAAAATGGTGAAAGTGAAATAAATTAGCGGATTGAATCCACTCTATCTTAAATTGCAAAGCAAGTAAATGCGGTAAGGTATCAATGGGCTAAGCCCCTTGATGAATGACGATGATTCTGCCCGGAGTGGCTCCCGTTGTGGCCGCAAGCAAATAATTTATCCTACAACTATCAACAGAGTAAATATATTCATTAAATATGAGTGGGACAACTTCGTATAAAACAAAAATTTGAGTGGCGCCATAATAAAGATAATATAAGTTAGTTTCAACAAATTCCAAACTTGTAAATGTCTTATAGTAGTGTATACTTATTCTAATATTAGTATTTAAGAAAATGTAATTAGTAAGAAATAATCCAGTGTATGCCAGTCCCTTGGCACCAACCCGCGCACAAGTTTGAATCCTAGCCTCGTGCTAAGACTTCTTGTCCTCCTAATTATTGAGTAAATATCGCTCCAATTTGGTGAGATATATCAACATTGGAAAAAAAAAAAGAGTAAGATATTAAAAAAAAAAATTCACTTCTTTTCACATCCCTTACATATTGAAGCTGTTTACCGCCTCAGTTTTAAGTCCTCGAACTGAAAACGTTTTTGTTAAGAATACAGATAAGATAACGTCATGTTTATGATTAAAATAAAATGTATTTACAAATAAATAAATAAAAATTATATCAATACAATTGAAAGCAGTAAACCAATCACAAGTGATATAAATTATTACGTAAAAAATAAAAATCTAAAAAAGAAATCATGAGACTATAATCCAATATAACTTTTTACTATATAATTAAAGAAATTACATTATAAATTATTCTGTAAATAACACTAGAGGCTTAAAAAAGTCAAGAATTTTATCTGTTTAGTTTACAGTAATATCCTAAAATATGTTGCTCGTGGGTATTTTAAACAACGTGAAAGAGGATGTAATAAAAATTAAAACTGATAAAATTATAGAAGATGATATCAGAAACTAACCCAGAAATCAAAATTAAATTCATCTTTTTAATCGTCTAATTAAAAATTAAAACGCTCCCCAAATTTCAAAGCAGTCGGCCGCTCTCTGTCATTTTTACTCCCGCAAACTTTCTCCAGCCGCTTCTACTTGCATTTTCCTTTTATCCTCGATTGCTAATGCCATCCAAGTCTAAAACTTACATTAATTGTAAATCAAGATAAAGCTTTGAACTTTAGACTGTGGGCCAGCCACGTTAGATCGACCCAGCAACAAGAAACTTTACTGCGTAGACTAAGTGCTCGTTATAGTATCTCTGTTACCAAAACGAGTGAAGCCAAGATTTGCAACGCTATGCAGATTTACTTCATAAATGTAAATAATATTGATAGCTGGAGACTACAGCCCACATATCTTTGATGGCAGATGTTTGTTAATTATTTGAAATCTATATATATTAACAAGTTTAGATTTTATTGGACATTGGAGTCTTAGTGTGTCTACAGGACGACAGTGGACGTATATATACATATACATGTATGTATACATATATAAATTATTAGGTGCAAGTTTTCTAATTTTTTTCTTTTTAAATGCTGATACACTAATAAGTCATATGGTCATATAGTTAATTGAATAATGATTTTATTAAACCACATAATTTATGAGAGAATTGAAACTGACTTTATTAAATTATATGGCAAAAAAAATAATAATAATAATAACGCCTGTACGAGAGACTGACTATATATATGTATGTGTATAAAACTAATTTTTCTATTTTAAAATAATTCTTTTATTCTGCAAAAAGCTAAGCGCTTGTTAGTTATGATCACATAGTCCGCAGTCGACCTATAGTCAATTATTCAATTTACAAATACAGTAATTCGAAAAAACAAAAAGTCAAGCGATTTCATTCTTGGATTTTTTTTTCCTTTTCACATTGAATTTAGTAGTACCAGCAACTTGCTTAACGTCTTCGCATTAGTTTATTCATTTTACTTTGCAATAAGAAGCAGGATAATTAGCTATGTATTGCCAGCAACTTCCAGACCCTTACAAAAAAATTATATATATGTTTTTGTATGCCAAGACCTGTAATTAAAATAAGTCATATTAGTAATATTCTGCGTTGTTAAGCGCAACATCATCACTTCTAAACAACTTGCCTCCCCTGTCAATGAATGTATGTTAGTTTAATCATTAGATCTCCATCCTCTTAAAAAGAGTTAGTCTTCAACATGGAAACACCCGAAAATGTATGTATGTTAGTTCAAACCCGAATGGTCGCATAGACCATAGGGTTTCATTTTTAATGTATGGATAAATATACATTTAATCCCTATAGTTTGAACTAATTATCTAGTTAAACTTTATATTTTTAAAAATTATCTAATGATCTTTGTCATATACTTGTTTCCGTTAAAATTCATTTTTAAAAAGAAAGGACATGGACAAAGTCCAAGTTCAATTTTTAGCCTCTTATCTCTTTTCAGATTCGAACTTAAATGATTTTTTCTATATTTTGAAAGTAACTAAGTCATGCCCTTGGGTGCCCATTAAAATTTATTTAATTATTTTTCTCCTATGATATGTTAGTTTTTTTTTTTTAATTTTAGTTTATATAAGACAAAACTGCTACTTTACCCTAGAGAAATTAGATCCTACAACTAGGAAAGGAACACACAGATATTTTGAGTAAGTTTTAAAATTATAAATATTAATTACGTAATAACTCAAACCGCAGATATTAAAGGAACACTTACCCTTACCATGTGCATCAACTTACATTTTTTTTTCCTATCTTTTAAATAATCATTGATATCTTGTAGCAGTAACAAGTTATAAGTATAATATGCAACGTAGCCTATCAAATATATCGTTGGTATAATGTTACAAAACGCATTAATTATAAAGGTTTCAATTATAAAGGGTCTCCAGTTTTTCCTCTTTGCTTCTTGAAACCTCTATGATTGACTATCATTTCCCTTCAGTGTGGACACTATGAAAATATTAATTTAATTAATTGATTAAAAAAATGAAAGTTGAATACTCTCGGGGCATCTTCGATGTATGTCACAATTATATCGTCGTCGTATAGTTTACCACTTCTTAATTGGCTATTAATTACTAGTAATTAAGGAAACAGCGATAGTATTCTTCTACACAGACTACCTACCAACTACAGCGACTATAAGCATATTTTAAAAAATTAATTAAAAGAATTTAATTGTGATATTCTTGGTTCAAAACGATTTATTTAAGCCATACACGTCCATTAGGTTGCTTTCAGTGAACCTTCCTTTGTTGAAAATACCAAGCATACAAGCAAGCATAAAAGGAAAATGATTAAAACCCTCCGTTATTTGTTAAAATTAATCCTTTGTTTCTCAAGTTTTAAAATTTATAAAAAATTCCCCTATAATTAAAAAATTTAACTTTCAACAACTATGATTGACTATCATTTCCCTTCAGTGTGGACACTATGAAAATATTAATTTAATTAATTGATTAAAAAAATAAAAGTTGAATTTTCTCGGGGCATCTTCTATATATGTCACAAGTAAATCGTTGTCACATAGTTTACCACTTCTTAATTGCCTATTAATTAGTAGCAATTAAGGAAACAACGATAATATTCTTCTATACAGACTAGTGTCACCGGGCTTTTTCTAACTATGAGTGGCAACCCGCTTGATGGCGTTAAGTACTCTGCTTAGCCAGCCACTCAATATACCCAACGGAAGCGATTTAGTTGGAACCAAGTCAAGACTCGTAATGGAGGTTATGCAAGAGAGATTTTTCACCAACACAAAGAACAATACACACACAAGCCACAAGAGCACAAGTAATTTGCTTTTTACGGAGGCACCAACCCCTAACTTTTCCATTTCCGCACTAAGAAAAGATTACAAATAGTTCAAGTTTTGTATGCTCAAGGACACAATGCTCAACTCAAAACTCGTGCCCTAACATACATCCCCATCACTATTTATATGCACAAGTTTGCAAATGACACCCTCATTTGCTAATGTAAGGTAGCGCGCTACCTCCAGTTCCCTCCCTAAATTTTAGGCACCCATTAAGCATGATCCTAGGAGCAAATCTTCACTCCCTCTTGAATTGAGCAACCGCTGCCCACCATGCCTATTAGCAAGGAAATTATGGGTTGTAACTGCCGCACCCACTATCTTTGCCCTTCATTTCTAGGCCCATGATCAAGGCCATGTTCTCCCACTTAGTTGCACCCACAACTGTCACTCACGCTTGATTTTAGGCCCACTTTTGGAGAGTTGCAGCCAACCATGCTCCACGTTCATCCGCCACTGTCCGCACACAACTTGCATATGAACACCTTTCAATTTTGCATGATTCGGCCCCTATGTGCATGCCTCATGTTGCTGCACGTTTGCGTGCACTCTGTCACGCAATTACGCTACTATCTCGCAAACTATCCACGTAATCCAGCCATCGTCTCGTGCAATGTCGACCCCCATGCTCGTGCATCCTGTGCCACGCTCGCTCACTGTTGCGCCCCAGTCCTCACGTGCCTCAACACCTCGCGTTCACTCGCCTCAGCGCCTCGTGCTCACTCACCTTAGCACCTTGCGTTCGCGCTCCCATGGTGACTCGCACTCGCATGCCCATTGAGCCACACGCTCGCGTGCCCACTGTGCCTCAAGCTAGAGCGCCCACTACTCCTCAGGCTTGTGCACCTATTGCGCCCATGCACTTGCAAGATGATGCGTGTGCCACCCATGCACGGCCGTGCAATGCGCTGTCTCGCATTGCTTGTGCCCATGCCACATCGTACGTTTTGCTGTCGTCCCTAGCCAACGTGTCAGACTTACCTTGTTTTCGTCCTCGCCACAAGCACTCCCATGCTGCTACCACGATAGTTGGCCCTCATAACCCACAGTAGTGACAAACCTCCCCTACCTAAAAAGCGTGACGTCCTTATTGATTAGGTAACCATGTTTGCGATAACCTCCTCCACGCAAAGCCATATTAAAGCTTGAAATCCCTTCTTCTTGACACACCCGATGTCAACGTTGGGCTCACTACACACTCGTTGACCATCCTTCGGTCCCTTGGATGTTCTACTCATGTGGAATCATTCACCATTCATGCAACGACTCCGTGCCAGCAATATTCTATAGGTCGTTCTCCCTGAGAATGTAGTTGTCACTACTGGTTATTCCCTCTCGACTTCTCACAAGTCGTTGTGTCTACACAAGCCCTTGTTTGTTCAATCCACAGACGCTGCAACAAAGTCTCATCCCTGCTGCCTTGTTGCCGAGGAAGATTGAAGTTCCCATGTATTTGGCAACCACACATGTCCCTCTTTACTTCAGCCCGTTATACTGCATTTCCTCGCCCAATGCTTGATGCTCACGCCTTCTGCATGTGCACCAATAGATAAGGAACAATGATGTTACACCCAATAGTAATAATATAAACCAAGCAGCCCATTGTGAAGCTTTTACCAGACTTTCGCTTGTTGTTTTAAGTTGCTCGAAGCCCCGCGCTTCCTTGCCAATGCACCCGCATTTCCCTTTGTATGGCAAAGACTTATCATAGTCAGTACCATCTCGAATGTCGCCCACATTCTTACTGTCGTTAGCCCTCTGGTAAACAGAATTGCTTGCTAGGACTTAGCTTTCGATTCTACTTCATCTTGGTTCTCATCTCCATCTGGTAACTTGTCTAGTTGAAGCCTAAGTGTCTCACCAGCCACGAATTCCTTAAACGCCATTGTATACCCATCAAGTCCTTCCTCAACTTGATCGTGCTCTTAAACCATTGACATCATTCGATCTAAACTATTGTTAGTAGTATGGAGTGGTGGTTCCAGCCTACTCGAACTCCGATATTCGCATTCAACCATGCAAGGCTTCCTCATGCCCCCGATCCAAATACAAGACAACTGAGGTAGTACATGCACCTTTGCATTGTACAAGAATTCCATTCCCAAAATCACATCAAATCTCGACATAGCCATTACCACGAATGTTGTCTCACGCACCCAAGTGCCCACACTTAAGTTGGCCATCGCTATGCAATTCGGAACTACTCGATGGTGTGAAGTCAGACCCACGGCAAGATTGGCTCTAACGACTTGCAGACCAGGGCGTGGTACCAAATTCGCCTCTACAAGATTCGCCGTCGCATCCGTATAAATCATTGCCCTCACCTCCATTCCATTCAGCTTTACCGTTGCACACATTAGTCCTTCTTAGTAGAATTCACCCCTTAGGATGCTCGCCAACTCCTCGTTACTCATGGGTTCCTCTTCTACCTTGACTTCCGTGTTATTTAGTAACTGTAACGGATTCATGCGCTCTGCTATTGGTTCGGCCTTCAAAGGTTTTGAAGACTCCCCTTCGGTTTTCTTCACCAAAGCATTCAGCTTCTGGCGCTTCGGACATTCATTACCCTATGTGATTCGTCATAGATAAAGCACCCCAAACTCTTCTTTCCTTGCGGAATCCCTTGTTTAGCTTTGTTTTGCCTGCTATTCTTTTTCCCACCATCACTCAAAAAATGGCTCTTATTGCCTTCTTTAAACTTCTTAAATTGGAAAGAAAAAGTATTAGCGAATCTGAAGTTAACCAACCATCGGCTGTTGCTATTGTCGCTGGTAAGTCCCTCACAGCTTGCCTCCGTAACTTTATTTGCTCCCACGACTGCAAACTTGAAATGAAGTTGAAGAGTTTATGCTCATCCGACATGTTCTTGATGTCTAGTATCAGCGAACTAAACTCTTTGACATAATCCCTCACTAATCTGGTATGTTTAAGCTTCTGCAAGCTCTCCCTCACGAGCCAGCTGACATTCCCCAGCAAGAACTACCTTTTAGTTTTTATTCGAGCATGTCCTAAGTCTCAATTGCTGGTTGTTGCGCTTTAACATCCTCTTAAAGCCTTCTTCACCACCACAATTTAGCATCACCCTCTAGGTACATACTGGTGATAGTGAACCGCTCTGCTTTGGGCACACGAGCAACTCGAGAGCACTATTTGAAAAGAGAAGATTATAAATAGTGTAAGTTTTGTATGCTCAAGGGCACACGAGCAACTCGAGAACAGTACTTGAAAAGAGAAGATTACAAATAGTTTAAGTTTTGTATGCTCAAAGGCACACGAGCAACTCGAGAACACTATTTGAAAAGAGAAGATTACAAATAGTTTAACTCAAAACACACGCCCCAACATACATCCCTATCACTATTTATATACACAAGTTTGCAAATGACACCCCCATTTGCTAAGGTTAGATGGCACGCCACCCTTGCGCCACCTTAAGTTCTTTTTTAAATTTGAGGCACCCACTGAGCATGATCCTAGGAGCACCTCTCCACTCCCCCTTGAATTTAGCAATCGCTACCCACCATTTCTATTAGCAAGGAAATCATGGGTTGTAACCGCCACACCCACTATCTTCGCCCTTCATTTCTAGGCACATCATCAAGGCCATGTTCTCCCACTTAGTTGCACCTACAAATACCACTCATGCTTGATTTTAGGCCCATTTTTTGGAGAGTTGCAGCCAACCATGCTCCACGTCCAGCCGCCACTATTCGCACAGAGCCCGTGCATGAACGCCTCTCATTTTCTCATGATTTGGCCCTATGTGCATGCCCCATGTTGCTGCACGTTCGCGTGCACTCTGTCACACAATTACGCCACTATCTCTCAAGTTGTCCACGCAATCCAGCCATTGTCTCACGTGTTGTTGAGCCCCACACTTGCTTGCCTTGTGCGACGCTCGCTCGCTGGTGTGCCCTAGTGCTCCTGCGCTATCGTGCCTCGCGCTTGCACGCTGCTGCGCCTTGCACTAGTGTGCCCCAGTGCCTCGCATCCGTGTGCCTGTGGCTCCTTGCGCTTACACGTCTACTGCGCCTTAAGCCCACGCGCTCATTGCGCACATGTACTTGCAAGATGCTGCATGCGCTGCTCACGCACGCCTTTGCGCATGTCGTCTCGCAGTGCTTGCGCCTATGCCACAACGTACGTTGTGCTGCCATGCCCCAGCCAACACGTCAGACTTGCCTTGTTTTCGTGCTCGCCATAAGCACGTCTATGTTGCTGCCAAGACTCAATACAAGGCCTCAAGCCAAGGCACGACAATTTTCCCTTATGACTCACGGGGGTGACAACTAGCTACCAAATACAAGGATTATTTGTTTTTTCCACTCCCCCTTGAATAATCTCGGGGCATCTTCGATGTATGTCACAATTATATCGTCGTCGTATAGTTTACCACTTCTTAATTGGCTATTAATTACTCGTAATTAAGGAAACAACGATAGTATTCTTCTACACAGACTAGCTAACAAGTACAACAACTATAAGCATAATTTGAAAAATTAATTAAAAGAATTTAATTGTGATATTTTGGGGTCAAAAAGATTTATTTAAGCCATACGCGTCCATTAGGTTGCTTTCAGCGAGTAGTTGAGAACCTTCCCTTGTTGAAAATATCAAGCATACAAGCAAACATAAAAGGAAAATGATTAAAACCCCCTGTTATTTGTTAAAATTAATCCTTTTTTCCCAAGTTTTAAAATTCATAAAAAAATCCCCTATAAATAAAAAATTTAACTATCAGCTTTTTATATTTTTACTAATTTATTCTTTACGATTATCTTTTATTGATCACAAAGTTCAGCAATTAATTGTCAATTAAAAAATTAATCATAAATTTTAACAGAAACTTTTAATAACTAGGGTTTTTGATAGGTTTTGAAATACAGAAGACAAGAGGTTAATTTACTGAGACATAAGGGGGCCTTTAATCATTTTCCCTTGACGAAACCAATTAGCATATCATGTAGAGAAATATAAAAAGGTCTTCACTCCATACAAACTCTGGCAAATTAAGCCAAGAAAGAAACAATAATGGAGGATTTGAACGAGGTTGCTTTAGCCTATTATGAGTCAGGCACCGATGAAGAAAGGCGTTTATTCGACCAATTTTTCGAATCAATGGATGAAGATGGAAATGGTAGGGTGAGTTACAGGGAGTTTTCAGAATTCATGTCGCTGGAAGCATACGATCGGAACATGTGTACTCGTGACTTCTTCAATGATCTAGACGTCGATGGAAGCAGAGGTTTAGATTTCAATGAAGTGTTGACTCTCTACTACATAATAAAAAGTGGGAGGCCAATTTGCCGCCAGTGCAAAATCTTCATAACCAACGAGTATTTCACTTGCACGAGGTGCTTCAAAACCAGGAGTTTTCCTTACAATATCTGCCTGGAATGTTTCCGCGATGAAGAAGGGGATTTTAATCACAGGCATAGCCTGGAGCAGTTTGTGGATAATTTTGCATTGCTTGAGTCTTTGAGGAAGGAAGCGTTAGAGGAAGATAGGGAAGATGAATATTATGAGGTATTTTTAATAATATTATTATTATTATATCATTTTGCCTAAATAAATTTTTTTTTGAAATTAATTGCCTTTTTATAAAACTTATATTGACTTCGTAACTGATTACAGCCGAGTCCTAGGAGGTGCAGGAGCCAAAGAATTGTCCCTTATTCGCGCTATCCTTCCGAGAATTCTTCACATCATGCAATTGTTCGATACAATCCAAATATCCCAGCGGAGAGAAGGGTGAGTTTTGAATAAACTTTTTTAATTTTGAATGATCAGTCGATTATTTAATTTGGTGCATAACATTTTTATAAATTCGGATACAGTGCTGATCTTTATATATTCTGAGAGTGAATTTTTTCTTGTTTATTGATTTCTAGAATCGATGGGGAACAGCATTTAGAATATTGGAAACTGGACTTCACTTTGCGAGTGTTGTTACAAGTTGCTCAATTATGTGAGTCTTACACACTTCGAAGTTCAAATATATATAGAACGGTGGCAGGGCAGATGCAGTCCATCCTATCTAAACTGAAGATGAAGAATATAAAAGCTGCGTGTGAGAGGTTTAAATTTCTCCATATATGTTTGAAGTTAATTTGGCTTAGTCTTTGGATTTGTTTTAGTTTTTTTTTCCCTATTTTTGTTTTTGCTACTCCTTTTAAAGTATGAAGAGTATTGCTTGTATTCATTTTCATATTGGAATAGAATTTAAGATTAATATGATTTAAAAAGAAAAAGACAACTTGCTTCAATAGTTAATTAAACGTAATAGGCATGGTCTATACCTTAATTAATTGGTTTAATTGCAAAATGATATATATAACTCTCTAGAGAACATTAATTTATAATTTGCATCTGATAACAAGCATGTATGGTAATTAATTTCTATTTTCTACCGTTTTCATCAAGCTGCCTATCTATTTCTATGTTCTTAAAAAAAATTGTGCGGTAATTAAATTAATTATTCAAATGAAAATAAAATGGAGACAACAATAAATAGTTGGAGCCTAAATTAATTAATCAAGTAGACAAAGTCAATCTGTTCCTAAGAATTAATTATGCATGCCTGTAGGATTTTTCAAACTCATCAGCATAGTCATGGACAAATCCCGTACTTTGACCTGTCGAACAATAATTAAGAGGAATGACTCTAACTCTCAATCTCAATAATCACTTCATATGATTCAAGATCAAAATTTTTCTTGATTATTAATGATATGACCAAATATATAATCTGTATACGCCACTGCAATACTTGGAAACTACGCGGTGGGATCCAAGAATTGAAGTTAGACTGGTTTTAGCTCTCCTACGTGACGTTGAAATTTGAATTGGTGATGGGTCTCGATTTATATATATATTTTTTTGGTTACAAAATATATAATCTATATATGTACTTCTTCCATTTATTTTTTATTAAAAAAAAAAGATAAAGGAAAACAACAGCATGGACCAACAACCCCACGTTCCCTGTCTCAACCGAATATCTATATTATAATCGAGATTAAAAAAATCCTTTTTTTTTTGTGTTAACTATGTTCTTCTTCTAATCTTCTCTCTCTATATATATGTATGTATGAAGTCCTAATTTTATTAGGAGGTGAATATTTATTTGTCTAATTAATTATAACACCATATAATATAATTGCAAATCTATTCAAAATCCGCATTTAGGCATATATACAAATATAGAAGAGTGAACAAATAAGTGCATTCATGCATCTTATACTACACAACGGCGTTCATATCAAGCTTTGCATTAGGAAGAGCTATGTAGTGGCGCTAATAACCTCCCAATCAAACTGACGAAATGAACGTTTAAAGTTGATTGATAGAAGAAACAAAAGTTTCTGAATAATAACGTTTATTGAATAAGTTTGAATTAACAAAACTAAGATTTTGGGCCCCTTCATATAACAACTCTAAATATAGCAAATTTACTAAATATTAATTTATAACAAAATTCTTCTATTCAAAATAAAAAATAAAAAAAATTTCAAATCCAATATCTTAAAAAGATAAAATTCTTAAAAGAAATAAGAAAAATAGGAAAATATCCTAAAACTGAAAAATGACAAGAAAACAAGCGGAAATTCCGGCTTGAATATGGAAAAAAAAAATGGTGCAAGCAGTTTTAGATTTGGTTCGTCTTATCATGAGTTTCAAATGACATATCATATGCCCAAAACAAACACTTGTAGCTTAAGTTAAGACATCCAGATCCAGAAGATGTCCTACTCATTCCATACATCCATCCTACATCAGAAAGGTTGACACGCATGCAGTCACGTCCTACAAAATGCTAGATTGCATGGACCTGATCAGCTCATTGTATGTTTATAATAAGGGTTATTATCATTTTACTACTTTAAAAATTGTCAAATATCAAATGACTACAATAAATATTGTCTCCTATCATTTTCCTACTGTATCTTTATAAAAATATCATTTTACTACATTTCCGTTACAACAAATATCATTTTACTCCTTTTCCGTTATAACAGTTAGTTGGCCCGTTAGTTGATCAGTTAGTTTACTAACAAAATTTCAAATTTACCCTTCATGATTAAAAAAAATAAGCTTCATTAAAAAAAAAAGACAAATTTATATTGTAAATAAGCTTCATTTTCATAATTCCAGCAAAAAGAATTATGTTGGTATTTTATATCCATTTTAATAAATATATTACAAATTTATTTTGTAGATCAGTTTCAAGTAATTTTTTTTAATCATGAAGAGTGAAATTAGTATTTTGTTAGTCAACTAACTGGTCAACTAACGGTTATAACGGAAAAATAGTAAAATGATATTTTTATAAAGATATAATAGGAAAATAATAGGAGACAATACTTGTTGTAGTTATTTGATATTTGGTAATTTTTGAAATAGTAAAATGATAATAACCCTTATAATAAATCCCAAAAATATACTGAGACTAACTCGGAAGTCCCTTATAGCCCAATGGTGACATGAGCTTCTAGCTATTCAAAAATTAGCTTAAAATAAAAAAAAAAGTATTCAAATTAAGTTTAGTCGCCGCTTATGTTGATCGAAGATTGCGCAAGATCAAAAAGTGCATTAATTTTGCAAACACTTTTACAAAATTATTTTTAAATGGAAATTCTTTGGATAAAAACATTTAAAATTTTTGAAAAAAAGCGTAAGAGTTATCCTTCAAGGAAACAAAAAAGTAAAAAAGGAAGAAAAAAAGATACCGTTACTAACTTACATGTTATTTTCAAGAAAACATTTGGATTTTTTTTTTAATTTGAAAGGAATATAAGTTCATTTAAAAAAAAACATAAAAACGAGTACCTGTCTATATGAGTAGTGACGGATTTAGAAAAATAATTTACCGAGGGCTAAATTAAATAACAGCAAAATATAAAAATTAAAACTTAAATATATAAACTTTTTGGTAACCCATTTACAATTGTTCTCTACACGATTTCATATTCTGAAAACATTATGCAATAGACTCATTATCAATACTATTAAATACATCTTTTTCTACATAAACAATCAAATTATCATTCATCCATTCATCTCCCATCAGATTCTGAAGTTCATTCTTTACAAATTTCATTGCTGAAAATGTTCTCTTTACTGTGGCTGGAGAAACTGGAAGAACTAATGCTATTGTCACCAATAAATAAACTAACGAATACACCTTATCTTTCTTTATCTCAACCATTCTTTTAGTAAGGTCATCGATTCCCTTCAATCCTGCAAACTCAGTACTGGAACGCATATCCATTATGTAAGTTTGAAGCTGAGTCTTAAGTGTCATAAGCTCTATTGGTGAAAAATTGTTTGGATAAAATTGAGTAAGACGTACTAACTTGTCCTTATCAAAAGCAACAAATCCATCATTTGGACATAGACATGCCAAACAAAGAAGCAATTCCATATTCACCTCATTGAAACGATTATTTAGCTCTTGAAGTTGCAAATATAAAACAGCAAAAAATAGTTCAACTCGAAAATAATGCATGTTTGATATCTCTCGAGCCTTATGTCATGATCGACCCCATGGTGAAAAAACATCATTCATGTTAGGGACATCAATATCATGCTTCAAACAAAAAGAAGAAGCCTCAAAAAGCAAAGAATCCCACCCATTGTCTCTCATCATTTGCAAGTTTTTCTTGCATATTTCAACCAATTTTATGACATTTAGAATATCTTGATCCTTTCTTTGAAGTGCTCGTTACAACTCATTTGAAAGTGCAAGTATATTCCTCATCAAATATAAACTAAGCACAAAATCAAAAGATTGCATAAACTCTACCAAATAATTTGCTTGAAATCTATGTTCGCACTTCGCTAGAGTTTGACTTATCTTTTGCAACTATCTCAAGCACACTAATTATATGTGGAAACAAAGAGATTATGCGAAGAAACGTACCATAATGTGAGCCCCAACGTGTATCACCAAACATTTCAATGTAATCTCTTGATTTTGGCCTTGCCCACTCGGTAAGTCATCATTTTCAAGTGCTTCAACAATTGAAAGTAATTGCTTCTCTCGAAGAATATCTCGGTGTTTACATGAAGCCCCAACAACATTGACAACGTTAGCAACTACATTGAAGAAAGAATTAACTTGATCGTGCTTCTTTGCGACAATCACAATAGCTAACTGTAGTTGATGAGCAAAATAGTGTATATAATAAGCACACTCATTCTCATTCGTAATAAGCGTTCTAAGACCATTGAACTCACCTTGCATGTTGCTAGCCCCATCATAACCTTGCCCGTGCAGCCTAGATATACTCAATCCATGCTTAGAAAATAACTGATCAAAAGCTTCCTTGAGTGAGATAGCAGTTGTACAGATCAATTCTTATCTACATATCGCAATACAATAGCCATCTGCTCTTCATAGATGCATCACGGGATTCATCGATTAAAACAGAAAATAATGCATCACCTATGTCTCTAATAATAGCATTGGTTGTTTCAATAAAACAAGCCCTTACAATATCTTTTTGAATTGAAGGTGCAATCATCATGTTGTTTCCAGGAGCGTTCTTCAAAGTAACTCTTTTGATATCTTCATTGTGATCGGCAAGAAATCTCAAAATTCGAAGATAATTTCCTTGGTTACTTGAATTATCAGATTCATGGTGACCACGAATGATAAGTGCATATTTTTCATATATTTTGTTATTAATTTCTCCATCTCTTTCTTATTTTGGTCTTAAATATTCTAGTTATTTTAGTTAATTTTTAATTTAGTAAATCATATTTTATTATGTTAATTTTATCTTAATTTTTATATTTTGTTATTTTAGGTGCATTTTGGGAATACAGAGGAATTAAATCAGAATACTCAAGCAAGGAGAACTTAAAGAAGAAATTAATTGGAAATTTAAGGAAAGTAATAGGAGTTAAAATGGAAGAAAATCAAAGCAGCCAAGGCCTAATTGAAGTTCACGTGAAGATGAGAAGAATTAGTATTGGAAATAATTTAATTAATAAGGCAAATGCATTCTTGTGATGGGCTTTGGCCAAATTGTTACCGGCTTATTAATTGAACAAGTCACGTGCATGGCATTGAATTTTGGAAAGCAAAGTGAAAAAACGGGGAAATGGCCTTGCGCGTAAATTGCCAAAGAAAGTGGCGGTTTGGCTTTTGTTTTTTTATCCTTTCCATGTGAGGATTTAGGGCACACAATAAAAGCTAGACTTGCGGCAGAATTAAGAGGGGATTTCTTATTCAGCAGCTACACACACAAAGAAAGAATTTGCAGCCGCAAGGGAGAGGAAAACAATAGAGGAGGCAGCCGTTTGAATTAATCTCTGTATCTGGTTTTATCAATTTTCTTATTTCCAATTTAATTATGTTAGGCTAGATTTTTTATTTGGTTGAGGGTGAATTCAAAATCCCAAACATGTCATATGATTAATTTTTAATTTCTATTATTCAATTTATTTAATTGAGATTGTTTATGTTCTTCTATAATTAATGTTTATGATTTTATTCTTGTCTTGTTTGAGTGGCCAATTAGATAGGACTTGAAAAAATCCTATTGTTAGATTAAAATTCTTGATTCGTAATTATCTTGATATTTTAATCATAAGTAGCAAGTTGGAATCAGTGATTTCAATTGGAGAACATAATATAGGTTAAATAATCCGAGCTTGTGTGTGTATTGCCTATATCAACCCAATATCCTTCTCTGCTTAATGCTTCCGTTATCTTAAATTTAAAGAGCTTGTATTAAATTATTTAATGGTTAGAGATTAGGTAAAGAGCTTGTTTTATCTAACGACACACTAAGGAAAGATTGAGATTAACAGAGCTTATTGTTGTCTACGGTTGATAGTTTCAATATAAATTTATGATAGAATTGATATATTATGTGCATGTTTGGTGGTGGCGAATGATCCTTTAACCAAAGTTTTTCTTATTGTTATTTCTTTATCCTTTAATTAGAATTTTTACTAAATTTTTCTTTTCATAGTTTAATTTCTTTATTTCTTCCAATCTAGTTAAAAATTCAAAAAAACCCCTTTTATTTATAACTAGGAAATAGAATCGCGCTTCACATGGCTTTGAAAAAATAATTTAGTATTATTCTTTTTTCTTACTTTACCCTTGATGAAACTGATAAAAAATATGAATTGATTTTTTTTAAGATGAGGCAGCCTTATAAAATTAATGTTATTTATGAAAGTTAATTATTTGTTTGTTAACTTCAAATATATATATTAATGTGTATAGTTAAGTGTACACAACCTATTCATCAATAAATGAGAGAATATATTATAATAATAATAATAATATAAAATGAGAGAATATATTATAAAGTGATTTTATTCACTCCAATTATGTGTGTACAAAACAAAAAGATGAGCTCTCCTTTTATAGTTACATAATCACTCCATGAAATTAATGAAAAATTATGGATCATAATTCCTTGTGAGATAATGGGAGTTATAGGGAAGTTAAAGGTTGTTAATGGGAGATAGTGGAGAGATTAAGAGATATATGTTATAAACATCTACATTTATTTTAATAAATTTGTAACACTCCCCCTTAGATGTTCATTACAAAGAATATGTCTCATTAAAACCTTTACATAATTGTTATTGTGTAATAACAATTAAATTAATTATGAGAAGATGAAAAGCCAAATTTGAAAGAAAATTTCTCTATTTATTAGATAATAGAAAATATACAAAGATGAGAAATGGTGATGCCACATCACCTCTTATAGTCCCAGCTTTATATAGATATATAGATTGACATTTTCTTTAGTTAGATTAGTTTATATTAATTATTTCTATTATTATTTTATTTTGAGCACTGCTTTAGAGTTGATAATAAATACAGCTAGCATAGTCTCTGTAGGATTGATTCTTACTCACTCTGTAGTAAATATTTATATTAGTAGTAAGGTTTTAAAATTGGTGCACTCTAACGACATTGCTAGTGATATGCAAGCCCTAGTTCTAAAAGAAGCCAAACAACATCAATGGATGCAAACAAGCGAATTCGATAATCTTTTCGATCTTGATTAGAATGCTCGTTGAAAAATGTTCGAATATGCTGCTCTTGTTTCATTAAATCTTCACAATAACCCACTACCTTGTTGTGAGCACTATTAGGACCTCCAATATGCTCTTCTAATCTTTCTGGTTTTTTCTAATTTGAGAACCCACTTTTTGTAAATATCTCACCACTTGCTTGCTCACTAATTTCTGGTCTGAAAAGATAACAACATAAACAATATGCAGCATTCTTTGATATACTATATTCTAACCAATTTTTATATTTATTGAACCAAGTAGGATTGAATCGTCGTCGTTTTTACCCAAATTTAGACATACAAAAATTGTGGAATCTAGGTTGGCAAGGACCCATTAATTTGTAAATATGCTATGCTCTACAAACTTCATCTCGAACATTAGGATTGTAAGAAGAAATTGGAGGTCGTTGTCCAGGATCAGAAGGAAGTTCTAACAATTCCAAGTCAAACTTATTTCGTTTTTCTGGACCACTTTCATCTCTCTCTGGAAATTGCGGCACCACTGATTTTCTTTTAAAATACTTTTCCATGCCTGCATCAAATTATATATATGAGTACTTATGTAAAAATAAATTAATTAAAATTGAAAAAAATTAATTTACTAATAGTTATAAACAAAATCACTAAAAAAAAGAAATTGTAAAGATTAGAATTAGTCACTTGAACAATTACAATTTGTATAGAAATGTGTTGACATGTGAACAAAAAATAAAATACGAAATTCTTAACTTAATTTGGAAAAAAAAACCGAAAAGAACATGTTTACCTAATGCAAAATTGATGTAAAGGCAAGCCGGTCCCGTGTCCCACCCACTCAAGCCCACAACAATTAATAAATCACCCCCCTCCTGGCTCATTCTCCTTCTGCTTTTTTCACTGCGATTTTGAGAATAAAGAATAGAACTGCTGCTTGCAACTTCCTCTTTTCTTCAAGACAATCTGTAATTTCAAGTTTGGCACTCACTGTTCAGTTTTGGGATTATAAATAGGGAAATTATCCACCGTCCACCCGTTTTTTCCAACTTTTTCAAAAATACACAATTTTTTTTTTTGCTGGAATCCACCTGAAGTTATATTTCTTTTCACTTTTCCACTTCCGTTTGGGTACCATTAAAAAAACTAATGGAATATTATTTAAATAACTTTTTTATCCTCAAGTGTAAAAGATAATTTATCCACGGACCACCTGTTTTTTTATATTTTTTCAGAAATACACAATTCTTAATTTTTTTTTTTTTTGCTGAACTCTACTTGAAGTTATATTATTTTGCACTTATCCACTATTGTGTCGTTGTGAAATGACAATTTTACCCTTATGATGTTAGCAAAGTTATAACGATCTCTAAACGGAAGTGGAAAAGTGAAAAAAAAATGTAACTTCAGGTGGATTCTAACCCAAAAAAAAAAAATTGTGTATTTTTGAAAAACGGATGGACGATGGATAATTTTCCTTATAAATATTTTGGACTGTGGGCTTTATTTTTTAAAGTCAAATTTTTACTTTATAATTATTAAAATAATAATTTAAATTTTAAAGAATGAGGTTATCTAATAATTTTTACAAAGGCTATTTAAAATTTAAAATTTTCTTTTAAATAAAAAAGAATTTTTTTTTTCAATTGGGGCTTGAGCCCCCATGGTCCTGCATTTGCATCCGCCCCAATAATATGAGTACAAACTTAGATATTCACATAAATGATAAAACTATAGCTTGAAACTATCAAAATATGCGAAAATGATTTTTGATACCCTTAACAAATAAAAGGGTCTCATCTATGATCAAAGGACTATTGGCAAATTTTTCATTTCTTTTTTAAAATTGAATCAGACTCAAAGCTAGTTCGATCTTTGACAACGCTCATGTAAGTTGACTTTGCAAATAGGACCTAATGCGATAATGCGAAAGCAAAAAGTCAAACTATTTCTTTCTTTCTTTTTTTAATCTTTTCTCACATAAGGTTTACCATTTCCTAAAACTTCGATTTTTTCTTTTTTAATTTGTAAAACATGGATTACGAATTTTGTAATTAATAGCTAATTTCAAATGTCATTACATTAATTTATTTGAGATACTTTATACATGTTTGGCCAAATGGGGTTGCAAAGAATCGTAATTAAATAAGAATTTTAATATTCCAAGTAGGGTTGGCAAAGCACCGGGTTTGGGCTGGTTTTGGCCATGCCTAGGACAGTCTCGGATTGATACAACAGCTGCCTGGACCCGAGATTATAGGTGGTGTAGTGGCCTTGTGGCGACATGATGTGATTGGAGTTTTGTGGAGGCGGGGAGCAGCAGTGGGTGGTGGCTGCTGGCTTGTTTAATGAGAGTTGGAGAGGAGCTGCAGCCTTGGGGCTTGTTAACGAGAGGGATAGGTTGAGAGGAAGAGTATTAGGGATTTAGGGCTTCATTAATTCATTATCTATATTTTTTTCTTTTTTTTATTTTACTTATTAAAAAACCGAGCACAGCTCCGAGTTCAAGGCTTTTAGTACAATGCCCAGACTCGTGTCCAGAAATGTCCAAGTATTGAATTTCAATACCCAGAACCATTTTATTTGCATATGCGATTGGCCAGATCCAGTCTAGATAGGTTTTATTGCCACCCCTAATTCCAAGTCACAAATAATGTAGCATCTGTTGTTTTTGTTTATTATTATTTTTTTTTTTTTATTTTTATATATTTTATAGAATATAATATGTTGGGTTAATGTATTCAAGGGTATTTTATTTTATTTCTTTTAAGTCTCAAATCACTTAATTTTTTCTATTTATTGAATACTTTATTTAAAAAGGAAATAAATTCCTTAATGGTAAGGGTTTTAAAAAGGCTTGACCCATAAAACCTCCTCAACATTATTTTGTTTGTCAAAGCCCTAGAAGCTTATAAAGAAAAGAATACAGCAGCCAACATAAGAGGAAATTCATGTTTATGACTAAGAAGAGGTGAAGATTTTGATTGTGCTCTTGTTTTCCATTAAAGGAGTTCTTGAACTTTGATTTTGTCTTGGAGGTAGAAAAGAATTTATAAAGCTTTGAACTTCTAATTTTATTTGTGATTCTATGTGATTGATTTAATAATTTTACGTGTGTCATATTAATAAAATTGTGAAAAGTAGGATCATGTATTGATTTATGTCTTATTGAGTGGAAGTAGTGCTATTATGTTGTCCTGGAAACTGTGAACTATATAGAATAAACTTCATACGACTGCTGTTTTAATTGAGTTTCATGCATTAAACTTTATAGATTATTAAACTAGACATTTTTATCTTTCTTTCCATATGTTTATTGTTCAAAAACTTGTTGTATATAATTTTTTTTTATTTTTCAAAGTTGTAAACACTGGTGCTGGAAATTCTGATTTTCAATAGCAATTTTCATTTCTGTAATTTATTTCATAACCCAAACGATTACTGAAAATTCTGAGAATTTTTATTACTGTATGTATATATGTCTAGTTTCCGTGTTTTTAATTTCGTAGTTTTTGGCTTTATATAAAAATCACTGAAAATCATAGAGTTGGACTGCCGCAATCCTAGAAACTATTTTCTAAAATTGCTAGGGCTGATATTTAAGTCAATTTGGGCTAGTTTTTCATTAGTAAATGTCTTATAAATTTTAATTTTGATTCCTTTCTGTTTCCTATAATTGTCAAAACTTAAATCGCTATTTTTGGACATGTGTAACTAAAGTTATGAATTTGAGTCGGACTATTAGCACCCCTCCAAAATTCTATTAAAACCCATTTTTTAATTATATTCCAATTAATACCAAAAATACCCATTTTTCTAAATAAACAATCTTTTCATTTATGAATTTTTCAGTTTCTAATAATTTTCTCCCTTTTTCACCCTTAATATTTATATTCCCCTCTTCAAACTTTCTTTATTATTTAATTTCTAAAGAAAAAATCTTAAAGAAAAAGTAAGAAAAACATTATACTTAGAAAATAATGAATATTTTGTGGGTTTAATACAATTTTATCCTACCTATAAATCTTGGGTTCATTGGGTTCAGCAATTTTATCCTACCTACTTAATGTATTTTCCCACTATGTTGTATCTTAATTAAGTTATTATGTTTATTATAATAATTTTATTTTGCCTTAGAGGATTACTTCTTAAATTCAAATTACTTTAATGATAATAAAAAATTTATATTGTGCAAGCAAAATAAAATTGAGGAGAGAAAGAAAATATAAATAGTTTAATTCTATTTATATTTTTCTTAAATGTAATTGTACTATAACATGGGTTTTATGAGATTAATGAAGGGGTGCTAATAGTCTAACTCTATGAATTTTTTAATCAACAGTCCTCTTTTTATATCGTCACTGGACAATTTTGATGGTTTTGTGAAAAATCAGTTTCAGAGATGATTATGAACTCTAATTAATCTTGTTAAATTTTATATTGAATGCCAACATGTTCACAGTAGCTTTTTGTAATATTTATGATTTTCTGACATATTTATAGCTTAATAGAAATCAGCTCCTGTGTGATAGTCCAGTATAGTTTAGTGAATTGATGTGCTTAAGTAAGAGTGCTGGTTTAAGGATTTTTCGATTTTCCTATCTAGGTTAGAATTGAATAAGATATTGATAAGAATCTTGTCTTGATAATTATAGGCTAAGACTAAGTTCGTGTACTTTAGATCGAGATAAGTGAATTCATGTATAATGTTTATTATAAGTATATATGTAAATATTTATGAATAGAATAATGTTGTTCAAATGGATTGGCAAGTTATGGTTTTGAAGTTATTTTAAAATGTTTTTCTTAAATTTGTTTTAAAAAAAACTTTTAAATACTTACTTTTTCTATAAAATGTTTTCCTGAAAATAATTTGTAAAGCTTTGCCAATTTAATGTCTTATAAGCTTTTTATCGAAATATTACTGAATAATTGATATTGAAAGACTAAAAACTATTTTTTTAAGGTTTTAATTCATTGTCCGTAGTTATCGCTACTGATATTATTGAACAACTAGTTGTATTGTGTATACGTATTGATGACTATTGTTTTACCCTGATTGAACTATTGGCCAAGTCAACGAGATTACAGGTGATATATTGAACTATTGACCAGGTCATTAGGAATACAGATGATACTATGTGGTATGAGCAAATTGAACAAAAGAAATATTTTATTAATAAAAGATTTCTTACACGATTATTTATTGAAAATGATTATTACATTATGACTTAACTGATTATGAGTTTTACGGCACACATATGATTATAAAATGATTACTGTTTCCTAGCTTGTAGTACTTCATAATAACAATCATATACTTTTTTATATTAGAAACCTTTTGCATAAGTTTGCTTATCAAGTTAACGGCTCACCCCTTGTCTCCATTATTTTGCAGATTGATTTTAGAGATGTGGGTTTTTGGTCTAGCGGAGAGGATTTGTTAGTTGAAAAGTTTTGGCATTTTCTAGATGAATTAATTATAGTTACTTTGATTATTGCTTACTGCTAGATTTTATTTTGGAGTACTAATGAGTTGTTACTATTTTAGAGACTATGCTTTATCTATGGACAGCACCAATTTTATTTGGTATTTGTAATAAGATTAATATTATAAGGTTTCATTCCAAATTTTTCTTGAGCTCTTGAGATTTTTGGGTGGGTGTTAGAAATAACCTTATATTTAATGAAAATAATAATGGAGGAGTTGCGGGAGCTGCAATTGCATATTACGGTAATGGCTCCAACAATATCAAACAGCTAGCTAGGCTATAACAATCCATTACAAGAAAAAATGTTATTTCCGAGGACAAATACCCTCGGAAATACACAAATGCTCTTGGAAAAACTCATTTTCGAGAAAGTCATACCGTTGACCGTTGTTGTATTAAGTTGCATCGGAAAAACACAATTTCCGATGGTCCTCGGAGAAAAAAATTATTTCCAACGGCAGTACTGTCGGAAATGCCATCAAATGCCCTCGGAAATGATCTCTATAAAACCAAAAATTACATATTTCCAATTGCATTTGCCCTTGGGAATAGCATTAACTACCCTTGGAAATAAGGCTGGATAACACAAATGATTACTATTCCAACCGTAATTTACCCTCGAAAATGCAAGAAACACGTTGGAAATATGCTTCTTCTTTTTTATTTAGTGACCATTTAATTTATTCAATAACTAGCAAAATACAAACTAAAAAGGGAGTAGTAGCTAGGCCTGCTCTCTGATTCAATTTTTTTTTTTATTTTTGGTTGTTATTCTCTTATTCTTCCCTACTGGATTTGATTCTTAATTAGTTTATGAAAATCAAGAATGAGCTGCCGCTCCTGATTCTCGAGTCATCTTAATTAGTTTATGAAAATCAAGAATTAGTCTCCATGAACCTGATAGTTTAATATCTACTGACTAAGCCCGAACTGTATTCAAATAACATTCCTTTTTCTATCAAGCATTTCAACAAACAGCTTGAAGACTGCATGGAAATCAGAAAGAGACTCAAAAAACAGTAAATTGATGTGTTTGAGATCAGATGAAAATTGGACCTTGATCGGCTATTTTAATGACCTGTTTGAATTCGGATCGTTCGATGTGTCTGTTAAGCAACGTGAAGAGATCTCTGATTAGAACCCTAAAATTCATCAGCTGATGGAAATCATAAACTAATCCAAAACTAACCGGAATCTAATCTTAAATTAATTTGAAAAAAATAAAGAAATCAATTTTGCAGATTGAACAATGAAGAAGTGAGATAATCACCTTCGGGCAATCGGGAAGTGAGAACAATGGAGATGTGAAAATGATAGGTAATTGTCAGATCCCTGTTTAATTAAAAAGTTATTGAGAGGGAGAGCTGTGATCTTCTAATTGCCTTCTTCTCCATTTTTTTCAAATGAAATCAATTTGAGTGGACTAATAATAATTTAATTAACCATCGAGTTCAAGTTCGGGCTTTTAATTAGGCAGAGCCGGTGCATAATTTAATTAGCCACTAATTTATTTTTAAACATATCACTAACATTCCGTCTAACTTGAGAAGATTTATCATTAATTATGCCTTGTATAATTATATTTCCGACCAGTGTATTATTTATTAGCGACAACAATTTGCTCTTGAAAAAGCTAATAGTTTTTTTGATGTTTTTCCAACAGTTCTTTTTCACCTTCGTAAAAAGTACTTAGTACAAAAGGTAAATAAAACCTTCGGAAATATTTCGTCGGTAATACTATTGTTTGTTATAGTAATCCTACTTGCCTATACTTAACAATAGTGATTTCATTTTACAACAGTTAGTGTTTAAAAGGAAAAAAACCTTCAATTCCAAATATCCCAAAAGATGACTTTTATATTTTTATGTGAGAGGTTTCATATCACAACAACTGTGTCTTATATGAGTCACGATACCAAACAGATCCTATCTCAGATTCTTCATTGGCATCAACTACAATACTTTGAATATGTTACACAAATAAAAGGTTCTCTAGTTTCTCTTTTTTGCTTCTTGCAGCCTTAATAAATTATTAAAATTCCTCTTCAACATTAAGTATCGTTAAAATTCAAACGTACTTAATTGTATAGTTGAAATCTTCCATGATATCTTATGTCATAGAGATATCGCCGTCAATTAGCTTAGCACTTCTTAGTTAGGGATGGCAAAAAATCCCCACGGGGACGGGTACCCTCGGGGATTTTTCCCATTCGGGGAGGGTATGAGGATAATTTCATACCCAATTTCTTATTCGGGGAAGGGACGGGGAAATTTTTTTACCCAATTTCTTATTCGGGGAGAGGACGGGGATGAGGTGGAATCCCCATCCCCTACCCATTTCCCCATTTTAATTTTAATTTTAATTTTAATTTTAATTTTAATTTTTTAAAATTACTAGTAAATAAATTATAAAATTTGAATTATAAAATGATAAATATTGGTAAAAATAACAAATATCAAAATATTTATATTATTAAACTTTAGACCTAATTAAATAATTAAAGTCCTAAATTTTTACTTAGGACATTAAAAAGACCGGATAGATTCTATTAGCCAAAAATTTTATTTTAATTTTAATATTCATTAAATATTTTAAACTTAAATATATTTTTTATTAATTTTTAGATGTTATAATTGCCCACAGCGAATCACAATTTTAATATCTAATCTAATCTAATTTAATATTTGCTCTTGATTTGCTCCGACTTAACTATTGTGCTGTAAAGGGGATAGTCCACATTTATAAAGTGCCCACGCCACCATTGAAAAAGTTAATTTTGAATCTAAATTTGATTTTATTTGTAACAATTTTGTATTAGACTATTAATTTGTTCATGATAGTTTGTAAAAGAAGTTTGTATCCCTTACATGCTGCGTTACTTACTAATTTAATGTATGTGACTTTTGTAATAGATATTAATGTAATATATATTTCGAACTTTACTTTTATTTGAATTTTTTATTTTAATATGATTAACTCAACATCGAAAACAAAAAAAATGTATTAGTTATTCGGGGATCGGGGACCCTCGGGGATCCCCTGTTATTATTCGGGGAGGGGATGGGGATTCTCTCATGTAATTCTAACGGGGACGGGGAGGGGACGGGGACATATGTAAAATATCGGGGATGGGTACGGGGAGATTGGTCCCCTCCCCTCCCCTCCCCATTGCCATCCCTATTCTTAGTTAATTGGCCATTAATAGATAATCAGTAATCTTTTAAGGACAATCACTATTAATTAAAGAAATTAACAATAATATGTTTATCATATTTCCATAGAGAGCTAGCTACAGAATACAACGACTAGAAGAATACTTTGAAAAGTTCAAAGTTATGGTATGAAATCAAAGATCCGCGGCATGTAGTCTTAATTAATTAACAATCATATATATACATATATATAAATCAAATAATAATAACAAATTGCGTGGCCAATAAGATTTATTTAATCATACACATCTACGAGGTTGCTTATAATAATTAGCTAAGATTGTCAGTTGGATTAATTTGGTAAATTAACTTTTTTTCATTAGTGTAAATTATTGCAAATATATTATTATAAATGCTAAAAAAAATAAAGGCAGAAGTACAATATAGTTAACAAAAAAATATTTTGGGGCGTTTTTCAAAATATACAGACTAAACGATCACTTAGTTAAAAGGAAATTGTTAATTTCTCTCTACTGAAATCAATATATATAATTTATTCTCTATAGTTTTCATAATATCAAAAAATCCTACTGATACTAAATATGTAAAGGAGAAAAGGGGTGGATGAGTCATTTGTTTGATAATTTATTTAAAAATATAATATATATATTTATTATAAAAAAAATTTAATAAATAATAAAAAGTATGAGAAAATTTTCATATTATTGATTTTTTATTTATACCAAAAATTATATTTACTTATTTTAGTATTTAAATTTTTTATTTTAATTTTTATGGATATGATTTATTTAGTTTATAATAAATATAAATAAAAATGTATTTAAAAATAAGGATAATATTGTATAATTATATTAATTATTGGCTATTATAAAAACCTTTCAAAACTAAGAGGTTGTTTGTTAAATGTCTAAAGTCTGAAATTTTGTTAATTTCAGTTATTTTCTAAAATATGTTTGTTTGTTTTTTGAAACTTATGTCTGATTTTCAGACATTTACGTCTGAATAGAAAAAGTAAACTTTTGTGACTTTTATCTGAATGAAAAAAAGTCTGAATGACAACTAAATATTAAATTCCAAAAATATCTATGTAAAATAATTTATTTCCTAAACTATAAAATCTAATCTTCCTTTTTTGTTTTAATTTATAAGGACATAAATGTCAAATAATCAAATTTAAGATGTTTTTTATTGTAAAAACAAACAAGATGCCACTTAAATTCAGATATTTAAAAAAGAAAAACAAACATGTTATTCAAATTTTCGTATTCAGACCTATTCAGACTTTAGAAAAATTCAGACCCATTTAGATTTCAGATAAAAAAACAAACGCTACCTAAGTGTTATATATTGATTTCAGTAAAGGGGAAGTTGACAATCTCCTAACATCAAATATAAATACTAAACTAACAAGAAGCTCACTCGGTTGCAGATAATTATTAAGAAGCACAAGCTCTGAAATTAACGTGGATTCAGAGTTCCGTGACGCTGCAGTAATTTACTACAACAATGCAACTGAAGAAGTTCAGAATCTTGCAAAGAACTTCTTCAACTCAATGGATTCCAATGGAGATGGCAGGATAAGCCGCTCAGAATTCCTTCAGTTCCTTGGAAAATTCAACGACTCACTGAGGATTCAGGAGTCGTTTCAGAGCATTGATCAGAATGGCGATGGCAGCCTGGATTTCGTAGAGTTTCTCACCCTGTTCTATTTTGTAAGGAACCGTCGCGTTAAGTGTGATGGCCTTGGCTGCAACAAATGGCTTCAAGGTCTCTATTTTACGTGTGCTACATGCTTTGAAGCTTCTTCTTCTTTCGATCTTTGTACCGCTTGTTGTCGACAAAGAAAATTTCTCCACCACTGCCGCAAACCTCCGTTCATCGATAACCATGCCATGCTCGCTTTATTGAGAGTCTCGCGATCTTCTACTGCTGTAAGAAATTAGCTTCAAACAATAATTTTTTGGCTAGTTTTTCCCTCAAGCCTATATCAGAAGGGTTTGTTTCTATTTACCCCTAGATATTTTGACCACCCCACCCTAATCAAAACACCAACCCTCTCTTATTTGTTGTTCCGAAGACAAAAAAATTGATGAAGAACTTCATCAAAGCGACCATATTTTCCCCTATCTTTGGAATATAAATAGAGTTGCATTGATGTTTTCAATAGTTTGGGGGATAATTGAAATATCCTAAATTATCTAAGAGCTGAGCAATAATTACCCCGCTATCAGATAGATCGAGATATAATTAAAATGATTGCGCTGATTAAATTATGTATATTATGCAGCAAAGCATATCTCATAAGCTGCCTCAAAGGGTACAGCCAAGCACACAAGAGCCTGAGGAGGTAAGTTCAATTTTGTCTGATGATATTTTAGTGTGATCTTTAGGTGGCTATAATATAATTCCATAGTACATTTGGACTAACCTTAAATAGAAAGAGCACAGCTGTGGTTTTTAAACTTTAAATGTTGTGGAATAAAAGGTTTAATTTTCAAGAAAAAAACTAAGGGGTGTATGACTGTATGATAAACAATAATTTTTATTAATTTATATATTTACAACTATTAAAAATAAAATAAAAAAGAACGCAATAGCTAGAGCCTATCCTGCCACAACTCAGTAGGCGTTACCAAGCATTTCAGCCGCTGGTGACACAGCCACGCGGGGCCCTAAAGTTGTATGGATGAGCTCTTAGGCTGAAAAGGTAGGTTTATTAATTTAACATAAACTCCCGCACGAAGACGTTTTAAAAAGAGATTATTGAAAACCAACATATGTTACTTATTTTTCTGTTTTCACAGCAGTTGCCAGTTAATAACTCACCGGACAACATAATTTGTAATAATATCTTTGTCTTCCAGGAGCTGGCTACTTTGCATCCGTGATACGTTAGCCCTGAGAGCGAGGTGCCAAGTTTTTGAGGGAGATTAGCGCATCTTGTAATGCAAAGAAGTAATCGAAGTTCAGTTGATTTTTTTGCATTAGTAAATTTAAATTCCCTTACACTTGATATTCCCAAATACAAACCTAATTTCTTTGAAACCAAAATTATTAGATAACTCAATATGAAGGAATTTTAAAATGACGTGAGATATTCAAGCACACGATTTCAAGAACATGGTTGTTGGTAATTGGGAGCCAGACACATAAATTCTCGGTTACACCTGAGCAAAATACTTTTTTTTTTTTTATTGAACGTTGGTGGATTGAAGAACAAAAGGGGTTGTCACTGGAAAAGCCGGTTGCACTTAATCTCTTCTATCTAACCTATTGTATTTTAGCTGTTAGATTACATGAGTTTCAATCCAACGATAGCTTCTCTAAAAAGACCCGTTACAAGGTAGTTGGACCCTATCTTCTAATACACTTTCATTTATATTATTATAAATTAAATAAATTGTATAAATATAACTAAAAATAAAATATTTAAATAGTAAAAGTAATAAATATATGTTTCAATGTGAATAAAAAATTGATAGTATCTTTTAAATATTTTTCTTCTACTAGATATATACTTTATATCTCCAAATAAATGATCAAGTAAATGATTAATTTACTCCTCTTTTCCTTAATTTTTTTTTTTAATGTTAGGAGGGTTTTTGAATATTATGAAGACAATAAAAAATAAATAGTGTATATTGATTTCTATATTTGAGAAATTGACAATACCAATTTTAAAAATTAGAATAGTATAATTATCATCCAGATTTTTTATACTTATAGTCATGATGTCATTCAGTTATAACTTATAACTCGCCATGATCAGGTGCTGTCAATGTGAAAACTAGGGGTGTTCAGAATCCAATCCGATCCGCTCAATCCGTCTGATCCGTGAAAATTCGATCCGTATAAATCCGATCCGTGGATCCGTGGATTGGATATGGATTGAAAATTTAAAAATCCGCAGTCGATGGATTGGATATGGATTTACTTTTGTAAATCCGCAAAAATCCGTGAATCCGCATATATATATATATATATATATATATATATATATATATATAGTTAAAAAATTATTATAAATTTAATTAAAGAATATTATAAATGTGATATTACATTGTTACATGAGCACTATAATATATCTTAGCCATTACCCAATAATAATATAAAATAAAAATAATTAAATAATCAAATATACAAATATAACTTGTAAAAACTGTAAAATAAAATAAAAGCAAAGTCACACGCATTAGCAAAAACAAAGTAACATAACGTCAAGTTACCAACAATTTACAAAGTCACCCAAAAGCAAAGTAATATAATGCCAAGTCCCCAACAATTTGCAAACAAAAAACCCTAAGCTTCCCTGCCATCACATGCACTAGCAACTGGGGTTGGCAATGGGACGGGATGGGATGAGATTTATCAATCCTAGTCCCATCTCATATATGCAAGTGGGATGAAAAAAAGTCTCACTCCTGTCCCTTTATTTTTTTGGGACAAAAATATATCCCTATCTCATCACAAAAGAAATGGGATCCTGCGGGATCCCATCCCAATTGGAAAAATTTCAATTCATAGTTGATAATGAGATGAGATGAGACAGAATTTGCCAATCCCACTCCTATCTTGTATATGCAAGTGGGATAAAAAAAATGTCTCACTTCCATCCCTAAATTTTTTTATGGGACAAAAATATGTCTCAATCCCATCCTATCGAGAAAAATTGGAATCCTTACTAGCAACACCCAATATTGGTTTGATACACTCTCGACACCGATTTGAAGGACGTCGGCCGTGTGATTCCAGCGAAAGCAAGCCATCGTCTTCCCCGAGTCCATTGAGCCACTTCACAATCACTGGTTCCTGCCAAACAATTGCACTATCACTACCTTCAAGATCGCCACCCGTACTTCTCCTGGTTCCCATCGTTGACGGCTTCGTAATCACTATTTTTCGACAAGTGCAACAACCCTGGTGAAGGATCAGACTGTGTTTGGCTTCAAAAACTTCGCCATTTCAATTAATTGTGGCTATATTTGAACAATTAATTTTGGTGTTATATTAATGTATTATTGTAACTTTAGTTGAACAATTAATCTTAGTATGTTATATTTAGAAACTTTAAACGTATTATTGTAGCTTTATTTGAACAATTAATCTCAATGTGCTATATTTTGAAACTTTGAATGTATTATTTTAGTTTTATTTAAAAAATTAATTTGTTTAAATTTTATTTAATTTTAAATTTAATTAGTAGTAAAATTATTTTTATATTAGAATTTTTTTAATTTCATTAGTTCATGGATTTTGGAGAACTAAAAATTTTTAATTCGGAAACTAATGTGCAAAATAGTGAATTGGATATGGATTAAGTTAAATCCGCATCCGATCCGTAGACGTATGGATTGGATATGGATTGAGTCAAATCCGCATCCGATCCGCAGATATATGGATTTGATTTGGATTGAGTTTAATCAATCCGTGGATTGGATTGGATTGAAAAATTATAATCCGTAAAATTATGGATCGGATATGGATTGATGTCCAATCTGTAAAATTCGATCCGCGAACACTCCTAGCAAAAAGTTAACTCTGTCACGTTGCATTAACTTTATATGGGACTCGGAAGGGCCAAAACATTATTCTCCTTAATGGGAAAAAAATTAGTATAGAATATTGATATAAATATATACAGACACAAGATAACAGAACCATAAACATACTGTTCTTTTTCTATTTTTAGGACGGCTTGTTGGAGTTTCTGGAGGGATTCAATACTGGAGCACAGTTTGGGTCGACTGCAATTGCCCTTGGTTGAAACATTATGTAAAAGCCGACGAGTAGGTATTTTTTATTATTATTATTTAACCTACCAGCAATTTAATCACATTCTCACCTATGTGAGTAAAATTCAAACTCTAAAATCTTTTGTTTTCAACATTAGAATTTTATTATCTCAATCAGGTGGCATCTACCGATTCGCAGTTAATTAAAGACAAGCAGATGTATCATAAAAATAATAATTACAAAAATAAAAATAAAATTAGATGAATTAAATAAAATTAATGACATTTCACTGATTCAGAATAATACCTAGAAAAATAAAATAAATATATGAATTAAATAAAATAAAATAAAATAAATGAATTGAATAAAATTAATGACATTTCAATGATTCAGTAATTACACTAAAAATAATATGTATAAATTTGTACTATTAATTCTTGTATACAATATTAATTTTAGTTGTTTTTTGTATTGTTGGCATTGCCCTACAGAAAACGCTTCAGCATGAGTTAATTTTATGTTGTTTTTCGTATTGTTGGTTTTGTTGTCATTAATTTTATGTCTTCAATATGAAAGAGTCAAAAAATAAATTTTTTGAGAAAAATATCCCACGTCGGCTTAGAATTATTGTTATTGGGCCAATAATATAAACTTGAAGCAACATTAAATTGTTGAGCTACCTTTTCAGTATGAGTTAAACCCTTAAGCTTTTTTATAGTATCAGAGTTAGACTTATACAGGAGTGTATGTCCACAAACAATGACTTATATTGTTTCCAAGGATTTTCATAATTAGAACAGGCAGATGAAAGATGACTTAGATGTTACTTGAGAAAATTTATTAAGTGATACATATATGCTAAAGACAATATCGTACATTAATTGAGAATGAATCTTAGGATAAGTATATGACTTTAACAATCCTTAACTTTTGAGTATGAGTTAATTAAAAAAATTGTCCTATATATGGGTTAATTATATTAAGCTTGGAAAACACTATAAGTTAGCCCTATGTACTTTTATAATATATCCTCGCATTTATGGATTGATTCAACTCTATATGTTTATTACGTAAATGCACGTTTAGTCTCTATATTTTGATTTTTATATCTATTTAGTCCTTATATTTAAAAAGTATTTTGAGGCAATCCTATTGTTAATTATATTACACTATATCCTTTTTGTTTTCTTTTTTTTAGAATAATACCCTTATAATAATATTCTTGAAGATACTAATAAAAAGAAAAAAAAGTGATAATTTATCAAATTAACTTTAAGAATAAAGTAAAAATTTACACAAAATCTTATATTATTATTTTACTTTTAGGATTAATTTATTAAATTATTTTTTATAAAATAATTGTTAGTAAGATTGTTGTAAAGACATTAAACATTGCTTTAAGTTAGCTTATATAAGTAATTATCAAAGATTCTTCTACAAGTATAAAAAATACTAGTTCTTCCACAGTAATATTTATTGGCTAATTTATTAATAAATAATTATTGGTTAATTTACTAATTATTTTTTATGAATAAATTAATTAATCTTAAGAATATTGTTGAAAAGGTATTATTGTAAAAGAAAAAATAAGGACAAGAATTTAACATTTTTAACTCAAGAAAATTTGAGGCATTTTCTAAAGTATAAAGATTAAACGGGCACTTAAATTAAAATATAAGAATAAAATGAATATTTACCCTTATCAATGTGATCCTCATTATAAGTACTCAATTGTATAAGTTTCTTCTGCGGGATAAACTAGCATGATCGCATATCAAGCCAACATAAATCTAAATAGATGTCAACAAGCGAACCAGGAACATGGAATTAGAAATTTTCAAAGTTAGACAAAACCTCTCCGTACCCCATAGCATCTTTTATGTGATATGTCACAGATAAATTAATGACATAAATCATCGTGTCATACGTATACTTAGCTATTAAATAAGGAGATTGTCAATTTCACCCTACTAAAATTATTACATACACTAAAATTATTACGTACAACTTACTTCTTACTATTTAAATTATAGCTAATAATTCCCAATTAGTATAATTTTATAGTATTACACTTATTTTTAAATACTTTTTATTCATATTTAATAAAAATTAAATAAATCTATAAATAGAAATTAAAGTAAAAATTTAGGTACTAAATTTAAAAAAAAAATCAAATATCTTATTATTAAATTTTTATTCATATTGAATCACATATTTCTTATTTTTAGTACATAAAATTTTTATTTTTATTTTAATTTATATGATTTATTTAATTTATAATAAATATGAATAAAAGTGTTTTTAAAAATAACGATAATATTGTGAAATTATACTGTCGGGGAGGTCATTTGTTATTATGAAAATAATAAAGAGTAAGTGGTATCTATGAATTTTAATAGGGATTCACAATACGTGTGAATTACAATCAAGGAAATGCATGCTCGACTCTAACTATAATATTATATAATTACTAGGAAATTTCTTTGAGTCTATGAATGCGAGGATATGTTGAAACATTCCAAGTTAGTTTACGATACCAAATTCCAATACAAAGCTTAATACTTTCTGAAGATTAGGGATGACAACTAAAATCTGGACCTGGACTGAACCTGAAAAATCTGGTCCGGGTTCAATCCGCACCAGAACAATTTTTATGCGGAATCTGGATCAGTTTTTTAGAACCCACATATTTTCAAACCGGATCCGAGTTTAGGTTAACCCATAAATCCAGAACCCGGATATTATTTATTTTAATATTAATTTTTTTAAAATTATTAAATATAAATAAAAAAATTAAAATAAAAAAACCCTAGCCCTCACAATCTCTTATCTGTTCATTCCTCTCTCACTCTCTCAGATTCTCACTCGTTCCTCTCTCGATCTCTCACTCTCTTCAACTCTACTGTAATTTCTCTTCTCTCAATCTCTCACTCGTTCCTCACTCAATCTCTCTCACTCTCTCTTTAACTCTCCTGTAATTTATCTTCTTCAGATCAGATCCTTTGTGGCGTGGCTATCATCACCTTCATGGTGCGGCTGTATTTGTTTCATCACTCATCAGCATTAGCATCAGCATCACTCATCTCATCTCATCTCTCACTCTATTGCGGCCAGCAAAAGGGGTTGGATTTCGCAGCTGTGTTATGTGTTCCTCAGTATATACTTAAGCTGCCGCTGTGAAATTTTGTATTTGAAATTTTGTTGACCTAAACTAAAGCAATGTGGTTCTGGTTTGCGTTCTATTTTTTTTTTCTTTTACCAGCAAGTCAGCAACTTAAGTAAAGCAATCTGGTTCAAAATTCAGAATCCGAAAACCTAAGGGTTCGTTTGGTATTGTTTCTGAATTTGTATTTTCTGAGAACAAAAATGAAAATGAAAATGGTATTTTGCAGTTGCTGTATTTTGAATTTAAATATGCGTTTGATATCATTTTATGTATCCTATATTTTAAAACTTAAAACAGTAATATGCGTTTGGTAGACATAGTTGAAAATGATAAAAATAGAGAATATGCGTTTGGTAATTTTTTTTCAAAAACAGTTTTTAATAAACATTTACATTATATTTATAGTCATAAAATAATTATTTAGCTAATACATACACAAATACAACAAAATAATTTAAACAAATTTATTATAAAAAAATTACATGATGATAAAGTTTTAGAATTAATATTAATTAAAAAAATTTGACATTGTCATTGTTTTTACACCAAAATTAAGATATATATTACAACACATGATTTAAACAAAATAATTATAAAAAAAATTACATGATAGACATTATGCATTATGTATGTAATCATGCCACATAAAATCTGCAATTCCATCTCTTACAGCATTCATCTCCACGACACTTGCTGGAGATAAATTAATATTAGTAAGTGGCCTACTAGTAGCTCCTTCTTTGCTGGTAACCAAATCTTGCTATCCTCGCCATCAACATCATGTGGATCCATATCTTATTACTAGAAAATTAGAAAAAATAACATATATCAAATATTAATGAAATTAAAGAAACTACTTCTAAACATACATAGCTCAAACTTTTGAAATTAATCAAATTCAACATAGCATGAAAGCCATTTTACCAATATGTCATAGATTACAAATTCAACAGTCCAAAATAAAAAATATTCCAACATAACTTCACCAATTCAAATTAACGGCATAAAGAATTTCATGGCATAAACAAAAACAGATATATGTATTCTTCATCTTTAAAACACAAATACAATGCTATTCGACAATCATCATTTTCCCAAAATATATTTATTTGAAATTACAATTTCCAGATTGCATTTCAATTCAATGACACAGAGAGAAAATATTAAAGCAACAATTAAAGCACACAAAGCAGCAGCATCACAACAATTAAAGCAGCAGCATAATGACAAATCCTCCAATTCCAGTTCATCGCTTCCTTTTTTTTCCATTCCGCAAACAAAATCAAAGTGCAGCAAAACTATATTCATTTTGTTTTCAAATCAACACAATTACTCATAATCTAAAACAATTACTCAAAATTATTAAAACTCATAATAACAAAGCACACGAAGCAACAACATAACAACAATTAAATCCCCCAATTCCAGTTCATCGCTTCCTTTTTTTTCCATTCCGCAAACAAAATCAAAGTGCAGCAAAACTATATTCACACAGTTTTGTTTTCAAATCAACACAATTACTCATAATTTAAAACAATTACTCAAAATTATTTTGGCATGAATAGAGAGAATACACAATTAACATGCTTTAAAAAAATCTCTCAAAATTATTCAAACAATTACTGAAATAAAAAAATTTCCTGAAATATAAAAAAAATTTCAGGGCACTACAAAAAAATGGGTTTCTATTTTTTGTTCTCACTTCCACAAGTTGCAAATTGTTCAAGTGAATTCCATCCAAAAAAATAAATTGAAATTGCAGATTTCTTAAGTGAATGCTATCCAGGGCAAAGCTTGAAAAATCTCTATTTCTCTCTAATAACAAAAGCCCAATTTGCCTAAAATCAAATTGTGCATCATCAACAAAATGAAATTGATAATAATGAATCCAAATAATTCAAATTGTGCATCAGCAACAAAACGAAATTTATAGTAAAACAATATCATCTATTAAAAACAATTAAAATCACTCAAACAATTACTCAAATAACAACTTAAACAAAATAAATACCGGCAAGTGATAGAGAAGAGGGAGTAACAGAGGCTGGACGGAGTCGGAGCAGCAGTGGCTACGGTGGAGACGGAGCAACCACAGCAGTGGGCACACCAAGAGAGAGTGGATTGGGAGAAATAAGGAAAGAGAAAGATGTTGGATGAAGATGAAAGGAGGGAGAGAGGGCAGAGTTGCTGCAACTAGATGGAGAAAGATGGAGGGAAAGAGAGAGCTGCAGTGAATATCGACAAGTGATAGAGAAGAGGGTGCGGCGGGCGGATTTAATTTGGAGCGCAACAATTTGGATGGAGTCGGAGCAGCAGCAGCTACGGTAGAGACGGAGCAACGATAGCAACAGGCATACCGAGAGAGAATGGATCGGGAGAAATAAGGAAAGTGAAAGATGTTGGATGAAGATGCGAGGATGATGAGAAGAGGGAGAGAGTGCAGATTTGCTGCAACTGGATGGAGAAAGATGGAGGGAAAGAGAGAGCTTCAGCTCACGATGTTTGCAGTGAAGAGATAAGGAAGAGGGGTCACGATGTTTCTTTTGTATTTTAATTCATTTTTGGGTTTAGTTTGTAATATTTAGAGAACATGTTTAATGTGTTTTCAGTGTAGTAGTTATAATAACGAATTCAGATTTTGTGTTTTGTAATTTGATTTTTGAAAATGATCCACCAAACGTGAATTATATGTGTATTATGAAAACAAAAATAAAAATACTGCTTAGAAAACGATACCAAACAGGCTCTAAATTTTTTTAAGTTAAACTAGATCGAACCCAGATTAAAAAAAATGGGATTCAATACGAGTCCGATAATGAAAATTTTGTATTCGAATCTAGATCCAGAACGGTCAAGCTCAGACTCGGACCCGGACTCAAAAATTGCCATGCTTATTCAAGATGTTGACAATTAACATAAACACACACACACGTGTGTGTATATATATATATATATATATATATGTATATGTATTCAAAAGTTTAGGGACCTTCTTGTAAAACAAAATAGAGAAAAAGACAAAATATCACGAGACGAGTGGCCAATTTCTCATCCGAAAATAATTAATAATCCACTTCGCTTGTCTTTTCACTTTCTATCAATCTCTCAGTGTGAAGGCAAAAAGTTGAAAAAGAATTAACACTTTTTCTGTTCTCATCTGGCGGGAAGAGAGTCCCAATCCATCACCCAAACACCGCTCATTAACAGAAACCCTAGAAATGTTGAAATCAATTTATTGTTTAAATTAAAAAATTTCTCTACTGAAGAAGAAAAATTGGAAACTAACTCACTATTACAACTTTCGCCATGTACTGGCTAGCAACCAGAAACGCCGTCGTTTCGTTCCCCAAGCTTCGTTCTCTCTCCTCCGTTTTCCTTCGTTTCCCTCTTCGCAATTACTCCCCATTTCGACCCTCTACTCTGCTTCTGTAATGTCCCCTCACCCCTCTCTCTGTATAATTTTTGGTTTTTGTTTTTTGTTTTATTTATTTATTATTATTAATCAAATAAATTAAATTTGTTTATATTGACCTGGCATTTTTAAAACAAAATCAACACAAATTTTTTGGTCTTTTTAACGATTAATAAAATTATCCACTTCTGTTAATGGATTGTTTGGAAGTGTTTATTTGCATTGTGATAAGAACTTTTCCAAGTGCTGTTATGGAGAAGTGCATGGTGGATGACACATTTTGGATTGAGAAAGTTATTGAAACGCTTTACGGAGAAGCACTAGGCATTTTATGGTGCTCGTGTAGTTTTTGTTCAAGGCCACTTTATACAGAAAAACTGCTAAACACAGACTAAGATATGACAAGTTTTAACTTCTTATGCTATGTTGCATTCTGTATGTGCGAAAATTTTCAGTATGTAATTGTGAACATATATATATTTATTTACTGCAGGACCAGACGGTTTGGGCAGGCTTATTGTTTCAAAGACCGGAGGAGTTTGAGAGGAATTACAAAATCTTCCAAGAAAGTCAAAGGATCAAATGATGATATTCTGAGTGATAAAGATCTTTCCCACATTATGTGGTGGCGGGAGGTGAAATGCTTTTTTATGTACTTTCATCAATAGGCTTTGATACTTTTGTTAAATTTTTTATTCAAGAATAAATTTTCTTGTGTAAGATGTTATTATATAGCGAGATTGATGTAACCATGACTGTAATGGAATCTCAATTATGGTGGAATATTGATTTCGTTGTTTGGCTATACTGATGGCTTCAATGTAATGTAGTGGTTATTACTACTGTAATGTCTGTCTTATTAGGAACTCTAAAACCCATAATATAACTTGAAAAGAGTGTAACGGGAAGTTAGATTACAATCTTAGGGGCTACTTGTAGGAGCTTTTGCTATTCTCATTTTTACTTATGAAATATTTTTCCATGATCAATTTTTAGCATGGATAGATCTAACTTTTCTAATATTATTTATTATTGATTTTTCAATTTTTTAATTTAATGTTGAATAGGTTAACTTTGGTCTCTCGGTTACATTTATTTCATTCTTCAACCTAAGAAATAGAAATGACCTTATTTTTCTTTTGGTTTGTCATTGTAGAGGCTGCAGATGTGCCGGAAGCCTTCCACTCTCCATTTGGTCAATAGGCTGAAATATTCCAATTTGCTTGGCTTGGATGTTAACTTGAAAAATGGGAGGTTAGCTTCTATGATTTGGAAATTTACTTATTAATATTTTCTTTGCATTTTGCCTATTGAGATAAAAAAGACAAGGAAAAAAAAAATACCCAAAGTGGAGGTACTTTCTGCTTTGTATGGTGGAGGTAGAAGACTTTTGCTATTTCTGAACTCAAGACATGTTGAATGTAACGCAAGTCTTAACCTACAAATCTAATCATAATATGGGTGAATTCTTTGTAGAAAAATTAAGTTGTAATCTTGATGATTGGAATGGATCAATTGTAACCGAGCTGGTTGTGGCTGGGGTTGGGGCAAGTCTTGAAATATATTTGATTTAGTGGTGCTATTATTATTATCTTGTAATCTTCTCTATGTTGATCTTTGAAAGATGACAAGGAAATGTTCAAAATTGAACTGGCGTATAGAATTGGTGTTATGGGCATTGTTTAATCAGGGGGGTTTGGTGTTATTTCATTTTTTTTCTCCTCCCGTATGTAGTGGATCATTGTTCTGTTGTACTCTTTCCCAACTTGCATGATTAATCTTTGCTTAAATTGGGTTAGTATGTGAAATATGCAAACTCATGTGATGAACAAGATGGTCGCCGGTGAAATTTTCTAGAGATGAAAACCACAATTTCTTCTCTTTGGAAGCCGTGATGTTTTCCTTTCCTAAATACAGTAACATCTTAGTGAATTGTGTTAATTGCAGTCTCAAAGAAGGAACGCTAAATTGGGAGATGCTGCAGTTCAAGTCAAAGTTTCCACGTGAAGTTTTGCTTTGCAGAGTATGTTTATTTATTTTCTACAGTCTGCCGTTGTTGAGTTGTATATAGTGGTTTGTACACCAAATGATTGTGACTTTCTGTTGCATCTCTGAAAATTACATATTTTTGCTTCACTACGCTATTGTCTATGGAGATGTATTCCTTTTCCTCTCACTCTTTCCCTTTTTTCTGGTTGAGAGGAATGTATGTGTAAGTGTTTGTATTTTCATAGTTGTCATGGATTAAGCAAGTTTGTTTGTGCCAAATGATTAGTGCTGCTAACTGTTCTATGCACAGGTTGGAGATTTTTATGAAGCCATCGGAATAGATGCTTGTATTCTTGTTGAATATGCCGGTTTGAATCCATTTGGTGGTTTGCGTCCAGAAAGTATCCCAAAAGCTGGCTGCCCTGTCGTGGTATTAGACTTATTCTTCATTTCATGTTATTGTTTGTTTCTTTGTGTTCATATTAACATTCACCATGAGTTTTTCATGCCAAATATAATGAATTGCCTTGTTCTTTCCTGATTTAAAGAGAGAAGAAAAACCCCTATATTTATTAGCATTTCTTGGATTAATTTTCGTATAATAATACTGTTATGACGAAGATATTTTATGCTGCACAGTTTAGGGAATGGGAGTTTCATCTTGTACATTCTGTGATAAGTACTTCTTACAAAGTTGTTTTAAGAGTGGGCAATACGTAATTTTAACAGTGCATGGCATGTTATGGTCTTTCGACATGAAGTGGTGCTGACGTTTGTTCTATGTTAATTGGAGCTGTGGTCTTGATTCTCAAAAACTCAAGCAGCCATTTTATTAGTTTTTTTTTTTTTTTTTTTTAAAGTCTTGTGTCTCAGTTTCTGTCCTGGGAAATGACTCATTTTATTTTCATTAGTTTTCTCTGATAGACATTTTGTTTAATTAATGACTGGTTAAAGAAAAAATAATCAGTTGGGACTGTAAATTTCTAAGATGTCAGTAGGCTTCAGTCTGGAAGGATTTTCAAGACATTTTTGGTTTAATTTTTTACTTTTGAGTTAGCATCATGTTTTTCTTTTTCTCCCTTGGTGCATTTCTGATCTGTTATAGTGAGTGGTCTGGGAGGCTTAGAGATTTTGTACTGTACTGTTGTTTGCTCATAGACTTCATAGACCCCTTGTTCACTTTTGTATCATAGTTTTCTTTGTCAATAATTCTTTCTGGTTCCCTTTTTTTCTTTCTTTTAAAGGAAAGATGTTTTCCCTCTTTGTATTATCATCTTTGATGTGATCAAGTACACACTTTTATTTCCTTATTCCTTTTATAGTCGATACTGTTTAATCTTTTATGAAATTCTTTTGCAGAACCTTAGACAAACTTTGGATGATCTGACACGAAATGGTTATTCAGTGGTGAGTGTAGCGATTATAATGATGTTATGATTCTGTAAGTATGTGGGGGTGTTTTTCTGGGTTCATTCACATCCGTACGTTCGTACTAATTAACATAAAATTTATAAAGTAGTGATGGACATAACCTCACTTTCGGAAATTGGATTCTCTGAGTGATATTAGTTCCTGACAGTACTAAGCTGTTCTTGAGCTTGGCTTCCTGGATCCATGTGTCTCTGGTTCTGACAAGTGAAGTACTGTCCCTAGTTGGACTTCAAGGGCTCTTGCTCTGGATATGGTCCTTATATTGGGTTAATAGAAACTTATGAATCCCTTCCTCTTTGAAGCCCTAACATTCTGTTGAAAAAGAGGGGGAAAATTGGTGAAAGCTGCTCCCCCTTACTGATGCAAAACATCACTAATAAGTTCCTTTTGAATATGGCATGGGGTGGCATTATTTGCTACCATCATATTCCTTAATTTAAGAGATGAAACAAAAAATAGCTATAATAGCTATCTCTACATAATAGCAAACGGATCAATAGAAACTCTTGTAGGCAAAATGTTTGAATTACTTTTTCTTTTTCCATTTAATTGTGACAATAATGTAACCTGGAAAGATTTCTTATCCAGGAAGAAATCTGAGTATTAACGCCTCTACTCAATTGTTGTTATGTAGTGGGTTAAATGCCATTTCAGATTTGGCTACTATTTTGGTACCCAAAAAAAGATAAAATGTTTGTTGAGATATTTAAGTTTTAGTCTTGTGATGCTTCCTAAAGTTCCAAATGCTGTCATAATCACCCTTGTCTGGTATCGTGCTGAGCATCTCTTTCTAGCATATGGCTTCTAGGATTGAGTCTTCAGAACCGCATTTGATATAAAAGTGCCTAAGGTCAGAACATATCTGGATTCCATGTCTTAAGACCTTCATTTGGCAGGACCTGTGTTTAGTGATGATCACTTTAGAAGTCTGGTGAGTCCCTCATTTGTTTCCATCCACGAATAAACGAAGCAGAAATGTAAACCTTTGAAAGAAACTTCCTCATAGGTCATATGTTCGTTGTATCTATGTAGGATTTGGGTCTAAGACTCAAAAGTTATTATCTACTGCAATTTTCCCAATCTTTTGAAAATGATGCTTTCATTCTAGAGGGAGTTATTTTTTCAAGTTGTATTTCACAAACAGTTGCAAATTATTATCCATGCTTTGTGTATGCTTTCATTGGAAACTAATTTATTCTTCAACCATTAATTTTCTCTTATTGATAGCTTGCCTTTTGTAGATACGTCAAAGCTTTAATTCTTATATCTGACAATTTTGTTCAATGGTTGTATTTTGGTCTTTGCAGTGCATAGTGGAGGAAGTTCAGGGTCCAACACAAGCTCGTTCTCGTAAAAGTCGTTTTATATCTGGGTAATCACATAATAATGGCTCAGCACTTAATGATTTTTCTTAATTTCTGTTCTAATATAGAATACAAGTGTTTATATTCAGTTTTCACCTATATTTTCTATTTCTATAATTCTATTTTCTTCAAATTTTGATAAAAAATTACAGCTTTATTTAAAAAATCAGAAATCAAGATAGAGGAGTAATTTTCATTTCAAAATTTTAAAACATTTTAAATGTTCTGGCTGTACTGACTTGCCTTATTGATAGGTGATAATTACCTGGTACTTATATAAAAATAAACACAAAGTGATACTATGAGGTGCCTTTCCGTTCATTTTGATATGCTGGTTCATTTTCCAAAATTGATTCATTGACAAATTTTGTTGTAAGTGCACTGAACATAGGAAAGTTGTCTCCACACCCAGGAGCATGTTCTGCTTTTATGCCCATATAGGATATAAGGTTTAAGAGATGCTACTTTATGCAGTGGGATTGGATTGGCTATAATTAGAAATGGATTAACATCTGACTATGGTTTGGGAATCACCAGTTTATTATTTTCAGTTGATGCTGCTTCTAAGTCAACTGCAGTATTAGTTTTATTGCAATTGCAGTTCTGAAGAAAAGAATGAGTAAGATAGCAGGGTATGTATTATGGATTACTGAAGTTTAGACTTCCGCCAAAAATAAAATAGAATCACCAGTTTATTATTTTCAGTTGATGCTGCTTCTAAGTCAACTGCAGTATTAGGTTTATTGCAATTGCAGTTCTGAAGAAAAGAATGAGTAAGATAGCAGGGTATATATTATGGATTACTGAAGTTTAGACTTCCCCCGAAAATAAAATATATCTCCTGTAAAATATTTGCCAATGTGTATCAGATTTCCTCCTTCCGCTCAGGGATGCTTAGCTTTTAAAAGAATATTTTTATTTAATATTTTGGCTAGGAAGTGAAGGTTGTTATGGTTGACGTACCAGTTATTAGAATTTTCTTTTAAACAGCTAGATAATATTTCTCAAATTCAAATAGGATTTCCATTGTCTTCTATTTTGACATGATTTTGTTCAAATCCAACTTAGACAGTAAGATTTATAATTTAGTTTTAGGATGAACAGCTTAGCAGGTAAGCTTGTTAGTGATCAGCAACTGTATCCTTTCTAGACTGGTTTATGATATTAGTGGTAGTTGCTTCTTGCTCACACTAGCTGCAGCTTGTCAATTGTGCCAAAATTCTTTACATCTTTTTGAGGCTGTTTTTTGATGTGGAGAAAGAGCAAAATTGCTTGAGTTACAAATGATTGTTTTTTGGTCAATTACAGCTTTTTTGTTTTTAATTGTTTCTCCTGACAATTCTTGACATGCAAATCTCGTTCTGACTTGTTCTTAAGTGTCTAGGCATGCACATCCAGGTAGTCCTTACGTATTTGGACTTGCTGGGATTGATCATGATTTGGACTTCCCAGAGCCGATGCCTGTAATTGGTATGACCATATTGCATGTTGCTATATCAAGTAGTTTGTTATTTAGAAAATAATTTTTTTAAGTTTTGTTATATGTGGCCATGACTTCTGGAAGTCAATGTTTAGGGTAGAATGTTAAGGAATCTTCTTCCATTATGCATTCAAATAAGTTTTAAATTTTTTAGGTTAAGATTAGTTATAGTTTTTTTTTTTTATTATTATTATTATTATTATTATTGGGGATCAGCATAGGTTACTTTTAGTTACTGAATTTTCAAAGTCTTCGTGCTACACAATTGTTTTCACCCTGCTTCTGTTGATAACATATTTTTCCGTTTGAAATAGCTTACTTTTCTTCATAATTAGAAATCTTTCTTCCTTATTCTTTTTGCTTTCTCTCCACTCTCACTCTCATTTGGTTTTTTTGTGGGGGGATTGTTGTACAAAGTATAATTGATCTAGTTATATGCTGTTATTATAGTTCATAAATATGTCTTCTCATCTCATGTTTTGTTATGCACTTAACCTTTGCATGCAACTGAGTGCTTTTATGTTGGGTAGGGGTGGGCAAACCAAATCCAACCCGACAGACCCAACTAACCCAATCCAATCCAATTTAATTTTGACGGGTTGAATGAATTATTATGGATTAATTGAGTCAATTTTTTCAAACCCAATTAACAACTGGGTTGGGTTAATTATGATGAACCCGTCTAACCCAATCAAACCCACATAAATAATAATGATAATAATAAAATAAGATAATTCTCAATTGCAAAATCCTTAATGGCGAAACTGCTAATATATTTTTTATCCTCTTTTTATTCTTTTATAAAAGAGACTATTTTATTCTTGTATCTACTACTCTTGACTCTTAACTCTAAAACTAAAATCACTCTCTTAAATCTCAATTTTTTATCAACTTAGGTACTTCTCTGATTTGTTCATTCCATATTTTTTTAGTTTTCTTTATCAAATACTAGACAGTGAATAGAATTTTCATAATATAATATATTTATTTCTCTGATTTATTCATTCTATATTTTTTTAGTTTTCTTTATCAAATACTAGACAATGAATAGAATTTTCATAATATAATATATTTATATTTGATTTCAATAAATTTCATTTCAACTTTCATATCTTTTTCTTTATTTAATTTTTAATTTTAATTTGACTTCAAGTCTTCAACCCAACCCAATGATTTAAGAGTTGGGTTGGATTAGGTTGAACATGTTTATTTAATTGGGTTGAGTTGATTGTATTGCAACCCATTTAATGATGGGTTGGGTTGATTTTATTGGAACCCATTTAATGATGGGTTGAGTTGGGTTTTCACAAACCCTATCCAACCTAACCCATGCCCACCCCTATAATTGGCTACCATTAACAAAGTTCTACTACTTACTTAAAAACTATCATGAGACTTTCAGGAGTATCTCGTTCTGCAAAGGGCTATTGCATAATATCAATCTTGGAGACTATGAAGACATACTCATTAGAGGATGGTTTGACGGAAGATGCTTTGGTCACGAAGCTTCGGACCTCTCGGTATCATCATCTGTTTCTCCATACGTCGTTGAGACAAAATACCTCAGGTCTGCATTCTCTTCTATTTTTCCATACATCATCGGTTGTTTACTTGTTTTAAAATTGTCAGTTTTATCAAAGAGAAAAATGCTTACATTGCAGTGATGAATTACTGAACCTTCTATTTGGGTTTTTTGTAATGACATGCAGCCATTCTCATGTTATCCGACCTATAAATTATTTCAGTGCTTTTGTTGATGCCAAATCATGCAGTCAACTTGTAAACATAGTACAGCTATGATTGCAGGAACTTCTCGCTGGGGAGAATATGGTGAGGGTGGCCTGTTGTGGGGAGAATGCATTGCCAGACATTTTGAATGGTTTGAAGGAGATCCTGTGATTGAGCTTTTGTTAAAGGCACACATTTCAAATGAGTTCATTCACACTTTAGACTGTCCTTATTTATTGCCATATTGCTTAAAAAGAATGCATATTCATCTGATGTTACAGTATTATTCAACATTTTTGTAGGTGAAAGAACTTTATGGTCTTGAAAATGAAGTCACATTCAGAAATGTCACAGTGTCTTATGAAAACAGGCCCCGTCCTTTACATCTAGGAACTGCGACACAAATTGGTCAGTTTAACTCATTTAAATTTTACTTTCCCCAAAAAAAAAAAATTTTAATTTTTCTTACATGATTAGTCATCTTATACTGAGAAATGTAATGTAATATTTATTACTTTGCTTGCTTCACGCTTCTAGGTGCCATACCAACTGAGGGAATACCTTGTTTGTTAAAGGTGTTGCTTCCATCAAATTGCTCCGGTCTACCTATATTGTAAGAAACTTTATGTTTATCTTCTTATACCTTAAGAAAAATTATTAATGTATCATGTTGTGATTTGTATATTAATGATTAATTTTCCTTAAGTTTTATGCATCGGGTTTTCTGTAGTGGTGACCTCACAATAAACACTAGAACCATGTCCAGTATGTTTATATTGGACTGGATAAAAATATTAAATTATTTAGATGGATACAGGAAATGGAATGCTTCTGGTTTCACTTTGCCTGGTTCTAGGCCAGCTAAGAGATTCTAAGTTGAGTAGATAATTTGATACTTTCAACTTTGTTTTGATCCTAATTTCTGTAAAACTTTAGTAATTTAATACCAGATTGGTAAGCATAGTAAAGCAGGTTACAGATAATAACTTCTGCAATGGTAGGAATAATATTTTCCTGATGAGGCTGTTTATATTTTATTTCTTAGGTATGTGAGAGATCTTCTCCTCAATCCTCCAGCTTATGAGATTGCATCAACAATTCAGGGTGAGTTGTGATATGCAATTCGCATCCTTGCCAAATTAGAGCATAGAATCAGTCTTCTTGGTATGCCTTTATCCGGCATTAAGTTTTCCTTAGGTATCTAAGTCGTAGTCTTCATGCAGCAATAAGCAAACTCATGAGTAAGGTCACATGCTCGATTCCAGAGTTTACATGTGTTGCCCCTGCTAAGGTTAGGTTAATTTACTCTATAAATATTTGCTATAAAAATTACTTTGCATGTGATATAATTCTTGTCTTTTTGACTGCTCTTCTTTCCTTTTTTTTTTTTTTTTCTATTGACATTTTGCTATTATCCTAATATCATATGCTTGACCACTCATGGATTCTGTCATAATTTGTTGGATGGTGTTTAAGACAATTTTACAAACTGATGGTAGATTAAATGCTCTTTGATTTTGGCCATAATATTTTTGATTCTCCATGGATGGAACTTGCTCAATACAATTATACTTATGCACATCGAAGCAATTTGTACCGCAATCATTCTTTCTAAACTTTTTAACATTTTAGCATTTTTTTTCTTCGTTATTTGTACTTGTGTATCTGATCCAAGTTTTCTATGTCGTGCAGCTTGTGAAGCTACTAGAACTGCGGGAGGCCAATCATATTGAGTTCTGTAGAATAAAAAATGTACTTGATGAGATCTTGCTCATGTATGGAAATTCTGAGCTTAATGAAATTCTGAAACTATTGATGGATCCTACATGGGTTGCAACAGGGTTGAAAATTGACTTTGAGA